>CM076583.1:395670631-396290245 GCA_034641835.2 Pinus albicaulis | reverse complement strand
AAATAAAGGAACACAAATGAGGGTTAATATCTTAGGGCATTACATTTTCAAGAGGGGAATGTTAGGCATACCAACACTTGTGTCAATACATGCCAAGGCCTAACTGCTAGCGTGTATTAAGTGCCAAATGAACCTCTATTACATCTCTCTTAATTGTGAATAATTGATCTCAAATAAAATTTATCTTATACCATGCCAAGGCATTCCAGGGCATCCAAATGCATGCCAAGAACTTTCAAGTGCCAATATGTGCGATGGAATTATAGGGCATGTTATGGAGTTCTAGGTTTTCTAAGGAGGGAGTGAAAGGATATGCTAGATATTTCCAAGGAATGTAGAGTGTCAGGGAAACATGCCAAGATGTGCCAAGTGCCAATGTGTGTTGAGTGTTAGTGAGTTCCAGGGAAACACAAGGGAGAAATATGTCAAAGTACATGGAAATGAATGAATAAGAATGTGTGATAGAGAGTTTCAGTGAGTTCTAGGTGTGCTAAGGAGGGAGTGACATGGTATTCTAGGCAGTGCTAAGTCATGCTAGTTTGCCAGAGTGGCATGTGTCCAAGATGTGACAGGTGCCAGGGTGTGCCAACACATGCTAGGAAGTGTTAGGGAGTCTTAGGGACACACAAGGGAGCACTAGGTAAAAATAATGTGAGGCTGGAGCTTTTGAAGAAGTCGTAAAGCATCAAGTTTGGAAGGATGCTATGCATGAGTATTATGATTCAATATTGAATAATGATGTCTGGGATGTGGTCCCTAGACCAAAGGACACATCTGTGGTCACCTCGAAATGGCTCTTCAAGATCAAGCATGGAACTGATGGAAGTTTTGAAAAGTACAAGGCAAGATTTATTGCCCATGGATTCTCTCAAAAGGAAGGCATAGATTATGATGATACATTTGCACCTGTTTCCTGCTATACCACAATCCGATCAATCCTTTCCCTTGCTGCAATGCAAGCATGGAGTCCCCATTGGATGGATGTGAACACTACAGTCTTACATGGTTTAATGAATGAAGAGGTTTATGTGGAAAAGCATCTGGGGTTCGAAGTCCAAGATAGAGACACATATGCATGTAGGTTGAATAAATCCCTTTATGGGTTGAAGAAGGCCCCCAAGGCTTGGCATGAGAGGATCGATAGCTACTTGATGAAGTTGGGCTTCACTCGAAGTGATTTTGATCCAAACCTTTATTTTAAGGTTGATAATGGCAAGGCTCTCATTCTGGTTCTCTATGTGGACGATCTCTTCTTGATAGGTGCTAACCCTCTCATTCATCAATGTAATAGGGAGATAAATTCCAAGTTATAGATGAAGGACCTAGGACTAATGCACTATTTCCTAGGATTGGAGCTCTGGAAAAAGCTAGGTGAGATTTTCCTTTCTCAGGGAAAATATGTCGTGAAGCTGTTGGGGAGGTTTGGGATGGTGGACTGCAAGTCTGTGACTACTCTGATGGAACTTAACTTTAAGAAGCTATGTGGAAGTGTTGTTGGGCCTGAGTTGGGAAATCCCACTGAGTATCATCAATTGGTGGGGCATTGATGTTCTTAGTGAACTTACATTTGAACATATATTTTTCAGTGAACACATTAAGTCAATACATGATCGAGCCTCATCACATTCACAAGATTGGTGCCAATAATATCTTAAGATATATTCGAGGCACAATCAACCATGGGTTGAGATACACTATCACGAGTATGCTGCTCCATGGATATACCGATGTTGATTGGGCATGCAGTGGGGTGGATCATAGGAGCACATTTGGATTTGCTTCACTCCAGGTTTTGGTTCGATATCTTGGTTGATCAGGAAGAAAAAATTCGTTGCTTTGAGCACTGTTGAGGCAAAATACATTACAACAAGTATGGTCTGTTATGAAGTTGTTTGATTGAGAAAGCTCTTTAGTGAGCTATTTGGACATGTGTTGGATACCACTGTTATCATTTGTGGTAACCAAGTTGGGATTCATCTTTCTCAGAATCTCGTGTTCCACAACCGATCCAAGCATATTGATATTAGGTACCACTTTTTCCAGGACATGTTATAGTGAGGCACCATAAGGCTACATCACATTGAGACCGATGAGCAGGTCGCACATATTCTCATGAAGCCCTTAGCGAGGGTAAAATTATTAACCTTCCACGAGAAGCTTGGTATCGTGGGCACACCCTATTCTATGGTTCCCCCTAGAGTTGGAATACAAGCTATAGGAGGTCCAAGGGGCTTGGGGATAGCTTCTTGGAGCTATAAGAAACCACAGGGTGAGGTTGACCTTATCTTGTTGGTGTGCTTCTTTCCCACTGTTATGATATTGAGCTGGTTCATCCTCTCTTTGATATATTCCCCACATGCATCCTTCTCATGGAGTCTGCGACTCATGGGAAGTACGTCTCATTTGCCAATGAGTTTGGAAATGAGGACAGAGACCGATAGCATGGCCGATGGACACATCGGGGGTTGTCATAATCTCTATGTCTATGATGGGATATGTCCAAAAACTTGATCTAGGATCAAGTCTGGATGATTTTCTTACCTCTAAACTAATTTTCGGTCAGTATGTGAGTCACTTTTGAATCTGGTTGAGGTTTTTACCTCTAGACTGACTTCCGGTCAATGGAAAGTGATGTCTTTTTTACTCATTATCATTTCTTCTATTGTAGAGAAGAGCTTGAAAATAAGTTACAGCAAGATGACACAAGATTTCACGATGATATATGATAGTACATGATGGTATTGGATGACAATATTGCACAGTTGGACAGATGGAGTTCTCCCTTGTTGAGAGGGAGTGTTAATTTTTGGAAACTAGTTCCAAACTCCATGTTGCATTGCTCATATGATCGAGATGATATTTTTGTTGGATTCCTCTTTTAGAGAGGTGAAATAATGATCTAAATATTATCTTGTTTGGATGATCATAATTTATATTTTGAATTTATGTTCCACATGTGTAAATTGTCAAAGTTGGCCAGAATTGTAATGTAGGCTCACAAGCCCCAAAAGATGTGTCACTCACCCCCAGTCATGGATATAAATTGGAAAGACATGATGCTCATTTATTCATTAACTCATCTCACACATCTCTTTCTCATATGAGTGTCTGCATCGCCAGCGTGGCTTATCTCTCCTCCACATGTGTGAAATAGGTAGCTAGAAATTGTGGTATGATTTAGGGATTTTTCTAGATTGTCAACCAACGTTGACCATGGGTCATGTTAGTCATAAGTATTTTTTTTTTCCTTTTCTGATGAATAAATTATTTTCCTATATTTATAGAAACAAATTTCATGAACATTGTGAGTTCTAGAAATCTCACTGCCTTCATCATCCTTAAATATAATTTTTGACTATTTCATCATTCCATAATATCAAGATCTTCTTACCAGTCCCAGAAATCCCATTAGAGGCTCATGCCACTCATTTTCTCTATCTCTTGTCACCTTTGACCCAAATCCTCTTTTTTCTTTTGCTTAAACCCCCCACAACTACCTAAGGCCACCAATCAAACAACTCTTTTGTGTCTCCCAAAAATACCCCAAGATTTGATGATCTCAAACTATCTTTGTAGGCTCTTTAGATAAATCAAGTACATTGGATTTCGGATCTTCAATACATCGTTTATCATAAAATATATCTTACACTTGATGACCCCAAATTCTAAGTTTCAGTCCAAAAGTTAAGTCCATAGTACCTTCCATTAGGCCACCTAGGGTTTCACAAAGTCATAGGGTGGATTTGGTATCTATTTTTCCTGCATGAAGAAAATGAATTCAAAGAAGAAAGGGACAAGTGATTTTGTCCAAAACTCATCAAAGAGGTCATTCAAGGAACGCCTTTTTTCCTAAAGCACAAATCTTGCAGGGGGACAGTTTCCCCTTGCTCACATTTCTACAAAAGAATCAAATGGCCATCAACCTAGAAAAAAAGTTAAGGTAATGGGGGAAATTATCACAAGAAGACCACCAACAGCAAAGAGAAAGTAGAAAGCATATGTTTGAAGAGAATCAGGTTTTGTGAATGTTTTGGCCAAACAAGTAAACTAGTCCAAGGGATACAAAGACAAGGGTCACCTCAACTCCATCAGTACACAATTGAAGGTCTTTAGAAATAATAAATGATGTTTTAAAGGTTTAGAGAACTTAGAAGACAACAGTATTTACTTTTTTCTAACAGCCCCAAAACCCAGGAGTTTGGGAAGATTGACAAAATTGGTCAAGAAATGATGATGAAGCCTCCTTCATAATAACAGATGGCATTCAAAGGGTTTCAAGCTACCCTCTAGAGTTTGACAAAGAGGCACTGATCACACCTCACCAAAAGGAAGAAAATGGCAAAGAGTATCAGCACAAAGGCTAGAAGTTTCAAAAGTACAACCAAAGGTCTTAATAAAGGATCAAAAGAAGGCAAAGAATGAGATGAAATTGCCCAAGGAGGTAATTATGATAAGCATGGGCTCACTGTTGAAGAAAAAAAGGTGTCAAACTCCAAAAAGGATAGTGATCAAAAGAAAAAGTTGTGTAGGAACCTGTAAGAATAGAAGTGGCCAAGGGGAAACACAAAATGGTTTAAAACTGCTTACTTTTCTAACCAGAGATATATCACTGTCAACATGGTCAAAGAAACAAACATGTAACTGGTCCAAAAAGCAGAGAAGCCTCCAAAGGTTTCCTTATCAAGAGCACATTACAAAAGAGATACCTTAACCATGAATGACGCTTATATAGAGTTGTCAAATTGGTTACCTATAGGAAAATTGATAAGGTCAAACAAGCCTAAATTTTTTTCACAATGGTGGCACCCATGAAGAATAAAGGAGTGGTTGATGCTTATTGCTGGGGTTTTGTTTACACTAGGAGGTTTTTTACTGTTTCAAAGAGAAAACATGACAGAATGAAAGTTAGAGGAAGGAAAAAATTCTTCTTTCAATCTCTCCAGCAAGAAAACAAAGCCATAAAGGATGCAAGCATGAAAAATCCAAGTAAAAAGTGCCAAAAATGATCACAGACATACTGTTTACAAGTGTTGAACATTTTCAGGGCTTTTTCTACAAATATGGGTGAAAGTTTTAGGTGCTACGCACCGACAGAAGCACTATACATAGAGTCGTCGGTGCTGTGCATAGAGGAGACAAACACATTGTAAAAATACACTGCGTTATGCACCAGAGGGTAGGTGTTATCCCCCAGTGAAGGCACGTCTCACGGGCCCAAGTTTGGCCTGATTGACCGCCTTTCAATGGCGCTGTCCACTGAGGAGGCCCGATAGGCCCCTTTCACCTTCCTGACTCGCCCGCAAACCAACCCGGTGCTAAGCACAGGCCTGTCAATGCCCGACCCGACCTGGTGCTATGCATAGGAATGCCCGACAAGAATGGCATGTTAGGTGGCGCTACACAGAGAGCAGATTTTGGTCAAATTGCCAAAAATTTTCCAAAATCACCTCTTTCTCCTCTAATTTGTCTCCAAGCTCCTGCACAAAATTTGAAAAGGTTGGTGGTCTTTCTTCCTTTCCCTCCAATTGATATTTTTCATAATCAAGACAATCAGTGATGAAACAAACAGCAAAGAGATAGTCATGACAGTCACGACAATTGTCATGACTGTCATGACACTAATAAGTCTCTAAATGACAAAGAGAATCAAAGTGACAGTGCAGGGAGTGATAAAGAAGAAGACATTAATTAAGGACAGAGTCAAAGTGAGGAAAGTGAAGAAGGTAATGAAAATTTTGAATGCCAAAGTGGCAGTATAGAAGACAGTGAAGAAAATGGAGATGATAGTGATGCTAAAGGTCAAGAAAGAAGTGACCAAATGGGGCATAAGGTGACTCATGGAAGCCATGGCAAAGATAAAAAAGCTGGTGACAATAACAAGGGTCAAATCATTGACGACAACTCATTCAAAGCTACCATTGTCACTCCTCTCACATGCACATATCATAGAGGGAAGAGAAATGTGTTTCTTGCGTCCAAACGGCAAAGGGCCATCTCTTCTCAAGCTAGAAAGCCATTGGACAAAGGCAAGGAAAATATGGAAAGAAGTGAGCAGCAGGCAAAGATGAGGAGAAGTAAGAGAATCAAGAAAGCTTCTCAAGAACCTCAATTCATTGATCTAGACAGTGACAATGAAGACAAAGAGATGGCCACCAGATTGCTACTCTTAACCAAGGATGCACGACTTAGGGAGGGGGAAAGAGATTTTGAGATAGCACAAGGTGTCATTCACTATTACAAAGATGAGCACAAGCATTTCAAGAAGGTGAAAAGAGACCTTACTCTTAAGAAGAAAATGACTAAGTACAATGCAAAGAAAAATATGCTTGCTTGTTCCAAATTGAAGGAGACCCTCATAGAGCTAGAAAAAATAAAAAGGGAAAAGGAGCATGATATCCTTGGAATTTTGGCTGAGGCTTCTCAACTGGTGTCCAAGACCTCTTGAGGGACCTCTCCACCAATTTTGGGCCAAATTGAACAAAATTTTATCTTTTTCAAATTTTGAGCCCTCTGTGCGCAACACCCTAGGCGCTATGCACAAATTTGGTGCATCCTCAGCTTTCCAAATTTATATTTTTGGTTTCCTCACATCACTAGTAGCCTTCTCACAAAATTTCAGATCATTTGGAGTAGTTTTGACCCCCCAAAATGTCAAAAAACATCAAAATTTTGACCTTTCTACCTCATTTTCAGACCAAGTGTTGCGCACAGAGCAGTGTTGGGAAATTTTTTTTTTGATAGGTAAATGGTAGTCAATCAGGAAAAATCTAGTATTTTTTGAAATCAGACTCATCAGGATTTCCAACGAGCCATCACGAAGCCAAATCCGGCATTGGGAAGGGGTCCAAAACTCAGCCACAAAAGACCTATTTTCTATTGAAGTGGTGCTGTGCACAGAGGCTGTCTAGTGTGTTTTGGACCAAAAGTCAACAAAACACACTCATTTATTGCAACTAGATTTTTTTTGAGTTTTTCGAGGAAAAAAACTCTAGATTTAGGTGCAAATAGATATTTTGGCATTTATTTCTTAGGATATTATGTGCCTTGGGCCTTGCATGGTCTCTTGGCCATAAATGACATTTATGGTTGAATTTGACATTTTCCTACCATATTTAGGGTTTTAGTCCTCATTTTCTCTAGAAATGGAGCATGAGGCCCCTATGTATTTTGTTGGCATTTGATGAGCTTGAAGAGAAATATACATGGTTTTATGAGCTTGGAGAAGAAATTGGTTTTGTGAAGTTGATGAACGACTTGTTTGGCTTGATGATGGAGAAGCTTGTTTGAAGGATTCCTTAACTTAGTGAATGGTGATGTCTTCTTAATTTGTTTATGTTTTCTTGTTCTCATTATGTTTCCTCCTTCTTGGTTGCTATA
Organism: Pinus albicaulis; assembly: GCA_034641835.2. Lineage (NCBI taxonomy): Eukaryota > Viridiplantae > Streptophyta > Pinopsida > Pinales > Pinaceae > Pinus > Pinus albicaulis. The sequence goes on along the minus strand of CM076583.1, from coordinate 396,282,868 downwards.
AAACAGAAAAGTATAGGTTGAGACATGCTCTTTGAGGCACCTCAATCCTCCTGTTTGTTATAGCTTTTATGTTTTACTCTGTTTGGTCATCTTAAGGAATCCTTGATTTCTCCTTAGGTCCACTAAAACTTATTTTTTCATTTCATGTATGGTTAGTATGCTAGTTTACAAGTATGATTCATGATATTCCCTATTTATTTGAAGCTTTCAAAACTCTATCTTGAAACCTTTCTTTGAAATATTATTTGTTAAGTTAAGTCAAAGAGCTCTAGTTCAATCTTGCCCATTGTCCATGCCTACCAACTTGTTTTAGAGTTCTCAATAGCTTGATATATGCTATTTAGGAGTCCCCTCTTCATAAATTGAGTTATTTGTGTTGTCCTATATGTTTTCCCAAACTCTGAAAGTGAGTTTCTAAAGTTAGAAGCTCTTATGCTTTCCATGTTTCATTAGAATGTGTATCTTGGATATTTATAAGTTTCAGTATTGTTTATTGAGCTTAATTGTTTTCCCTACCTCATGAGTTATAAATTTTAACCATATGTATTTAATACCTCTTATTTTTTCCCAAACTTGATGTTCACTACACCTCATACATCACCTTAAGGATCCATTAACCTTGCTAAATTGACCCTACAACACACTCTGTTTCACCATTTAGACACCCTTGACTTTCATTTGACTCCATAGCCCAATTGCTTTGACAGACTCTCACTCGAACTATTCCACTTAACCATCTTACCCAACCAAAACAATCAACAAACCCTACACTTAAAAACTAGCCTAAAATCAAAACCCTAGAGAAAAAATAAGACATCATTTGCACCCAAAAGATAGATCCTTCTCTGAGTCCAGGAAGGCTAGGTCCTAGGATTCTAAAGACTTGTTCCATGTTACCCTGTCATTTGGTCTACCAATCAGAAAAATCATGAGACCCTAATATTCTGGTGATCATGATGGGACCTTCTGAGTAATTTCATGCTTAAATATTCCTTAAAATACTGAGACACCCTTGACTGATAGTATCTAGTGGTTAATCTGCCACTTGATTACCACACTAACATTCTGGCGATCACGGTGGGGCTTCTAAGTTAGTGACAAAGTAAGTATTCCTTAGATATCAGAAAACTCACAAACATCCTTATATTGGTATTTATTTATTGATGGTGGACAAGAAGAACATCCTTAAAATAGTAAACATCATCCACCTAGCGACTCCACTGGTATTTAGTAACCCTATTGACCCCACTAGTTCTCATAAAACCCATAGGAATGCACTAAGTAATCCCAATCATGCTGATGGTGGACAGCAAAGTTGAAATCTTCCACCTGGCGACTCCACAACCCTAAATAGACCTAATGACTCCACTGGTAGAGAAATCTAGACTGGTTGAAAAGATACAGTGACCTATTTATGATAAAAAAAGATGGATCCATGTATGAATAGAGAGGTGAAATTAGAGATATTTCTAGATGGAATCATCAAAATGGTGCATATACTTGGTAGGCAAGAGGAAAGTTACAAGGTTAATGTTGGTGCTACTTATTCAAAACAACCTATACCTTTTCCTTAGCAAGAAAAAACTCACCCACTACAAGAACAAACTAAGTCACTACAAGAAAAAACTCAGTCATTACAAGACAAGAACAACAAACAAAATATGCATGATGAGCAAGATTTCAAAGAAGAGAATGAAGAAGGTTGTCAAGTAGGTACTAGTTACTTTCCTACATCTAGTGCTTCACTATTAAGAGATCATTACAAACAGGTTGCAAATAGGAACAGAGAGGAGTGCTCTAAATAATCAATCAACCATATTTAACTCAAAAAAACTGAAATAAAAGAGGAGATAACATAGTTAGGGTCTCTACCCTTATGCTTTGACTCATTTTAGATTTTAAAAGGAATTTGACATCCTGAGAATATAGGAGAGGCAACTCATGAATCTCATGCTAACTATAACAGCCTGGAGGAGTTAGTTGAGGAAGAACCCAATCAAGAAATAGAGGAAAACCCACACCATCTCTTTAAAGGCCCAAGTAGTGATCCATCATCTCTTATAGGTGAGGCTCAAGAAGACATTCAACATCCCAATCAGATTTCGCAAGAGAAAGAGGAATGTTGTAGTTATTTCCAAAGAGAAAGAAAAAAACCCCCTTTTTTAATTGAAGAAGAAATAAACCAACTTCTAAACATGAAAATAGCCTCTAAAACCTCATATGAACAAAAAATTTCAGTTCATTCTCTTACTAATCTTGTCTACCATAAGTCAGAACGTGAGCTTGTAAATCAATTCGAAAAGAAACAATATGATAGTCCAATATGTATGGCTGGTGACATTACCTATATTAATTATTCTCCAAGGTTTGATCAATATGTTGATGATTATGATTTCCAAACATAAACTAACCTTGTAGAGAAATCAACAGTTGATTTGTAGGATGAAGTTCACTATCATCAGCTAGAAAAAAGTAAGCAGCCAATACAGGTCACCTATGACACTTATGAAGAAATCCTTGAGAGTTTACATGTAAGTGAGGAGTCTCTGACTCTTTTCTTTGCTTCATTTTAGTCCATCAGAAATAACTTTCATGTATTGGAAATCAGCAGTCTTTTAGTTTTGATGTTGAGGTTGAGGAGGATGATGAACTTCTTGAGCAAGTTGTCAATGAGGAGCCTTTTCCTAAAATTGTTGAGGAAATAATTTGGGACATGGAATCCTCCATAACTCTAGATTTGCAGCCACCAGATTCCTTTGGATTACAAATTTCAGATGAAGGCATGGAAATTAATGATCACAAGAGAGTTGCTACTCTTCTTTCTCAAGAAGATTTGTTTCCAAAGAATGCTCCTTCTCATCAATATGATGGCCTTCACACATATTTCAACTCACTCTTTCAAAGCACATCAGGTTTTTTAGAGGATAAAATTTCCATATATGATGAATCTACCAGTTTAGATGATCATGAGGAAGAGGTGGACTTTCTTTCCCAAAAGAGTCCCAAGCATAGCCAAGTGGAAGAAGGAGTATTCTTGGGTGAAGCTTATGTCTCAAATCCTCTAGATCAGGTATTATTCCAAGATCCATTTGTTTTTTTCTTTGAGAAATATAAAGGAGGAGTGTGTTCTACCAAGAACAATTTGCTGCAAAGTGAGAAAAATCTTAAGCATTACTGTCTGAAAACAAGTGAGGTGGAAGTGGCCTTTTAATTTTGTCATCACCCTTGAAGAGTTGAACCAAGATCTCTCATGTAATCATCTACTTGATTGGTTGTATTGGAAAAGAGAGTTCACCAAATGAATGTATGTCATGTATAGGTTAGATTAGGATGGGTAGGTATGCAAAATAAACTCAGCCTTGTAAGCATCTTTTTAGTTCTAGATTGTTAAAAAAAAAAAAAAAAACACAAAAACAAAGAAAGGTAGAAAAATAGGGCAAATTTGAAAATAAGTAAAGCTCCATACCCAAAAAATAGAACTACTGAAAGTGTGTAAGCCTAAATACAACTACTAGTGCTTAAAGAAGTCTTGTTTAAGTCATCTAGCCTAATCATGGCTGAAACATGTTTTAAATTTGTTGTTGATAATTTAGTGAAAGATAGTTGGTCAAAATATTCAAGCTTGACTTGTCAAAGGGTAGATTAGGAAGAAAGATGCTAGTTCCACATGCTTAAAACAGAACCAAGGAGAAAAATAGGGATGAATAGCAAACAATGTATCCTAGCCCTGATTTTTCTAGTCTTACTTTGTACAAAAATAACATTTGTGTGCATCTTGTTTTTATGCCACAAACCCATGGTAAGTCAGATTTTCTAATCCTGATTTAACCATGTTATCAATTTCATGTTTATAGCTTAGTGAATGAATCCTGTCAAGAAGTTTAACCTTGACAATTGAATAGTCTAGGTAGAGAATCAAAGGATTTCATTAGCATAATCTGAACTACGGGAAGACATAAGATAGAAGTAGATAGTTTGTTTTGCTTTCAAAAGAAAAATGTCAAGGGTTGGCTTGTCCAAATGCACCCAAAGGAGAAAAAATGTTAGGCAAATAGGTTGGGTAGGTAGAGATGAAGTTGAGCTAATTTTATCTTTCATATTATTGAGATCATAGCTTCAAGCAAGCATCAGCAAGAGAAAAGAGGTAAAAATCTACCAAATGGATGTGGCACTGGTCTCCATAAAGCCAGAAATCTGAAGTTCTAGACACCTCCCGAAAAGGAGATGCCATCCCCAAGTGGAGCTACTTTTAGTCATCAGTAATTTTTTTTTCCTTTGTTGATGACTAAATAATTTCCCTAGATTTCAAGGAACAAAGTTCATGAACATTGTGAGTTCTAGAAATCTCATTGCCTTCATCACCCTTAAAGATAAATTTTCACTATTTCATCATTCTATAATGTCAAGATCTACTTACCAGTCCTAGAAATCCCATTAGAGGCTCATGCCACTCATTTTTTCTATCTCTTTTCACCTTTGACCCAAATCCTATGTTTTTTTTTGCTTAAACCCCCCACTGCTACCTAAGGCCACCAATCAAATAGCTCTTTTGTGTCTCCCAAAAATACCCCAAGCTTTGATGATATCAAACTATCTCTATATGCTCTTTATATAAATCAAGTACATTGGATTTTGGATCTTCAATACATGAGTTTATCATAAACTCTATCTTACATTTTATGACCCCAAATTCTAAGTTTCAGTCCAAAATCCAAGTCCAAGGAACCTTCCACTAGGTCACCTAGGGTTTCCCAAAGTCATAGGGTGGATTTGGTATCCTAAAAACTCTATTTTTCCTGCATAAATAAATTACATTCAAAGAAGAAAGGGACAAGTGATTTTGTCCAAAACTCATCAAAGAGGTCATTCAAGAAAGGCCTTTTGGCCTAAAGCACAAATCTTGCAGGGGGACAGGTGCCCTTACTCACATTTCTGCAAAAGAATCAAATTCCCATAAACCTAGAAAAGAGGTAAGGTAATGGGGAAAATCATCACAAGAAGACCACCAACAACAAAGAGAAAGCAGCAAGCATATGTTTGAGGAGAATCAGGGTTTGTGACTATTTTGGCCAAACAAGTAAATCAATCCAAGGGCTAAAAAGACAAGGGTCACCTCAACTCCATCAGTACAGAATTGAAGGTATTTAGAAATAATAAATGATGTTTGAAAGGTTTAGAGAACTTAGAAGACAACACTATTTTCTTTTTTCTAACATCCCCAAAACCTAGGAGTTTGGGAAGATTGAAAAAATTGGTCAAGAAATGATGATGAAGCCTCCTTCATAGCAAAATATGACATTAAAAGGGTTTCAAGCTGCCCTCTAGGGTTTGAAAAAGAGGCACTGATCACACCTCACCAAAAAGGAAGAAAATGGCAAAGAGTATCAACACAAAGGCCAAAAGTTTCAAAAATACAGCCAAAGGTCTTAATAAAGGATCAAAAGAAGGAAAAGCAGTAGGTAAAATTTCCCAAGGAGGTAATTATGATAAGCACGGGCTCACTGTTAAAGGAAAAAGGTTGTCAAACTCCAAAAAGGACAGTGATAAAAAGAAAAAGTTTTGTAGGCACCTGCAAGAACAAAAGTGGCCAAGGAGAAACACAAAATGGTTTAAAACTGCTTACTTTTCCAACCAGAGATATATCATTGTCAACATGGTCAAATAAAAAAACATGTAACTGGTCCAAAAATTAGAGAAGCCTCCAAAGGTTTCCTTATCAAGAGCATATTCGGCAAGAGATAGATTAGCCATGAATGACTCTTTTGTAGAACTGTCAAATTGGTTACATACAGGAAAATTGATAAGGTCAAACAAGCCTAAATTTTTTTCACAATGGTGGCACCCATGAAGACTAAAGAAGTGGTTGATGCTTATTGCTGGGGTTTTGTTTACACTAGGAGGTTTTTTACTGTTTCAAAGAGAAAACATGACAGAATGAAAGTTAGAGGAAGGAAAAAATTCTTCTTTCAATCTCTCCAGCAAGAAAACAAAGCCATAAAGGATGCAAGCATGAAAAATCCAAGTAAAAAGTGCCAAAAATGATCACAGACATACTGTTTACAAGTGTTGAACATTTTCAGGGCTTTTTCTACAAATATGGGTGAAAGTTTTAGGTGCTACGCACCGACAGAAGCACTATACATAGAGTCGTCGGTGCTGTGCATAGAGGAGACAAACACATTGTAAAAATACACTGCGTTATGCACCAGAGGGTAGGTGTTATCCCCCAGTGAAGGCACGTCTCACGGGCCCAAGTTTGGCCTGATTGACCGCCTTTCAATGGCGCTGTCCACTGAGGAGGCCCGATAGGCCCCTTTCACCTTCCTGACTCGCCCGCAAACCAACCCGGTGCTAAGCACAGGCCTGTCAATGCCCGACCCGACCTGGTGCTATGCATAGGAATGCCCGACAAGAATGGCATGTTAGGTGGCGCTACACAGAGAGCAGATTTTGGTCAAATTGCCAAAAATTTTCCAAAATCACCTCTTTCTCCTCTAATTTGTCTCCAAGCTCCTGCACAAAATTTGAAAAGGTTGGTGGTCTTTCTTCCTTTCCCTCCAATTGATATTTTTCATAATCAAGAAAAGTATTAAAAACCTAATTTTCCCAAACTCTAATCTTCATAAAAATCAAATATTTGACCTTCTAGGGCAGGATTTACCAATGGGAGAGTTTTTATTAGCATAAATACACTCAATTACAAGCTAAGCCTCTTATAAAACTCTGAAAGCATTCCTTTATTACTTAATTTGCCCTCATTTTCTAAAAACTACCCTCACCATTCCTCACTGGTCTTCCCTATACCTAAAACTCTCATCAAGAAAAAAACCACTTTTTTGAAAGATATAATTAGCCAAAATACACAGAGGATAATGAAGGGAATGATGAGGGTGACAGTCAGTGATGAAACAAAAAACAAAGGGATAGTCATGATAGCTGTCATGACTGTCATGATACTAGCCAGTCTCTAAATGACAAAATATAATCAAAGTGACAGTGCAGGGACTGATAAAGAAGAAGAAATTAATGAAGGACAGAGCTAGAGTGAGGCAAGTGAAGAAGGTAATGATCAATTTGAAGGCCAAAGTGGCAGTATAGAGGACAGTGAAGAAAATGAAAATGATAGTGATGTTGAAGGTCAAGAAAGCAGTGACCAAATGGGGCATGAGGTTACTCATGGAAGCCATGGCAAAGATAAAAAATCTTGTGACAATAACAAGGGTCAAAGCAATGATGAAAACTCATTCAAAGCTACCATTGTCACTTCTCTCACATGCACATATCACAAAGGGAAGAGAGATGTGTTTGCTGTGTCAAAAAGGAAAAAGGCCATCTCTTCTCAAGCTAGCAAGCCATTGGACAAAGGCAAGGAAAATATGGAAAGAAGTGAGTAGCAGGTAAAGATGAGGAGAAGTAAGAGAATCAAGAAAGCTTCTCAAGAACCTCAATTCATTGATCTAGACAGTGACAATGAAGACAAAGAGATGGCCACTAGATTGCTACTCTTAACCAAAGATGCATGGCTTAGAGAGGGGGAAAGAGATTTTGAGATAGCACAGGGTGTCATTCACTATTACAAAGACGAGTACAAGCATTTTAAGAAGGTAAAAAGAGACCTTGCTCTTCAGAAGAAAATGGCTAAGTACTATGCAAAGAAAAATATGCTTGCTTGTGCCAAACTGAAGGAGACCCTCATAGAGCTAGAAAACCTAAAAAGGGTAAAAAAGGATTATAGCCTTGGAATTTTGGCTAAGGCTTCTCAACAGGTGTCCAAGACCTCTTGAGGGATCTCTCCACCAATTTTGGGAAAAATTGAACAAAATTTTGTCTTTTTGAAATTTTGAGCCCTCTCTGCACAACACCCTAGGTGCTACACACAAATTTGGTGCATCCTCAGCTTTCCAAATTTATATTTTTGGATTACTCAGATCACCAGTAGTCTGCTCAAAAAATTTCTGATCATTTGGAGTAGTTTTTACCCCCCAAAATGTCATAAAACATCAAAATTTTGATCTTTCTGCCTCATTTTCAGACCAGGTGATGCACACAGAGAAATGTTGGGAAAATTGGTTTTTTGACAGGTAAATGGCACTCAATCAAGACAAATCAAGTATTTATATAAATTAGACTCATCAGGATTTCCAGCGAGCCATCACAGAGCCAAATCCAGCATCGGGAAGGGGTCCAAAACTCAACCACAAAACACCCTATTTTCTGCTAAAGTGGCGCTGCACAGAGAGGTTGGCTAGTGTGTTTTGGACCAAAAGTCAACAAAACACACTCATTTATTTCAAATAGATTTTTTTTTGAGTTTTATGAGGCAAAACACTCTAGAATTAGGTGCAAATAGATATTTTGGCATTTATTTCTTAGGATATTATGTGCCTTGGGCCTTGCATGGTCTCTTGGCCATAAATGACATTTATGGTTGAATTTGACATTTTCCTACCATATTTAGGGTTTCAGTCCTCATTTGATCCATAAATAGAGCATGGGGCCCCTATGCATTTTGTTGGCATTTGATGAGCTTGAAAAACAATATACATGGTTTTATGAGCTTGGAGAAGAAATTGGTTTTGTGAAGTTGATGAATGACTTGTTTGGCTTGATGATTCAGAAGATTGTTTGCAAGATTCCTTATCTTGGTGAATGGTGATGTCTTCTTAAGTTGTTTATTTTTTATTGTTCTCATTATGTTTCCTCCTTCTTGGTTTCTATAAATTAGAAAAGTATAGGTTGAGACATGCTCTTTGAGGCACCTCAATCCTCTTGTTTGTTATAGCTTTGATGTTTTCCTCTGTTTGGTCATCTTAAGGAATCCTTGATTGCTCCTTAGGTCCACCAAAACTTGATTTTTTGTTTCATGTATGGTTAGTATTCTAGTTTACAAGTATGATTCATGGTATGTCCTATTTATTTGAAACTTTCAAAACTCTATCTCGAAACCTTTCTTTAAAATATTATTTTCTTGGTTAAGTCAAAGAGGTCTCATTCGATCTTTCCCTTTTTCCATGCCTACCAACTTGTTTTAGAGTTCTTAATAGCTTGATATATGATTTTTAGGAGTTCCCTCTTCATAAATTGAGTTATTTGTGTTGTCTTATATGTTTTCCCAAACTCTGAAAGTGAATTTCTAAAGTTAGAAGCTCTTATGCTTTCTATGCTTCACTGGAATGTTTATCTTGGATATTTATCAGTTTAGGTATTGTTCAATGAGCTTAATGGTTTTCCCTACCTCATGAGTTGTAACTCTTAAGTATATGTATTTAATACCTCTTAGTTTTTCCCAAACTTGATGTTCACTAGACCTCATACATCACCTTACGGATCCATTAACCTTGCTAGATTGGCCCTACAACACACTCTGTTTCATCATTTAGACATCCTTGAATTTCATTTGACTCCATAGCCCAATGGCTTTGACAGAATCTCACTCCACCTATTCCACTTAACCATCTTACCCAACCAAAATAATCAACAAACCCTCCACTTAACAACTAGCCTAAAATCAAAACCCTAGAGAAAAAATAACACATCCTTTGCACCCAATAGAGAGATCCCTCTCTGAGTCTAGGAAGGCTAGGTCCTAGGACTCTAAAGACTAGTTCCATGTTACCCTGTCATTTGGTCTACCAATCTGCCAAATCACAGGACCCTAATAGGTCAAACCTCACTATTTGACTTTGTTTTTGAGGCAGAAATTTTTACCTTGGAAGGTCATAGCTGGAGGCACAAATACTGAGGTCAAAAATTGACCTTTAACCACAACATTTATTACAACATTTACCACAATGTTGACTTGTTTGGCTGTAGGTTTTGACTGCTGATTTGAAAGTTTTGTGGACTATTTTTTAGGGTGAGTTTGAATTTTAAAGAAGGTCGAGTTTCACCATGTTTGAATTAACCTAATTGGATGATGAGAGGGATGATTTGATCAACAAAGTTTTTGTTGGCTAGGGCATATTTATGACTACTATAAAACACATTTCTCTACATCTTTGTTGAATAAGAAGAATTACAAATTCTTGTATCTTGTATTGGCTTGTCTTCTGTCGATTTAATTTTATGTTATATCAAAATTTACTTTCAATGGTTATGTGATTTAAAATATGAGTTGGGATAATAAGAAATATTGAAGTAAACTTCACTAAGAAGATAACATACCATGGTTGTCTAAAATTAACACAAACTAAATCTGGGATCAAATAAATGGGTCAACATTAAGAGTTTCAAGATAGATATTATAAATTTTAATGGACACAATTATGGAATTTGGGCACAAATATATGGGAATGTTGTTGAAGAGTGAAGAGTCATACGACTTTACGAAAATGGTGGTTCTTATCTAAGGGATAACTAATAAATTTTTTTCAACAACAGGAAGAAGGATGAGGCTTTAGGAGTTATAAGAACCTCCATACGAAGGTGGATTCAATGTCATATAATCTTTATCAAATACTCATATAATCCATACTCTTTATTATATCAAAGAGCTATAAATTGAGGCCTATTTTCCCCTAAGACCCTACAAACCCTATATTCTCCTTGATAACCTTAGGCTATATAATAAAAGCAACAAAGTTCCTACATAGTTTACAATGTCAGGAATTTGACAATTCCACCAATTCAGTTACACTCCAAACGTTTTTTTAGAAAAAGAAATGCCTAGCTAAAAATATTCCATGTGTGAAATTGATCACCATAGTGTCACTATCTAGTAAATATTTTTTGGTGGACTCACCAATATAATTTATTTTGATCCCTCCCCACATATTTTTCTCAAGGCGTTTATTATGTTGGGCTATATCTTACACAATATTTCTAGTGTCCCTATGGTTCCATGACACACACCTACAACATTTAATATATAGAGGAAAAAAATTAAATGGTTCAGTCCCTCTCATAGCACATTAACACTCTCACCGGGTCATTCAATGCACCATAGACCAACATGCCTTCCCTCACTGTGTAAGTTGGAATTTATTTTGAGAAGATTAGGAGTTGGAGGGTAAGCATGAAAAGGGTGTCATTTTCTCAAGACGAGTCTCTCATAAGGATAATAAATTTAATGAGAAATAAAATCACAATATTGACCACTCACTTCTTACAATTCCCACACCATAAAAGAAAAACCCTAAAAATGTCATTCTTATAATATCTTGTGTAGTTTCCTATTGTCATTCAAGTACATTCACGAAATTACTTATTTCAGTAATGGTGCAATAATTTTTTTATTCTTATAAAGGAACTCATTCTATACATGCACCCCATTAGACATAAGTCATCGCGTCAAAATGAATGGAAATGAATGAATAAGAGGGTGTGTTAGGGAGTGTCAGTGAGCGTCAGGCGTGCCAAGGGGGGAGTGAGAAGGAATTATATGGAATGCTAGGGCATGTAAAGAAGTGTTAGGTTGTGCTAACATGTTCCAAATAGTTCCCAAGGCATGCCAATGCATGCCATTCATGCCAATACATGCCATGTGTTAAGGCATGACAAGATGTGCTAGGTGTTAGGGTATGTGAACGTCTGTCAAGAAGTGTCAGGAGAAAAAAGGGAACACCAAGTTAAAGTGAAAATAAATGTACATATATGAGAGTTAATAATTTAGGACCTTAACTTTTCAAATGGGGCATGCTAGGCATACCAAAACTAGTGCCAATACATGCCAAGGGCCAAGTGCTAGTGTGTCTTAATTTCAAAATCATTCTCTATTACTTCTCTCTTAATTGTGAATAATTGATATCAAATAGATTTAATCTTAAACCATGTCAAGGAATTTCAGGGCATCCAAACGCATGCCAAGAATTCTCAAGTGCCACCAAGTTCCAAGAGGCAATATGGGACTGGGAGTTATAGAGCATGCTATGGAATTTTTATTTTGCTAAGGAGGGAGTGAAAAGTTATGCTAGATAGTTCCAAGGCATGCTAGAGTGTTAGGAAAGCATACCAATGTGTGCCAAATACCAATGAGTGTTGAGTGTTAGTGAGTGCCTGGGAAACACAAGGGAGGAATATGTCAAAATGTATGAAAATGAATGAATAAGAGTGTGTGACATGGAGTGTCAACGAGTTACAGGTGTTATAAGGAGGGAGTGACATGGTATTGTAGGAAATTCTAATTCATGCTAGGGTTCCAGAGTGGCATGTGGCCAAGATGTCCTAGGTGCCAGTGTGTGCCAACACATGCTAGGAAGTGTTAGCGAGTCCTAGGGACACACAAGGGAGAACTAGGTTAAAATAATGCATGCATATGAACAATTAAGAAATTGTGAAAGGAAGTTTTAGTGAGTTGTAGGTGCACTAAGCAGGGAGGGAAAAGGTATGTTAGGAAATGGTAAGGCATGCTATAGGCCAGGGAAACATGCCAAGATGTGTCAGGTACTAGGGTGTGCTAATGCATGTCAGGGAGTGTTATGGAGTGCCACGGAAGAACATGGTAGCACTAGTTTCAAATGAATGGAAATGTATGAATAATAGTGTGTGACAGGGATTATTAGCGATTTCTAGGTGTGCTATGGAGGGAGTGACAATGTATGTTAGGTAGTGCAAAGGAATGCTATAGTGGCAGGGCAACATGCCAAGATGTGCCAAGTGCCATGGTGTTCCAATGTGTGCCAGGGAGTGTTAGGGAGTGCCACCTAAAAAAAAGGGATAAATAGCTCAAAATTGATCGAAATGAATAGATAAGATTGCATGATAGGGAGTGCTAATGAGTTCCAAGTGTGCTAAATAGTGAGTGACAAGGTTATATGTTAGGAAATACCAAGGCATGCTAGAGTGTCAAGGCATGTGAGCGAATTCTAGGGTGTGTTATGGAGTTCCAAGGCATGCCAAGGAATGCATGGGATGCTAACACATGACACATGGTGGCAAGGGATTATTATACATTCCAGGTGTTATGGCATCTCCAAATGTAAACTATTTTTCTTAGTTGTTTTATGTCCATAGTTGGACGTGAGACTTGAATTGGTAACTTGTTATGTGGGACAAGTTAATATTGGATATGAGTAGCCTGAGATGAGTTATAATCCATTCTTAGGTGAAAAAGGCGTAGTCAAGTTGTAGTAAATGAAACTTGGTCAAGCTGTTGTAGTCGAGGCAAGACTTGGTTGGATTCCCAAGTCTAAAAAAAATAAGGGTAGGTATAAGGACATGATATTTAATGAGTGTCAGGGCATGTCAATGAAGGAAAAGGTGTGATAATTCATGCCACATAGTGCTAATTCATGTGGAGGAGTGTTGGAGAGTGTTAGGGAATAACAAGGGAGAAGTAGTTCAAAGTGCGTGGAAATGAACGAATAAGAGTGTCTGTCAGGGAGTGTTAGTGAATTCCAAGTGTCCCATGGATGAAGTGTGTTAGGAGAATTTCATAATAGGACTTGCAGGAGGAAATCCTATGATTGTGATAAGGGGATGGAAAATGCAGTTCCATACAAAGCAAGACTTTGGGCTAGACATAACACTATTTTTTCAATGACTTGGTTGGGCTCCCAAGTGAGTTCCCAAGTCACAAGAAAAGTAAGGCTATCTTTGATGGCATGAAAACTAGGGAGTGCCAAGGTGTTCATGGAATTTGAGGAAGTGCTAACACATGCTAGAGAGTTCCAAGGCATGTTAGGAATTCCAAGATGTGTTAGGTGCTAGGGTGTAGTGCCAACACATGCTAGGGAGTGTCAGGGAAACAAAAGGGAGGAATAGTTTTAATTGCATGGAAATGAATGTATAAGAGTGCCTTCTAGGGATTTTTAGCAAGTTATAGGTGTGCTAGGGAGGGAGTGAAAACATATGATAGGTAGTGCCAGCACATGATAGAATGATAGGAAATCATGCCAATATGTGCTAAGTTCCAGGGTGTGCCAATGTGTGCCAAGGAGTGTTATGGAGTGCTAGAGAAACACAAGGGAATACTATGTTATAATGCATGGAAATGAATGAATAAGAGTGTGTGACAGGGGGTGTCAATGAGTTCCAAGTGTCATAATTAGGAGTGACAAGGCATTGTTGGTAGTGCTAAGGAATGGTAGAGTGTTAGGACGGCATGCGGATAGGGTGTGCCAATGCATGCAAGGAAGTGTTAACTAGGAGTGCTAGGGAAATAGAAAGGAGAACTGTGTCAAAATTCATGGAAATGAACAAATAAGAGTTTGTGATTAGAAGTGTCAGTGAGTTATAGGTGTGCTAAGGAGGGAGTGACAAGGTATGCTAGGCAGTGTTAAGGCATGCTAGAGGCCAGGGTGACATGCCAAGATGTCATAGGTGCTAGGGTATACCAACACGGTCCAAAGAGTGTTAAGGAATGCTATGTAAACACAAGGGAGCAGTACATAAAAATGCATGAAAATGAATGAATAAGAGTTTGTGACTAGGAGTGTGAATGAGCTCTAGGTGTGTTAAGGAGATAGTGAGAAGGTATGATAGGTAGTGCCAAGGAATGCTAAAGTGCTAGGTGGGCATGTCAAGATGTGGCAGGTGTTAGGGTGTGCCAATGCGTGCTAGGGAGTGTTAGGGAGTGTCATAGAAACATAATGAATCACTAGATCAAAATTCATGAAAATTAATGAATAAGAGTTTATGACAGGGAAACTCAATGAGTTCTAAGTGTGTTAAGGAGGAAATGACAAGGTTATATCTTAGGCAGTGCTAACGCATGCTAAAATTCCAAGACATCTGAGAAAGTGATAGGGTGTGTAAAAGCATGCCAAGGAACATAAGGAATGCTAACACATGCCACATACTGCCAAGGCATTTAAGACATGTCAGGTGCTATGGCATGTCAGGATGTAAATTGTGTTGCTTAGTTGTTTTACAAACATAGTTTGATGTAATGAGCCTTGTCTTGGTAACTTGTTAAGTGGGACGAGTTGAGATTGGAAATGAGTAGCCTAAGATGAGTTATAGGTAGATATTATGTGAACAAGGAATATGTTGAATTTCGACGTCATATCATAATTTGTTTTTGGTCTTAGAATATTTGATTCAAGCACACTCAAGTTCCACAACACATCTACTTTGCACAATGAAATCTACACACATTAGGGAATAAACTAGTGCACATGACAACTTCTAACTTTTTCAAACCAGTCTTCATTAAATTTCAAAAGATAATAGAATATGTTGGAGATCTCCCACCAGGGATCATGGCCCTTTACAATCACACTGATACAAGAAATACAACTAGGGCTTGGTGTTTGTCCCTTGATAACCTATATACCTCAAACAAGATAACACTTGAACCACTTTTTGATGGTGGCCACACATTGCCCTTTCCATCCACATGTCTTGAACACATCTAGCAGGTCCTCTTGCCTTCCATTAAGAAACTTCTCAATTTTCCTCTATCAATGAACTCAACTCCTCTAGTTTACTGAACTCGTCTCAAAAAAAAAATTCCCTCTCTCTACCTATTTTTTCCTTTAACGTCTACAACACTCAGGGTTTTTATTGGTTGTTCACAATTGTGATTGTGAACAACTCTTTGGTCTGCCCACTTTTTCCATACTGCTTCTCCAAGATGACAAGTATAGGGCTATGGAGGTTTCCCTTATTCTAACTAACTCAATCCTCTACAATACAGTGAACTAGGGATAGTTGGCTATCTCATTTGACTACTAATTTAGTCCTTCAAATTCTGCACATCCTTAGGCCCAATACACTGACCTTTCTACCAGTCTTGTTTTCCTTCACAAGTACAAGAGTTAGGGCTCCTCTTTGAAAATCACCTAATTACCCTCCAACTGTACTTGGATTGCCATCTATTTTCCCAATCACATTCAATTCATTTATTTATCTAGTGCTCACAACACTACCCTCATATAGGACTCTTCAAATATGCCACCTAATAGTGATTTGAGTCCTCTAAAATTCACTATTCTGGTGTACCAATTTCTTTGTTGTACAATCTATGAAAAATTATGAAATACTCCTCTTATCATCCTTCTAACAATTTGTAGATAACTGAACTAGGGTCACAAAGCATCCACTAATAGTCCATTGGCTAATTTTTTATAGGTTGCTTCAGATCTCTATCCAAAATGTTATTGACGGTCCACCAAAATCAACTCTTCTTCATGTTAATCCATTCGCCATATGACACATTTCTTCTTCTCAATATTTTACTCAGGTTCTACCTTCCTTTGGATTTTTTATCTACACACATACTTCTGCAAACCATATTCCAAATATGTGGTATATACTGTAGGGATATAACTCTTTGTAAGGGTCACGACCCCTCTTCTTCTATGTAGATTAGTCACAATATTAAGGGCATACCTTATGGATTGAACATGCTAGGAAACCTTCGTTAATAGGGTAGTATACTTCTATTCTAATTTCTCTACAAAAAACCCTATCCACCCATATAAAAAATAAAAAATCTTTCCTCCATAAGAGACTTAGCCTAGCTCATATGGATCCATAGATTTTGTGAATTTATTTGACTGAATCTTGGCCTGAACTTTATATCTCTATGACCCTCAAAATAGGGTTACCTCAATCAATAT
The DNA here is from genome assembly GCA_034641835.2 of Pinus albicaulis. Taxonomy (NCBI): domain Eukaryota; kingdom Viridiplantae; phylum Streptophyta; class Pinopsida; order Pinales; family Pinaceae; genus Pinus; species Pinus albicaulis. Next base: position 396,266,366 of record CM076583.1, on the reverse strand, counting down.
TACACATGCAGTTACTTATGTTATGGCCCATAAATATAGCGTATACCCTCCTTCATTTGTGTTGGTATTTATTACAGACCTTGCAGCCTAGTAACAACCACAATATATGGTGTCAACCCTCTCTACTATTTCAAAATTTTATGTGGCCTTCATATAGAAACACCACTGAAATCACATGCCCAAATTCTCATGAGCCACCTCTCTTGAGATCAATCTACCATAAGAGAACCAATAGTATGAAATCCTACTTCCTGCCTCGAACCCATTAAGGTATGCGAAACTATTATTGTTATCACTTAGAAAAAAGAGAAACATCATTTTACATAGTTCTAGAGGTTCATGTGTCAAAGGTATGGTCATAGAATTCATTTTTCATTACTTGGTTGAGGAAAATTTCAATTTTTTCTTATTATTTATCCTAAGGTCCAAACCCACCCCCATTCAAGTCTTTTCATATCACATCAGTTATTATTTCCTGACATATTACATTTCCCAAGCACACAACTCTGAAAATGTCATTTTAGCCAAGAATCCCTACTTTCGTAGCGAATTAAACAAAAAAAATGCATTTTTTGCTATGAAACTGCTAATACTTTCGTATCGAAACTGCCTAGAAATACACTAAGTACGCTACGAAAGTAAGTATTCTTGACTATATTTTCAAAACAGCTACTAGGTGTCAATCAATGATTGAAAGGGTTAGGATAGATGCCATTCAAGTCAGTTAGGGATAAATCAAGGTATAGTGGCCACGATTGAATTCATTATTACCATTTTAAGTATGTATGAGTCATGATTTTTCCATGAGTTGTAATCGAACTTTAAAATATTTCCCAATTGAGAAATTTTTCATTCTTCTCTCCCTCTTTTCATGTTATTGAGCTCTGGAGAGCTATTTCACTGAGCCCAAGCTATGGCTAGTATTTTCAAAAGTTTGCAGGTATCACTGATAAAGCGAGGTAGAGAAGACATAAAAGTACCATGGGTGCAAAGAGGAAGACCAACAAAGGCGGCCATTGTCTTAGATATGAGCCATCAGACATGAAACTGATAAATGAAGACCCAAAAACTTCAAAAATTTTTAGAAGAACAAGGTGTTTGCAGTTTTGCCAAAGATTGCAAGGATGCCATGTACACGTTTCTAAATATTTTTCCCTAAATTTCAATGGGACAGTTGCAAAAGTGGGAATGTTGAACCTCACTATAACACTAGAGACTATTTCAGCAGTAACAGGAATTCCAAGAGGAGAATAAAAATGGTTCAAAGGTTTCAAATTCAACATGCAGGAATGTAAAGAATTTATCAAGCTAGAACATAGTGAGGTTCACCTTAAAAATGCCATTCGAAGGAGCTACATGAAAGATAATTTCTCAAAGCTACTACCCACCATTCAAAAATACTTCACCTGTGAAGGGAGGTATCATAAGGTCTATTCTTACCACTTCAAGCTTCTGCTACATTTTGTTGTTAATAAGCTTAGAAAAAATGGCAGATAAAGTTCAAGATAAATATAAATGAAGTGAAACCTCACTTTTTCATCATGGTTTAATAAAGTTGTTGGTTTTAGATGAGTTAAAAATACTAGGTAGAGATTGGTCTTCTTTTCTATTTGTCAGTGGTTTTTAAGTTGATGCTATCATCCCTAAAAGAAATCCTAAACCTAGAGGTATAACATCACCTTTAGTGGCAGAACAAAGTGAACTAGTAGGGGCAGAGAAAAGTGAACCAGTAATAATGGAAATAGAGCAATTGCAGAAACTTGATACACATGTTGCTTCACCAGCAAAACAAAAGTCAACTATGAGAAAACCTGCAAAACAAGGGTCAATTATGAGTAAACATGGGAGAAAAAGAGTGAAAAGAAGCCAAACAGTATCTAAGGGAAATTTAGAAGACATTTTTCATGCTATTGATATTGAAGAGACTCCCATAGTCCAAGCTGAGGATATAGATGAGAGAGGAAAGAAACTCAAGAAATCTAAATCAACAAAGAAATTAGAGTTTGAAGGTGACGATGTAGGATTTATGTTTCGGGCTAGGAAACCCATGACAAGACATGCTAGAAAAATCTTGGAAAGCAGTAAAGAGGTTTAGAAGGTCACTGAAACTAACCAACCATTACCAAGCATTATTGACCTTTCATTACCTGCAAAAGAAGAATCAATCATCAAGCAAAAGAAAGGAAAGGAGAAAATTATTGAAAAAATAGAGTTTGAAGTTCTTGAGAAGCAGTTGAAGTTATCAAATCATGAAATAGCAGTATTGAAGAAAGAGGCAAGGAAATATAATGTCCGAAAAGTGCATTTTAAGAAAATAAAAAGAGAATTGGGAAGAGCAGGTTGATAGTGTGTCAAAGACCTTAGATGATACACAAAAATTAATCAAATGGACTATGCCATTGAGGAAAGAGGTGAATCATGTTAGAATAATGAACCTACACCTAACATATAGCAACAAAAAACTGCAGGACCAAGTCAAAGACCTCTAAGAGTAGTTAGAATTGATCCATGAGGAGTTGGAGAAGAAGGGTTTAAAGATGACTGTAGTTGAGGAACCCATAACTAAAATCATCATTAATGAAGAGGAAACAACTCAAGGCTATTAAATTGAGTTTGATTATGTTTTAAGAGGTTAATGGCATGTTGAAAACCATGTTTATACAGCTGGAAGGTACCTTTTTGAAACAAGGTCAAAATCTGGAAATTACACAGTGCTACGAAAATTTATGTAGCTGTATTTTTTCCTTTAAAACCACCTTTTGTAGCTTTCAAGAGGGGAGAACGATATTTATGATGTGTCAGGTAATGATGGACACCATGAAATAACAAAGAAGAAGAAAATTTGATTGAAAAAGTCATTTTTTGGACGCTACGAAAGCACACTACGAAAATATCATGTTTTCATAGCGAGTTATTTTTGAAGGTTTCTGAGCAGTTTAAGAGTAGTTTTGGATAGATGGACACACCAAAAATGTCAAGGGACCTTTCTAGAAATTATCCATGACTTGAAGACCATGAAATGGAGACAAATCATCAGCTGAAGCATTTGTTGAACATAGGGTTTGTTTCCATTTGTTGAGGAGGATATTTAAGATGTCAAGTAGTGATGAGCTATGACATATCCCATTCGAACATGTGAAGAATTAGTTCTCAGATATGTAACTATTTTAAGAGATAAGGTAGTTTGATGTAATAAATAAGAGTTTGAGTCCTATTAGGAAAAGGACTGTTTTAGAGTGTAGATGTCATTTTTTGATTAACGCACATGTTTTCCTGTTATGCAAGGTGTCATAGGAAAAGTTTGATGAATCTAGCCAAGAGGCAGATCATCCCTGATGTAATAAGGTCTATTAAATGGTAGATTATCAAAATTGTAAAGGGTTGGAGATTTTTTGCACGACTATAGCTTTATGTAATTTGACGGATATCAGTAATACAAAGAAATTTTTCTTGACATACCTGAGATTCTCATGGAATTTTTAATGCCTTTCTGATATATATTCTTATGTGTACTATTTGCAATAGATTTCATCTTTATTACTCAGAATTCATATGTTTATGCTTTGACTTCATTTATTGGTGAAATGACTGTGTTGCCTTATGTTCTATGAGTGAATTACTTTTGTTAAAAACTCTTACCTGCCTCAGCTTCCATGTCAAGAGACCTTACCAATGAATCTACTGATTGGTTGACTCCATAAGCCCAATGGTTGCAGACTTCTACTCTTTTAAACCTACATACATAAAAATAAAGTTATTTTTCAAATAGAGTTAGCCATCTAGTTTCATCATTATCTAATATCATAAACCCCTTTGAGAGAGACCTATTAGACTGAAGAGGCTAAGCTTCAGTCACAAGTTGGTTTGGAACAGTTACATAGAGTTCTTTGATTAGCATCCAATCAAGTGCAATTTTGTGATAACACTTATGAACCATCACATGATGATGTTGCTCTTGGTGGATGATCATGCTCTAGTCCCTTAGAAACCCTTAATCAACCCTCTAACTTGACCTACTTTAGGACCACATCTGTCCTGGCCTCCTTGATCAAATGAGATCCTTCTCACTTGATGTTCTTTCCTTCATACTAAGGCTTCCTTAAATATATTTTCCTAGCTAGGCCTCTTAAGAACCCTCTAGAACTTACAATATTTATCCACTTAGACCTTAGGAAATATTATTTTTCTATTTTAGTTTTCTTTTATATTTTAAACCACATCTTGGGTCCAAAACCCCTTCACTTGGGATCTTTTCCTACAAATCCTTTTGTGACCAAACTCACATAAACCCATCTCACTAGGCTTGTGGAGTACCTCCCAAGCTACACAATTAAAGAACATAGTCTAGCTGTAGTAGTTGTAACTTAGTCAAGCTCTTATAGTCAAGTGAGGACTTGGTTGGGCTCCGAAGTTGCAAATTAAGTAAGGGTAGTTGTGAGGGAATGATAGCTAGGGAGGGTTAGGGCATGCCAAGGAATTAAAAGGCATGCTAACACATGCTAGACAATGTTAATGCATGCTGAAGAGTGTTGAGGAGTGTTGAGGTAGGGAGAAATAGGTCAAAATGCATGGAAATGAACAAATAAGAGTGTGTGTTAGGGAGTGTCAGTGAATTCAAGTGTGCCAAGGATGAAGTGCATTAGAAGAATTTCATAATAGGATTTCCAAGAGGCAAGCCTATGATTGTGATAAGAGGCTTGACAAAGAATTTTTAGACAAAGGGAGACTTTGTTCAAGGCATGACACTATTCTTCCTTTATCTATTATTTTATATGACATGTGGCACACTTTGGCCAAATGATCATGTTTTAAACTATTTTAGACAATTTCATATTGTACATTATTATGTATAATTTTTGGGGCACTCAACTTGTGCCAAATTATACCTTGTTTGTCTTGTGTATCTTGTGGTTCTTGCAAACTATCAATTAATTCTTTACTATTTATATGAACTGAAAATACATGTTAAATATTTGCTATGTAAGCTATGTTTCTTATTTTTTTTATGGCCATGGTTAGATGTGATCCTTGTCTTGGTAATTTATTAAGTGGGACAAGTTCGACTTGGACATGGCTTGCCTAAGATGAGGTATAGGAATTTCTTATGTGAACAAGGCACAACCTACTTGTAGTAGGTTAAATTGGTCAAATTGTTGCGGCTGAAGAAGCCTAATGCCACATGAACTCTAGTAGCTAAGGACTTGATTGGGTTCCCAGGTCATGAAAGAAAGTAAGGCTAGTTGTGAGGGCATCAGTGCCAAGGCATGCTAGGGAATGATAACATGTGCCAAATAGTTCAAAGGCATGTCACATATGCTAAGATGTGTCAAGCACTAAGGCATGCCAATATGTGAAAGGGTGTGACAATACGTGCCAAATACTATCAAGGAAACAAAATGAAAGAAAAAGTTAAACTACAAGGACATGAACACATCATAAGGTTAATAAGTCATCAATTTACATTTTCGAGGTGGAAAAGGTAATAAGGCACACCAACACTAGGTGGAAATATGTGCCAAGTGCCATGTGTTAGTGTATTCTAAGTGCCAAATCATCCTCTCTTACTTCTCATCTACTTTCCAATAATTGATCCCACATAAATTTAATATTAGGCCATGCTAAATCATACCAAGGCGTCTTAATGAATGCTAGACATGCTAATACTTGCAAAGTTCCAACACATGCCAAGTGCCAATATGTGTTAGAAAGTGATACACATGTTATGAAGTGGAAGGGCACGTCGAAGAGTGTGAAGGTGTGCAGAGTGTGCTAACGCATGTTGAGGAGTGTTAGGGAGTACTAGGGAAACAAAAGGGAGAACTAGGTCAAAATGCATGGAAGTGAATGAATATGAGGGTGTGACTTGGAGTGTCAATGAGTGCTAGCTAGCATGCCAGGGAGGGAGTGAGGAGGTATGTTAAGCACTAGTAAGGCATGCCAAGGAATATCAGGGCATGTCAAGAATTTCCAGAGTGTGTTAGGGAGTTACAGTGTGTGTTAACATGTTCCAAATAGTTCCAAGACATGCAATATGCCAAGGCATGCTAGGATGTGTAGGGTGTCAGGGTATGCCAATATGTGTGAAGGAGTATCAAGGAAAAAAAAGAAGAACCAAGCGAAAATGCAAGTAAACAAACACATAAGAGGGTTAATAAGTCAGGAATTTATCTTTTTTCAAAATGGGCATGCTAAGCACACTAATAATAGGTTCCAATACATGCCATGTTCTAATGTGTGCTAAGTGCTCATGTATGTTAATGCATGCCAAAGTGTTCCACGGCATACTCAGGACTACAAGGAATGTCGACACATATTAGGAGAGTGCTATGGTATGATAAGACTTGCCGACATGTGCTTGGGTGTCCTAGTAATGGAAATATGTTCTAAGTACAAAGATGTTCTAAGACATGTGAGGTGACAAGGAATGTTAGTGTGTGAAAAAGCATGTTAATATGTGCCAAGAGTGTCTAGGAGTGCTAGATATCTCTGATTAATAAAATTTACAAAGCTTGATTATGTATTAAATAATATATTTTCTACACACACTAGTGGAAATTATTTAAAGGGAATTTGTTAGATAATAAACCTAATAGAGATCAATCATATATTGTCTCATAGGTGTTGAACCTTATAATTTTCCTTTCTCTGACATCCTTTCTCATCACTTTTTCCTTACCTTTTCATAAGTCCATACATTCCAATCGATGATAAATGTCATGTTTTATCCTAGGGAATGCATTTAAATGATTTCTATGTTATATTCTGATGTTCTTGTTATTTGAATGGATTTTTGTAACTCAGCTATAGAACACAACCTATTGTGTAGCTGATCATTGTTTCAACAATTAATTTTATGGTTTGGTAGGTTCCGAGGAGAAAATAAAGAAATGAGCCACATTGGAATCTCCAGAATGATTCACAGATGGATTTCATCCTAACTACTTGATCGAAATCGACAAAAAAGGGTGCTTGTGATTTTTGTCAAAGTCCGGTCAAAGGACGTAAGCCGAGAGTGAAGAATTCTTGATTTGATCTAACGTAGCGAATCAAGAGTTAACCAATTAAAATCTAGTTCTATGTTTCGTTTATAATAACCATCTGTAGCCATAATTAGCTCCTCACAATTACGTTTTATTTTATTTAAATACCGGTTTTGAAAAGACCGAGGACAGTTGTAATTTCTGAAACGCTATGTATTTCTTTAAACTTTGTTCTTTTCATAATACAAGGATCATGTTCATGGTTCCAATATCTACTTAATGCATATATAATCAGCTAGGATCTCGAGCTATTCTGTCGCAGAGGCCCCCTGTAGAGGAGGAGGTTTTTTGTTAGTTATTTTAGTTTAATTATTTACTCTATTTTGTCAATTTAATAAAGTAGATTAATATTGTGTTGCAACTTTTAAATTAGTATCATAGAATTAATTCATGAATGTTTTCTTATCATCAATAATAGAATGACTATGTAATATTTATTTTCCAAAAACATCTAAATAAGGTAAATTTATCTATTTTCCAATTGGACTAATTTTGAGGAAATAGAGCTCACAGTTGTTCAGTTTCCTTTCATGCTCCTATATTTACTTTATTAGATCAAATCCTAAGTTAATTGTATAATTGGATTCTCCTAAAGATCAGGCCAAGAAGGTGACTTGTCATACTTCCAAATTGGGTGCTTTAGTATTCAACCTATCAAATCATTGATCTTTTCTTTTACATTCCTTTAAATCGGTTTCCTATATTAAGATCCTCATTCAATTTTATAATTGGATGCTCCTAAAGATCGGGCCAAGAAGGTGACTTGTCATACTTCCAAATTGGGTGTTCGAGTGTTTAACCTATGCAATTATTGAGTTTTCATTTAAATGTTTTAATTGCTTTCCTAGATTTAATTTTCAAAACTAAAGTATAATCGGTTGCTTGTACATCATTTCAATAGGGTGATTATATCATACTTCCATATTGAATGTTGGAGTGATTGAACATACATTATTTTCTTTTCCTTTGAATTTTCTTTCATCTAGAGTAGTATTGCAATTTCGATTTTTAGTTATAAGATTCATATCCATGGAGTAGGACTAATGTTATTTATTTAAATTCATTAGAATAGGCACTCTTTTTTCAGATCAAATTCTAACCATTTAATATTTTTGGTTCATTTTTATGCAAGTTATTTTAATTTAAGAACATTTCCTTTTCTTCCTTCTTTCAAAGACATCTAAATTTCACTAGATTCAGTTGATTCCATTCATAGTTCTCATTTCTTAAGATTAGCATTTAGACATAAAGATTAAAATACCTCAAAAACAACATAAAAATACATACAACGAAGTAAGAAGAAGGTTAAATAAGCACATATAGTGCACCACACTTCATTAGATTACAAACCTCGGTTGATAATTTATGTTGAACAATTTAAGACATTAAATTCACTAAAAAATAGTAAAAAAATATTCTCATTAGTTGAGGGAAATGATACCCATTAATTACTTCTTAACAAATTTACTGACTCTAACACTATATGGCCTTGGGCACATAATAAAAAGGACTCCACAACAATGGTCTTAAATCGTTGTCTTTTCCCAAAAAATATAGCAACATGCACATAGTGTCATGAAAAACTCATTGGAATGATAAAAAATGATGAACATTTTTCGACCATCACCAAAAGTGACCAAAAAGAGCATTGGTGAGGGTCAATAAAAGATCGTCACTAAAAGTTCCATCAAAGAGAGAAGTAGTGACAGGCCTCTAACAACCCTCACCAAAAGTGTTATTGAAAATGTATTTGGTGACAAACCTTAAATGATCGTCACTATACACACTTACAATAACACTTTTTTAAGGAATGTCACCATATGTGACATTGGTGATGGATGTTAAAGGTTCGTGACAAGCATAACCTCACCAATGTCCATTTTTCTTATAGTATATGATGAATCATTGATAAACTGGTATAAGTAAAGTTCTGAAGATTTATCAAAATTATAAGTTGACTGGTTGTACTCTAGTTTCCTAAATGAAAGTCATGTACATACATTGGTTAGCTTAAGTACAATCGTGTATAGAATTCAGTAAAGAAAAGAAAAATATTGTGTGAGCTTTTAAATATTGATTCACCCCCACCCCTCTTAGTATTTTTCCCAAAAGAGGTTGATTCCCAGAATTGACCTAAGCCTGGACGGGGCTTAGAGGCTGCCCAGGAAACTTTCGATGGTGGATATTAAAGGTTCGTGACAAGAATAACCTTACCAATGTCCATTTTTCTTGTAGTATCTGATGAATCATTGATGCATTGGTCTAATTAAATTTGTGAAGATTTATCTGAATTATAAGTTGACTGGTTATACTCTAGTTTCCTGAATGAAGGTCGTGTACATACGCTAGTTAGCTTAAGTACAATCCTGTATAGAATTCAGTAAAGAAAATAAAAATATTGTGTGAGCTTTTAAATATTGATTCATCCCCACCCCTCTTAGTATTAGGTCGATTCCCAGAATCAACCTGAGCTCGGATGAGGGTTGGAGGTTGCCCAGGAAACTTTCCATGGCATTGGTCGGCTGACCGGCCTCAATCAACCTCTGCCTAGATAGGCGCTAGAGGCCAGTCGAGCAATTCTCCATGGTGGTGCTCGGCCGGCCTTCAACACTGATGCAGGGGAATTAGGCCCAAGACAAGACTTTGTGTATAAATAGATATAGGGGGGTTTAAGTTTTCAAATTCCTATGTAAATTTTCATATTCGAGTGATTTTAATAAAATGTAGAAGGAATTGTAACCACCCTCGAATGGTTAGAGGAAAGGAGAAGTTGGTTAGTCGGAGTGTGAAGAGTCAGTTCAGTTATCTAGGAGTCAGGCTAAAAATTAGGATTTGAGGAGTCTGTCGAATCATTGTAGGAATCTGAATCGATTGATTCCCAATTTGTATAAAAATAAACCTCTGTGGCAAATTCCGGCAGACCTGCATAGAGCTGCATAGAGCTATAAGGCGGAGAAGAAAAGTATGGAGAGGAAGAAGGCCATTTGAATTGAAGATTTGGCTGAACCAAAAGTTGTAAGTAAATTCAAGTATATATTATGGAGGAATTTGTCTCAGTACTACCTGTGTATTTGTTGATTAAATTTCTGAGTGAGAATAACTGAATCCCTATGAATTCTGTATGATTGGCTTTACACTTCATAAGCACTTCGTAGGAAACTGTGTGGTAGATTTCTAAATTGGGATAATGGTGGATCTATATGCCCTTGATAGATAAAGGGCTAACTATGGTTGAATATTGTGAATTTGAACCTGTGTGTCTAACTTCATAATAGGAAGAGGATAGCTATGGTGCATGCGAAGAACTCTGTAATTGTGAACTCTGTGCATAGATTGGAGGAAGTCGATTCTGTCTGAAACCCTCCTTGTTCACCTCTGTATGTGATAAGACCATGTGTTAAGAGCCAATGTGAGTATGTTGATTTATTTGCATTGTATGGAAATGCGTAATATGAGTCTCTGTGGAAAGGGATGCAATTGAAATCCTATATATGATTGGGGTTTAAAGATGTTCTGTTCTGGTGGCGAAGATCCCCTATTGAAGTTAAAGGCATAGCTGAATAAGAATATGGAGGTTGAAACCACTGAACTGTGGAAATTTTGACTTAGTGTCAAAGCTGGTTGCCTATGGAGAAGGTAATTTAAAAGTGGCTAGAAATTGCAGAGAAATCATTGTAGAAGCCGATAAGATTGAAGGTGCTGTGCGGAATCATAAAATGAAGCAATGGAAGCGGTGTTCGGTAGATAAACTATGTGTAACAAGGAGCTAGGATAGATAGAGTTATAACACAGAGGAACCATTTTGAATGAACTAGAGCATAACCTCAAGCCTTGAAGAAAGAAGGAACCATGAAGCATAAGCGGTTTCAGGGGCGGATACCAGCAATATCATGCAAAGTGAAAGTGGTAATAAAATTTTATAAAAAAAAACGCGATGTATGTTATGGGTTGACACGTGGCCACAAATGGTATTGGAATACCATTTATATCGCGTAACTTTTGTGAATTAACACTCGTGCATTTAAATCACATGATATGCGTTTGTGTTCGTTGGATCATTATAGTTGATGCGACAACTTCTCTGCCATCGGATGAGACACGTAGATTAAAGGCTGGGACCCAGTTCATCATGTGGGATTGGAGAAATAGACTTCGAGAAGTTTGGTTGTGCGATGATCGTTGGATCATCGCATGACCATGCGATGAATCCTCCAACGTTGATTGAAGAGGTGCGTTATATTTGCTGTGGGATCCTTTGTGTGTTGGGTCGTGTATTAAATCAAGTTAATATTTAATTAAATTTTGAATGTGTAAAGCTAGTTGATGAAGTTCTGCGGAAGTGTGAAGAAAGGTGACCATCATTAATAGGGTCAATATGCATATGCGTGGGCCCAAAATAGCAAGGTGTTGATTGGTGTTTCGCATCGGAAGGTTAATGGGTTCATTATGTTACTTTGAAACTTGGAGATTTGGATAACAAGGGATATGAACGTCAGTTCATATAGTTTAATGCCATATTCCAAAAATGGGTGCAACCAATAGTCAAGTAATTGAAGGGGAGAGACAGTTCGAGCACTTTATTCAAAAGGCCAGACAGCATATTAATTGAGAAGTCATATACCATTAGGTTATGGTATTTCGTCATCAAATTCCACGGATTGATTGAAATAAGACGTTTGAGATGTATGGTAGTATGCAATGGGTGTTAAATATGGGTTTTAGAAAAATAGCATATTATATACGTTGAGGGCTTTTTAACCTTTGGAGAAAAGTGAATTAGTTTCCACACAATATATAAACTTCCAAGTGATATTCTGTGAGCTTTCCAGATTGAGAAGATGTAAGAAAATGAAACTTAGGATTCATTTATAAACACATAAAAGTGGGGACTGTGGGTTTTACGCGACATCAGACACCTGGTTGGGCAGAGGTAGTCAATTCTGGGAATCGACCTCTACCCGACCAGGGGCTAGAGGTCAGCCCATCAGCGTGACACAACGTCACCCAACCGGCCTCTGATCCCTATCTAGAAGTGGGAAATTTTTATTTTTTATTTTTTTGAAAAACTATATTTATAATAAAAAATTGTTTAATAAAAACTATATATATATATATATATATATATATATATATATATATATATATATATATATATATATCTATATATATATGCATCTATACATATTTAAAAAAACAAAAAAAAAGTTATAAGAGAAAAATCTATATTTTCTTTAAAAAAAAATTTAAATATCTAATGCGATTGAAAAAAGGATAATTTAATTTTTTAAAAGAAAAATAAAATAAATTTTTTTAAATTTAATTTTTTCACTTTTAGAAAAAAAATAAAATAAAATAAATATAGTTGTTTTTTTTATGTGCATGGTTGTTTTTTGGTTTTTTGTTTTGTGGAGGAACCCAACAACCCTAAAAAAGGAATTTTTTTCTAAATTTTTGTCCTAAAAACCCTTCAAAATTGAGTTTTTTTTTTTTTTTTCATTTTCTTTGCTATAAAAATATTAAAAAATAGGGTTTTCAAACATAAAAACCATAAAAAATAGATTCTCACCAAGTTGATCTCTAAATGGAAAAAATAGAAGGAAAACTAACCTTTCTAATGCAAAAAACTCTGGTTCAATGTGTTATGAATGCCAACGCAATGCCTCCACAAAATTTCTCCAACAAAACCTAGAAGACTTGATGTGAAGTGACGAATAGAAACAACAATTGCTATTATATATCGAAGGTTTTGTGATTGCTTTAGCATTTCATGAATGTGGGATTAAAATTAAAATTAAGAAAATTAATATGTAGTTAATATTATAGGTTTACATTAAATTTTATTCAATGTCAGTAAAAAACAAAACATAATTTGTGAAAATTTATTTCAATATGTAGTCGATGCCATATCATTTAAATAAAGAATTTATTTTTGTTTGGAAGGAATGCATGAAAGGAATATTTTGTGGATATTTTGAATAGAAAGTAGGGTGGAATATTTGAAGACCAACCGTTTAGTAAAATGTTTTGAAATGAATTTTAGAAGAATATTTTGAAGGGAAATATTTCAAAAGAAAATTTTGGAGGAAATTTTTTTAGCAAAATTTTTGGGGGGGTAATTTGGAGGGAAAAATTTTACCCATAGTTTTTAGGGGGGAATTTAAGAGGAAAATTTTCAGTCTTTAAGCTATATATTGTAATCGGGAGAGAGTGTATTTGTATCATTCAACATCTTCTTGTTGAAAGTCATGGGTTCTTCTGATAGTGAATTTTTTCCTTCAGAAGCATCAACATGTTCATCATGCAACAAATATATTCAAATTGATGAATATAACAGGAGTTCATTCACCATGAATAGAGAGTGAAATTTTCGACTTGGTTGTAATAGTAAGGATGATGAGAACATAATTGATCAAGGGCAACAAAAATAAATTTATATAAATCGAGAGTTAGTTATTCCACTTAGTCTTAATCCTAAGGATTATGAGAGCACCAATGATGAAGGGCATGATGAAAAATTTCTGGAGTCAAACTTTTCACTCACCCTAATCATAAGGATTATGAGGGCACCACTAATGAAAGGGAGGATGAATAATTTCCATAGTCAAAATTTCCACTTCTTCCTAATCCTAAGGATTATGCAAGCACCACTAATGAAGGTGGGAATGAATAATTTCCATAGTTAAAATATCCACTTCGTCCCAATCCTAAGGATTATGCGAGAAACATTGATGAAAAGGAGAATGATGAATTCCAGATTCAAAATATCCACTTCATCCTAATCCTAAGGATTATGCTAGCACCACTAGTGAAGGGGGCAATGATAAATTTCCAAATTCAAAATATCCACTTCATCCTAATCCTAAGGATTATGCGAGAACCAATAATGAAGTTTGGAATGAATAATTTCCATAGTCAAAATATCCACTTCATTATAATCCTAAGGATTATGCGAGAACCACTGATGAAGAGGGAAATGAATGATTTCCAGAGTCGAAATATCCACTTCTCCCTAATCCTAAGGATTATGTGAGAACCACTCATGAAGGGGGGAATGAATTACTAGAGTCAAAATTTCCACTTCATTCTAATTCTAAGGATGATAAGAGCACCAATGATGAATGGGGGAATGAAGAACTTCCAATAAATAGATATTCAAGGCATCCACTTATTCCTAATCCCAAGGATTATGAGAGTACCAGTGAGGAAGGGGAGGGGCGAGATGAAGAATTTATAGGGAATAGAGATTCGAAGCTTCCACTTAGGCCTAATCCCAAGGATTATGAGAGCACCATTGAGGAAGGGGAGGATGAAGGGTTTCTTCAAAATGATAATTTTAGAGACACAAATCTGAATAAGGCATCTTATCTAAGTGGGTATTCGAAAGAAACTCAGGGTGATGAATAATTGAATATTCCAAGGGAATAATTTGAAAGCATGGATGAAGATGGCGAATAATTTCATCTGATTCGGGGTTTCAAAAGTGTAGATGATTCTTGTAAAAACATTTATTCAAGTGAGGATGGTAATGAATATTTTTGAGGCAATGATGCTGATGAATTTCTTAACTATGTTGAGAATGATGATAGTCGGGATAATATTCCTCCTAATGGTGATGAAATTGCTTCTACATTTGGTAATGGAATTATAAAGCCATTCCAAGAAAATATTGTAACTAGGAGTAGGAGTAGACATTTTCATATCAATCCAAAATATTCCAGTTTTACAAGGGTTAGGACAACATATTTCACAAACAGAGGTTTTGTTGTTCATATGATTTCAAGTGAATGTTGTCGAAAGGATTTCTTAAAACATATGGATTTCAGCTTTGATTTGGGGAAAAGGAAAATTTATTTGTCAATGAATAAAAGCATGCAAAATTCATATTTATTGGGCTGCATGCAATCTTCACTAGAAGGTTATGATTATCATATTGGGAATGTATTGCTATGCAGAAAGGCTTCCAAATTGTTGCGTTCAATTGGTAATTGACATTTTTCAAGAATCCAAGAAATACTGGTAAATGATCCCACATATTAATCACAAGCACGTTATAAACAGGAGGTTGGGCCATTAGCAAATAATTCTATGTCATGGATGAAAGACTTCTTTTCAAAGCATGGAGAGTGTATGACAAATAAAGACACAATA
The DNA here is from genome assembly GCA_034641835.2 of Pinus albicaulis. NCBI lineage: Eukaryota > Viridiplantae > Streptophyta > Pinopsida > Pinales > Pinaceae > Pinus > Pinus albicaulis. The sequence goes on along the minus strand of CM076583.1, from coordinate 396,251,178 downwards.
CATATTCTAGATAATTTCTCGAGATGAGAAATATATAGCTTATATAAATATTATGTCGAAGGTAAAGGAGTTGGTAATTTTATTACATATTCATATTTTACAAGGGTATGGAAGAACGAATTGAACAATTTTCGTATTCCTAAGAAGACAAGGATGGGGGTTTGTAGTACATGTGCTTCTATTAAAGCAAAAAGAGATAAATGTCAACGGGTAGAAAGAGGTATGTGTTCAAAACATTAATTTTAAAAATTGGATAGTTATTAACTATGAAAATATATTTATTCATATGTTTCTTTTATTTTATGTACAGATTCTGTTGTCAAAGAACTTCAGGAGCATCGTCATCAGCAAAGAAGTCAAAGACAAAATTGTATTAACATCAAAAGAAGTGTTATGATAATCCAAATAAATATTTGTGTTTGCTAACAGATGGTATGGACCAAACAAAAATATTTCTGCCACATTTTGTCCGCATGCAAAAAACACTATAGGAGGAAAATTTCATTCAGTTTCACTTGGTTGGTTGTATGGTATTTAATGAGAAGATGTTTCCAAGGGTTTAATTCATATCTCCAAATATTCATAACGATGGAAATATGACCATATCTAATATCCTAAAGTGGGAGAGATAGGAATATATAACATTTATAACATTTCAATCAAGGCAATAACCAAAACGTAAGCACAAAACTGAAAAATGTTGGAAATGTCGAAATATAAAATCAAGACATTAAAACATTAGGAGAAACAATGAAGCCATATCATCATAATCACAACAAATTAATATACACAGTGCTCTAAGAAGAATGCACTCAAGCCATCCAAAGATGGTTGAAACAACTCTAGATCCTAGCACTGGAAATGTTGTGTTGCTACTATTGCTATTGTTGGGAAGAATATATATGGGCGAGAGGCTATGGGAGTGCTCAGAAAGATCCGATATTTTAGCCACAGACTCTACTCGACCAACGCAGAAATGGTTTGGCCAAATTTTGATTTTGGAATTTCAGCCCTTTTGGGTTGCACATTGCACCTCTATTGGCTGAGTTACACACTCCCTGGACACAGCTACTAATTTGGATATGAAAGAATGATCTATCTACTACAACAACACCCACTCAGCTCAATAACTGAAAGAGTGATCCCTTCTCTGGATCCCAAACTGAGAAAATCAGTATCTAGCTATTCCACTGAATTTGTAGCTTCTTTATGCACAACTGTTGTGCAATACTGTGTTGTATAGGATGGCTAGTGATGTAGCCTAATGATAGATAATACAATGATAATCCCACACTACTGAAGTGATCCCCGGAATTAAGAATTAATCCCTGTAGTGAAGGATTAATCCATCACAGGATTCCAAGATGAGTTGCTTGAAACTTCCTCTTCTCCTCAAACCCTCACTGTAGAATTATGCAATTCTTGCAGGAAATGTTGCTGCAAAGGAGAATAGATGGATGGTATGATGCTGGATATTACAATCAAACTTGTAGAAAATTGTAATGGATCCATAGTGTGAAGGAATGATCCCTCCACATGTTTCTTAGTTGAAGTATTGAGAAGAACCTTCCAACTCTCAAGCTCTAGTTCAGGAATGTGTTATTCCTATGGCTAGAAGTGCAGATGAGACTGGCTAAAAGTGGCATTGATTTTCGGATGATGAATGACTCCTAAGAAAATTTTCCTACAGTAGGCACTCAAAGTCCCCCATGGGTAAGGGTGGGATTCCCGCTTGGGAACACTCGGTGCTAAACAACACTGCAGAGTTAGCTAAAAAATTGAAGCATGCAAAGCAATGTCTTACGACACTCAATAGTAAAAATACAGACTCCCTTTATTTATTGGGCCCTCATATTTATTTTATGGTTTTGAACCTTCCCTACCCTTGGCCCACCTCATAACTACACTGCATATGTGGTCACTAGCCTCCATAAAGATTGTGTTTTCCTCCATGATCTCCATCACTGCTAGAATTACTCTCCACTTCCTCCATCCTGTGTGCATTAATGCACCACTTACTCCATCATCTCTACAATTTCTTCTCCACTATCTCCATCATCTTACATTTATTCCTCCACTATCTCCATCATCTTCCTCATTAATTCTCTATGACCTCCACTCTTTCTTTATTATTATGCTACTCCACTACTCCATAATGTTACTCCACTACTCAATTGACCCATAATCACACTATATAAGTGGATTTTATTCATCTATTGGGTTTATGGGTCCCTCCAACCTTATATTTACTTAGCTAAATAAGAAAAGTAAGAACTCTAATATTCTAATTAGCTGATGGAAAATTTGGAATATTATAGTCATCCCCGCAAAAATGTTGCTTGTCCTCAAGCAACTGCAAAAGTGGATGCTGCAGAATTCCATCTCCCTCCCAAGTGGAATCCTCATATGGAAGGTTTCCCCATCTGCTCCAATGTGTTATGAATTCCCAACTCCATATCTCCCTATCTAGAATGTATAGAGTGGCCTTTAGATCTGTAGCTAAATGCCTCTCCTCATCAATGAGTCCCCAAGTGAAAACCATATACTGTCCAAGGGCCTCTTCTCTACAGAAGATATGTGAAGTGTAGTTGTTCCTTCCCCACATGGAAAGTCCCAACTCATAAAATATCTCTCCAACCCATGCTACATGGAGTAGGTTGTGTCTCTCCATGCTACAATCCTTGGCCTGGGTAGCCTTGCTTGATCTAAGCATCATCTCAACACTGTGCAAAGTAGGAAATAGAGACATATGGATTGACATGTGAAATTTCGAACCATACTCTCCCGATAGTAGCCACTGTAGCAATTCCTCTTTCTGCCAAACCACCTCATCATCATAGCAAGTATGGTAGCCATACTCTCCGAACAGAAGCCAACGCAGTAAGGCTTCATGTTTCCATCCCACCTCTTCATTATGAAAGGCATGGAAGAATGTCAATCCATATTCTCCCAAGAGTATTAAGCACAAAAATGACTCTTGCTATCCACCCCACATCATCATAATGAAAAGCATGAAGCAACGATATTTTAATTGACATGTAGAATGTCACACTAGACTGTCCTAATAGAAGCCAACATAGTCAGGCTTCCTGCTACCACATCATATGAGTATCATGCAAAGTACAAAACAATAACATACCCATTGACATGTGATGTGTCATGTGATGGCCAAAATCTCCCAAAAGTAACCAGCGCAACCATGCCTCCAGCTACTGCATCTCATCACTATGGTGCAAGGTAGGAAACAATGATATACCAATGGGCATATAAAATTCAATGTATTTTCCGTACTCTCCCAAGAGTAGCCAGTGCAGCCATGCCTCATGCTACTATATCACCTCAGACTATGCAATGTATGGAAAATACCAATATGAATTGTCGAGTGGTAACCATACTCACCCTAGAGTAGATAGCGCAACCATTATTCCTACTAGCCCATGTCATAGATACGCAAATAACTTTTTAGCAACTTTCTCATCATCTCCATCCATCCATCCAACCGTGGGTGATGACTCATATCATGCACCAACTCAGTATCGACACAATGGATAAGGTCCCACCAACAAATTCTCATACAATAACTACCCCTATCACTATCTATGGCCTTGGGAAGACCATGAAGCATGAAGACATCCCGGAAAGATAATCTGGTCATGGGTGAAGAGATGTACTATGTTAAAATTTCAAATGAATATGCATACCTGGACAACGGATCAATGTTGAAAATACCATCCTCCATAATCTAATGACAATCTTTGCACTCCATGATATGTCGAAGTGCATCCTCCTTGAGGTCTCCCTGTGAGAACCTCTCACTGATGGCCCAATAGAACCTATCAGGTTCTGAATATGCTACATGAAGAAACATTTGTTTGAGCTGTCAGGTGCTCATCAAGAAGGCTTTGTCCTGATAATGGAAGATGTTATTCATTACATGATGTCTACCATCTACCATCTTCCCATTGAATGATTCATAAGATAATTGGTCATCGCAATGCTCAAATAATAACTGGGCCCAAAAATCATCACTGATCCTCAGTGACAACATTGTTGATCTCCATGATAGTGCATCTACTGCCACATGAACCTCTCCATACACAATGCTAAACTCATAGTCTTGCATTGTACTGATCTACCATTGATGCCTCTTCTACAGCTGATCCTCTTCCTCAAAAATATGGTGGAGGCTATGGTGGTTGGTATTCTCTCAAAATCGTGACTGCGAATCAAAAACTATCGGAATTTTACCAATGCATGCATAATGGTAAATATATCTTTGTTGTAATTAGAATATGGCAACTCATCTGATAGTAAATTCTGGTTCTCGAAAGCTATTTTATAGCTTCCCTACATTAGGACTATGCTAATCCCATCCTCAGAAAATCGACACTCCAACAAAAAGTGTTGTGTGCATCTCAACAATGTCAAACTGGGATAGATATACATCTTCTCCTTGAACCAGTCAAGGGTCCTCTGCACAGTGATAGTTTGCTACTTCAAATTAGCAGTGTGCTCTAACCCTTGGTCATGAAATTTCCCTGATGACATGACCCCACCAATCTCAATATGATGTGAGAAAATAATATGGGGTGGAAATGTTTGCATACCTTGGATCACATGATGCTTGGGAACATCTTGAAAAGCTACAAGAGTTCCTCCAACTGGTGAAATTTCTTCTCCAACTATTGGTGATGGTGATGGTTACTCCTTTAATACTACACCACCGCTGGTATCTGCTTCCTCTTCCTAATGAACCTCCTGAATCATGACTGCAACTCTCAATTTCGAATGCTCATGACCATCTTGAAAAGATGCAAGTTCTCCTACCACCAATGCAAGTATCTCTACTAAAATTGGTGGTTTTTGTATTTTCTCTTCTCCTAGAGTATCAGTGTTGACATCTTATTTTTTCTCCTCATATAAATCCTCATCAATGTTGGAAAATGTCACAAAGGAAAGTGCCTTTAGTTTTCTTCTGTCAAACATATTTACCAATCTTTGAGTGAACTCTTCATACACAGTCACTCTTGCATGTTTTAATCTTCCGAACCACCAATCATTTTCTTCACCCTCAAGGTGGAGCATTGTAATATCAATGGATTCATTTTCCTCTACTCGATGTAGCTCAAAGAATTCATCTAACTTCTCCATCCAAGACATTTCCGTGATTTTGGATGACCCATCGAATGTAGGAAAACATAATTTATTCTACATATACCCCCTTCTTCTATTGATAATGTGGGGTCTCTAGTTCTCTTTAATCTGGAAAAATAGTTGAAAAGTCAGATTCTCTATGAATGCTCTAGATTGACATTTTTCCTCTTCAAGATAATCGCTCAGAGTCTCGTGCTCCAAATATCCTCCATCTCCATGCCATTTATTTCCTTCTGCAAGGAAAGTGGGCATAATAGAGCATTGTGGAACTTTATGCATCGTCGGTTTCTTGTACTACTGATAGGAAGTGCTCACACTTTATCCATTATGAAACCCCCTTGAGGTTTCCTTTTTCCTTTCCCTTCTCATTTCTTTGATTTCCATGGTGAGATCCTGCATAGATCTGAAGAGAAGTGTGGCAAAAATCAATCCTTCTGCCATTGAAGACTTCTTCCTTTTCTGATTTTTCTTATTATTCCTCTAATGTCATGAAATTCCCACAAGTTAAGCCAAATATCATGCTCTAATAGCACTGTAATATCCCAAAATGGGAAAGACAGTAATATAGAACATTTATAACATTTCAATCAAGGCAATAACTAGAATGTAAGAAAAAAACTGTAAAATGATGGAAATTTAGGAATATGACATCAAGAAATTAAAAAATTAGCAGAGATAGCTGAGACATATCATTATAATCACAAAAAATGAATATACATGGTGCTCAAAAAAGAATGCACTCAAGCCATGCAAATATGGTTTAAACAACTCTAAATCTTAGCACTGGAAGTGTTGTGTTGCTACTGCTTTTGTTGGTGGAAAATGCTGTTGTTGGGAAGAAGATCTATTTGCGAGAGGCTACTAGAGTGCTCCAAAATATCTAGAATTTTAACCATAAGCTCTACTCGACAAACCTAGAAAAACCAATAAATGGTTTGGCCAGATTTTGAGTTCGGAATTTCGGCCCTTTTTGGGTTGCACACTGCACCATTGCTAGCTGCGTTATGCACTCCCTGGAAAGAAATGTTGATATGGGGCTGAAATAATGATATATCTGCTGTAATAGAACCCACTCAGCTCAATAACTTAAGGGTTTGTCCCTTATCCCAATCCTAAGCTAAGAAAATTAGGATCTAGCTCCTCCACTGAATATGCAGCTACTGCATGCACAACTGCTGGGTAATACTACATTTTCTAAGAGTGTTGATGATGTAGCCTGCTGATAGATAATACAATGATGAACCCAGGATACTAAAGTGATCCCTAGAGTGAAATATTAATCCCTCATAGGATTCCAATTTGAGTTTCTTGGAACCTCCTCTTCTCCTCAAACCCTCACTGCAGAATTACGCAATTCATACAGGAAATGTTTCTGCATAGGAGAATAGATGGATGGCCTGATGCTAGATATGAAAATGAAACCCTCAAAAGACTGAAATGGATCCACATTTTGAAGGGATGATCGCTCAATAGGTTTCTCAGCTAAAGTATTGAGAACAACCTTCCACCTCTCAAACTCTAGTTCAGGAATGCGTAATTGTTGTTGCTGGAAGTTCATATATGAGAGTGGATGAAAGTCACACTGATTGATGGATGATGAATTTTTCCCAAGAAAACCTTCCCATATTAGGCACTCAAATTTCATCATGGGTAAGTGTGGGATTCCCGCTCACGAATACCCAGTGCTAACCAACACAACAGACTTAGCTAAATAGCTGAAGCGTGCAAAGAAATGTCTTACCAAACTCAACAATAAAAATCTAGACTCTGCTTATTTGTGTCCCTCATATTCCTTTTATGGTTGTGAGCCTTCCCTAGCCTTGGCCCACCTCATAATTGCGTTGCACATGTGGCCACTAGCATCCATAAAGACAAAGTTGTCCTCCATGATCTTCATCATTGCTACAATTACTCTCCACTTCCTCCATCATTTGTGAATTTAATGCACCACTTCCTCCATCATATCTGCAATTTCTTCTCCAACATCTCCATCATCTTTCATTTATTCCTCCACTATCTCCATCATCTTCCTCATTAATTCTCTATGACCTCCACCCTTTCTTGATTATTATTCTTCTCCAGTATTCCATAATGCTACTCCACTACTCAATTAACCTATATTTACACTATAGAAGTGGATTTTATTCATATACTAGGATTATTGGTCCCTCCACCCTTTTATTTACTTGACTAAATAAGAAAATTAGGAACTCTAATATTCAAATTAGCTGATGGAAAATGTGGAATGTTACACCATAACTATAATCCATGATGCAGTTACTCATTGGTCTAGTATTCTTCCTAAAGTTCTATATGAAAAATTACGCAACAAAATTCGTGAAAACAAAAATCAAGTTCTTTTTGGGTATCTAAACATGCTATTTGAATTGAGAATTTTTAAAAAGATAAATGTTGGTTTCCTTCTTCTTGGGCATACTCATGGCCATATTGATCAAAATTTCAGTCATTTTTCAATAACATTGAGGAGGAAAGGTGTTGGGAGCTCGCCATCATTAATTGAACGTATTAAGAAATCATACATTCTAAAGATTTTTTTTTTCAAGTGTTGGAAGAAAATATTGACCTGTGAAGGTTTATTTTGGGATCACATGGTGAAGAGAAATGCATTGAATAACTTAATGACATTAGATTCCAGCAACAATTTCATATCAAAACTATTGATGGAATAACACTTATATGGGGCAAGAAGTATTGAGTTGCTGCAGAATGGGGGCCATCTTCAAGTTTAGCATTTTCGAAGTTCATACCAGAGTGTCCAATATTTTCATCAAAGGTATTGCTATTACAGTCATTTGCTGAGCTCCATAATTCACAATTCTAAATTTCTGGAGGAAATTAAAAGATGCATTAGAGATACATATGATTACTTTGATGTTGTTGATTCAATTTGGTTTGAGTATTTTTTCAATAATCAAATTGATATGATTTCAATATCAATAAATTAGGATACACTTCTGAAGACTTCATTTTTTTGGCCACAAAATATGAGAAATGAGCATGAGGAAACACACATTGTTGAACAAAAACAATCTCAAGGTATTATTAATTCTCTACAGGTAGAGGAAATATAAATCTATATTGGTTCTAGAAGATCACATGCACAACGTGAAGCCATGGAAGACCTTTACAAGGGTTTTGTGGAGGATGTTATGGAGGGTTGCTTTACAATAGTGTTAGCAAAAGATCCACTTGGCTATCCATTCTGGGTTGCCAAGGTTATAAAGGTTATTAATGAAATGAAGATATTACAATTGTTGAAGTACATTGGTATGCCATGAGTACCCACCCATTAAATGGTGTGTACAAGCCATAGATGGTAGTTGAAAAAAACATTCGCAAAAAGAGAAAAATAAAGGGCACAAATATAAATCGTTGCCGCAAAAATGTCTTAAAATTGGAGGATGTTGACATACTTTTGTATGAATTAGATTTGACAAAGAGAGGATCTCTTCACTTGAAGACCATAAATATTTTGAATAAATTTCTACCAAAACAACTAGTGTTGAGATGGGACTCTGTTGAATGTAGTTGTAGATCTAGAAGTATTTAGAAATCTGAAATGGTTAGAATGCATGTTGACTCAGATGGACACTAGTTGATGAAAGAGAAGAAAATGGATCATCTTCATCTGCATCCAGTCATTCATCTGAAGATGTAGGTTCTGATGGTGTGCTAGAACCTATGGTTGGTTTTGAATAAATTTCTAAGATATTTTTATGTAATTGATGTTTGCATGGTAACTTGAAATAAATATTTTGACTTCCATATGATCTTACATGAAGTTATGAGGCATTTCTCTGTTTGTTCAATTATATGTTTTAATTATGGAGAATTCATATCTTTAGAATATCCATAGTGCAACAATGAATCACAAAAATAATTTATGTTATGTTCAATATACCAAAGTTTATATTTTTATTAAATGTAAAAAAAATAGAAATTAATGTTTAATTTTTAGATTATGCAGTGATATTTCCATGATATCATGTATTGTTAACATTTGGTATTATATACTTTTAAACAGTTTAATAATTTTATGCCTCATTGAAAGGGGCCACTTAATTTTGATGGTTGGATTTTAGGTTTTGTTTGGAATTAGATAAGTTGTCTTAGGCTAATATTTGAAAAGAGATATATTTTTATCCTTTAAAATAAAAATTACTCTTGGTATAATAAATATTTCTTTTACTAGTTCATTTTTCAATATTGTTCAAGTCATATAATTTTGTCAATAATTTCATGGTTCAAGTATTTTAAAAACTTAAGATTTAAAACTTGTCAAAATATAAAGGCTTTTATGCACTATGATATTTTATCCTTAATGTTACAGTTGAAAACAATTTATCAAGATATTACGGTTGATGATGGCCCCCATGATAAACAATTTACCTTTGATGTTACGGTTGAAAACAATTTTCGGGTTTTTCAGAGTCAAGATATTTATCATTAACAATATGGATGAAAATTGTTGGAGATGAAAAGGCCTTCAGACATGATATTTTCATCTTTAACATCATGTATCAAAGATTTTAGAACTTTATGATTTTTCAATGCCATAATATGTTGTTTTTAATTCCATTGTTAAAAAGTGTCAAAATTGTGACTTGATTTTTTTTTGGTTATTCCACCATTGACACATTTTGTTTTGAGGGTGTTTTTTCAATCCTTTTTTCAAGAAACAATTTTGTTTTTAGCATAATTTTAAAAAAATGTTGAAATTTGACCCTAAAAAAATCAATGCGTTTTGGAATACACACTTTTTTTTTGGGTTTTTTTCATGTTTTTTGAGTTTTTTTGAGATGGAGTTGTCATTTTGAGGTAGTAGTTCCCATTTGATCGGTAACTATGTTTCCATTATTTATTTTCTCATGTGACAGTGTGAAAATTTGAGTGTTGGTATCCCCCCCCCCCCCCTAAAAATGGTTCTGCAAATCAAATAACTTCTCTAATGTAACAACACCTTTGGGCACGATGTTATTGTAAGGTTTTTTCATGCTCTTCCTCATCTACTGTCATGTCTCTAAAATCATCCATGTTGATGTTGAAATCTAATATTTTTTGGTCATCACTGAAAACATGGAGATTAGTTACACTTTATAGGATGGAAGGTTTATAAATAAGCTAGGCAGAAAAACCATCCCATAGAGGTGTAAACGTGACTACAACGTTAGCTAAAGTATCAACAAAAAAATTATTAATTCTAGGAACATGTTTAATACCAAATTCCTTAAAGAAGATATAAAGTTCCATACCTCTTGTTGATATTTTTTTAGATGCAGTGATAAACAATGAATAGTATTTCACACCTCCCTGGTGATAATTTTGGAATCATCAATCACCTTCAAAAATTACACTTTAAGATCTATATCCTTTTAGGTCCAATGATAAATGCCTCATACTTTGTAGTGTTGTTACTGCATTGAAATTCTAACCTACAAGATTTTTTTATTTTTATTTTGGGTCCATTAGAATACAACTGGCACCGTCCCCATCATGAGTCTTAGACCCATCATAATATAAATTCCAAATTTTATTCCAATTTGCATATATGTTAAATATATTTACATATATAGTAAAATATACATAAACATCAGTTGGAGGGAAAGGAAGGAGTTCCAACTCTGTGTCTAATGGGACTGGTGAAGACATAACTTCATAGCACATGATGTCCATCTCTAAAAATCACATCCCTCACTCCTCCTGAGAAAAATTAATTAGGCCATTTGGAGCTTCAAATTCAATCCCCGTATGCTTCATGTAGGGCTCCCTATTAACTCAAATCTAGTTATTCTTACCTTTGTACAAAATCCATAGACAAGACTAATCAGTTGTGAAATACCCTTGTAATTTTCTTGACCAATCCTTCCTTAGGAAAAGTCCATAGGCTTAAGGTATGTCGACAACCACTATGTCTATGCATTGATGCACTCTAGAGTCAAAACATAATTTAATTATCACATTGTACAATAATCCCATGGGAATGACTTCAGACCTGTCTAGTTGAATTATCTTAGAATTCTTATTTTCTAGTTGGATGTTTAGTTTCTTACAAATAAATAATGGAATTACATTGGTATATGCGCCTAAGTCAACAAGATAATTCTACACATTATAGTTAAACATAGCTCAGAGGAAACAAGGTAGTTGAGCCTCTAGAATTTTCATTCACAACGTTGAAATGGATTGTAGATTAACATGTAGTTTTGGACTTCCTAGAAGAGACAGACATTAGGGAAGACTTACCAACAGGGGAGGTGGAAACAAATATTATGAGGATTAACTCCCATTGACTAGCTAACTTGGTTAGTTTGTAAAGTGAAATTTTGGCCCGTGTGTTCTTCATGTCCTCTATAATGTTATATTCAACATCCAAAGACACAATTTATTATTTATATTATCAAGGGGTAGTGGTAGGTTTTTCGGATTTAACCAAGGTTTTAGGAGTACTAGAGTTACCTTTACTACTTGTTGAATTGTTCAAGGGAGTTTGGTTGGATAATATTTTGGGAGTAGAGGCTAAAGGATAGATTGGATTTTTCAGTGGAAACATTCTTCTTTACAATGCCTTATTCTTATCCTCAAGTGTGTGTTCTACTATTGACCCTTTATTCCTTAGGCTATATGTCCTCGGTGCCTTAGGATGGTATGAGGAGGTGGTAGTTCAATAATGGCTTGAAATTTGAGAGTGTTGAGCTTTATATCATCTTTTGAAATAATGAAGCCCAAATTTTTTCCAGAAGGAACGCAAAAGGCACACTTAAGGGGTTGAGGAAAATTTTCTACTTGTTACATCAGAGTAAAATGGTATGAAAATCATGAATTTTTTGTTCCTGAAGCCTTGAACGAGATGTGATATCACCAAGATGTGAAAGGATAATATGAGCTAAGTTGTGGAAACAATAAGACAAGTCACATTGAAATTTGGCCCTGACATTATTTAAACTGAAATACAATGACCCAATAGGTGAAATTTCCCCACAGACTAATGAAGGCGGTTTTAAGCTGATGAGCATAACCGATACTTTCCTAGTTATATCCAAAGAATCCATCCATAAAGGAAAGGACCTCATGCCCCTCACACTCGTCAATGATTTTCTCAATGAATAGTGTGATGAAGTTGTCTTTGGGACAAGCTTTGTTCAAATCATGGAAGTTAGTGCAGAAAAAAATTGTGGCTTGTTTATTTAGAATGAGAAATGAATTGAACATGCATGTGGTGTATTCAACATGATAGATAAAGGAATTTTTCTTGAGATTATCGGTTTCATATTTAATGGCCTCAAATTTGGAAGGATGAATGGGTCTCATGTTTTGGTGGAAAGGAATAGCACCGGGCCATTTGCCGATATGGTGTCCAAAAATGGTGAGATCAAGTCTAGGAATCTCAAAATAAACCAGGAAAAAGCATCACCGAATTCTTTGAATAACTTGGTATAAGCATCAATTTATTTTGTGGTACATTGTGTCCCCAAGGTAATATTTTCTTTTATCCCTAGTTTATTCGAAATGTTGATCGTAATGGTATGAGAGATATCGACCATGTTTTGTTTGATAAAGGATAGGGTGTAGGAATGGGATTTCTAAACCAGTCAACTTCACCATGAACAAAGCATTTATAATCCACAACATATTGATCATGGGTTTGCTATGGAAGGAAATATGCATGATGGTGCATATTGTCCCAAGGATAATCACGAGTGGTCATGGCTTCCATGATGTTTCCATTTGAATGAAATATGGGAATATGGGAGGAGTAGAGACCACATGATGTGGAGGAACTACCTAAAACATCATCATGAGAGACAATGTTCACATGCGCATTTCCATTATGAGGGGACAAATGACTAGTAGATGGAATATCTACCAATGTTGAGACCGAGGTATTTGACGAAGAAAGTTTGGTCGAATCACAATAGGGAACTCCAGAAGGGTCCCATATGACGAACCCATGGATGAGAAAAAGTAAAGAGTATGATAAATGTTATCTATCACCTTGACATCAGGAGGAGGGATCAAAATGTGTGGTGAAGGGATATCATGTTCTAGCACAAGAATTGTACCAGAATCTGCAGGTAGAGAAGAGGTGGATTCAGTACGAGCAAAATATATATCATGAAGATCATGATAGGTATTGCAAAAATATTCGAGAAGAGGATAGTGATGACAATAATGGAAAAAATTATCATACAAATCACAAGGATGATTCATGCATAATTCTCTAATTTTTTTACATGATTCGGGAAAGGTGACATGGACCTCTAGGATATTAGATTCAAGAAAAGTTTTTGTGACCACATCTTTGAGATGAGAGTGTTCAGGAAAATTATTGGTGGCATTCATGAAAAAAACACACAAAGCGCACAGAGTTTCAGATTTAGAGGCTTAGGAGGAGTTGGATTTTTTTTGGGTTCCTTGTCTTTAGTTCCCTTTTTATGGGATTTCCCCCCACACCAAATTATTTCACAATAGGTGTAGATTCTTGTTGAGGTTTCTATGGAACTGAAGCAAAGGAAGGGGAAGGAACAACATGTTATACCGGGGTCAAATATGTGTAAGGTTTAAGTTGATCAAGGGCACTATTTTTCGGGGGTTCGATGTACCAGATTGGGATCCCTAGAGTAATGTTGCATAAACTCATCCATGATAGGGATAGAAAAAATTCCTAGTGTGGGGAATAGGAAAAGTATCTGATGTGAAGGATAATGGGTTAGAGGAATGGTTAATGACTAGAGGAACTATTCCTGGTTGGAAGGGACTAGAAAAAACACTAGCAGAAGGAATTAATCCTTCAAGAATTATACTTGTATGTTGGGTTGAGTTGGAAACAACAGGTTGTAGAGGTGCTCGCTTTTGTATGGGAATACTAGACCTATTCTAAGAAACCCATGATGCTTGCAACATGCAAACACTAAACGAGCTGGGATCATAACGGGTAGCTAGTGGACCATAGAAGGCACCAAGAAAAGAAGAATATTTGTAGAATCTGGGTAAAACATTGGTGAGGGACGAGATAGTCATATTGTCAGTCATGGATGAAATGTTGGACTGAGGATAAGTTTGTGCCTTAGGGTCATATTATGCCAGTTAATGGATGGTGACAATATTTTTGTTATGGGGAAAGTGCATCTTACAGAAAATTTAATATGTTACAACTAACAAGTCATATGTGTAACTATGACCCAGAAGGATGTTATAATATAATGGGGCATCAATAACTTCAATGGAAATAGATACAGTCTTACCAAAAAAAATGATAGGACAGTTGTGAAGTAAGTGAAGTGACTGATATGGATGATCATCACATGCATGAAGAGTGATGGTGTATGGGAACAGATCAGTTGAACCAAGTTTTTTCCAAACATTAGCATCCATTACATAATTGGAGGCACCTTCGTCGATGGTACATCATTGAAAAGTGGAATTGCTTATGGAAACTGGTATTTGAAAGGCAACAGATGAAGGAATTGGGGTATATAGAAATTCATCAGCGTCAAAGGCAATCATACGATCGTCTGAAGGAACCACAAATGCCAAATAAAAGAGTATAGATTTCCATTTGAATGGGAATGATTGGAGGATTTCCAATGTTGACATGGAAGTAGGAGACTACACGAAGTAATATACTATGCTATAGGTATGGGAGGCTTTAGTTAAAGCATCATTTTGACATAATGTCCCTTTGGGGATCTTAGAAATAACCTCTGCCTTAGGTTTAAGGATCTATAAGGTACCATTTGATAACAAAATAGGCATAGTGGAAACCTGGGGATGGGACTGAGTCAAAGATTTAGTAGGTGGCTTGTCATACTAGCGTGATCAAGTCTAAAGGTTGACTTTATCTATGTTGGCCTCTTCATAATTCATCATAAGAATATGATAATAGTTGGGACCAGATTGCTGAGGTTTGGGAGTTTCTTGACATTGTGTAGGTTGGGAAAGTATATATCCTTGGTGAGGAAATGGGTTGGTAAACAAAACCGATTAAGATCAAGTAGGTGCCGGAGGAAGCGAAGCCCTAGGCTAGTGTCCTTTACGGGTTGTTGCTTGTGCTTCCCATACTTGAAACATCTTAGGTAAAAGGGGGAAATCATGAATATACTGGTCATATACGCCACACCATGCACAAGGCTTATTTGTATTGATGACCTTGTTATGCTTGGATTGTACACCCTCTTGCTGGGTTGCAGGATTAGGCTTATTTCCCTAGGGTGCATTAGGTGGAGCACCCTGGTTACCCTCATTACCTTGGGATTGATGGTTCCAATTACCTTTCCCCTTATTCTTCTTGGGATTGGAGGGATTGGTTGTGCTCTACTGAGAATACACTTGACCATGAGGAGGAGGTGGTTGTTGTGGCAGAGGTTGAGGACGAATGCAAGGTTGAATCGCTGATGCCAGAGAAACTAGAGTGCTAGGAAGTGCACAAGGAAAATACAGAGGATGGGTAACATTTGGATAAACAGGTTGAGAAATAGCTAGCCCAAGCATCTGTTGATGTGATTGGGGATATGCATATGACATGATTTGACTTGGTTAAGGGTTGCTTGGTGGACGGGGATAATTGTGGGAGGTACTGGTCCACCCATGGGGTTGACCATAACTCATAAAAGGTGGAGCATATGTTTTTGGGTGAGGGTTTTAAATGAATCCAATGATACTTTTGGAAACATGAGATTCCTTTGGTGCATTAGAAACACTGGTTTGAGGCACACCAGGGGGAATGGTATCAACATAGCTTGATGGAGCATAGATAAAGTCATATTTTAAAGTTACTGGGAGCGCATATTCCTTTGAATAAGGGAAGTGTGACACAAAATATTTACCTATGGGGGAAAAAGGTGATCTAAAAGACCAATCCATATAAACATGGTCTTCGAATTTATGGGCCCTACACGTGCTCCTCCTTCTACACCATTCTTGCACATGGTGAGATAGATGAGTGGCAGAAGTTGGACGGAAAAAAGTCAAGATTTTGGTGTCATAATGGAGAGGTAACTAGAAATGGGTGGCATTGGGTTGATAAACATACCACTTAGAAATAACTCTAGTAATCATACGTTGGAATATATGAAGAGAGATGGAGTCTTCAGTGATGGAATTGGAGGAAAACCACATGTGAAATGAGCGAGAATGATTAGTGGGATCCTCTCTAGGAATTCCTTCAAACTTGGGTATGTTTGAAGGAATTTTATTAGGCATAAATGGCAATTTTAGGTTATGGAGAAGAGGATCGTTGATGAATTAGCTAAAATCAGGTAGATTCAAAACATCTATGAAGGGCAGAAATGGAGTAGGAGTGATTGTACCAATTGATGTTCAACTGGAAATATTACCCGGGTTAGGACCCGAGTTACCAGCTTGGCTTCCCACACATGTGTTGGTGCTTGACATGATGGCAATACAAGGTTGAGAAGAAGTTGAATGAAATGAAGAACTAGATGAACCAGTAGAATCAAAGTAAGAAGGACTCAATGGAGGACTTCAAATATTAAATCTAACCCAATGGGGAGGAGTTTGAAGGCCTCAAATTTGCCTATGAAAATTCCTACAAGGAACAATGATGTAATGACAAAGATGACACTAAAGGACTAAAGGATGATAGGAGAAAAGAGTAACAAACAATAGGAAAACAACTAGCACAGTGGTTCCAAGTGTAAAATAACTATTTAATGATTCTACTATAATACAAGAAAACACATCCTATCAAATAAAATTACCTCTAGCCTATACATGATGTAAATCCTCAAAAAATCTTAAATATGTTGTTTTAGATGGCCTTCCAAAGAGCTTCTTACTTAATGAAATATCATCCTCGCAAGATTAGTTTTCTAGAGAAAGGTGGGGTAGAGAATCAATTGCTTCTCACAGCCAGTCCTATAAGATGTTTTCCTAATATCGACCACTATGGTTACCTTCATCCCATGAGGGTGGTCGAGTATTGAGCTTCTTGGTGATTAGCCACCGCATGGAATTCACTGCCATGGGTTGGGTAGCCCCAAGGAGAACTGCTCGCATGATAACCTATCCTAACCCCCTCTGAATCAGGTTTTTGATGGAATACGGCTTTGGACTGTTGGACAGTGAAGGATTTTAAGCTCCCTACAAAGTCAACTTCTATGTCTCTATGTAAATGATCGATGGGTGTTATTGGAAATGTATCCCACCGATCCTATACCTAAATACACAGATCTTTTGGCCCTGCTGCCACAGTGGGCGTAATATATGTTTTTTAGATTATTAAATGTAGTGTACTTCAAGTCTTGCCTTGGAAGTGTTAATGAAGCTCACGTTCACTTTAGGTGTGTAAATTTGTGTGAAAAAGTGTATTTAGTGGATGAGTTAATTGAGAATTTTTGATGATGCCATATGTTGCTGAAATAAATTTATGAAATACTATAAATAGTGTTGTAAAATGATAGTAAAATAAAAAATCAATCAAGCACAAACCCCACTAAAAGAAGGCTCTTAAAAAACTAAACAAGTAGAGGAAATCAAGGTACTCAAAAACACATAAAAAGTAGACAAGATATAATTTCAAATGGACTAGGATATAAAGACACTAAGTTGTTGAAAATGGTGCAGACAAACAAAAAAAAATCAGAGGTGAAATATGATACAAATGATAGGAAAGAAGCTAAAAAACCTAGGAAACTCAAGGGGATCCCAAGGGAGAAGGAAAGATAATACTCAAAATGGAGTTAAAATTGTGAAATAATCTATGCTAAAGGGTTGAAATAAAGTGGATCATACCTTGAAAACCAGTGGCTAAAATGTTGAAACCCTATAATCCTCACTCAGTTAAAATCTTCCTAAAAAGGTGGAATTTTACTACAAAACCTAGGGGGATTTTTTATTTCTCAAAGATCGAAACTAAGGATATCCAAGCCTAAGAGATTCCTAGTACACAGATAACACTCATGAAAAAACTGGAAAAAATATGAAAATTTTTTGGATATTTTTCAAAATGAAGTTGCTGACCTGAGACACGTGGAAAACAAAGTTTTTGGGCCAAATAGTGCATTCTAGAGCTTAGAGTGCAGATATAGGGCTGAAAAGTTTGTTTTTATCCTAAGACTCTTGATCATCATATCTGTCACAATTGTTTTCATATCCTTCTTAGTTGGTACATGTGACCTGCAGAAAGAACAAAAAAATAATCGGAATCTGAAAATTTGACAGAAATATAGAGAAAAAGCTATAAATATAAATGAGAGGCTAAAAAATATGTAGAAAACCATGAAATCAATGAAGCAAAAGTCGTCTAGGAAACTGAATTATTACACCGGTGGAGTCACCTTTTGTTAGTGGGAAATTTCTTGGAAGGCGTACCAAAAGGGTTGTAAATACCCCTCCATGGGATGGGTCCTTTGATGTCCTTGATGCTTTAGTATTAGATATTCCTCTCTCAATATGTGAAAACCCAAACAATGTGTAGAAATCTAGTGTGAACTCAAAATTATGATGATAATGGTGACGATGGTAATGATCATGGTGAGGAATGGGTGAAAGACCCTCTTATTTATAGATAAGTATTGAGTTAATCTTGAAAACAGAGAATAATAAAATAATATTGACCAAAATATAGATCTAACTGTTAGGAATACTTTATTATATTTTTCGAGAAGGAAAAGATATTCAAAATGGTCAAATATATTTATTTAGAAATATTTTAAAAATAAAATGATTTATTAATTATTTTCCAATATGTATGAAAATGAAACAATTATTAAATAATGATTTAACAATTATTCCAAGAATGGAGTTGAGGAAAATATATAAATAGTGATTTATTTCATTATTCCTAGGAGATTTAGTCAAATGTGACAAGAAGTAATTATCAAACAATGATTTAATAATTATTCCTAGAGAAAATTAAATAAATATTGATTTATTTAATTATTCTCATGAATTTTAATAAAAACGAACTTAATAAAGGTGGTTTATTAAATTATTTCCTATAGTGAAAGTGGTTTTACTATGGGAACATTAAAATTATATGGTGTATTTCGATCCACCTAGTTATAAATGACTAGGTGATCATTTTTTGGTGATAACATAACTTATCAAGGCTCCTTTATAGGTATGGTGAGGCTTGGAGGTCCTGGATTTAGGGAGAGATCTCATGGTGTGGATACATCTGAGACCTTCAATGAATTTTCAGTGATTGGGCATAAGGCTCTCAACCTCTCATATGCGACTTCATAGAGAGGGGCTTCTTATTCGACTGGAGCATATTCAAGAGGAAGAGGTTGAGAATCCTCTAGGAAGGTTCATGGAAAAGAGGCCCTTGGGAAGGGTGATGAGGAGGAAAGGGAGGATTTTCAGAGGGTTGGTTACTAGCTTGTTGGGAAGCCCTGGGACGAGGATAGGTGTTAGTGCTAGAAATTTAGTTTATGCCCTCCTTCTAGCACGATAATTTGTTGACATGCCAGAATATACTACCAATAACTAGAGGATATCCATAGCGTAGAATCCCAATCAGAATCTATGTTGCTTGGTCTAGGAGTCCCATATAATATTTAGGCCCAACTGCTATCTATCCAATACCATTTTCCTTAGAAAAATCAAGTGTCAACTTAAAAGAGAATGAATG
The DNA here is from genome assembly GCA_034641835.2 of Pinus albicaulis. Taxonomy (NCBI): domain Eukaryota; kingdom Viridiplantae; phylum Streptophyta; class Pinopsida; order Pinales; family Pinaceae; genus Pinus; species Pinus albicaulis. The sequence continues at coordinate 396,231,410 of CM076583.1, read as the reverse complement.
AAAAATTGACAAAACCAAGCATGTAATCTATGAAACCCCAATAGAAAGGATACCATGAATAGCAAGGATGCAACTTAAAAACATGAATCCCAAGAAAATAATTGTTAGGAATACTTCAAATAAGATCCATGCATACATAAGAGATAAATTACCAATCATGAATAAGGTCATGATTAAAAATCATATAATCATAAGTGAGCGCACAAACCATAATGATGTAATGGCAACGTTAATAATGAAGTTTACCAACATAAGCATAAGGTAAGCATATCATATACTATCCATTTTTTACAATAGAAATACTACAATGCATGAAGAGACATGAGGTGGCAATATGCAAATCTCATATTAAATTTCAATTCATGAAGCTGAGAATATCCACGACAACATTATATAAGATCTTCATCAAATCCACAATTGCAAATAGATAATTATTTCTTACATTCAATATAAGATCAAAATTTCTCAAAACAATATGCATAAAAAATGATTCCAAAGATAAATTCCATTATAATATGTGATGAGGGGATATTTATAGAAAATAGGTGACTCTAGGTCTACCCGTGACTTTTGATGTTTATTATTGATGTTTATGTCATGTCTCAGTAGATTGGTGGCATTTTTCCTTCTAGAACTTCTTGGGAATTTATCTTGACACTTTTAAGAGAAGAATTGACCACTGAAGGTTCCATCTCTCAAGATAAAGATGATATTGATATATAGTCTAGATCAATGTCACCTTGAATTTCAAACAGCTAGTCCCAATATGAGAATGAAGACATAAATAATATTGATCAGATCAATTATTACAAACCGAGCTTCAAAATCTGGGGAATATCATGAGAAATTTTGGGACTAGGATCAATTCAAAGGAAGGTCGCTGGGTCACACAATTTGCAAGTCACAAAGCATGAGGTGAATGAACAAGCGACTTGGTGACTAGGAATTTTGATAGAGTTGAAGGTTGCTAAGTCTCATGACATGGAATGTCACTAGGTCACAACAGAATATAGGTTGTGAGGTCACATCATGATATAGGTCGCAAGGTTGTAGAATGAGATATGTCACAAGGTCGCAAATCAAATTCTATGTTCATTTTTTGAAGTGTGAATTGGCATCTTTGGAAGTTGGATGAAATTTTAGTGTCTTGAGGTGGGATATTTAAATTTACAGGGACTTGGGGATCAAAGGTGACTGATAGAAGGAGAGATGCACCTCAGATGGATGATAAGCCTTAGAATTGGAAATTTTATAAGGCCCATTTGGTCTTTCCTATACACCTAAAACATTTATTTAACCCCTTTACTTTCAGATTATAGACTTAAATAATAATATTAATGGTTCCCTAGGAATTCAATTTCCCCTTACTTGTTGGGTTCCTAATATTATTTATTTTTGTGGAATATTGAGAGAATATTAAGTAAATTATGAATGAGATAATCTAGTGACTTGTTCCCTATGAATAAATGAATGGAAAATTATGAAGTTATTGTGCATATTTTGGAGCTATATTGGTGGAGAAAATGTAGGGATGTGTTCCCCACCAAAATAGGATCTTGAGCTTGGATGGATTACATAGTATCTCTTCTCCTTGGCATTCAAATTCAATCAGGGAACCATATCCATAATTTTAGGGAATTGGAGGGATACAATCCCCCTCTTAAGGGATGTTTCCCTCAAGTATTTTTGTATAAATAAAGGGTCCTAGCATCCAAATATGGTGTTCAAATTAGTGGAAAATATATTTTGATGAGTAACATGCTTCATTGCATACTATTTTTGTTATGTACTATTTTGACACTGAATGAAAGTGATTTTTTTTTTTAATTTGATCCATATTTAGAGGATTGATTCCTCTTGCGTTACGGTCCTACCCATGGCTCTAATCTCTCTCCTTTATGTATTTTTTTCATGCATTTTCTTTCTTGTATCTAGCTAGTAGTATTTACTTTATTTTCTAGTATAATTTTTTTATGAGACAGTTTATTTTGTAGGTATGTTGATCACCTCTCTTGTGGGAATTGTGGTTGTAAATATTGTGTTGGAAAGAAAAAAACATAGTTAATTTCCTATTGTAATATTTCGATATTGGGTTAGTTTCCTTTTTCATATCTATTTTTTGCAATTAAATCATGTGATTGGTATTATTTTCAAGCATCAAAAAAACAATATATATTATGTACATGTTATGGTATGGTTTTTTAGGGCTAAGATTCATCATTTAGAATTTTCATTTCATCTCCAACACTTTCCTTCTTTTCCCGAGAACCTCTTCAAGCATTATTTTTACAAATATCACTTTTCAAATTTTTTAGAGGCCACAATGTGAAACTTTAATTGTGAAAGATGGACTTGTGATGAGCAATAGGGTTTTAAAGGGCTTCATAAACCCTTCCCTTACCTTATAAAACCATATATTTCCTTTAGGACACCTTCTAAGCCCACATTTTTCTCATGAATATGATCTTGTAGCAAAACAAGACAATCATGTAGGACTCTATCTCAATTCTATAGCACTACGAAAAGAGCCTACAAATGTATTCCAATTTTCCCAAAAACACCCTTGAACACCCCTAGGAACTACATAATAATCACAAGCCAATAAAAATGAATAAAATGGATTCATATACCGAGTAGGATATTTTCTTTCTTTGATAAAGTAGACAGAAAGATCTTGTAATGAAACAAGAGTAATTTTTTGCTATATTTTAGCACGTGTTAACAAAGCTATTGTTGAGAGATTCCACTGGGATTGAATCGAAAAAAAAAATTACTTAATAATAAAATTTATCCCATGTCATTTTCACTTTATTAGGTTAGAAATTTGGTATGTTAACTAGCTCACTAGTTCCAGATTTTGTTTTTTCTAGTAGTAATTTATGCTATCTTTTAGCACATGTTAACAATGGTATTTTCAAGTATTTCCACTTGGATTCGAGTCCTATGACATCCTATTTAATATAAAAAATTACTCCAACTCATTTTGATTTTATTTTCTTGGGAATTTTGCAAGCTAACTAGAGAGAGAGAGACATCCTATAACAATCCTGTAGCAATTTTCTCTTTTGAGATATTCCTTTCCAATATTCACTCCAAATTCATGACAGAAGTTCATTTATAGCCTGTGAATTCTCTAATACCAATTTGGTTAATATTATGCTTGGTTAGCTTTCCATTTAGCTCTTACATTGCTTTCTTCTTGAATTCTATTTTCTTCAATAATGTCAAGATTTCATTTCCGCAATTTACTTTCTGAAAAGTGTGATTTCCTTCTTGTAAAAGTAATATAGGAATTTTATTTTTGATCAAGATATATTATATTTTCTTAGTTTTCATTATGCTTTAATTTTTTTTAACATAGAATAGATTCCCTTTCCTTTCCAGCAAAAGTAGAAAAGGTGTGCTTATTGTTGTTGGTGGCTTACCTAGACCTTTACTCATTTGAAGCTGTTTTATTTTCTTCTTTACTCACATAAAAATGAGTCATACTAGGAGCCGAAAGGTGTCTGTTGCACATAAAATTTATACCTTACTTAATTTTGTATGAGCCCCATGCTAATAATTTAAGTCGATAGCCTCAATATTTACAACATTCTTCTCGCAATACAGGGGCTCATTACCTTTTGGCACCATTACCGGAGAAATTTTCAAAACAAGCACTCTATTTTTCATGGAATGATTCCCTCTTTATTTTTTGTAAAACATGAAAATTGCATTATGCATCTTCCATTGCATTGCATTAGCATCCTCATTCAATTTTATTTTATTTATATAAAAAATAAAATAAAATCTTCAACACCACAAACCCCACACTTGATCATGTGCAGGTAGAAAAATAAGATGTGGTGAAGAAGTTAGAAGGAGGCATGGAGCTTCCCTAATTTTTCAACTCATATTAGTAATATATGAACTACCCCTACTTTTTCAATACAAGCTCTAATGCACAATTTCAACCTTGGTATTGACCTAACACCTTTTCCTTGGTCCCCTTGGTCTTATCCTTCCAAATGGGGTGATCCATATTCATTGTATTATCCTCCTCAATCTTCAAGTGCTCCTTGACATCCATATCGACACCAAAATCTTCAGTGGGGTGATCCATATTTCCATGAATATCCTAAGTATACTACACTCCAATAACAACAGACAAACCATCCACCTCCTCCAAATCCATCTCAAAGACCTACTCCCTCTCAAATACATGCACAATCACTTCCATACCCCAACAATAAACTTCTTCAACCCCCTTACCATGCTAAGATGAAAATTATTCAAAAATATCCTCTTGATATAAATGGCATTCATCTTAGATCAAGAAGAGTATTCCAACAAGAATACTCTTATGCTACCATTAAATAACAACACCAAGACGAAGAATATCAAAATGAGAATAAAGTGTCATGGACCGCCTACTATGGAGAGAAGACATTAGAACCTAAGATTGAAGAATGTCTACTCTGAATATCATTAGATAATTTGTGTGTTTAAGGGACCAATCAGAAAAAAAAATATAATATTTGAAATACATGGAAGAAAAATGCATACAAAATGTTATGGATAAGAAAGTGAACCAAGGTCAACATATATATATTAACCTTTGATTCCCTACAGTCATTAAGTCACAAAAACACTCTTCTTCAATAATTCATGATGTCATATCAGTCAAAGAAGTTGGTCTCTTATATTCAGGTACATGTCAAAGCATATCTTACGAGCCTACAAATGACTTTATCTTTCATATTTTTATGCACATGGATCCATTGGAAGAATTATTATACTTGGTTTTTTTTCTTTTTTCATGTAGAGTAGAATAGATATATAAATAAATACAAATAAAATAACAAGGAAAAAAATATGAGGAAAAAAAAAATCTTAGTTGAAAGCCTCATTTCAGTCACATGAGAATTTCTCACTGATTGAGAGCCTCCATGAGGTAGTCAATGGGTTAGAAGAAAGAGAAAAAAATAAAAGAAATAAGATCATATGTGAAAACTCATTCTGAGGTGCCTAGGTAGGCCTACTAGTTGAACACCTCATTGAGGCAGCTAATAGGCCTCGGTAAAAATATAAGAATGAAAATGAAAAGAAAAAATATTTTTTTCCTTAGGTATCTCTCTTTAATGAATGGATTTCTTGTCCAATGTCTGCAACCAACAAGAAAAAGTTAGCTACACGGGGAAAAGCTGAGAAAAAAATATAGACAAAGGGAAGTAAAAATTAAGCTTTCACCTCCTTTGAATAGATCCTCATATAGGAGCAAGGCCATGTCAATCCATCACCCTCATCCATTTCCAACATCCACACATCATTCCCAAGTCTTTCCCATTCATTTTCCTCGTTGTCCTGAAGTGTTACAGGAAATTTTTTTGTTGTTACATGATTGAAAAAAACACAGGGCATAATTTTTTTTGACCATATCTCAAAATAAATGCATCTTCTTCTTTTTTTGTTTCATGGAGAGATGCATAGGGATGATGGTAACATGCTCAAATAAATTTCAGAAAATTCCAATGTATACTTTTTGAGAAATTTACCTCCATTAGCTACAACCATTTTTATTTTTTCGTAATATTTGTACATCCATTTGCCAAGATTTTTCATCGGGAGATGCATAGGGATGATGGAAACATGCTTGAAAAATTTCAAGTGAATCCAATCTATCACTGGAGAGATATGGACTAAATAATTTTCCTACAGTATTGTCTGTATTTGCTACAGGATTGTGATTGACATTGAGAAAAGGGTCCGATCTTATGTTTTATTTCTGGGAATGAAAAATAAGTCTATGAAACCACCATCATCCATCTTGCACACTATTTTTTCACTTCTCCATCCAAAAATTCATATCTACCCATGAAAAAAACATGTTTTCACCCCTTCTCCACAATCTTCCCAACCACGAGAGTTTCTATTTCCTATCCATGAGCTCACTGTGAATTATTGCTATCACCGGAAACTGATCACCTAGCCCTTTCTAACTAGGTGGAAATAAATACACCATGTGAGTTTAATTTTACCATAGTAAATCACTTTCACTATAAGAAATAATTTAATAAACTAATTTTATTAAGTTATTTTTTATTAAAACCCGTGAGAAAAAATTAAATAAACCATTATTTATTTTTATTTTATCTAGGAATAATTATTAAATAATTTTTTGATAATTATCCCTTGTGATATCTAACTAAATCACCTAGATATTATTAAATAATCCACAATTTATTTATTTTTCTTTAACTCCATCTTTGGAATAATTTTTTAACCATTATTTAATAATTTTTTCATTTCACACTTTTCTTATTATTCGTGAAATAATTAATAATTATTTTATTTGTTAACTATTTATAAATAAATATTTTTAATCATTTTAAATACCTTTTCCCCCTCCAAAAATATAATAAAATATTCCAAGCAATTGAATCTAGATTTTGGTCAAAAATATTTTATTATTCTCCATTTTCAAGATGAACCTAATACTCTACTATAAATAAGATTTTTTTTTCATTCATTTCTCACCATGATCATTATCATCATCACCATTACTGTCTCATTCTTTGTGAGCTCCCATTTTGAATTCTAGATATTGTTTTGGTTTTCACACATTTGAGAGAGGAATATTTGAATACTGAAGCAACAACGACGTCAAAGCACCCATCTGACTGAGGGGGTCTTGCAACCCTTTGTAAATATCCTTCGTTAGGTGTCATTAGTAAAATATTTTTCTTTAAAATATTTTCCATGATTGGGTTATTACATCAGACTCATTTTTCTTGTTTATTATTTTAGATTGAATACATCTATCTTTCTACAGTTTTTTCTCACATATTTGTTGCATATCTTGAGTATAAGCAACCATAATTATTGTTAGGGTCAGTAGTCACGTGCGATTTAAGTGAGATATTTTTGATACACCTTAAAGAAATTTCGTACTAACAATTATTAGTGCTTCTTAAGGAATTTCATGAATATTTTTGTGATCTTGGAGGGGTTTTTGTGACTGCTATAGGAAAGAATCCAATCCTATAGATTCCTACACAAACCTTACAAAACCATAGCTGTAGCACTGTATTGAAAGGGAACCCAACATTAAGGTATTGGAGGGACACTACCTTGTTTTCAAGTGGCTACATGACCCTATATCAATGACTGCAACATTATTGATCATCCAACCAATTGCAACATCCGATCAAAAGAGCAACTTCATGAAGAAATGGATTTTGCATCATCATCTTAACCATAAACAAAACCTAGAAATAAAAATTCAGATATCTATTTAGTCAAAAGAGAATCATATCTCCATGGAGTCATAAAATAATGAAGCATACCTCCAGTGACACTTGCAAACATTCTTTAGATGTAAATTACACTCAAGTAGCTCCACAAGTAAGCAAGGTATGCAAATAGAACTCTCTGGATTCCATGAAGTAGTATCTAATTTCTTTTGTGTGTCTAATTATTGGGGGTAACTATAGGGAGATAAGAAAGATCAAATTATTGGCCATCCAAATCAAGGAGGAATATTGATATGCTACAGGAGTGACCAAAACACTATAACAAGGATAAAAAATTTTGAATCAAGGAAGAATGAAGACTATACCACTGGAAGGGATCCTCTAGCAAATCTAGTGAGCACTTATTTTGACCTATCAGAATTTTGTTTGAGCCATGAGAAGGGGTTTAACTGACAGGAACTTACAGATCCCTCAAGGATCTAGAAACACACTGAGGTGCCCATCATTTTCCAAGTTTATAGCTGGATGAGATTCTTTGAGAGGATGATGAATATTTGTGACAATGGAAAGAGAATTAGAGATCCATTATAATGAAAATGACATAAGCAAGATCACTACCTTACTCATGAAAGTGAACTAGGAAATAGGATCAATAAATGAGGCAATGAGTGCCAACAAAGCCTTCTTTTTGATCAAATTATGATGATACAATATTTTTTATACGGTGTTTCAAGAGGTTGAATCTACCCAAAACATCAAAGAATAGAGGAAATAATTATATTAGAGGTGATTTTGTGGTGAGGAGAAAGAAACAAATTTGCAGATAGTTGAGCAGTAATAAGAACATGGAGTAGGCCAATATACAAAGCAATGAATGAGAAAACTAAGGACACATAAATAATAAAGGCACGTGGAGGACAAGTAGAAATATTGTTCAAGGGTGAGGAATAGTTTCACTAGGGGGAGATGATGGGCCCCATAATTGGAACTTTTATACGACCCATTTGGTATTTCCTAGAAACCTAAAACATTTATTTAACCCCTTTAATTGCAAATTGTAGAGTTAATTCATAGTATAGGAATTTGATTTCCCCTTGCTTATTATGTGCATAATATTATATATTTTTCTAGGATATTGAGAAAATTTTGAATGAGAGAATCTAGGGACTTTGTCCCTACCAATAAATGAATGGAATATTGAAAAGTTATTGAGTATATTTTGGAGATCCAATGACTTAAAAAGGACCTATCCTCCTTGGAAGTTTAATTCAATTAGGGAACTATATATACAATTTTATTGAATTAGAGGGAATTAATCCCCATCTGCAAGAAGGTTTCACCTCAAGTAATTTTTTACAAATAAAGCGACCAAAAATACCAATTGTGAGTTTGAAATAGTGGAGAATAGATTTTCAGGAGTATTAGTCTTCCTTGCCTAGTATTTTTGTTATGTACTATTTTGATAGTGAATGAAATTGATATTTTTTTCAGTTTGATACATATTTATAGGGATGTATTCTATTGGGTTAAGGGCCAACCCAAATACTAGTGTATCTCTCCTTTATGTATTTTATTCATTCGTTTTCTCTCTTGTATCTAGCTAACAATATTTCCTTTCTCTCCTAGTATAATTTGTTCATGAGAAAGTTTTTTTTGCAGGTCTCCTCATTACATATCTTGTGGGAAGCATGGTTGTATATATTGTGTTGTAAAAGAAAAAAAATAGTTAGTTTCATGTTTTAATAGTTTTATATTAAATGAGTTTCCTTTTTCATCTCCGTTTTCCGCAATTAAATCATTTCTTTGGTATTATTTTCAAGCATCAAAATAATAATATATTTTATGTGCATTTCATGGTATGGGTTTGAAGTGATGAGAATCATAATTCATACTTTCCATTCCATCACCAAAAATTTCCTTATATCCCCAACAAGCTCTTCAAGTAGATTTTTTAAAGAGATCACTTTTCAGATTTGTTAGAGGCCACATTGTGCATATTTCCTTGTGAAAAATGGGTTCTCGAGGAGTAGTATTCTTGGAAATGGCATCGTGATCCCTTCCCATACCTTATCCCACAATTCCTTGCCTTTATAAAAAATTATAAGGCCACAAATATCTCTCGTACATGATCCAGTAACAAAACAAGACAATCATGTAGCACTCTCTCCAGATCCTATAACACTACGAAAAAACCTCCAAATGCATTTCAATATTCCCCAAAACACTCCTGACCAAACATATGTGCTCCATAATAATAATAATACCATAAAAATTAATAAAATGGATTCATATACCTAGTATAAGCTTTTCTTTGGTTGATAAAGAAGATATATATTCATTCCCAGCAATCGTGTAGCGAAACAATAGTATTTTTATGATATTTTTTAGCACCTCTTAATGAAGATAGTTTTCATTTATTCCACTTTAATTTAATCCTAAAAACATTATAATTAATAAAAAAAATTACCACATATAGTTTTCTATTGATCAGGTTAGGCATTTGGTAGGTTAACTAGCTCACTAGTTCTAGAATTCTTGGTTTTTAGAGTAGTAATTTTCTGCTATTTTTTACCACATGTTAACAAAGGTATTTTTAAGTGATTACACTTGGATTGGTGTCCTATAACATCCAAATTAATAAAAATAATTACCCCAGCTCATTTCCATTTTATTTTCTTTGTAATTTGTCAAGCTAACTCCAGAGATAGACATCCTGTAGCAATCTTATAGCAATTTTCTTTCAAGATCTTCCTTGCCTGAATTCACTCCAAATTCATGGTAGACATATACTTACAGCCTATGAATTCTATAAGGAAAATTTGGTATATCTGAGTATTGGTTAGGTATCCGTTTAGCTCGTACATCACTTTCTTCTTGAATGTTGATTTGTGCAATTAGTGTAGATTTCCTCTCTGCAATTTACTTTATGAAAAGCTGTGATGTCCTTATTGTAAGAGTAATCTAGGACTTTTCATTTCCTGAAAAATAGAATATATTTAATTTAATTCCATTTCCTTTCTATAAGGATATATTATATTTTCTTAGTTTTCATTATGCAAGTTACATTTTTGTAAATAGAATCGATTTCCTTTCTTTTCTAGAAAAAGTAGAATATGTGTTCTTATTGTTATTGGTGGCTTACATAGATATTCTCTCATTTGAAATTGTTTCATTTCCTTCTTTAACATGAATCAAATGGAGTCATACTAAGAAGATGAAGGTATCTACTACACAAAAATTTCTGAACCCTCTTTAAATTTTTAATGAACTCCGGGTTGATAATTTTAATCGACCACCTCAGGAGTTGAAAAATTATTATTGTAATATTGGGGCACATCGATGGGACTTAGTGTTAGAGAAGTGGGATTATGAGGGGAATATTAATGAGTCTGGAGTGTTTGGGGTGATATTGGCTTGGAAATATCCCAAAGAGCTATGTAAACCCTATCTGAGGAGGAATATGCATAGTTTCAAGGTTAGAGACATACACATGGAATGAAGAATGATTACAAGAGAGGTGAAAAGTTGCCTACCTGGAGAGAGGAGTCATACATCTGCTAAGTTTCCAAGTTCATATTCCTTGAGTGATCTAATTATCTAAATGAATGAATAATGATTCGAGGAATTTATTTATAAAATGGTCATGCATGTGAGGGTTTAGGAGGTCGCAAGGTCACATGATAGAGTAGGTCGCTAAATTTTGGCTTGAATAGTTTCTGAGGTAGATATCACGTGACTTCGAAGTTTTGAGGTATTTTAGGTCGCAAGGTTGCAAGGTAGGATAAGTCACAAAATGGGAGGTGTTATTCATGGAAATTGTGTGACTCGATGATTGTTCCTCATGACTAGTGTAGGTCATAGGTTGTTGGGTCAGAGAGTCGCTGATTTTGGAATTTTATGAGTTGTGCGACCACACGATTGTGTGACTTGATGAATTTTACAAACAAAGTATGCTTGGAAATAACATCGCAGGTCATGATTTTAAAATTTAAGTCATGTATTTCTTCGTGAATTTCAACCTTAAGAGAGTTAAGCTTAATAATTTACAACTTGAGCTATTTTCTGGTGCCTAAGGAAGGCTTTACTCATTGTTGGAATCAAAGACTCGCTAAGGTGTAGACAAAAGATATAAGTCTAATAAGGGTGGCTCAAAATTTTTGAAACAGTCAAATTCCAGGGTTGTTGTAGCGGCTGCAACATAAATGTAGCTATAAACAGTTATTTATTTTATTGGTTAAATTTTTTCATGGAAACTATCCCAATGCTATGTATGATTCTTTTACATATTTGAATTTATAAATATTTGACAATAAAATTTCAATGGGAAATTTTTCACAATTATATGTACATATACCCATTAAGGAAAAAATATTTATTGTAATGTGTAAAAATAAATAGAATTATAAAAAAGCTTTGTATTATAAGATCTAAAAAAAAAAAAATCATAATTTTTTTAATTCTAATATATAGAACTAAATAGATTTATAAAAAACATAATCAATTCAAAAATGTGATTTGAAGATCACGGAGCCAAATAATTACAATTTGACTTTGAAGTTACATGAAACAAAATTGGTATCATGTCCTGTGATGGGCCAAAGAGTTCATAAATGGTATATAAGTACATCCTTTCAAAACGATATCCTTATGTCACTTTCATGGTGTTAGATAGATCCAAAACATAGATACCTACTTATAGGTTCTCTCACTCATGTCCATAGTGACCTCCGCCTATGATATATATGCTTTTGAATTTAATTCTTGAAATATATCAACAAATGATATCAATTTTAAAAGGGTCTCTAAGTCTCTTTCTCTGTTACATTCATTTGAAAATGGATCTTATTGACCTCCATTAATCCTTTGACTTAATTGATAACAATTTTGGAGTCAAAATGTGTAGATTCTAATCATCATAATGTTTCTTAATTTTATAGTTGTATAGTGTGTATAAGTTTATGAAATTTTCAATGTTTTGGTTGGACACTCCACTGATCATTAGGGACAAAATTCACCACAACTACCTGTTAATTTTCCACAATATTCTATGCTATTATAATCACTTTGAACAATTTCTTCCAATTTGAATCACCATAGTAACGATAAGGAAATTATAGATAGAAAAACAAATAATAGATGAACAATAAAATATAAACACACATAATGGGACATAAATATTTCTTCAAAGACCAGGGAAAACCCTTTTATCATTTCTTCTTTTTCTATTATTCAATTAATGTTCAACATGATATAGATAGTCCAAATAGTACATCCAACAAATATTCAAAGTCAAATTCTTGAATTCCCAAATCAACCAATCCAAAATGAGTCAATAATGAGAGATAAAGTAGATTATGGTCAAAGGTACTAGTCTGTAAAAGTTTGTCTCATGAAGGAAGAATAAACAACAATCAACAAATTTCCCTAACCTATTAAAGTCAAAGGTCTAGCTTCTTAGAAAAATTCGATCAAACCGTAAATGGATTTTTCCTTCCTTCCTTAGTAAAAACCCAATAAAAATAGTAGTAAGAACTAATTCAAAGGAGAGAGAACATATCAGGTTAGACCTATACTCAAACCCCAATCATCCTTGTGGTCAATCTCAGTCAACATAACCATAAATTATGAGTCAACAACTCAGTCAATCTAGCCTCCCAAAACAGAAAGAGATTCAGTCAAATAAGCCCAACTCAAATAGAGTCAATTTTTCTCAACATGGTCCCAAAACAAAAGTCAACTTGGCCAAAACATAAATCATTCTTCTCCTTCCTACATATTATGTTATTCTTGAAAATTCAAAGATGTATGGACCATTTGATTTGAAGTGATGATGCGATGGGATGGTCTTCAAGTGAGGTCAATAATGGCTTATTTATATGAGGTTGAGGAGTAGTAATTTCATAGATGTAGGGTTCACATGTCATTTTCACTGGTCTGACTTGTCAAACTCAAAGAATCAATTTTACTTTGACCATTTTGAAAATAATTTTAAAGAAGATAGGTTCCTCCTTCAGTTTTCTAGGCTTATTTTTGGAAAATTAATCTTGTAGTTTTTAATTTTAACACTACCTCTCTGCTAGGGAGGAATTTATGGATGTACATAATTTTCATCTCGGAGTTACATGTCTCAACATAGAATAATCTCATCTCATATCAGCTCATATCAATTAAATAATTGATGACTCGATACATAGAAAAGGAATAATTATCCACATGACAATAAGGGAGATCAATTTACCACAACCAAGTCCATGGTAGTTATAAATGAAATTGGTAAAGATCACACACCATCCACTGATTTAACTTCTCGAACTTCATCCTCAGTAATCAATTTGTAGACCACATACATCCAATACTTAGGGGAGATCAATTTACAATATCCATTTCCATGATAGGCTTGTTCTCCTTTGGTAAATATCACACATGCATAAGTCTCGGCCTATACCATGTGGCTAAGAAGGGAGGAAATCCCAACAAGCTTAAAAAAAACCACAACCCCTTTATAAGGGTGAATTTTGGGTAGGATACAAACCAGGGCATGTACTCATCCAATTCCATGGCTTTAAGGATTATCCTCACACCCTTTATCTCTCATGCTATGAACCCCTCACCAAGTCCATGGCTAGTCAAAAGACTCAGGCCCTGCACTTAGCTCAATGTTATTGATCAATGGTGTTCCATCTAGGGGACATATACATTCTCCTGCAATCCAAGTTTCTCTCTAAATAATATGAACTTCACTTCTGGAAATGGCTTGGTGATAATGTTTGTAACCTTCTCATCAGTCAAAATGTGTTGGAGCCTCACTTCTCCTTGCAATACCATATCTATGATAAAATGGTATTTGATATCTACATGCTTGGATACATCATGGAATACTGGATTTTATGAAAGTATGATCTTGGTTTGGTTGTCATGGTATATCATGGTTGTATTAATAACCAACTCAAATAGATCTACAAAGAGATTTCGCAATCCCATTACCTTGCAACTAGCCATACTGAATGTAATTTACCGTGCCTCTTGATGAGGATCACCAATAGATACATTTTAAGGGGTTGCAATTCTATCTTTCAACTTATTAGCTACCTATATCTCACATTTATTTACATCTTTTTCATATTATTCTTAGTGAGAAGGGTGAGAGATGTTTTTCATGTGGTGTAGCCTAATCTGATTTAATTGAAAGAAATAAAGCCAAATTCAAGACATTTTCCACCTAAAGCTTTGGAGAACACAACAAGGAGATATTTTCTGGGTGTTTTCCACCTCCTTAAATCTCTCAATCATCCCAAATATCTTTCATAAGCTAGAGGTCAAAGGAAACCAAGAAATTGGAAGTTATGAGGAGCTGATCCCCACTCTTCTCGAGATCAAGGAGACCATATTCCTATTTCCTAGGAAGTTGTTGGTAGCTACCCATTTTTATAAATAAACATGTAGAAGAGGTCATTAATATTCGAAATTTTTATTCATATAGGTAGCTCTTGAGCCCAATATTAGTATTTTTTTTATTGTCATATGACATATTAGAGTTCGATGCAATGATAATGAGGAGTTGTTTGATCGCTTACTGATTTAGTCTTACAGGGTTGATGCTTTAGGGTTAGGTCCCAATCCATTAACTAAGTCCCTCTTGTGTATTAATATTCTCTTTTTATGTTATAGCACTTTGTTTAGTTTTATTCCATTTTAGTAGCAACGAAATCTATCAAAATTGTGCTTGTATCCTCTCTTTCTCACCTCTCTCATGGGAACATGAGGAGAAGGATTTCCAAACAAGTCCAAAAAATATTTTGTTTATGATTTATTATAAAGTTAAATAGTGTGATTATCATATTCATCATATTCTTACAGTAAGTTGGAAGTTGGATTTGTTTCTTAGATAATATTTTAGCATAGATTAAGTAAAGTTTCTATTCAACTCATCTTTTCCACTTTTAAACATGTTAATTTGTCAATAATCAATGCATGGATGTACTTCGTGGTTGTAGGAGTCTATAAAACTTTAGGAAAATGAACCCTTTCATCATTGCCATCCTTGAATTCATCCTTCTTCACTCTAAAATTTAATTCTACCACCAAAACTCTGTTTTGTGAAATCATCTTCATCGCCACCATGAGAAGCCCTCCAAGTGTGAAACATTACCTCCAAGGGTCTTAGCTTGGCTTGAGGTGTTGGCCACCCCTTAGTCACCTATTTCCACCTTCTACCACCTTTCCACACGATCCTTCCATCCTTTTCACCCTTAGATCCTTCTTGGCCTGCCTTGTGTAGCATTTCAAGACGTCGTGTATCAATACATAGATCCTATAACAACTTCCTGTAGCGTCATTGTAGACCACCATTTCGACTCCATGTTTTCTCATTATTTCCATTTTAACCTAGGATAAGATGCATTTTACCCCCAAATATGTACTGATGACCATAAGATACCACTAAGCCACTCCACAACACGTTCTTTCCTTGCTTCAAAAACAGAATAGGCATTAATGTTTTATTTCATCTTAGAATTAGCTTGAATAGGAAAACAATTTCCATGAAAGTACAATTTAAGTGATGCAGTAGATAGAGGTTTAATTTATGGTTTCAATAAGTGTGTGAAGATAAAATAGTTCCTTTAGTATAAATGGATGGATAGTTAGATGAATGATTGCACATGGCATAATTTCCTTTTCTGCAATTAGGTTAGTTGTTTATGATTTCATTTCAATGTAAATTGCAAGTAGAAGTCGGTAGAAACTCTCTTTGTCTTATATTAGAAGTATTTATCTACATTACATTAGCTAATTTCACTTTAATCTAGTAGAAGGAATTACCTAGAAGTACTACTTATCAAAAGACCTAGTTTAGGGTGGCATGAGTAGAATCCATCTACTATGAATATAACAATCTCACCTCTAAGTTTGTACGAAAAATGGCTTGATAATAAGAGTTGAGTATCCCTTGGGAGTCACAACACTCTTGGTGAAATACGAGGACTCACCACTTTTTGGTGCCATTGTTGGAGAGGTGTCTAAGTAGATGCTTGTTTGTGCTTAAGCATTGTTTTCTACTTTTTGGTTTTGCATACAATTTTGAAAAAAATGAGAAAAAAAAAATTGTATTTCATGCCTCGTAGGAGTAGGGAAAACGAAGGAAAATCTATACCAAAAACCCTGAAATCCTCACATGGTCAACCTTTAATGTTCTTCAATTATTATGAGATAGAATACCCTTTAGGTGAAACCCCTGAAATATTTTAAGAACCTATTGGGGAGTAATAAGAACCTACTTCACTTGTCCAATATATGGTTGAAAATAGGAACGATTACGTCTTTCCCATCAGAGAGACCAATGGAGAGACTAAGATGAAAAACATTAGCCCTTGGACACTTCCATACTTCCATGGCCTAACTTCTAAGGACCCTGACACTTTCATGTTTGAGTTTTTTGTTGTCTGTAGGAATTAAAACTATGCCTTAGATGAAGAAAAGTTGAAATTGTTCCCTTCTAGCCTCAAGGATGTAGCCTTGTGATGGTTCATGGGTCTGCCTAGGGACAACATCACTACCTGGGACTAAATGCAAGAGTCCTTTAGTAACAAGTATAATGAATATTGTAGGTCTAAAAAGACCAAGAAAGAAATATTTAGAATGACCCTAGGTCATGATAAATCTTTAGAAGACTACGCAGAAAGGTTTCAACTTAAGTACAAGAGGGAAAACTACACCCTTTATCCCGAATCACTCAAGTTAGTTATCCATTGAGGGATCATGGATAAAGTATTGGAAACCCTCAACATGATATTCAGAGGGGAAATCTATCTGTTTTCCTATGATGACATTAAAAATATGTTAAAAAACCACTCTAGGGAAGCCATCAAAAAGGGTAGAAGTAACCAAGTCTTGGCCAATAGCTCTTCCTCCACCTCATCCATCAAAATTCATATAGGGAACATGTTGGAGGATTTCAAGAGTGAAACGTTGCATATATTTTTATTACAAATGGATACCATGCAGATTAAGAGGAATCAATAGGAGGCAATAAGAGACCTGGCTATATTTTTCCCTAGTTGGACTATAACACACCCTAGGAATGAATTACCAATGCATGTCATAGAATTCTTCTCAGTCTATGAATAAAACTATGCAATAGACAAATTCCCTTCCTTACTTGGCCTAAAATTTGTATACTAAGGGGTGGAAGGTAGACCAAAGCAACTATGATTCATAAGTCAAAGAAAGCCTCAGGGACCTTTGTCGTACCAACAAGGCATGCAAGGTGTGGCTTATTATTACTAGAAATCAAATCAAAATGCACCCTTTCAGCCTTGGTAGTCCTCTACTCATCCATCATGGCCCAGACCTCCTTAATCGAGCAACCCATCACAAGGGTGGAGGCCTCAACTAAACCAACCTCCTGCTTTACTTCTTCCAAATCAAACTCAACAACAAATCACTCATCTTTCTCCACCTAATCAACCTCAGATGCCTACTCAACCTCATTTGAACCCAAATAAAAAAATAGGCACCATAGGTCTACAATGGAGAGACACCTTACCCTTCCTATGTTATGGAGATCCAGGAGATTAGCATTATGTTAAGCCCCTATATTACTAGTTCATTCCCCTATTGTTGTTAGTGTAGCCCCCTTATTTTTATTTTTGCACCCCTGTAGTCCCCATATTATTATTATTGTGCCCCATAAAAGCCCACTATTGTCATTTTTGTTCCCTTACATTATTATTATTAGGTTGGCTAGGATTCTATTATGACCCCATGGACTTCTATATATAGAAAGGAGGATTTTTCATATGTATCATCCAAGAATTGGTAATTTATGTAAGGTAAAGGAGGTTTCCCCCTCGAAGAGGATGATTTATAAGGCGTGGATCTATCTTTTCTTCTATTTTGTGAGTTGGTTTCATAACATTTGGTATCAGAGCTTTGGATTCTAGGGTTTCACTGCTTCAAACAGGTCATCGTGGAATGTTCATTATAAATTTTTTTCTACGAAGGTTCAGATGATAAAAAAAAAACCCATATGTTACCAAATCCTAAGGAATGTTGTGTAAAAATTCTAGGTCCTGGTTCACATTTTCAGAGATATGATCTGTGGAAGTTATGGTTTTTTTAGGCTATTGAATTTCATATCAAAGAGGTGAACTTGGGAGAATCATCATAGCTCTCTCTCTGAGCATTGGATTTGGAATTTTGTTATAAGTGGTTGAAATTACATGAAATTTAGTTTCATGTGTATTAATTTCAGAGCTGAAGGAGGAAACAGTGAAATGTGGGACACAATACAAGTTTTCTCCACTGAACCAGTCCATAATTAGGACATTGTGGGAGATTGGGCATACCTTTGCCTTGAATAATCCAAATCAAAACTTACCTGTAGCATAAAAATGATTCATAGGGCTACTAAAGGTCCAAATATAAAATCTTCGAGATCTGAAATTACAGATATACGTCAGTTTCAATATCAAGCTCCTAAAAAGCCAAAAAAAGGTGTGTATTGTTTTTAAAAAGATTGCATAAGTATCAATTGAAAATTCAGTTGGAAGTTATTCAAAGGAGATATTGAAGCATATATATCTGTATTGGGTTTTACTATGCTCGCTAAAAATAATTCAACACCCATGAAGCCCTCATAAGGCTCTACTATACCTCATGAAGAGGAAGAAGTGTAACATGATATATCAAAATTACAAGACCAGGTGCACCAAATTTCGGTCTTGTCAAGAGTAACAAGAAATGAAATGGATGGTTTGAAGAAATGTGTGAAAGCCAAGATGGATGGTTTGATGAAAGGCCAGGAAGCTAAGATGGATGGTTTGCAGAATGGAATGGAAGCTAATATGGATGGCATGGAAAATAATATGGATGGTGTGGAAGCTAAGATGGATGGCGTGGAAGCTAAGATGGATGGAATGGAAGCTAAGATTGATGGTATAGAAGGAAACATGGAATATTTGAAGAAATATATGGAAGGTTTGAAGGAAGGTTTGGCAAAGTTACTTCAAGAAAGCCTTCCTAATGGCTAAAAGGTAGTAGATGAAACTCATGATGAGAACAAAATAAATGTTAATCATGATTTCAAAGACTCTAATGTTGGATTTAAGACCCACCATATTCCAAAGATTGATATGAGGAATTTTTATGGCAAGGATCCCGTAACATGGATACTATAGATGGATCAATATTTTGATCTCCATAATGTGAAAAACAAACAAAAGGTATGCATTGCAACTTCATGTTTAGAAAAAAATACATTTTTATGGTATCGATGGCTTTTATCTCGTAAAAAATTTGTCACTTGGTCAATTTTTACGAAGGAAATGATAGCACATTAAGAGGATACAAAGAGAAACACATTCTTCAGCCATTTGATAAATCTGAAAAAAAAGGGCTCAATGGTGGAGCACATTGAGGATTTCCAAAAAAAATTATATAAGGGTAAATGATATTCTAGAGGAACACAAGATTGATGTCTTCATAGGGAATTTAAAGGATAACATCCAACATGAGGCTCGCCTTTGGGAACCTGATTAATTGGAGAAGGCATTTAGGATGGAAAGAAATATTGAAAGTAAAATAATGGCGACAAGGAAGCCTACTACTCACATCTATAAAGATGGAAGTGTTTGTACTCCTAGACTTCCACAACCTACAAGGTTGACAGCACAACAATTGTAAGAAAAAAGAGAAAAATGGATTCTACAGTTGTGACATAAAATACACTAAAATTAATAAGTGCGCTGAGAGGAAATATATTATGAAGAGGAATAAAATTAACAAGAAGCATCAAAAGAAGAGGATATACACTAGGAACCAACCCTTGAGAAAGAATAAATGAGTCCAACCATATCCTGTAATGCATTGGCAGGAATTACCAGTCCTAAAACTCTCAATATAGAAGGACATATCAAGAAGAAAAATGTAATAATGTTGATTGATTCGGGTAATACCCTTATTTTTACTCATTGTAAGGTAGCCAAGGAACTGAATTTCATCCTATACCCAGCACTATAGTTTCAAGTGATGGTTGGAAATGGAGGAACTATAAATTGCTATGGAAAGTTCCATAATATCAATCTAACCATGGTGGACTATGTAGTGAATAGTCCAATGCTTTCCATTCCAATGGGAGGTGTTGATGTTGTACTAGGAGTACAATGGTTACAATATTTTGGGACCATAGCTTTTAATTTTGAAGAACTTTTCGTGCATTTTTTTTTTCAGAAGGAAAGGAATTTGAATTACAGGGTATCACAGGGAAGGTGAGAAATATAATAAGATCCAATTTCATGTCAAAGCCTCTAAAGAAACAAAAACTAGGTGTAATTGTGCAACTATGGTCACTAGAAGTTCCAATATCAAAATCATCTATTTCTCTAGATCCCCAAAAATTCTTGTACAACCATTCCAAGGTGTTTGAACTCCCAAAGGACTCCCACCTATTCATGATCATGATCATGCTATTAATTTGGTTCCAGGAAGTGTTACTCCAAACAGCAGGCCTTACAGATACCCTTATGCCCAAAAGAGTGAAATTGAATGTATGATTGCATAAATGTTAAAGGCCGGAATAATTAAACCTAGTCAAAGTTATTTCTCTACTATAGTAATATTGGTTCATAAGAAGGATATATCATGGCACATGTGTCTAGATTATAGGGAAATCAATAAGCTCACTATTAAATATAAATTTCCCATTCCTATGATTGATGAATTATTGGATGAATTGCATGGATCAATTTATTTTACCAAGTTGGTTCTATGTTCAGGATATCATCAAATTAGAATGAAGATTGAAGATATTTCGAAAAAAAATATTCGAACTCATGAGGGTCATTATGAATTTTTGGTCATGCCTTTTGGCCTTACCAATGCACCTCCACATTTCAAGGGTTGATGAATTCCATTTTCAAACCCTTCCTTAGAAAATTGGTGTTAGTATTTTTTGATGATATACTAATCTACAACATGTCTTGTAAGGATCGTGTTCAACATGTTGACATGGTGCTCAAAATATTGGAGGAGAAAAAATTATATGCAAGAACATCCAAATGTTTCTTTGGAGTACAAGAGGTGGAATATTTGGGTCATATTGTATCTCAGGAGGGTTTTAAGGTAGACCCTAACAAAATTAAAGTCATTAAGGAATGGAAAGTCCCCATAACCATAAAGAAATTGTGAGGATTTCTCGGGTTAACAAGTTATTATCGGAAGTTTGTTAATAATTATGGGAGAATAGTAGCACCTATAACAACATTATTGAATAAAGATGTATTTTCATAGACTCTTGAAGCAACTAAGGCCTTTGAACATATTAAAGAAGCAATGTTCCAAGCACTAGTCTTAGCTACACCAGACTTTACAAAAAAAATTATTGTGGAATGTGATGCCTCGGGAAATGGAATTGGTGTTGTTTTAATGCAATAAGGAAGACCCATTTATTTTGAAACTTGTCTAGAATCAAAGGAAAGTATTTACATAAAGATATTTATGAGAAGGAAATGTTGGAAATAGTACATGAACTAAATAAATGACAACCTTGCCTAATGGGAAGACACTTGAAGGTAAAAATTGATCATGATAGTCTTAAATATTTTTTGAAAAGAAGACCATCTTCAGAACAGAAGAAAAAATGGGTCACAAAGATGTTGGGTTATGACTTTGAACTCATCTACAAAAAGGGGAAGCTAAATGTTTTTGCTGATGCACTCTCAAGGAAAGATGAGGAGGTGTAAGCATTTCTTTGTCTCATTTCTATTATCCAACCAAATTGAATAACCAAAGCAAGGGAGGAATGGAAGAATGACGAAGAATTTTGGAAACTCATTCAAACGTTGCAGCATGATCCCAGTACATTTGATACATTTTGTTTGAAAAATGATTCCTTGTGGTACAAATAACACTTATATCTTTGTCAGAATTCCCAACTAAAACAAAATATTCTTTTGGAATTGCACACCTCTCCTTTAGGAGGACACTTGGGATTTTTAAAAACTTACCACAGGGTGAAGAAATAAATTTTTTGGGATGGCCTTAAATAAAATATTGAAAAGTTTGTGACAGAATGTTTGGTTTTTCAACAAAATAAATTTGAGATAGTTAAGACCCCAAGTCTTCTACATCATTTATCCATTCTAGGTCAACATTGGGAGGAGGTTTCAATGGGTTTTATCACATGTTTACCTAAGTCCGAAGGAAATAATGTCATCATGGTGGTAGTTGATATAATTACCATGTATGCACATTTTTGTGCGTTATCTCATACAGTTAAAGCAAGTATAGTTTCTAATGCATTTATGGAAAGAATTCAAAAGCTCCATGGAAACCCAAAGATTATTGTAAGCAATAGAGATCCCATTTTCAGTGGAAACATTTGGAGGAAATTATTTTCTTGTTTGGGTACTCAACTAGCTCATACCTCATCTTATCATCCTCAATATGAAGGGGAAAACTAAGATAGTGAAATTTTTTTTGGAAGGATATCTTTGTTGTTTTGTATATGATAAACAAACATAATGGGTCAAGTCATTACATTTGGCTGAATGTTGGTATAACACTTCCTTCCATACTGCAGCAAAAATGACCCCATTTATGGCACTTTATGGATATCATCCACCATCCACCACATCATCTTTAAAAGAAAATTCTAAGGTTCAAGTAGTGGAAGATCACATCGAGCATCAACAACAAGTTCTGCAGATCTTAAATGATAACCTAAATTTGGCACAAAATCAAATGAAACAATAGGAAGGTCAACATTGCAGCAAGATAAGTTTTGATGTAGGAGAGTACGTATTTCTATGGCTACAACCATACAAACAAAATTCCCTCAAGCAAGCTAAGAATGATAATAAATTGTTTCCATAGTACTATGGTATTTAAAAGGTGTTGCAAAATATTCGTACTATGGGATACAAATTTGAGCTTCCTGCTTCTTCTTGAGTGCACCCAATTTTCCATCTTGCATGCTTAAAGAAGGTTATAGGTGACAAAATTCTAGTTCAAACAATATTTATAGAACATGATGAGGAAGGAAAAATCATATTGGAACATGAAGCAGTCACAGAAACAAGAACTCGGTAGCTACAAAATAGATTAGTTTCAAAGTATTTCATGAAGGGGAAGAACTTACCCATTCAAGATTCCACATAGTAGGATGATAATTTTATACAAAAGCATCAACAACTACTCAAACATTGAGGAAAACACTTTTTTTTTAAGGAGATGGGCATGTTAGGTCCCTATATTACTATTGTAGTCCCTTATTGTTGTTAGTGTAGCCCCTTTATTGTTCTTATTGTACACCTGTAGTCCCTATATTGTTATTATTGTGCCCCATAAAAGCCCACTATTGTTATTTTTGTGCCCTTACATTATTATTTTTAGGTTGGATAGAATTATATTGTGACCCCATGGACTCCCATATATAGAAAAGAGGTTTTACCATTTGTATCATCCAATAATTGTTCATTTATGTAATGTAAAGGAGGTTTCCCCCTCAAAGAGGCTGATTTCTAAGGCGTTGATCTATATTTTCTTCTATTTTGTGAGATGGTTTCATAATATCTTAGGTCTGGGAGAGTGCTCTGAGATAGACATCCACCATCTCTACCTGAAGGTATTGAAGAGGAAAATTAAGAGAGTACCCCACAAGTTAATCCACCCCCTTCTCCTAAGATTGATCCATCCTAGCCAGCACACCCTAGAAGATATTGAACTTCTGGGAGAATTGAATAATTTTTATGTTAAGATACCCATTCTCCATGCTATTAAGGATGTTCCCATCTACAATAAGCTTATTAAGGAGAAATGATTCAAAAATCTTGGGATAAAGAAGAGAGAAACCCCCACCATCAATGTTCTTGGTCAATTATCTGATTTGATTTTGGGGAGAGTTATTTTCCCGAAATACGTAGACCTTGTACATCCAGAAGTGGATGTGGACATTGATGGTATAATTTTACCACATACATTGATTTATCTTCGGGCTACCATAAATTTGATGACTAAAGAAAGCATGTTCAAACTCAACCTCCAAGGAGCCTTGATAAAGACCACTACAGTGTTGCAACTTGCAGATAGATCCAGAGTAGCTCGTGATGGAGCCATTGAGGATATTATGGTCTCCATTAACTCGTGGGAGTATCCCATAGAATTCCTGGAGCTTTAACCCAAAACCAAGTTTTATGGTTATCCTCTTATCTGATGAAGACCTTGGTTGGACACTGTTGATGCCTATATCAGCTGTAGGGATGGAAACATGACCATCAAGAATGGGCCCTTATCAAAACAATTGATATTATATCCTCTTGTTGAACCTTCTAGTGAACATAATCTACCTATGTGGATAGAGGAAGAGGAAGAAGATGAAGTGTACGATTCCACCCCATACCCAATCTGTACCTTAGATGTTGTTATCAGAGGGGGGAAACCTAATGAAGATGGCCTCATTGACCATATCATTCCGAACCAACCCCCAATACCATTCCAGTTGATGAACTTGTGAGAGAATATGGAAGAAGTCCTTGGACTAAGCTATGCGCAGTTGACTGAAGCCCTGAACATGTCAAGGTTGTAGAATTTTTCCCATGCAGAATCTTAAATATCAATCCAACTCTCTCAGCCAAAAAGGAAGAAAATTTGTGCAAGTTGATGACAGAGAACTTAGATGATTTTTCTTGGGATTATAAATAAATGAAGGAGGTGCATTCCTTACTATGTACTCACCATATTTACATGAAATAGGGATGAAATTGTGTGTGTGAATCCTATAGGAGAGTGAAGCCGGCCTTGAAGGACATAGTGAAGGATGAATTGAAAAAGCTATTGGAAGAATGGTTTGTATACCCCATCTCAGATAGTGAATTTGTGTAACCTCTAGTATTAGTCCCAAAGAGGAATAGGAAGTGGAGGATCTGTGTTGTTTATAGAGAGTTGAACAAGGCCACAAACAAAGACCATTTCCCTCTTCCTTTAATTGACCAAGTCTTAGATGGTCTTGTAGGAAAGAATTTATTCTCTTTCTTGGATGGATTTAGTGGTTTCAATCAAATTCAGACAACCCCTGAAGACCAAGAAAAGACTACATTTACATTTCCTTGGGGTACCTTTGGTGATAGAGTTCTCCCATTTGGCCTATGAAATTCCCCTGCTACATTTCAAAGAGAAGTTCTGAGCATATTTGTTGAGATTTTCCATGAAACTATGGAAAAATACATGGATTATTTCACTCCCTATGGATATATATTTATAGGATTCCCTCTCTAATATGGGTAGATTCCCGAGGAAATGAATTGAAATTCTTCTCTCCTTGAGTCCTCAAAAGTATGAATTCTTGATGAAGGAAGGGATTATCCTTGGCCACTCCATATCCCAGGTAGGAATACAAGTAGACCCAAGAAATATTGCTATCATAAAAAGGGTCCCTACCCCTCAGAAAAATAGAGATGTTAGGATTTTCTTTGGATTTGATGGTTACTATAGAATATTCATCAAGGATGTTAGTAAAGTGGCTTCACCATTTTTTGGATTGTTTTCCAAGGACTCAGAATATTGTTGGTCAAGTAGTTTTCAAGTGGCCTTGGAAATCTTAAAAGAAAAATTGACCACTGCTCCTCTACTTCAAGGTCCCAATTAGGCTCTACCTTTCCATATATGTATTGATGCAACAGATAAAGTTATGTGGGAATATTTGGGACAAATATATGATAAGTTACCCTATGCCATTTACTTCATTAGTAAAATATGTCCCAGTCTGAGTTGAAATACATTGTCACTAAGAAATATATTTTAGTTGTTGTCCACTCCTCGAACAAGTTCAGACATTATGTCATTGGGTACCAAAATTTTGTGCATACTGATCATGCCACAATTAAATACTTCATGAAGAAACCTAATGTGAATGGTAGAATTATTTGGTGGTTATTCTTTTTACAACAATTTTATTTGACTATCATTGATAACCCAGGGAAAGAAAATATAGCTACATATTTTTGGTCTAGACTCACATTGTGTGCAGATGATGAAAGGATGGTCGATGAACAACTTCTAGATGATCACCTACTTTATGTCTCACTACTCTCTCCCTGGTTTGCTAATATGGCTAACTAGCTGGTTGCTGGGAGATTTACTTCAAATCTATCATCGAGGGAGAAGAGAAGAATTGTGAGAAACAATTCCCCTTCCACTTGGATTGGTGGTAATCTTTTCAAAATAGGACCAGATCAGATTTTAAGGAGATTTCTCATGGAATAGGATGTGTTTGACATCCTCTCAAGATTTCATGATGGGCCTTGTTGGGGTAATTTTGTTGCTAAGAGGACAAATTTGAAGGCCTTACAAGATGACTACTATTGGCCTACTCTCCATCAAGATGAAAGAAGGTATACCAGTAGATGTGACCAATGTTAGAGGATAGTAAAAACCACACCTAGGGATGAAATCCCTCTACAACCTCAAGTGGCCTTAGAACCATTTTACAAGTGGGGTATTTATTTCAATGGGCCAATTTACCCACCATCTAGAAAAAATAATTACATCATAGCGTGGAATTACTATTTGACAAAGTAGGATGAGAGAAAGGTTGCTAGAGCAGCAACATAAGATTAAGTGGTTGAGTTCTTAAGGGAAACTATTTTCTACAAATTTGGGTATCCAAGGGAGATAGTCACTGATCAAGGAGGTTAGTTCACATCACATTTGATCGATAATATCCTGAGGAAGTATAATATTAAACACAAAACATCTATTGCCTATCACCATCAAGAAAATGGGCAAGTATAGTTTACCAATAGAGCATTAGAAAGAATCCTCACCAATGTGGTGAGGAGATGCACGATAGATTGGGAAGACATATTAGTGGATGAAAATGGGCCTATAATACCACTTGGAAGACAACTATTGGGTTCACTCCATATGATCTAGTTTATTGGAAGAAAGATTTTATTTCCATTAAGTTTTAATACAACGCTCTCAGATGGAATCCCAATTAGATTTATATGTCACAATATCATAGAAGGAAAGGTTTCTTCAATTGAATGGCTTGGATGAATTTAGAATACAGGTCCTCCTCCACATTGAAGTTATACAATTACAAAGGAAGGTCTCACATGATAAGAAAATTAAGGAGAAAATATTTTCACAAAGGGGATTGGGTTGTGTTATATGACTCTAAGTTCAAGGGGTTTAAATGAAAGTTGATGAAAACATGGGTAGGCCCATACATGATAGAAAAATTCCATGAAAATGGATTTTTTTAGATCAGAACCATTGATGAGGAAGGGATCCCTCTGCTTGTCAATGGATATATGCTAAAAGTATACAAGAATCCCATGTCTAAGGCACATTTCATTAGTATAATCAATAGAAAGGTAAATTTAATTCGTAGCTTCATAGATTCTAGTCCACAAGCCTCCTTAAAAAATAGAAAAAAAGAAAAAAGAAATAATCCTGGGTGAAAACATCCATGAGGCACCCAAGGCCAACTCTAGGATTGAAAACCTCTCTGAGGCAGTCCTTGAGAGAAGAAAGGGGAAAAATAAGAATAATAAAATATCCATGAGTGAAAACCTCTCTGAGGTGCTGAGGGTAGGCTTGTTGGTTGAAAACCTCTTCTGGGTATTCCACTTGTCTTAAGAAAAGATAAAAATGACAAGAAGATGAGATGACACCATGACTACTAATATTTTTTTTGACTTGTAGTAGTATGAGAAGTGGCATGTTAAGGTCACAAGGAAAAGTAATTATCGCATTTATCTTGAATCATCAATCCATTCACTCCATATTCATCACCACCACTCACCTTTTCATCTCTCTCCACCATTTGATTAGCTAAAAAATCAAGTTTTACCTCCTCTCTATGTTTCTATAGGAGGATCATGGAAAGATACAAGAAGCTCCTTTAGTGCTACCAGAGGGATCTAATGAGCTAAAACAGGAATAATTGAGGGTAATATCAGTCACCAAGGGTCATGTGGTCTCAAAAAAAAGAATGAATATGGTATTTACACCATTACCCATTATCCTCCCATCACTCCACCATATCACTCAAAGATATTTTTCATTCAAACCCTTCACTTTGTCCCAACTGTGAAAAACAATTATGAAAAAACAAAGATTTCCTTCACATCATTTTTCTAGGCCACACTACTCCCTCATCATCCTATCACTATCCTAAAACCTTACTACTCTCTCCCTCATCACCCCATGCAAATTTAAGGTTGAAGAAGTGCAAAGAAGGGGATACTACAAAAAGAGAACATCTTCATGTAGCAAGCCTATGTACTAACCAGAAAAGAACCATATTTGTTTTTGTATCATCTAAGGAGATAGGAAAATTTGTGAGGTGACTCTGAAGAACCCATGGCACTCCAATAATTATTCCCCATCAGAAAAAAAAAATTGAGCCTAAAAAAAGTACCTGCGCACACAAAAAACAACATAGCTAAGCACCTGAAGAAGAATGCAGACAAACAAAAAGAACTAAGGTAGCAAATCAAACACTTTTTGTGCCACTCCAATGGTCCATCTCCAACATACAAGGCCCTGCAAAAATTCAACTAGGACGTAGGCTTAGGTATGTTAGTCTCTCACCTTCTCATTATGTGTAATTGGCTAAATAAATGAATGTTAAGAGGAGAAGTTTTAATAAGTTGAAGGTGGCCATTTAACTTAGCCATCATCAACGAGTGAATTAAAAGTAATTTGTAGAGTCCTCATGCAACATGGGGTTGTCACATCAGTCGATCTAGGATCACTAGGAGTGGGTGTTGTTTACGAGGAGAGGAGAATGATCACTTAAATTGGGACCAGCGGTCCAAATGAGGAAACCTCATGAGAAAGAAAACTCAGCACAATGCCACAAGACAAATCAAAATAGAATATAATGCACCTTAGCATGTTTCCCTTCACATCTTTTCTCATTCCAAGAATAGTTAGAGACATGAAAAGTTTGTTAATACACTGTTAAATTTTCATCAAGGAGCATTGTTATTTAATTTAATAGTCACATTTCGACATTAGCATGTTACATTTACCCCAAATAATTTTACCATTGTACATATCTATATCACTAACCATCAGAAAATGAAACTATGTAGAGAGAACAACACCACAATCATGATCATCATCTAAATTGCATAAATTAAAATATCAAAAGAAAAGAAGCATGAACACATAGAGACACCAGGATTGGTCCGAGACAAAGGAAAAACCTACTATGGGGAAAACCCTTGGAAATGATTATTCTTAGATATTCGTTCAATGATTGAGAAACAAGGGTATAATTATCCATGTGTACATATCTTTACAATGTAGAAAACAAATATCATACAAGCACTAAAACCATACCCATACTTCTGCATGAAGGAAACAAAATCTAAGAGTTGAAATGCACGGACACTGGATGTAGCAAACTGATGAACATGGCTGATACTGAATGGAGATTGAAGATAATTATGTAGCTGAAACAAACATATGTGATCTAGAAACCAACAGATATATAATACCAAAACTCATATTTTATATATCACCAAGTGATCTCATCTCAAATGTCCTATATCTAAATCTAAGAGACTGTTATTGACTGCTCTGATACAAATCTGACTGAACGAAAAATATCTGAAGGAACTGCGCAATCAAATTAAGATGAACCAAATCTATTTTTCTTAGAAACTATATTTGTTGTGGCCTTAACACGCTCAGCCCATGGCTGAAGGACTCTGAGCTACTACCACAATGTTTGGTGTGAGCACCTGAGGTTCAGAATACCCTAGAACCCTGGTCATGCCCTAAATCTGACCCTGCAATGCCTTTGGAACCATGGACATGGGCACAACACACCCTTCCCGCATTTGAGCTTCAGCAGGGATGCTACAAGGGCCTTAATTTCCTATGGCTCTGATCCAAAAGGCTCAGATATGGAATGTGCACCAGAGTCTAACCCCGATCCACTACATGCCACCTCATGAGCTCCTTCTGATGTACCTGTGTGAGCCAAAACATAAACATAGATGAAATACACTAGTGGCCACAAATCATAGATCACTTGAGCAAGTGTAAAATTGAGCTTGAGCTCACCTCTATTTATAACTTTGTAAGTGATCTCTTGGGGCTTTGACTGAATCAATGTGCACTTAACCAACTCATTAAGGTATTAAATGAATTCATAACTTAAGTTTTAATTAACCGATTGGGGTGATATATAAGTCGATTTTGATCCTATTGAAAAGAGGAATCTAATTAAATTATTATCTTAATCATCAGAACTATACACTACAGAATTTTATGCTAGTTGAAAAAATTAACACTCCCTGTCAACTATGAATAATTGCACTTTGCAATATCTACTTGGATATCTCTACATCAAGGAGTCATCATGGCTCAACAAAATATTCTCAAATATCATCATCAATCAATATGCCATTATGATATTCATGCATCATCATGTCATCACTGAACATCTCTCTCATGTATTCTTCATGTTGTGAACCTTCCTTATTACAGGTCATCAATGTATTCTTCATACTTATTTTTTATTATCTCTTTATTGTTTCTACTTGTATGTTGAACATTCTTAGATATAGAAGAAGAATTTATCACCTAAGAGGAGATTGGGCTACCACCCTCTATTCATCCATTATGCGGTCATCTTGAAATCTCTACCATCAGGCTATTACTTGGAATACCATCAAGGAAGAGCATATCAACATGGAGCACATCTCGAGGAGCACATCTCCTGAAATCTCATGGGGGTGATATACCTCTAAAACCCCATATCTAGCAAGTAGGATAATGATACATGCAAAGTGTATCATCTTCACCCAGGTGTCACCTTGGGGAGCTCAATCTCAACACGAAAATATGGTTATTTCACATCAGGGAGCTCACTCTCAACCCTGAATCACATAGGGTCATCCTAACCCATCATATTTCCTACAAATCTTCCCATCAATGACCCTGAATAGTCATGTCGTAGAACACTTGCATCATAATATACTTGGGTTGTACACTCCAAGTACACTCTCAACTCATTGGATGAAGGAGAAGAGGTATTCCCGATAAGATGACTCAGCTTGTGGGTATGATGCCAACTATGGTGTACTCTACAACGACTCAACGATGGAGGATATACTTGAATTATAAAAAAGGAAAAGGATCACATACACACCCAAGAGTGATAGATATGGAATACACCATATTATCCAAAGTTCCCTCAACACCTGTAGTCCTTCACCTTGATTCCTCACCCCGAGAGCTCAAGTAGGGTAGGAAGATCACTCAGCATTCTTGATCAATGTTGCTCTCATCTCGTATCTGATGATTCTGTTTCCAAAATTAAATCAAATAAAACATTATGTTAGAAAATACATAATCACATGAATCACAGAAAGATACAAATAAAAAAACGATATCATAACCATCCTCCCTCTCATGGAGGTGTCAAAACAGGCATGAATACTATAATAATCCTCCCTCTCATGGAGGTTATATGGATACTATAACCATCCTCATTTTTCATGGAGGAGTCAATCACAAGCTTCAGCTTGTCTTGAAAAACTACACTATCTCAATAATTGGAGATATCATGATCCCAACTATACGTATTTGGGATCCTCTGACATCATAGTGTATCCATGTATAATTCAGATCATACTCGATTAACTCTTTAAAGGAGATTCTACATCATGCTACACTGTTATTCATTCTAGCGGCATTGTATATGACTTTAGTCATTCTATGGACCTCTCCTCCAGATATCATGGAAAATATCGTGCTAAGGAAACATCCAAATGTGCTCATCAATACTAATCCAAAACATGATTAGTGCATCCATGAAACTACATATTGTGGGAGAAATATCTCAACCAAATAAAAAAAATTTGGTGGAAATCCTGAATGAAGAAATTTAATCATGTTCTATACACATCATATACAGATGGATGTTCAAAATATAACATTAATGTTTCAATGAAGTAACAGATGCCATATAACATTCAATCAACATTTTAACTTTAAATGAGAGTTTCCAAGGATTTAAATTACACAAATACATTTCACTGATATTTTACCATGGAATTTCTTTTCCAAATTCCAAAATCAACTCATCATGCCAAGACACATCATTACAATATTAAAAAAAACAACTCTCTCTTACGTAGATTTTCATAGGCTTATCACTTTTCAGGGATGCATAATCAAAGCCATAATCAAGATCAAGGCCATACCTTGGAACTCATTATCCTAAATTCACAAGATATCATTCAAATATAGAGAAATATGAATCAAGGAGTTTGCATCACACAACGCCCTCTACAAATAGAAAGCCTTACCTGTAAAATATAACCAACCATACACAAATCAATGTTTCGTTAACCCAACCAACTTATACAAGCTTATAAGTCAGTCAAACTATTATCAAAGATATTGATTTAATAGTATCAATTCTTCCAACTAGAGACAGGTAACACACATATCAAGTCTTGACTTCATTTCATGTCATGTTCTCAAGTTTGTCATTTAACATGTCATTATATGCCATTTAATTCATTTGATATAAGTGCATACAAATGAATATTAAGTCATGCATGTTCATACTACGTCACAAGAACCATTGTGCTCAGAAGAAGTAGGCCAATATAAATCCATACATTTGTACACTCACACACGACATTGAAGGTCAATATGTATTCATAACATAGTCATCTGGGAAAATCAATCATCACTAGATCAAATCATGTCAAATCCAAATGCGCATTCATGGTACGATATATAAATCTAGATATGTCTTAATAACTAAGCATCATGTCAAAAGTAGAAAAAACAATTTATCAATATAAATCAACAAAAATATGATGCAAAATCCTCAAACATAATGACATATCCATATGAATGTCTCAGTCACCTGCATAAACAAGTTCGGTTCACACATACAAACTTTCCCAGCTAATAGATCTTACTAAGATCTGCAATACATATGCATAACTGACATTCTCCAAGTGTCCATCTGATTTCCTTCTTAATTACAACACTTCCAGAAATGAGTTTACAATGAAAATACAAATCAGAGATCCATGGATTCAGAGTGTAGACCAAATTCATTATATAGGAATTCAATTATCTTTCTACTAGGCATGGTCACATCTATGAGACTTCCTTTGTGTGAATGAGGATCAACTCTCTTTTATAGATAAACAATGTCATATACTCATCAATCGTATTTCAATAGACCATAAACTGAAAATATGACCAAGTGGATATTATGAGAGAGATACTCCCTCTAAATGAGAATCCACTTCATTGATGTCATCGCCTTGTCTCTATAGCAGTCATGCAACAATAGATCTATTAGACTAGAAACATATATCTATTATGATATTCAATATCATGTCAAAGGTTGTAATTGAAAGATCAAGACAACAAGATGATGTCACAACGTAATATTTTGGTCCCAATAATAAAATATCAAGCTAAAGCATTTACTTTCACCCTATGCTATAACTGTAGATAGTTGCAGATATAAAACATTAATCTCATAGATATGCCTTTATCGTCATGGTTTCAAATACCATGCATATCATAATCAGTAAGATCACGTTAGGCTAATCGATAAACTAACAAGGTGAAAACACTCTTTTCCATGATCTTTCATCATGCAGATCACACATATTTTGAATATTACATAAATGAGGTAATATTTTGTACGAGATCCAAGAAATCTTATGTGTATCAAGAATCAAGAGTAACATAAACTAAAATCAAAATCAAGATCTAAAAATAATAGATGTTAACCACATATTACATCATGCTACTATATCCATGATAAAAAGTCACATCAAGTACTCTTGAGGAATCAATTAGATCATCATAATTGAATCATTAAATACCAGGTGCACTTTTTCATCAACATAAATCTCAATCACTATTATATGTGCATGCACGAGGCATCCGAAAAGTGGAATGATAAATATAGCGAAGGGCTTACCTAGCCATCCAATGTTGTAGCTGAATCATAGCATTAAAACAATACACCATGCATGCCATACCTTATTACATATGCACCTTCACATAGGTAGCTTGTAGTGCACGAGTGCCTCTTTACCTTTTCCGAATCTAGCCATATTTCCTTTACTAGATCTGATTGCATTTCCAGATCTACCAAAATTTCCTTCATTTTCTAATCTAGATAGCTTTTATTCATTTCCAAATATCTCCAAGAGGGATCCATCCATCCCAATTCATCATGGAGGTTAGATATATCGAGATGCTCAAATACACATGAAGGAAGTAATTAATAGAAATAATAATCATATAACCATAAACAAGAGTAAGCGTTATAAGTCAACGAATACTTATATTTAATGAGAGATGATCCTCTCCCTCTTGAAACATCTTCCAAGAGTCATCCATATAACATAAATCAGTGTTGCCTTCAATCAAAAACTTTATCAATAACCAGGTCATTTATGTCAAACCAATCTAAGTTCTTGAGCATCTTCACAAAGGCCATGTGAGTGTTTTATATACCAAATATCAAGACTTTTCCATAGCCTAGGGTTCCTCTCAAACCCTTATCCACTAACTACCTAGGGTTTTATTCATACCCTAGAATTATTTTAGGTCTCTACCATCCTCTTATTTCTTCCATATAAGTGTCTCCTTGGGGTGATCCTCATGGATTTTCTTCAAAAAACTGTGATACTGTTGTCCTCTGAGATAATTCTAGGTCAATTAATTATGCCAGAGCATCTAAAATATGTTTTTTTTTTTAAAGGGTCTTTTGGAAGACCAATGTATTAAGACAATACAAACAAATGTTCTAAAATTTTGATAGTATTAACTATTAAGAAACAGGTTGTCTCTTTACCTCAAAAAAATGATTTAGTTTTTCATATTTGAAGGCAGAAACTGTAAGAAAATATGATGAACTAAATATCTAGATTGAATGTTCAATTTATCATAAGTGTGAGAGGATAGAAAACAATGTTTACAGCTTTAACAAAATATATTTAACATTATGAAGATTACTAATAATTAATTGATGTAGAGGGACCTATAAACAAAATAGTTTAATAAGTCAATCTCTAAAATGGATTATAGCTTGAGAGGATTTAAGATAGAGTGAAACACAATTTACTCTTACTTACTTATCTTCATAAAACTCAAATATATGTAGAAAACAAGTGAAATGAATACTAGAAAAAACTTAAAAGGAGACAAACTGACTGAAACAAATCTAGAATCCTTTTATTAATCATCAATGATCAAAATCTCACACAATTCTACTTACAAGTGCTCATCAAAGGTTGAAACCCTTAATAACTCGAATGGAGATTTATGTATACTAATTCCTATCACTTAAAAGTATCTAAACTAATTACAAAATTAGTATCAAATAATAGGAATACAAAAACTCATGAGTGATATGTCATTGTTTTTGAGGAAGTGGTTGATGATGTGGCCCCAAAATGTGTTGCTTTGCTGGAATGTTGTTGGAGAAAAAAAGTTACTCGATAGTTTCCCACAAGTGATCCCATAGTTCCTGACATGGTGTATCCAAATTTACTAATCTTCTAAAAACTTCATCTACTTCAGTGTATCTCTCAAAAGTAGGTTTGTTGATGAAGATATGTTTGATTTCATGTTTAATTATAAATTCAAAATCTAAAGCTTCCAGAAAATATTTTCGTGTCATATGACCTTTGATCCCTGCAAACTTAGCTTTGTCAATGGAAATTGTGTAGAGCTTCTTGCAGTACTCCTCAAAGTTGATTAGTTTTCCATTGGGATCTACTAATCCAGGAAATCCCCTCTAATTTAGCAGGTTTAACTCGATGTGAAATATTTGGACAATAATGTCCAAAGTTTAACATGTGGTTTCCAGTTGATTTAACAGATTATAGGTCTGAAAAACTTTCTTGATCTCCAGAATGGTCTCTGTTTTTTCTGTAATTTTAATTTTTTCCAATTATGTCCTACTCTTTGAATTCAACACTTTAATCATGTGTCAGACTTATTTTTTATTCAGTGCTGCATTTTCTTGTTCAATGAATGCTTTGAATTTGTTGATTAATTCCTCCTGTTCAAAAATAATTTGTATGGAGCGCCACACTTCTGTCATTTCCTGGATTATTTCAGTCCATATGCTCACCTTCACTTGGGCCAAGGTGTCTTCCACTAAAATATCACTTTACAACTTCTAAACCTTCTCTTCTAGTCTATGAGATTTCTGCATATCTTCCATGTATATGGTGTCATTCCTTATCTTCTGAGATTCTAAGTTTCTAAATTTCTCATGAAGCTTCTCATTCTCCTCCTTCTATAAAGTCAAATCCTGCATAAACTTGGTTCAATCACTTGTTGTTGATGTAGATTATTTTGTTGCTGATTAAGAGCTCAACTCTGTACTTTCAACTGTAATAGGCATTGCTGAAACTGGAATCATGGCAAGCTCATTTGATTGTTCTTTCTCCTTAAGAAAACATTCAATATTTTCCTCCATATTCTTGATCTGAATGTTCTACTCAATGATGATTTTGAGCAACTCCTCTCTATTATGTTCACTTTCCTCTATCTCCTTGGTATAGGGATCTTCTATAGAAGTAAACTTTAACATATTTAGAAGAGATGAAATATCTGCATTCTTCTTTTTAAGAGTATCTTCTACAGATTTTCGATCCTAAGGGTCATACCAAATCTTTATTACAATATATTCTAAAGACTTTAACGTATTATCTTTGTCTAGAGAAGAAAGATTTTCAATATTCAAATATGAATGTAAATTTGACAAGCATGTTCTCAACTTGGAAAATGTCATGTCTATGTTATTCATGGTAGAGAAAAGCATATCTTGACTGTCTTTGCATGTCCATCTGGTCTACGGGATGAATCTGATTTGCATCAAATGAGAATATTTTTTTCTTGCAATCAGATGAAGCTTTGGGAAAAGGGACTTGGGCTTGTGGAAAATCCATCTGCATCCTATGTTTTGATGTGTATTTATGCTTCCAAAACTGGCTCTAAATGTTGGTATTTAGAGATTTATTCTTCTGTTTGATCTCTATGTATTTATAGAAAATAATCTGATCACCTTGTTCACTGGTTCCAACTGATTGAATGATCTCCATGGCATCTTGTGAAGCTGAAGAAGATGATGGAGTATTAGGAACACTCCCCTCTAGTGAAGTAGGAAATGATGCATCTCCCAAGTCAAGACCTTTGGTTCTTTTTCACTTTCCTTAGTATAAATAGTAAAATAAATCTTCTGGTTCTTCTGCTAAATTATGAATTCTTTAGCAATGTTTGTAGAAGATAAGGTTTCCTCTCTAGGTCTTTTCCGCTGATTGTATTTGGAGATAGGAGTATACAAAGTGGATGTAGAAATAATCTGCTCCTTTGCTTCCTACAATGTGTTCTCTACCCATTGATCCTGGTTCATGAATTTATCAATTTCAGGCCTAGGTTTATGATTGTATGGATTTGCCTTCAACTCAACCCTCAAGTTTGATATAATGCTAAAAGGATCATAATACCAAGCCAAGATTGGTTGGAAGTTCATCCTCTTGAGTATGGAATATGATTCAATCCCTGCTGATGTGTTATTACATATGAAATAGCCTATTTTAGAATTTATCTTGAACTGTGATTTTCTCTTACCTGAAACAACATGCAATTCATCCATGTTAATCATCTGTCTAAAATATTCTGAAGAGAAAATTCTCATTGTAACATATTAGGAAATTTTATAAGGTGTTGGATCGCAGCCATACACTCCGATCTTTGTGTAATTATGGTAAATATACTAGTCTCTAGTTTTAACTTTCTCACTAAGATGTAGTATTATTTTGAATATGTCGAAGCCAATCCTAGGCTCATTCTAGCCACTTAGAAGTTGGGAAACTGGATGGATAAATGAATCAATGAAATCTGAAAAATAAAACTCAGTTGAAATGGATCTGACTAACTGAGTCCATTGAATAACTGACGGATTTACACCTTGATCATATTTCTTATGCAATGTGATTGATAATGAATCCCCCTATTGAAAAATAAATATGTGAATAAGTATAGAAGTGCACTGTACATCCCTTGAGTTGTCAAATTCATAATTTCTTCAGGAATATTCTGAGCCAAAAACTAGTTGTAATTGTATATGAATGCTAGTTGGAGGTCTTTAGAAAAATGGATAAGTAACCAAGAACTTACTCATCCACTTTCCTATCATTTCGATAGCCTAGAAAACAAGAAATTAAGGAAATGATATGTTTGGTGGCTTTAGGAACATGGAGCATGGGAAAGGAGGGTTCTTCTTTGGAAGCTTCACATCATCTGGAAGGAAGGTTTCAAATATTTGTGCTCTTTGAGGAAAGGTGAACTTGTGGTATAACTTCATGAGGGCAACTTGGGAGAAATTCCTGAGGGAATCAGTTTGTAGAATAAGAAACATTTCGTTAATGGTCTCTGGTGTGATAGAAATCAGAGTTTTTTCATTCTAATCTACCACAATTATTTTAATGGGATCATAGATGGCTTGACACCAGGTGACTAACTCAGGTAATTCATAGGTCTAAGGAAACAAATACAGAGGAAATAGATTTTACCAAATTATGAATTCATATTGTTTGTCTAGGTATTTCTTCTTTAGCCACAAGTACAATTCATAGAGCTTGAATTTGCACACTATGCCTATTATTTTGAATAATTTATCAGCCAAAGGGACATGGTGAAGATTGACCGAGGTAGACACACTAGGGGTTTCCTCAGAGACTGGTTTTCAACATTTTCCCTTGGGAGCCATCGAAATGTAGAGGGAAACAAAGAAGAAATTTTTTCTATTATGCTTGATGATGATAAGCGGTCTCTGCAAGTAATAAATCTGATAAAAATATGACACATAGTGAAACTGCAATTGAAAATATGTCTCTGTAAAACCTGCAATTCGACAAAAATACTGAATGAATGAAAGGTGGTGAAGGGAATGGAAAGGTATAATTTATAGCATTTTTGGATTATTGTTATGGGGGTGAGTGTTAGGGAAATGATCGTGGATGTTTCAATGAATAGTGGTATAGGAGCTAGTCACAGTGAAGTCGAGTGAACAATGGTAAAGGAGTGGATATAATGAGATGGAAAATGGCTACGGTAGGGGAGTGGGGTGTAACGGGAGAGTATAGGTGGCATGAGTTGACTTGGTCTTGGGAAACAATCATGCGAGGAAAGTAAAATGACCATTGGTAGGAGTCAAAACCAATTGTTAAGAGGAAGGCTCATTTCAGAGGGGGTAGGTGGCGGTAAGGAGATTTGAGTGGGGGGAGGGGTGTGAACTTCTATGGGAACGACATGTATAAAAGGGGTTTGCCATTGGGAAATTAATTTTCATACCCCCTGCCATTAACAAGAAATAGGAAAGGGGGGTACGAATAGCCTTCCCCTCTATCGATCTGGGCGGTGAAGAGATCCACCATTGGAACTCACTCAAATGATAATCACAACGCGAAAAAAATCTTTGTCGCTTGCGAACTCCAGATAAAAAATATTTCATGCAGTTTATTACAAAAATTAATTAACCGCTTAATGTTGTGATTAATTCTAATAAAGTTAATGTAATCCTTAATCTAATTTGTTTCTCATTTGAAAAATAAGTCACTAACTTTCTTAATCTAATGCATAGATTTAAAAAATTCTTGATCAAGTTTAAGTTGTGTGACCAAAAACAAATTATGTTGGTTGTGGCATACTAACAAACTGCACACAACTCTATTTTATTTTTTTTATTGAGACTAACAAAAAAATTTCTTTTATTTCTTTGAAACTATTCCTAGCATTTTCAATCTTTTTGCCTTCATTTTTTACAACATGTAATCTTATGAATTAATGATATGATTTTTTATTTCTTATGAGTCATAATATTTTTTTTATTTTTGATTTAGTCATATCGAAACCTAACATTTAATTTTTTTCATTTTCTTATACTATGTCTAGCTTATCAAAACAATAAATGTTGCAACATCAGCTCTAGCCTGGGGACTACTTCCTTTTGTAGTATGCAGAGAACTAGCAGATCTAAGTGCCTTCTCCTCGAGCTAATGGAGTCATTGTTGAGAAAACAAACATACTTGAAAATAAAAAAAACTAATATATATACAATGATGAATGTGTGAATATTTCTTCTACGTATTTTGTGCTGTATGTAGTGATTCAGATATCTTCCTTACCAAAGGTTGTCAAATTTTCCATGTTTTCCTCTTTCTTCCTTGCTTCCCTGAAATCTCTTTCTCTAGATTTTCTATAAAAATAACTTTTCATTTTTTTTTGGTATTTCACAAGATTGTACTTAATTTCATCACTATTTTCATTTATTTCAATGATCTAATTGATTTTTCCAGAAAAATCATCAGGTTATTCATTAACTTCTTGCAAAAATTTTAAAACAGGGAAAGCTAGATTTGTAGGAAAAAATTCTTCATAACCATAAACCAACTGAAATGGAGATTTTCCTGTAGATATTTTTGGAGATATTCTGTTAGCCCAAACTGCATAAATGAGGTGACTACCCCAATTAATTTTATGATATTCTAATGTCTTCTTTATAACTTTGACAAAACTCTTATTTGTTGACTCTGCTGGACCATTTTCCCGTGGGTAATAAAGAGTAGAATGATACAACAGAATTTGATACTTTTGACAAAATTAAATAATGTTCACACTACTAAATTTTTCTACATTATCTATCACTATCTGTTGAGGTCATCAAAACCTCGACAAAATGTTTTCTTCAATAAAGTTGATGACTACAGTATTCGTGGCATTTCTAACTGGAATGGTCTCTACCCATTTGATGAAGTAATATGTCATATTTAGTATCCATCTAGGCTGGTTTCTTGATGCTGGATGGATTTCCCCTATGAAATCCAATCCCCATTGTAAAAAATCTGTTGAAACTAATAATGGAACCAAATTAAGTGCTACAATTTTTTTCTTTCCAACAAACATTTGACATGGAGTACAACTCCTAACCTTTGCTCCTACTTGTGCAAAAATAGTAGGCCAGTAGAATCTTGCTCTCAATATTTTATATGTTGTAGCTCACCATGCATAGTGTCCCCCACATATACCTGCATGAAACTGTTCAATAATTCCTTCTGTTTCAATTTTTGTCAAGCAAAGAAAAAGGATATTAAGTGGATCCTTCCAGTATAGATTTGCATTGATGATAAAATAATTTACAAAATTTAACTTTAATGTCTTACATTTATTATTTGAAAATTGACTAGGATACTCAAAGTTAATGAAAAAATGTACAATATCATAATATCATTCTGACGCCAAGAATTCCTCATGAATATAAACATGGACTGATTGATTTGAATATGAAGGTTCTTTTGTATTCATCCCTTCTAAATATTGGGAAGGTTCTTATAGATTATCCCCTTGAGATTTTGGAGAAGCTTCTTGTTGACTCTTTTTTAAAATTTCAAAAACATAATTTATGCCCAAAAAATTACAATTGGATTCAGCTAAAATTTTAGACAAACCTTGACCTTTTACCAAATTTGTATTTTTGATACTATGCTCAAATTCAATTATTTGGGTAATCCATATTCCTCTTCTCCCATCACTATCTGGTTGAGTTAGGACAATTTTCACAACACTTTTGGGTACATATGCAGTAATGTTTGAGTGAAGGACATAAATTATGAAGGACTTTAAAGCTTGGAGTAGGGAATAAGCCTATTTTTAAATGATGTCATACTTAATATCTGTGTCTCTCATGAGTTTACTGAAAAATGATATAGGTTGATCATCACCATCTTCATTCTTTTATAGAAAGACAACAACTAAAGTGGTTTCAGAGGTAAAGGAAAATATGCTAAAGTGTTCAGAATAATTAGGGTTGGCTAAAGTTGGTGATTGAGAAATTTCCTTCTTAATCTGATCAATCAAAATATCTAGCTGGTATTGTCGACTTAACTTCATGATTCTTCTTTAACATATCAATGATATCCTTAACCATGTCATCATAGTTAGGAATGAATCTCCTCAGGAAGTTAATCTTTCCAAGAAAAGCTTGGATCTCCTTCCTGTTCATTGGAAATGAAAGTGCTTGGATAGCTGAAACCCTTTTAGGACAAATATGACTGCTTCCTTTTAAATGACGTGTCTAAGAAATTTCCATTCTTTCATAGCAAACAAATACCTCTTGGGATTGAGTGATATCCCAAATTTTCTACATCTATAAAAAACTTTCATCAAGTGTTTTAAATTTTTCTGATCTAGGTTAGACAAAATAGTAAGTTCATCAAGATATATAACAACAAACTTGTTTTTCTTACCCATAAAATCTAAATCCATAGCTCTTTGAAATGTTTCTCGAGAATTTTTTAATCCAAAGGGCATCCTGGAATACGTAAATGTACCCAAAGGAGTAGTAAAAGTAATATTCTCTCCATCTTCTGGACTCACCATTATCTAGTTATATCTAGAGAAACCATCAAGCATTGAAAGTCTATTTTCACCTTAAAAATTTTGAGGAAACTAATCCATTTTGGGTAATGGGTAGTTGTCTTTTAAGGATGACTTGCTTAATTTCTTGAAGCCGACACAATGTCTGATTTCCCCATTCTTATTTCTAATAGGAACTAAATTAGATACCCAATCTCAGTATATTAATGGAACTATGATTTGAACATCAAGAAACTTCTTAAGTTGTTTCTCTATGATAGAGAGCAATATTGGATTGATTCTTCTAAATATTTGTTTATAGGGTTTTTCTTCAGGTTTTAATGGAATTTTATGCACAATGAAAGATGTATCATAGGTTTTTAATTCAACATAAGACCAAGAAAAAACACCCTTGTAAGCTTTAAGAATATTCAAATATATAATTTTTACTTCATGAGGTACAGATGCAGAGATTTTAACGTTCTTGATATCTTCAGGTGTTCCAATATTACATTCTTCAATATTCTCTTTAGGTGAATTTGATAGTGGATTCTTGGGAACATCATTTTGGTCAAATAATGTTTCTAGAGGGACTAGACCTTTAGGAATGAAGTTTTTTGACAACTGAATAATATTATGGTAAGCCTTTTTTGAATTTAAAACAGAATTTTCATTTTATTTATTGAGTTCATTCATATCTGACTGGTCTTGTTCAATTTTCAAAACAGAGAATTCATGAATAACCTGTAGAAAATATTTTAATTGTTCATCATCCTCAAATATTTTCCAGTATTTAAGATTGTCAGGAATAGATGGCATATATTTGACTTGAATATGATATTACAATTGCAGTTTATCTGGAATTTTAAATGGACTAGCTAAAACAACTAGGGAATTTGCATAAATATTTTTATTTCTAGGGATAGTTGTAATATTAAATACATGAAAGATTTTTTCCATTGAATCCCAAACCTCATTTTTGTAAGATATAAGTCTATGATGCTTCATTTGTTGAAGATTCATAACTTGTCTAAGTATGAGTTCAAATTCACTGAAAACACTTAAATCCTTCACTTTAAGACTTCTATATAGCTCTAAACCTACAATAAAAGATTCATACTCTACCGCATTGTTAGTAACATCAAAATCAAGTTTGCAGGATTGAGTTTTTTTTTTTTTTTTTCATTGGTGAAATTAAAAAAAGTAAAACTCCAGCTCCATCTCTTCAACAAGACCTGTCAAAATAAAGTTTCCAAATATCAAAATTTTCACAACATCTTCAATTTTAAGTTGAGAATTATGAAAATTATTTGAAGATAATTGAAAAAAACAAAATCTTGGTCAACTACATATATAGGATGGTTTCTAGCTTGATCTTCTTTGAAAATAGTATGAATGATTCTGACTTCCCTATATAACCTAAGGTTTTCAACCCCATATATAGGAATTATAGCGAAAGACATGTCCATTTGAAGGCTTCCTCCTATCTCGTCACAACAAGACCTTGATAAAAAAAATTCCAAACATAGGAGTGATATCAATGGCCACAATGTCCAAAACTACACTTTTTATAGCTATTTGGGATAAAGTTACCACTAAGTATTTTATGAGTCCTAGACATGCTACCCTTTTGGAATCAAAGCTATATAGGTCATCTTCAGTTTGAGTAATTTCCAAATTTAATTGATCCATAATAACCTTCAACATAAT
Organism: Pinus albicaulis; assembly: GCA_034641835.2. NCBI lineage: Eukaryota > Viridiplantae > Streptophyta > Pinopsida > Pinales > Pinaceae > Pinus > Pinus albicaulis. The sequence goes on along the minus strand of CM076583.1, from coordinate 396,187,029 downwards.
ATCATGTGACGCTTCAAAATCTAACATGCAATTATATATATCAAAGAATCATGTGATTTCAATGTAACATAGAATGGTGATACTTTTTCATATATCATGTCAGAGCCTTGACCAAATACTACTGAGGGTTTTTCATCTTTTAGAATAGTTACACCCCCTTCAACATCCAAACGTGAATTTTGCATACATTTTGTAGCTTGATTTTTTTTGCACCTTGTAGACTACTTACATCCCCTCCAGCATCCACACTTGAATTTTGAATCCATTTTGTAGCTTGCTTTTCGTATCTAGGGTTCTTTGAAAGTTCTGATAATGGGATGCGAATTTTGACTCTTTCTAATTCCTTTTCAACATTAGAAGTTGTTAAAACAATTTTATCAATTGAAGTAGTATCAATTGGTGGATTTAAAGGTTGGATTGTTGTTGTTTGGATTTCAACATATTTTTTCTGTGGTTGAATTATAAAAGGATTTTAGGAGGACTTCCAGGGCCTACCCTTGCTCTTAAATCATACCTCCTATTTATTTCTGTAGTTAATAATTCAGAGAAGGCTTGATATTTAGACACTTGAGAATTTTCTTGATCCTCTTGGGATTTTTGATTTTGAGGAATAGGGACAATAACAGTTTGAACAAGTGCATTGTCAAGGTTTTTGATCTCTTCAGTGATCGGAAGAGTACTATCACCAGGACGTTGATCATCAATCAACAAAGTAGGTGGAATTTATTGATCATTACTAGGTCTTTGAAGAATTTGGAGCTGAGGAGCTTTCTTAAATTTAGCTTGAGTTTGAGTTTTAGGTATAGCAACAATTAGTTGAACTATTCCTGGTTGAGTTTAAATTTTAGAAATCCTAGTAGAAAGGTTCCTAAGTAATGACATCATGTCATCTATCTTTTGATCTTCATTTTTAGACAAGAGGAATAATCTTCTTGATTAGATTTCATTTTCCTCTGAGTTTTCTCAGCTTTTTCTTTAAGTTTAGCTGATGCGGATCTATTAGGTTCAACTTCAGTGGAATTATTTTGGATATCTTCTAAAGTATGATATGTTATTTCCCTAAGCAATACTGCAAAGTCATTTTTGAAAGCTTTGGAAGCCTAACCTTTGTTGTTGCTGCTGGTGGTTTACAATCAGCAAACATTTTGTGATAGAGTTTGTTAAATCTCTTAATGAAATCAGCTACTAGTTCACCATAGTTTCTTTTGAGTTCTTCAAATTATGTCAGAAAATAGACATGATATTTCTTAGCACTCCATTGATTCTTAAAAATAGTGGTTAATTCTTCCCAACTTCAAATAGAGTGTGCCCTTAATTGTCTAAACCAGATCCTAACATTTCCTTCTAAGGATTGAACAAAGAATCTCATATATACATTTTCATATTTGATATTCATATTTGTTCGGTGTGGAGCCTGATTATCTTGTTTAATTTGTATCACAGCATTGGAACCCTGTACCTTAAAAGGGGCGGCAACACCGCCCGTAATTAATCGATGCTGTGGGGAGTCCAGGGGGGGGCAGCAGTGCTTTTCAGAGCCCCCCCCTGGCGGGCGGTTTCAGTGGAAGCGTCCCCGAAGCTAAAAACAGATGTAAAATTTCCTTGTAAAAGTATAGTAGTTTCTAGTCAATCTATGTTGTTCATTAGGCAAATGATCTGACAGTAGAAGTTATGTTTAGTTTAGGGTTTTTTTCCCTAGAAGGAAACCCCTCACTTTTATGAAGGTATTTTATTGCAGCTGTGTATGGTATGTGTATTCTTGGAGTAAGAAACAGAGAGGTAGACTATGAGAGAGAACAGAGGATATTATAGTAGATATGTTGTAGGTTGTGTCTCTTCATTTTGTTGGATAATAGAAAGGAAGGACTGGCTGTTCGGGGTGGACGTAGCCCAAACTGGGTGAACCACATATATCTGTGTCTCTGTGGTTTTATGTGTTTTGTGTGCTTGTGCTTTCCACATATTTTATGTGTTTCATTGCTCTGTAATATTTAATTTTTTAACAACTGGTATCAGAGCCGAAGATCTATTTGGCTGATAAAATCACAGGAAAGAAGGGTTCTTGGTTCGAGTGGGAACAATGGCGAAAGATGGTAAATTTAGGGTCGAGAAATTTAACGGCCAAAACTTCCTGCTGTGGAAGGTGCAGATGGAAGATTATCTGTATTAGAAAGATCTATACCTACCATTGAGCAAAAAAACAAAGAAGCCAACGGCCAGGATAAATGCGGAATGGAACATTCTTGATAGAAAGGCACTCGGAACAATACAGTTGTACCTTGCGGCGTCACTCGCCTTCAATATTTCGAAGGAAACAACAAAAGAGGGTTTGATGCAGATGTTGGTGAAACTATATGAAAAACCCTCGGCCTCAAACAAGGTATTTCTTATGAAACAATTATTTAATATGAAGATGTCGAAAGGTGGATCTGTTGCAGACCATTTAAATGATTTTAATATAGTTACCAATCAGTTAATTTCTGTAGGGGAAACTTTGATGATGAAGTTAGAGCTCTGTTATTTATGTGCTCATTGCCAGAAAGATGGAATGGTTTAGTTATGGCCATTAGTAACTATGTCTCTGGATCTAGTACTTTAAAGTTTGATGACGTTGTCGGTGCTATCCTTAGTGAGGAAATGGGATGGAAAAGCTCTGGTGAGACATCAGGTAATGATTTGAGTTCAGAGTCAAGGGGAAGAAGAATGGAAAGAGGAAAGAGCTCAGGATATCATAGTAAATCAAGGAAAGGCAGATCCAAGTCCAGATCGAGGATAGTGTGCTGGAAATTCGGAAAGAAAGGACACCTAAAGAAAGACTGTAGATCTCGGAAGGGAAAAGAAGGAGACACACAGCAAGAAAACAATCATGAAGCAAATGTGACAGGTGACGTGTTACAAGATGCTTTGATTCTTTCTTTCGAAAATGTTACTGATTCTTGGGTTGTAGATTCAGGGGCTTCATTCCATGCCACACCTGATAAGAAATATTTTCACGACTACGTTCAAGGAGATTTTGGACAAGTTTGTTTGGGTGATGATAAACCCTGTAAAATTGTTGGAATGGGTAAAGTTATTGTAAAACAACAGAATGGAAACCAATGGATACTAAAGGAGGTAAGGCATGTTCCAGATCTGAAGAAAAATCTGATTTCAACAGGGCAGTTAGGCAGTGAAGGTTGTGTGACAACTTTCACAGATAAAACTTGGAAGGTCACCAAAGGAGCCCTGGTAATAGCAAAAGGTGAAAAGGTTGGTACGTTGTATTTATGCAATGGTATTTCTAACTCTGTTAATGCTTTAACTTCCAAAGGAGCAGATGCAGCATTATGGCATCATAGGCTCGGACACATGAGTGAGAAGGGAATGAAGATTCTTCACTCAAGAAATTTGTTGCCAGGTTTGAAGAATGTTGATTTGGATTTCTATGAGAATTGCATTTATGGAAAACAAAAGAGAGTTAGATTTCTCAGAGTTGGGAAAGAAAAGAAGAGCGAAAAATTGGAGCTTGTGCATACAGATGTATGGGGACCTGCTCAGGTATCATCTCTCGGTGGCTCTCGCTATTATGTTACTTTTATTGATGATGCAACTAGAAAAACATGGATTTATTGTATTCAGAATAAATCTGATGTATTTGATACTTTCAAGAAATGGAAAGCTTTGGTTGAGATTGAGACAGGAAAGAAGTTGAAGTGTCTCAGATCAGACAATGGAGGTGAATATTGCAGCAAAGAGTTTGATAGGTACTGTTCAGAGCATGGAATTCGTAGAGAGAAGACAGTTCCAAGAACACCACAAGAAAATGGTGTGTCAGAAAGGATGAACAGAACAATCATGGAGCGTGCAAGGTGCATGAGATTGCATGCAAGATTGCCTTTACAATTTTGGGCAGATGTTGTAGATATTGTTTTTTATCTAATAAACAGAGGGCCTTCAAGTTCCTTGGATGGTGGTATTCCAGAGGAAGCATGGAAAGGAAAAAGGGTAAACTACTCCTTTTTAAAGCCTTTTGGTTGTGAGGCCTTTGTCCATATTAATAAAGAAAATAGAACAAAGCTTGAGGCAAAATCAAAGAAATGTACCTTTATTGGATATGGTGTGAATGATTTTGGTTATCGTTTATATGATTATGAAAACCACAAAATCATTAGGAGCAGAGATGTAATATTCAATGAAAATTTCTTGTATAAGAATCAGTTGTAGGAAAAGAAACAAGAAAAAGAAAGCAAGGAATACACGGTTCTTGATGAGATAATTGAAAAAGTAAAGGTGCCTAAAAATAATAATAATCAACAACCACAGCCGCAACAACCACCACAACAGCAACAGGCACCTCAAACACCTGAAAGTGGTGTTAGAAGATCTACCAGGATAAGTAGACCCCCTGAACGATACTCTCCTTCATTATATTATCTATTGCTGAATAATTTTGGTGAACCCGAATGTTATGAAGAAGCAATGCAGGTTGAAAGTAAGAAGAAGTGGGAGCTAGCCATGGAAGAAGAGATGAACTCCTTAATGCATAACCAGACTTGGGACTTAGTCAGGTTTCCTGCAGGTAAAACTACATTGCAGAATAAATGGGTTTACAAGATGAAGGAAGAAGATGGAGGAAAACAGAGGTATAAAGCTAGACTTGTGGTGAAGGGGTTTGCACAGAAGAAAGGTATTGATTTTGATGAAATATTTTCTCATGTTGTTAAGATGACTTCAATCAGAACTATCTTAAGTCTTGTAGCAGTGGAAGATTTACATCTTGAACAGTTAGATGTAAAGACAACATTTCTCCATGGAGATTTAGAGGAAGAGATATACATGCAGCAAACAGAAGGATATGAGGTAAAAGGAAAAGAAAAATTGGTGTGCAGGTTAAAGAAGAGCTTGTATGGCTTAAAACAGGCTCCAAGGTAGTGGTATCTAAAATTTGACAAGTTTATGTTTGAACAAGGTTATACTAGATGTCACTCTGATCATTGTGTTTATCTAAAAAGGAAAAATGATGGCAGCTATATTATATTGTTATTGTATGTAGATGACATGCTTGTTGCAGGGTCTAACATGTAGGAAATAAATGTGCTCAAAATAAAATTGGCAAATTCATTTGCAATGAAGGATTTTGGAGCTGCAAAACAAATCTTTGGTATGAGGATAACTAGAGACAGGAAAAATCGCAAATTAACACTGTCTCAGAATGAGTACATAGAAAAGGTGTTGAAAATATTTAATATGCAGAATGCAAAACCAGTTAGTGCACCTTTTGCTAGCCATTTCAAACTTAGTAAGGAGATGTGCCGCAAGACCCACGAAGAAATGGAATATATGTCTAAAGTTCCATATGCATCAGCAGTTGGAAGCTTAATGTATTCAATGGTCTGCACAAGGCCTGATATTGCACATGCAGTGGGAGTTGTAAGCAGGTACATGAACAGTCGAGGAAAAGAACATTGGATGGCAGTAAAATGGATTCTCAGATATTTGAGAGGTACCACAAATCAAGCATTATTATTTGGTGGTTCAAACATTGCTCTACAGGAATATGTTGATGCAGATATGGTAGGTGACAGAGATAATAGGAGGAGCACTACAGGATATGTATTTACTGTAGGAGGAAAAACTGTCATTTAGGTTTCAAAAATCCAAAGTGTTGTTGCACTTTCAACAACAGAAGTAGAGTATGTTGCTGCTACAAAGGCTAGTAAAGAAATAATTTGGTTACAAAGGTTTATGGATGAATTCGGTAAGAAGCATGATATGGGCATGTTATACAATGATAGCCAAAGTGCCATTCATCTTGCAAAGAACTCAGAATTTCATTCCAAGACTAAACACATACATCTCAAGTACCATTTCATACGGCTAGTATTGGAAGATGGAGAGTTGAAGCTAGAAAAGATACACACTAGCCGGAATACTGCAGATATGCTAACAAAAGTTGTAACCAGGGAGAAACTGAGAATGTGTTCAGTTTCAATTCGTCTTCAAGGATGACGATGAAGATGAGGAATAGCCAGGTCCAAAGAGGAATCATTGTCCAGCAAATGAAGCAGTGGTGGAGTTGTTACAATCAGTCTCCAAGTGGGAGATTGTTGGGTATGGAGCCTAATTATCTTGGTTACTTTGTATCACAACATTGGACCCCTGTACCTTAAAAGGGGTGGCAATGCCACCCATAATTAATCGTTCCAATGGACGGTCCAGGGGGGGTGGTAGCGCTTTTCGGAGCCCCGCTCTAGCGGGGGGTTTTGGGGGCAGCGCCCCCAAAGCTAAAAATAGATGTAAAATTGCCTTGTAAAAGTATAGTAATTTCTAATCAATCAGGGATGTTCATTAGGCAAATGATCTAATGGTAAAAGTTATGTTTAGTTTAGGGTTTTTTACCCTAGAAGGCAACCCCTCGCTTTTATGAGGGTATTGTATTGCGGCTGTGTATGGTATGTGTATTCTCAGAGCGAGAAACAGAGAGGGAGACTGTGAGAGAGAACAGAGGATATTACAGTGGATCTGTTGTAGGTTGTGTCTCTTCATTTTGTTGGATAATAAAAAGGAAGGACTAGTTGTTGGGTGTGGACGTAGCCCAAATTGGGTGAACCATGTATGTCTATGTCTCTCTAGTTTTATGTGTTTTATGTGCTTGTGTTTTCCACATATTTTATGTGTTTCATTGCTCTGTAATATTTAATTTTTTAACAATATTGTCAGCAAAGTATAAGAATATTGCTAAATTATATTCAGTAGATAAACTAGTTTTCCCATTAAACCTTGGAAGATGTTTCAAGTATTGATCAGGAAAATTGTTCAATATGTTTGGAAGTTCTAAAGCGACATATATTTCTTGAACAATAGGCTAGAAATCGGCCATACCTTGTGATGAATATGAAGAGGATTCTTTGGTGGTTGTTGTAGAAGATGATGAGGTAGATGTGTTTAGTCAATTTAGTGTTCCTAAATTGCTTCCATTAATTATCAACCAGGGCTAGTAAACTGATGAAGTGTGGTGCACTATATGTGCCTAAGTGACCCTTCTCTTACTTCATTGTTTGTGTTTTTCTTCTTGTTTTGGGGGTTTTGTATTTTTAGTCCTTATTGTATGCTATCTTAGGCTATTTAGAAAATTTAAAATAAATCTAATTATAAAGGAAGAAAAGGAAGTATTATGAAACTAAGTTAATTTCCTATGAAAGAAACCAAATTTTATGGACAAGTTCTTAAGACCTAATTTTGGACAAAAAGACAAAGCAAGTACTTCAATTAGTGAGTAAACCTAATACATGGATCTATGACTCAATTGAGATTTGGAAAATGAAAGCAGGTCAACTATTGTACTTCAGGTTGTTTCAACATTCAATGATTAGGTCAAAGCCCTATGAGATGAAATCAATTGTTTGTACTTTAGTTTATTAAAATAGAAAATAGAAAATGCAATTGAAATTTATCTAAGATGCTTTAATTACTCCATCTACCCAATATGTGGAGAGTGACCCCCTTGCGGTAATGTACCTAAGCAATCATTGCATCTATCTAAACTAAAGAATTACAATAACTCAAACACTGTATTGAATCTAATCATCTAATCATCCTTGCAAAGTATATTCAAATTAGGCTCTGTCAAGATAACCTTTAAAAATATTATTTTTTTGCAATGAAATGAAGATCTTCTATCTACAACCACTTAAGTGAATAACTAACTTATCAAATCTCATCCAATTTTGAAGCTTGTGACCCCTTGGTATGGCTCTCGGATAAATCAATTACACCCTTAATTCTTATCAAGCAAATGACAGGAAATGAAACCTATTCAACCACTGCATTTGTAAGACATTTAACCATTCAATATAAGATTTTGTAAATAGGAAAAATGGACTTTATAAATGCTTAGTTAAACACAACAATTGACAATTATCTTGAAAAATGAAATTAGGAAACTAAACAACCATGTTTCTCAACACTTCAACTTTTATCCCAATCCTGAAGAGAGAGTTACCTATCTCCTTGAGAACGTTTCGGAAGGAAAATATACACGGTTGTATTTAATCTATGGAAAACTATAAATTAAGCATGAACTGAATTAAAGCAAATCTAACTAGAAAACATTAAAAACCTTCTTTAGTAGCAGGGTCCCTCTGCTACGAAGTTCGTCAACTCCTTAGCTCCTTAAAAATGTAATCAAAGCAACATCCGGGGACTGATCTTCTTTATTGAAACAGAGTTTTAGAAAACAGAGTATCTCATTATAATTCTGATCTTGTACTACAAAAACTTAGCTTATTCTTGGTTCTATAGAACCTTTATTTATAAGGAATTTTCATAACTAACTATGAATAAATATAGCTACACATGTATCTTCAAATTACAATCAAATTGGGACTCTTAGGACTCATGATTTGCTACAGAGCAAATCAAGAGTCCTAATTCCTATGTGAAATGGTCTCTTGACTTTGAGCTTTGATCATCGGATTAGGCCTCTTTATTTGTCGATCTGGTCCTTGTGGATAGGAAGAAATCCATGTAGGAGGGATTCTGAGACTACCTGTTACTGTCAGTCTTTGTAGCCTTCCTCCAGTGATCAAAAATGCTCTTACAAAGTGCTTTTATAGTGTCAAGGTCAAATTTTTGCATTTTAGTGAGCCTTCAAGAAAAATTTGGTCACTAGGTATTAGGTCTAGGGTTTGTTTTTACTCCTTCCAGATTTGTCCAAATGTTAGTCCATGTCACCATTCAACTGAGTGTACCATCATTCATAGGGTTTTCATCGTCATTTCAATTTCCTCTGGGTCATTTTACACCTTGTTCATTCTTCAGTTGTGCCTAGGTAAGGTTCATTTCCCTCTCTTAGGGTTTTGGAGGTAATTTCTCTTGGATGGTCAAATCATCAGCAAAACTTGTATCATGATGTTCATACACCTTCTCCTATCCATAATGTACCTTATTAAACTCTTCCCATCACTAATATCCCCCAAATTTCTCATTTTTTCACAAACCCTAGTTTCTTGCTACAATTGGGCAATTTTCTAGGCTAGTCCTGTGTTTTTCCCTTTTGGACCCCTTCCCCTCACTCAATCTTTGAAATTCCACTTTCCTCTACTTCCTAACATCCCTACATACTTCCAAAAAAATTATAAAGAATTTATAAGCCCCTTATCCCCTTCATTTCACCTCATTTTGACAAATCCCTTGTTCCACACATCGGGATAGGTTTCATTAAAATGATGTTTCTGAGACATAAAAGATGAATTTAGGAAAACGGAGAGAGGTTTTTGTCCCAAACAGGGCAAGGCAGAAAAACCTCCTTCACTTTTTACACAGGTGTCATGGTTTTATATAAATGTCAAAAATACAGTTGCCTCAGGAGAATTGATGCACCTCTAAGGTGACCTTGGGAAAATCAAGATTTCTCCTAGCTTGGTTGGCCAAATGACTTGGTTGATGAGTCAAATGATAACTAGAGAAAAGGATATTTCCCATGAGCTATCATGAGCTCAATTTGGAGTTGAGTAAGACTTTCACAAGTTGACTGCAACAGCACTCTGCCTTGAGGCAGCCTCATTCTACTCATTTTGACCAGTCTTGGAAAATTTGATTTTTGACAGGGTAAATGAACTCCAAATTAAAATATTCTAGTTGGGTTGGAAATTAGACTCAATAAGATTTCCAACAAGCTATCATGTGCCCAATTGGGACACCGGGAAGGCCTCCAAAAGCCTCCTGAAAAAAGGTGCTACGCGTTGGGTTTGTCGCGCGGCGCATAGAGCTGCAAGCCCAATTTCACCATAAACTTCTCCAAAATTTGAAAAGATGCTAAAATATGTGGTGTGCAAGAAAGTGAAGAGTATTTCTCAGAATTTATGGTGGTTTAGTGTGCGAAAAATCATCATTCAACTCAAAAATCAGAGGAAAGGAGCAAAACAGAGTTTCAAAGTGAAGTGTCAAAGTTTGCAACATGATAAATTGGTTTTTGAAATCAAGAGTTAAATCCTTGGCATATATATCATTTTTGGTGTTCAACAATTCATTTGCATGAAAAATTTATCAAAGAATTGAAGTGAAAACATGGAGGAGCAAATTCAGTGATTGGAGGCCAAAATTATGTGTTGGAGGGCTGCACGGCGCATAGAGGAGTGTTCGCGGCACACTGGGTGCGCGCGGCGCATAGGACCACTTTCTGCAGTGTAAATTTACACAAGCGCGGCGCACATGGCATGCGCGGCGCGTTGGGCTTCCTGCACGGCGCACAGAGCCTCCAAGCAGTTTTTCACCATTTCTTCATCAAATTTCCGAAATGACTCAAATTTTCTGCTCCATGTAAGTTCAAAACACTTTGTTAATACCCTTGATCAGCATCTAAAGTTATTTGAAGATTGGTTGGAGATTTTGAGTGGTGAAGTTATAAACCCTATCATTTTGGTTAAGACTACTCTTTAGGGTTTTAAATTGGTGTCTTGAAAACAAAAAATTTTAGGTGCCAAATAAACCAATTCTATTCCCTACCCATGGTCCCTTCCCCTTCACTGTTATATTATCATAAGGCCTCTCTCCTGTTTCCCCATATCCCTACCCTAAACTCTATCATCCCTATCACTATCACTCTCCCATATCATTTGCAAAGAGTCCCTAATTCTCAAAGTTCCCAAACCCCACATTCCCCAAACATAATCAAGTGAATTTCTTCACATTATAAGCTTCACTTGATTGTATCATATTTTTCCCACAGTCCCTCATTTGACTTTGGCACATATTTTGGCAATTGGAGACAAAAAAAACCAAGTTCTCATTTCTCATTTTCAACAAACTAAACATACACTTGGCATACGTTTGCAACATTATGGAGACGGACACGGACGCATCATACAACCTAGACAGTGATTCCACCACTGAACTGCATGCACCAGGAGGGCACTGAGACGTCGGAAAATGGAAGATAGACTCTGAATCATGGCTGAAGCTTCTTTGGCTGAGCATGATATTTGATGAGGGACTTATAGCCCAAATTTCAAGGAATTTGGAGAAAATTTTGTCAATTTTGTTTTTTTTGGTCACAAAATAGATTTTCCTGCCCGACGCGTTGCGCCACCTAGCGCGCGCTTACGATTGGGAGATCTTCTAGAGGAAAACTTTACATTTTTGGATTTTTTTTATGAAAATTTATGTATGCTCAAGAATGGCCTAAGGATTTCATCAAATTCTGGGTTGCCTAAAGGGTCAAAAACACCATAAAAATGGCCTTTCTGCCACTTTTTGCACCCACAAGGAGCAGTGTTGGAAGATTGAAGTTTTGGAAGGGAAAATGACATCCAAATCTAGAAATTCTACTTGGGTTGGAAATTAGACAGGTAGGGATTTTCAACGAGCTATCATGACCTCAATTTGGACTTTGGGAAGTGCCTCAAAATTTGCCTCAAAGTGGCACAACGCATACAGATTTTGGGCGCGGCGCATACAGGATTTTGGCCCAATTTTGACTCTTCAGCTCAGAAATTCGCCCAGTTTTGACTAGTTTCACTTTTTGATGTAACTACTGATCTATATTTATGTAATTTTGTGGTTATGATGTAAATTTGGCATATTTTTACTTTTTCTAGAGGATTCATTCACTAAAAAGTGAAAATTAAGTGAATGGATCAGTTTCCTAGCATATAGAGGCAAGTTGTTTGGCTGCCTAGATTTCAGTTCCATGTTTAGAATTGGTTGAAACAGCTCCTAGAAGGATGAGCTCGACCCCTAGAGGCATGGGATGGGGTTAGGATGGTCTATATATTGTATTTTCTGAGACATTTTCAGGGTTGGATACTTGGGAATAGTTTTGCACCTCATTGTATATTCATTTCAGATTTTTGGCAAAGGAAAGACCAGAGTTTTGCAACACTTATTGGGATCCTTGTGGCTCTGAGTTTTGATGATGTTTTTCTCCATGTATCTGTAAGTTTCATTAATTTTTATGTATGCCATTTCCCTTCTCTTTGCTTCTGAATTAAACAAATGAGTAGCTAAGGTAGAATTCATTAGTTTGCTGGTGCTCTGACTTAAACTTTTGTTTAGTTTTATATGTTTTCGTCAGTTTGAAGAGGATCCTTGCACCTCCTTGCCCTAATCAGCTCCTCAGTAGTCTTTTCTATCCATTCATTGAATCTACGACATCAAAGTCATTTCCGTCCCTGCCCCAACTTGAACTCTGCAAGAATTTGGCCTCATCCCCAAGCCCAAAATTGCCTTTCCCTTTTTCCAACAGAAACCCCTAAAAAATCATTTCAAAATCTTTGATTAATATACCTAGCCTAAAATTAGCACTCATTTCAGTCATCTCAAGGTGTATTGATACATTTTTCCTGAGATTGACCCGAAGAGAGCCCTCTCCTATTCTGGTAGGGCTAGCTACCAGACTGAGCGTGGTTTGGTGTTACCCTGAATCTCGCCTTCCTTCAGCCTGAGGTGGATTTGGGCAATAACACTACCCATGTGGATCATTCCTTCAATGGACACCTGTAACATATTCAACCACAAGAGTAGCTATGGAATTCCTGGTTAACTATGGAACAAGCTACATTTTGTAGCCAATATGCAAAAACTTATTAAAAAATTAAAAAACATGAAAAGACAATATGTCAATCAATTACATGTATCCTTGAGACCAACCTAAACATTCATCATTGATTAGGGCTTATGAATTGATGAAAGAGAGGTGAAATGAGATGAGAAATGTGTAAAGGAAAGGGTAATTCTGGGTTTCAACATACCCCCACTACAAAATCATTTCATGTCCTCATGCAATTTGCCAAAATTTTAAGTTATTCTCCTTTACTGCAGGTGCTCTGATACTTCAGCCAAAAAATCCAGCCTTATTCTTCTATTTCTTTTGGAAGTCAGTGTCACCCTTATCTTTTTCATGAGTAATTTGAATCTAAGGTTTATGAGAGCTCTGTTCAACCTCTTGTTCCTCTTCTTCAGTTTCCTGTTCTTCTTGTGTAATATCTCTAGTTGTAGAGCAGAGCTATCATTCATTGTATTTTTCAACTTGATATGCTCTTTTAGAATCTCATTTTCATTTTTAATGTGCCTATTCAATATCTCCAATTCATACTTATTTTTCTTAAGAGTTTCAATTGGAGCTTGTCGTGGATTGATAAGTATTTCTTAACTCATTGAGGTTCTTCTTTCCAAGGATTCCACATAATAATATATTTGTTGTTGGACTGGGTCTATACCAAGAGATATTCTAATAGGGCCTTCTTCAAAATGATATAGAGGAGTGTTTTGAGGATTGAATGTAGGAGAATTGTTAACAGGTGTTTGAACTAAGGTTTCTTCATCTTCTATATTTATGAATTATTTTTCCTTTGTTAATGTCTTTTTTGTAATACCTCGGAGTCTAGAGCTCCTTCTTAGCTTTGGTGGATTCTCATCCTCTTTATCAATATCCTTACTTGCTTTATTTTCTTTTCCTCTAGCCCTAATTTGATTTCTAATTTATGATAACTTCTCATAAATTAGTTATTTATCTTTCTCCTGTGGTGGAGTGTCAAGTTTGTTTTCAATAACGATGTCAATTTTCTTTCTTCTACTTCTCCTAACATTTCTTTCCTTGGGTGGTGATTCTGCCTGTTCTTGAAAATGATTTCTCACAAGAAAATTTTCCCAATTGTCCTCTATGCTCTTTAAGTGAAATTCAATAAAAAAATTTACTAAACCATGGTGATACAGAGTGGTTTATACAAACTGAACTCACTTTTGGACATTGGAAGCCATTCTATTTAAACTATTGAGTAAAAAGAAAGGTAAATTTGTCTCACCATTTTCTAGAAAATTCATTAATAACATGATATGGTAAACATACATAGTTCCAAACCTTCCTTCACATGTTATGAATTTTTGAAAAATTAGTAGCATGTTTCTCCACTTACTTTTCAAAGAAATACTTGGAATTCCTTTTCTAAATATTGAAACATCCATACCTGGATTTTTAAGTATCTCCTTCCAAGACTCATTATGAAATTCCTTGCTTTTGAACCACCGTTCTCCTTGCCTTGGAAGTTCTGTTGCTTCAGCCAAAAACGATTTTTTTATTGTGAATTTTATGTCTCTAATCTCTACCTTAGCCCCATCAAAAGATTTGGAAAACGATTTGGTAATCTCCTTATGGAAGCCATCTAACTTTTCTATAAAATTCAACCATCCTACTTGTTGTAGTAGCTCCCTGACTTGTGGATATCCCTCCAAATATTTCACTCCTACTGGCTATGTTCTGAAAATTAGACCCATTCTTCTCCTTTGCATAGTATCTTCCCCTTCAGAATTACCTTTCTATATTTGAAAATGGATTGGTTGCAAAGTGTAATGGAAGTGAATGAATGATGGAGGTAATCAAACTGTGGAAGAGAATGAAACGACTATGGAATTGATGGAGAGTTTATGGTGAACTTGTGGGAAATAAGTGAATGATACGATCTTTGAGAGACATGGCCTAATAGGTCACATTTATGATTATGACCGTTTATTCATTTAACCAAGAGTTTAATGATGGATATTTATGGAACGTTAGATAAGGTATATGGTCAAGATATTTCATGACAAGGGTTAATCAATTCAAATGATAGATTTCTTAGGAAACATATGATTATACACATTGTACCTATTTCATGTTTTAACTTTTTGCTATTAAAATATTTCTTCACAATTTACGTCAGAACTTGACCTTATTGTATGTTGTGCTTGATGTTGTTCCTTAGGTTCTCCTTTTTGTGGCATGATGGTCTTTAGAACATAGTCCCATAGTCCCTTCTTGCAAACATCTTGTTTTTACTTTGTTGGAATAGGTTTGCAAAATTAGATTGGCTGCAGAATAGGATTAGCTATAGAATAGACCTGTCTACAGAATATGATCTCGCTGCAGAATGTGATTTGTCAAAATATTATGAAGTATGGATGTGGATGTGGAGTGAAATTGAATATGAATATGGAATGAAATAAAATGTTATGATGGAATTAAAGTGAAAATAGAATAGAAATGGCATGAGATGAAATATGGGGTGAAATGAAATTAATTTGCATTTTGCATTTTTCAAACATGAATACTTAATTACATAAAAGAAAAATGAAAGTATAGGATGTCAGAGAGTTCTGATTTTCACCCTGTACTTTCTACGTAAGTATGCCAATCATTGATTGGTTTTCATACTTATGACTTTTTTTTCTTCATAAAAAAAAAGATAAAATGTAAGTCAGCAAAGAACAAGAATTCTTCTTCATTAACTCCATATCAATGTTATCCTGAAATTTTCTGACAAACTCTTCTCTTGAAAGCGGTTTATGGTATACTTTCAGCCTATGACCATTTACAAGAAGAGATACCTTTCCTTCATCTATTTTTTCTGATCTTTACTGCTCCATTTTCAAAGATTTGCTCGATCTCATATGGCCCAAGCCAACGAGTCTGAAATTTCCCTTGAAAATCCTCGTGTTTTGAGTCAAACAAGAGTGCCCAGTCTCCTTATTGAAACTTATTCTCTTTTATATAATTGTCATGCCATTTAGTCCTTTGCTGCTAGACTGCGCTGGTTCTTTGGATTGCATCTTGTCTAATTTCATCTAGTTCATTAATTTGCTTCAATATATGATTTTGTGGTTCTGTCAAATCAAGTCCTAGTTTGAATAACATCTTGAAGGTTTTAATATAAAATTCTATGGGGAACATGACTTGTTTCCCATAAACAAGTTCATGAGTATGTCCTGTTGTGTTTCTCCATGTAGTTCTATAGGCCCATAAGGATTCATGAAGCCTTTCTACCCATTCTCTTCTATGTAGATGAACAGTCTTTGCGAGAATTCCTTCAATCACCTTGTTGGTAGACTCAACCTAACCATTTTCTTGTGGATGGTAAGGGGTAGACTTCCTATGCTTGATTTTGTAATTTTCTACCATGTTTTTCACCATCTTTGATGTAAATTGAGCTCCTTGATCTGTTACAATTTCTCTTGGAACACCAAAATGAGTAAAGATATCCTCAAAACTAAAATTGACTACAGATGATTCATTAGCAAAAGGTAATTCTTGAGCTTATACCGATTTAGTGACATAATCCGTGCAGACCAGGATATACTTATTTTGTTTAGATGGAGGATAATAGGTCCAACAAAATCCAAAGCCCATTTTTCAAAAGGTTCAATATGTACTTGAGTTTGTAATAGCATTTCATTTGAAGGAGTATGTTTCCCTACCCTTTGACAACTGTCACACTTTTTTACATATTCTCTGGCATCTTTGAAGATGGATGCCCAACAATATTCTAAATGAAGGATTTTATAGGCTATCCTCTTGTCAGCAAAATTTCCACCACAGGGTTCATCATGACATGCCTTCATAATTTCAGGCATTTCATCTTCTCGAACACATATTCTAATAATAAGCTCTGGACCTGTCTTGTACAATTCATTAGTAATCCATGAAAATTTTACACTTGCTTGAATGATTTTTTTTCTCTCTCTAGAATTCATATTATAAGGTAATTTCCCTGAAACTAAGTAATTGGCAATATCTGCAAACCAAGGAGTTTTAATAGTTATTGCAAAGAGATATTCATCAAGAAATTTATCTTCAACTGGAGTGTTGTCTTTGATATTTTCGATTCTAGATAGGAAATCAGCAACTATATTTTGTTTTCCAGGCCTATCTAGAATAGTAATGTGAAATTATTGTAGGATCAATAACCATCTTATAACTCTGCTATTAGTAACATATTTATTCATTAAATACCTAATTGCAGAGTGATCTGTGTGAACAAAGGTTTCATAACCTATTATGTAATGTATGAATTTATTGATAGCATGAACAATAGCTAGGAATTGTTTTTCAGTTACAGTATAATTCAACTCTAGAGGAGTCAAATTTTTACTTGTATAGTAGATGGCATAAGGGATCAAGCCTTTTTGTCCTAACACAACTCCTATAGTTGTGTCTAAAGCATATGTTGATATATGAAAAGGTAATTTCCAGTTAGGCCCTCTTAGGAGGGGTGCTTCAGATATTTTTGCTTTTAGGGTTTCAAATGCTAACAGGCAGTCAGAATTCCATTTGAACTCATAATATTTGGTGAGTTATTTGAAGATTGGGGATGCTATCTTGGTGAAGCTTTCTATGAACCTCCTATAATAACCCATAAATCCTAGAAAACTTCTAACATCTTTCTGGCAACTTGGAACTAATAGCCTGGAGATGACTTCAACTTTTGACTCATCTACTATGGTTCCATGTCCTAAAATGTGATGTCTTAAAATAATCCCTTCAGTAAACATCATGAAAATTTCTCATGAATTAGTGAAAGGTTTGCTTCTTTACACCTTTTTAAAACTTTTTCCAAGTTTTCTAAAGCTTCTTCAAATGAATTACCATAGACTGTAAATTCATGCATGTATACTTCTACACAATCATGTATTAGATCAGAAAAAAGTTCCTAGTACTGCCCTTTGGAATGTTGCAGGTGCATTGCATAATCCAAAAGGTAGTACTCAGTAGGCATAAGTGCCCTAAGGACAGGTGAATGTGGTTCTATCCTGATCTTTAGGTGAAATTTGGATTTGATTATAACCACTGAAACCATCCAGGAATGAGAAATACTTTTTGCCTGCTAATGTATCTAATACTTGATCTATAAAAGGTAAAGGAAAATGATATTTAAGAGTAGCTTTATTTAATTCTCTATAATCAATGCATACCATCCATTTACCATTATTCTTGGGTATAGTCACCAAAGGAGAAACTCACTGACTATCTGAAATGGGATAGATAAAGTTGACATTTAGCAATTTCTGCAACTCTTCTTTGACAATCTCCCTAAGATTTGGATTCATGTTTCTCTGAGGTTGTCTGATAGGGTTACAATTTTCCTCTATGTAGATGTGATGAGTGCAATTCTTAGGACTAATCCCTTTCATGTCAGTGTATTCCCATACATATGCAGATGCATGTTTCTGTAATGTTTTGACTAGCTCTTCTTGTTGTAGTTTTTCTAGGTTTTTATTTATGTTCAAGATTTTTCCTGGAAATATTTCAATTGTAGAGCTACCAAATTCTTCCATAGAGTAAAGAGACATTTTCCTAGATGAAAAGAATTCAATATTAGATATTTCTTGGAATTGATCATTTCCATCTTCTGGAGATGATTCGAAATTTTCTAAAGTACTCAAGAACTGACTGTCTTCACTAATATTTGAAATAGTGAAGAGAGGTTGTATATCTTCTTCATCATCAATCCATTTTTTGTCATATATTTCTGTGATTGTTCTTGCTCGAGGATACAAAGTGAATTTCTTAGTTGAATTACCATCAGAGATGTACATATCAACAGATCTATAGTTGATGAAAGCATCAGTTGTAGCCAACCAAGGTCTTCCTAGTATAATAGGATGTCCTCCTAGATCATTTTTAGGAGTTAAAATAATAAAGTCAACAGGATACTCCCAAGAATCTAAGGACACTGAAATATCTTCTAACACACCATCTAGTTTGATTATAGACCTATCTACTAACTGAGTAATGTGGGTGTGTAAAGAAGATTAGGATGCTTAAGTTGTTCCATGGTTTGCTTACTCATGATGTTTATTAGTACTCCTAAATCAATAATGTGTTTGCGATTTCAATTCCATTGATATGTGTTTTGACAACTAGACTTCTAGGATCTAGATATTTCGGAATGACAATCTTTCCCATCATTATGTCTGCCATTTTTCCTACCAGTTGAATTTTCTTTATTTCTTTTATTTTTCTTCTTGGTTTCTTCATACTCAACTCCTTTATTGTTTTAGCTAAGATTGGGATATCCTTGATGGCTTGTAGTAATGGAATTTTAATACAAACATTCCTTAATTCATATAGGAAATCATAATTAGGCAACATAATATGTTTCTCTACACCTCTATCAATTTGTAATCTTTTAGGAAAAGGAGGTATAGAAGTAGATGTTGATTGTTTCTTTAACATAGGAGTTGAATTCATTGGTTCTTTCTATTTTACTTTTTCAATGTTTTGGTTTTGAAGAGATGTGCTCTCTTCAAAGATTTTATTAACTTGTAGAGAATCTTCCTTAGAATTGTCTTGTTCTTGTATTACCACAGAAGGTTTCTTCTTTTCAAGTATCCTTCCAGATCTA
Organism: Pinus albicaulis; assembly: GCA_034641835.2. NCBI lineage: Eukaryota > Viridiplantae > Streptophyta > Pinopsida > Pinales > Pinaceae > Pinus > Pinus albicaulis. Next base: position 396,167,896 of record CM076583.1, on the reverse strand, counting down.
TGTTGGACATAATTAATATCTAGAGGAGTAATTAAATAAGTTGGAAATTGTTGACCTTGTATCATATAAGTATTCTGAGGGTTTTTATTGTCTAGGTTTGGTACTGGCTGCGTAGGTAACTGATTTGGTTTCTGAGGGAATGGTAGTGGAAGTGGTGGATTTTGATTTTGAGATTGAGGTTGTGGATTTTGTTGAGGATTTTGTTGTGGAGGATAACTTGGATAAGATGGATAGTATGGATAAGATGGTGGATAATGATAATACTGGGACAACCTACCATAGGGATTTTTCATCCCTTGAGCCCAAGGTTGAGATTGATTTTGAGGTTGAGGCCAAGGTTGTTGCCAAGAATTCCAATTTTATGGGGGCTAATTATACATTTGGTTATTAAACCCTTGAGTTTGAGGCCCCTGCCAAGGTCTTTTAGAGACAAAATAAAGAGATTATTTAGGATTTGTAGTAGTTTCCTCTTGAAAGACAACCTTAAGAGCAGGAATTGAAGGACAACTCTTGGTCTCATGGTTCTCTGAACAAATCACACAAGTTTCCATTACTTTTGCATCAAGAGGACATTCTCTTAAGGAATGCTTTTTTCTACACTTGGGACAGAAGATTGCTAAGGCATCAGTATCATCTTTCTACTTGTTTTGTAACTTAAGGGTGTCTATTTTATCACTAAGACTCCCTAGAATGTCAGTTTTAAACTCATCAAACATTTTTCCAATTTCTACCCTACTTATTGTTCCAGCTGCATATTTGTTTACCCTTGCAAGAGCAGGGTCCCTTGGTCCTTTCAAAATTTTTGATTTTCCTCTTGAGAGATTAATACATAGTTCTCCTATATCAGCTAATGGACATTGAGATATGTCTCCCTTCCCCATAATGTTAAGGATATCTATCCATTCATCTCTAATTGTTTTCAATAAAAGAGCTTTTAGAGTGTCTTGGTCTAGATTATCCATCTCTTCTCTCTTGATGTTATAGTTGAATCTTTCTAGTAAATCTTCAAATTTTTCATCCCCCCTTTATATCATTTTAAAAAATTCCTCCTTATCATTAACAGGTATACAATAGTCCAAATACCTTTCTATAAATTCTCTTCTCATATCACTCCATGACTCAATAGACCTAGTGATTAGACTCATGAACCATTTTAAAGCTGCTCCCTTCAATGTTGAAGGAAATAATTTGAGTTTTTGAGCATATTGTAGATAGTCATAAGTTTTGCACAATATTTCAAATTCAAATAAAAAATGTCTCAGGGTCTTCACCTTTCATCCCATGAAAGTTTGGAAGAACAGAAGGTGAGATATTTTTCATGGCAGCATTTGTCTCTGCATCTACTATAGGGAATCCAAAGGAACTTTCAACTGCCCTTCTACCTCTTCCTCTACCTTCTCCTTCTGCATTTCCTCTACCTCCCACATTTCCCCTACCTCTTCCTCTATCTCCTCCTCTACCTCTACCTCCTCCAAATAGTACGTTTTCTCCATTGAATATTTCTCCTTCTCTTTCCCCTCCTTCTCCTCTTCCTACCATGATATATTATTTAGAACTAATATAAGGTTCAGCTTGAAGGGATAATTTTTCTTCTAGTTCTTCTATCAATGGTACGTTGAAGAAAGGTTCTTCCTCTTCCTCTTCACTAGGGATTTCTAGCTCTTCAGCTGGAATATATTCCCCTGTAGAAGTGAAAAAGGTTATTCCCTCTGTTGGAGTTCTAGGATCTTCTTCTTCCAAGATTGCCTCAGTTGATGAAGTGAGAGATCCTCCTAAGTGAATATCTAATCTTAAAACCTCAGGAAGCCTATGATCAGTATAGTATGAGATATGAGTTTGAGAGGGAGGTGTACTACTTCTTGGCCTAGGTGGTGTAAGTGGTGTTGTATGGATTAAGCTTCTACCTCTTATAAATCTTCCCCTAGAATCTCTTTCTCTATGCATATCATTGCTTTTGGGATGTAATAAATAAGGCTACCTAGTTACACTTCCCTGGAAACAACACCAAAATGTTTAGTCAATTTAGTATTCCTAAATTTCTTCCATTAATTATCAACCAGGGCTAGAAAACTAATGAAGTTTGGTGCACTATATGTGCCTAAGTGACCCTTCTCTTACTTCGTTGTTTGTGTTTTTCTTGTTGTTTTGGGGGTTTTGTATTTTTATTCCTTAGTGTATGCTTTCTTAGGCTATTTAGAAAAGTGAAAATAAATCTAATTAGAAAGGAAGAAAAGGAAGTATTATGAAACTAAGCTAATTTTCTATGAAACAAACCAAATTTTATGGACAAGTTCTTAAGATCTAATTTTGGAAAAAAATACAAAGCAAGTACCTAAATTAGTGAGTAAACCTAATCCATGGATCTATGACTCAATTGAGATTTGGAAAATGTAAGTAGGTCAAAAATTGTACTTCAGGTTGTTTCAACATTCAATTATTAGGTCAAATCCCTATGAGATGAAATCAACTATTTGCACTTTAGTTGCTTAAAATAGAAAACATAAAATGAAATTGAAATCTATCTAAGATGATTTAATTACTCCATCTACCCAATATGTGGAGAGTGACCCCCTTGTGGTAATGTATCTAAGTAATCATTGCATCTATCTAAACTAAAGAATTACAATAATTCAAACACTGAATTGAATCTAGTCATCTAATCATCCTTGCAAAGTATATTCAAATTAGGCTTTGTCAAGATAACCTTTAAAAAGATTATTTTGTTGGAATGAAATGAGGATATTCTATCTATAACCAATTAAGTGAATAAATAAATTATCAAGCCTCATCTAATTCTGAAGCTTGTGACCCCTTGGTATGGCTCTTGGATAAATCAATTACACCCTTAATTATTAGCAAGAAAATGACAGGAAATGAAACCTATTCGACCACTGCATTTGTAAGACGTTTAACCATTCAATATAATATTTTGTAAATAGGAAAAATGGACTTTATAAATGCTTAGTAAACACAACAATTGACAATTATCTTGAAAAATGAAAGCAGGAAACTAAACAACCATGTTCCTCAACACTTCAACTTTTATCCCAATCCTGAAGATAGAGTTACCTATCTCCTTGAGAATTTTTTAGAAGGAAAATCTACACAATTGTATTTAATCTATGGAAAAATGGAAATTAAGCATGAAAAAAATTAAAGAAAATCTAACTAAAAAACGTTAAAACCCTTCTTTAGTAGCAGGGGCCCTCTGCTACCAAGTTGGTCAACTTCTTAGCTCCTTAAAAATGTAATCAAAACAACATCTGGGGACTGATATTATTTATTGAAATAGAGTTTTAGAAAATAGAGTATCTCACTGTAACTCTGAACTTATACTACAAAAACTTAGCTTGTTCTCGGTTCTATAGAACCTTTATTTATAAGGAATTTTCATAACTAACTATGAATAAAGATAGCTACAGGTGTATCTTCAAATTACAATAAAACTGGGACTCTTAAGACTCATGATTTGCTACGGAGCAAATCAAGAGTCCTAATTGTTGTGTGAAACGGTCTCTTGACTTTGAGCTTTGATCATCGGATTAGGCCTCTTTATTTTTCGATCAGGTCCTTGTTGATAGGAATAAATCCATGTAGGAGGGATTCTGAGACTACCCATATGGACCATTCCTTCAATGGACACCTGTAACATATTCAGCCACAAGATTAGATACAGAATGCCTAGTCAGCTAGGGAACAAGCTGCATTCTGTAGCCAATCTATGAAAAATTATTAAAATAGCAAAAATCATGAAAATACAATATGTCAATCAATTTCATGTATCCTTGAGACAAACCTAAACATTATTCATTGATTAGGGCTTATGAATTGATGAAAGAGAGGTCAAATGAGATGAGAAATGTATAAAGGAAGGGTAATTCTAGGTTTCAACAAGATGTAGAAGATGAAGTTGTAGAAGATGGAGGTGGATATGGATGGGTAAAATAAGGTGGTGGAATAATTAAGGTTGAATATCTTCTTAAATATCTCGAATATGTACGAATGAACAACTTTTGGACCTTTGTTTCTCCTTCTTTAGGTTGAAATAAAGGATTTGAATATAAGGAGAAAATATCTTTTGGTTGAGCAGAAGTAGATGGAAATGATTAAGAGGTTGGAGAACTGAAATCAGTAGGTTTGAATTTAGGTAAGTGAAAATTAAATTCATGTTCTAATTTGGGAGATTGAGAAGGCACTTCAGGTATTTAATATGATTCTAATGAATGAACCAAAAGAGCATATTGGAAATCAACTCCTTTAGAGATTAATTTAAGTACCGTAGGTGGTACATCTTCTAAATTTAAAGGAATGGGTATAGATCTAAAAGGATTAGAGATTGAAGTAGCCTCCGGTTGAGGAGGAATGGAAGAATAAGGGGTTTGAATTATTCTTCTTGAATAGGATTTTCCTACCAGTCTCTATGGATCTAACACATGTAAAATAATCTCAGAATCAGATTGAGACCTGGTATGTCTTGAAGGAGAAAAATTTGGGTTCTGTGAAGTCGTCAGGTGAAATATTTAACCTTTCTACTCCTTTATTCACCTTTAAAGGAATAGGAATATTTTTTTCCTAGGGAAATGGATCAAATTTCATGTTTCGGACAACGACACCAGTTTTATTTTTTCCTCTGAGATAATTTTATGTCAATTAATTATGCCATAGCATATAGAATATATATATATATATTTTTAAAAGAGGTCTTTGGATGACCAATGTATTAAGAAAATACAAATAGATGTTATAAACTTTTGATACTATTAACTATTAAGAAAGAGGTTGTTGCTTTACTTCCAAACAATGATTTAATTTTTCATACGTGAAGGTAGAAACTGTAAGAAAATATGATCAGCTAAATATCCAAATTGAATGATTATTTTATCATAAGTGTGAAAGGATGACAAACAATGTTTACAACTTTTAAAAGATATAATTAACATTATGGAGATTATTGAAAATTAATTGATGTAGAGGGACTTATACAAACATATAATTTAATAATTCAATCTCTGAGATGGATTATAACTTCAGAGGATTTAAGATATATTGAAACACAATTTTATCTTACCTACTTATCTTCATATAACTAAAATATATGCAGAAAACAGAGTGAAATGAATATTAGAAAAATATTACAAGGAGAGAAACTCATTGAAATAAATCCATAATCTTTTTATTAATCATCAATAATCAAAAGCAGATCCAATTCTTCTCACAAGTGCTCATCCAATGGTGCAACCCTTAATAACTTGAATGGAGAGTTATTTATACTAATTTCGATCACTTAGAAGTATCTAAACTAATTACAAAAATAGTATCAAATAATAGGAAAAAAAAATGATGAGTGATATGGCACTGTTTTTTAGGAAGTGGTTGATGATGTGGTCCAAAAATGTGTTTCTTTGTTGACATTTTGTTGGAGACAAACGTTACTCGATAGTTTCACACAAGTGATCCCATATTACCTGACTTGGTATATCTATATTTACTAATCTACTAAAAACTTAATATACTTCAACATATCTCTGAAAAGTAGTCTTGTTGATGAAAATATGTTTGATTTCATGTTTAATTATTAAATCAGAATCAAAATATTCTAGAAAATATTTTCCTATCATATGACCTTTCATCCCTGCAAACACAACTTTATCAATGAAAATTGTGCAGACATTCTTGCAATACTCCACCAAGCTCATTAGTTTGAAATTAGGAGCTACTAATCCAGGAAATCCCCTCTAATTTAGTAGGTTGAACTTGGTGTGAAACTTTGGACAACAATGTCCAAAGTTCGACATTTGGTTTCTAGCTGATTTAACATATTCTTCTTCTGCAAAAAAAATTCGATCTCCAAAATGGTCTTTGTTCTATCTGTAATGTTAATAAGTTCCAATTCGTCCCTACTCAATTCATCATGTTTGAGGCTTCTGCTGGTTTCTGCTTTAGTGTTGCCTTTGCTTGTTCAATGACAGCTTTGCACTTTTTGATTAGTTCCTCATGTTAAAAAATGATCTATATGGAGGGCCATAATTATGTCATTTCTTGGTTTATTTTAGTCCAGATGCTCTCCTTGGCTTGGGCCAAGGTGTCTACCATTAAAATATCACTTTCCAATTTCTGAACCTTATGTGCTAGTCTATGAGATTTATTCATCTCTTCCATGTATAGGGTGCCCTTCCTTATCTTCTGAGCTTCTAAGTTTATGAATTTATCAAGAATATTTTCATTCTCCTGGTTTTGTAAAGTCAGATCCTGCATAAGCTTGGTTGGATCACCTGATGTTGATGTAGATTATGTTGATGTTAATGAAGATCTTGGATCTGCACCTGTAACTACAATATGCACTATTGAAACTGGAATCATGGCAAGCTGAGTTGATTGCTCGTTCTCCTTAAGAAAACCTTCAATTTTTTCCTCCATCTTCTTGATCTAAATGTTCTTCTCAATGATGAGTTTGAGAATTTCCTCTCTATTTTTTTCACTTTCCTATATCTCCTTGGTCTGGGGATATTTTGTAGAAGGAAACTTTAACTGCTTTCGAGGAGCTACAAAATCTACATTCTTCCTTTTGAGAATCCGTTCTATAACTTTACAATCCTTAGTGTCATACCCAATATTTATTACAATATCTTATAAATAGTTTAACTTATTTTCTTTGGTTAAAGAGGAAATTTTTTTAATCTTCAACTGTGACTACACATTTGACAAGGTTTTTCTCGACTTGGAAAATTTCATGGCTATGTTAGTCATGGTAAAGAAAAACAACTCTCCTGGTTGTCTGTGCATGTCCATCTGGTCTATGGGATGAATCTTATTTGCATCAAATGAGAATATTGTTTTCTTATAATCAGATGGAGCTTTGGGGAAAGGGACTTGGCCTTGTAGAAAAGCCATCTGCGTCCTTCCCTTTTCACCGTAAAAAAATTTCAATAGCCTGTAATGTGATGTAGAGGTATGCTTCTAGAACTGACTATAAAAATTGGCCTTTAGAGATTCATTATTCTTTTTGATCTCTAAGAATTTAGAGAAAATGTTCTGATCACCTTGTTCACTGGTTCTAGCTAATTGAATGATATGCATGGGCTCTTGTGAAGTTGAATAATATGATTTAATTGATCTTGAACTATGATATTATATTACCTAAAAAAAAGTGTAATTCATCCATTTTAATCATCTGTCTAATATATTACAAAGAGAAAATTCTCATTGGAACATATTTGGGAAGTTTAGAAGGTGTCAGTTCACATCCAAACACTCTAATATCTTTGTAATTCTGGTAAAGATACCAGTCTCTAGTTTTAACTTGCTCACTAAGAAGTATTATTATTTTGATGTCTGAGCCAATCCTAGGCTCATTCTGGCTGCTTATAAGTTGGGAAACTAGATGGATAAATGAATCAATCAAATATAAAAAAGAAAACTCAGTTAAAATGGATCTATCCAACTGATTCCAATGAATAACTGACTGATTTACACCCTGATCATATTTCTTATGTAATGTGATTGGTAATGAATCCCCAGGCTACCGAAAAAGAAACATGTGAATAATTATATAAGTGTACTTTAACATCCCTTGAGTTGTCAAATTCATCATTTGGTAATCCATATTATCGATGAAAAATTGGCTATAATTTTACATGAATGTTGGTTGGATGTCGTTAGAGAAAATGGTGAAGTAACCAAGAATTGACTCATCCATTGTCTTGTCATTTGGATAGCCTAGTATACAATAAATTAAGGAAATAATATGTCTGGTGGCTTCATCAACCTACTCATCAACCTCCAACAAATGAGTAAGAGATAATTCCATTGAATACCCTCTTCATCAAGTTTATGTGTTGAGTGTTTTCAAAGTTAGGTTAGAATTTGGTGTTTGAAATTGTTTTAAAACCCTAGTATCACCGTTGCATTTTTTAAAATTCCAAAATTGCATTCCCTTACACCTTTATACCCTTCCGAAAATTACAAATACTCATTCCTAAAACCTTTCTCTCAAAACCGTATGCCCTAGGTTTTACATTTAACTAGGCTCCTTATCCCCAAACCCCCATCCTAAATCTTATCATACTACTACTCCCTATCCCCTCCCCCATTTCATACATCCCTAGCACCATATCCTTCATTTTATCCTTTCCCATTCACTTCCCTAGGGTTTTGATAAAAAAACCATGGCAGAAGAGGAAGAAAACACATCATACATTGAGGGAGTGGAGACGGAGGTGAGGAGGCCACATAAAGGGAGACGAGCACTCAAACTTGAACCTAGCAACACTAGGGAACTCTTGGCTTCTCCATTGACTGTGACATACTTCAAACATGTTGGCTGTTATGATTTCTGTGAGAAAATTCATAGGGTCCAACACCATCCCATGTTGACCAGACTTTTCATATCTAGACTACATGAAAACCAAGTTAATTTAGCTGGTGTCACTTTTACTCTATCAAATAATATTATTTCAGCTGCCGCCGGGATCCAAAATGTTGGGGAGAAGTGGTTCAAGAAAGGTAATTTGGAGAAATAGGACTTTGAATTTTCCTTAAAATGAAGACACAAGAATGTGACAAAGAGGCTTTTTCCTTTTGCTCACCCCCTCGACAGATATACACCAATGATGAAGATAATCATTAAATAATTTTCATGTGAAGGTATATTTTCAAGGCTGTATTCCTATCACATCCAGCTCTTAATACATTTAACTAGGGTAAGGATGCTTAACGTACCCTACTACCTTTTCTGAAGAATAGATAATATGGCATACATTGCCTAGGAAAAGGAGTATGAACAACAAATGAGAAGTCTTTTTCATCATTCCATTATTAAAATAAAAGTCCTCTACCATCTCAATCAACTAAACATTGTATGGAGTACCTTCATAGCCAATAATATTTTCAATGAGACATCTACTCTGTATGCACAAAATTTACCCTCGTCATTCCATCCATCCACTTCCATCCCTCCATCACAGCCCATAGCACATTCATCATCATCAGATCAATCCATTTCACCTCCTTCATCTCCATCTCATCATGACATTAGGTCACCTAGCAGGATTGAGGAAATTGAGCCTAAGTGGGCTAGTATGGTTAAGGTTGAGCCTTTGCCAAAGACCTACCGGAGAGGCCACATGCATGTGTTTTCTGCACATATAATGGAAGGGGCCATGCCTTCGACATCAAAAAAACAAGTGGAAAAAGGAAAAGAAAGGGTGATTGAGACAGTCATTCATGATGAGGAGGACCTTCATGAAACAGAACACGAATTTTAGCTTGTTGACCTATATGAGGATGAAAATGAAAAAATCACTAATTCAACCATCAAAGAAAAATATGTCAAGAATAAGGAGCTCCAAACTAATATTGACAGGGTCAAACATGTCATAAACTTCCTTGAGCAGGAGAATCAGAAATTGAAGACTAAACAGGTCATCGATGATGTAAAGTAAGTCAATACTCAAAGGGAGGCATAAAATTCCAAAGCCTATATGAAACACTTGAAAAATATGGATTTATTGATGAAAAAGAGGAACAAGCACCAAGAAAGAGACCTAGAAATAAAGGGCTAAAAATAGCTCTAGCTATAGAAAGACAAAGGTAGGCTAAGCTTGTTGATCAACTAACCCTAAATGAGCAACTTTCCATAGTGATCAGTGAAAATATGGAGCCATGGCTTGATAGAGCCAATCAACAGTTGGAGAAGCTTCTAGAAAAGGCTAACAAATACAATGACCTGTCGAGGAGGAAAGTCCAACACCATGCTCTAAAAGAGAAAATTTGAATGGCCAAGCTCAAAAGAGCCAATGAAAATATTGAAGATTTGACCATGGAAGAGAAGAAAAAATTGGACATAATTGCAGAGGACCTCCAAGCCTAGTCACATCATCATCACCCATTCTACCGATTTTGAGGCATTTTGAAACTTTTTTGCAAAATCTGGGATTTTTTGAGTTTCTTTTGTGCCTTTAGCAAAAATTTGGTCATTTATCCAGCGCCCTAGGCACTATACAATTTTTTGGGGAACGTTTTGAGGGAAATAAGACTACCATTCAATTCCTAAAAAAAAATTAGTTCTAGAAAACCATGTTTCCATCCATGATTTGCAGATTTGATAGGTGAGAAGGTCAAAAAAAAACCTAAAAATCACATTTCTGCCCCTTTTTTGACCTAGGAATTGCACAAATAGCACTCTTGGGAGAATGAAATTTTGAGGGGCCAAATAAGTTTCATTTTGAAAACTGGAGGTATATTTAGAAACAAGATGGAAAGGGCTTTCCAACAAGCCACATTGAGCCTGATTTGGACACATATAGGTTAGTCAAACGTGGCCTTCAACATGGAGGGCACAAATGACACTGTAAGGGTGAAAATGACACACTAAGGACGCAAATGACCATTTTGCTGATATTTTTGAAATGCCTCTGAAATTTTGAATTTACTTAAAAATATTTCTACCTATGTAATTAATGATGGTAAATGTAATTATGCTATGGATAAGTTACCTAGGGGTAGATTCATTAGGTAAAATTTATCCTTCAATCAAAATGAATCATTTTGAATGTAATTAGGAATGAGTCACTTGGACCATCCTACACTTTAGCTTTCAATTCAATATTTTTTGGATCTCTTCCTCACCTCATGGATTCGACCCCTGAGGATGAGTGAAAGTTGTTTTGATGTCTATTTAGTCCCTTTATTCACTCTTGGCAAGGGTTGGAATCATTTTTGATGTTAGCTTATTGATCAAGGAACTATTGTACTCAGTTTTGCCGAGTTAATAAAGAAGAGTTGCAACTATTTTTTGGGATACATGTGGTATGATGTTTATCATTAATTTTCCTTCAGTTTCATATGTTAGAATGTGTTGTATTCATGTTCATTACATATCTATTGTATGATTTATTTCATGTTTATAAGAAGAACACATGCTTTCTCATGCTCTTTTTAGGGAAAAATATGAGAATTTTTCCATTTTCCTCTATTTAGGAAGAATAAATCTACCATGCTCTTCCTAGCTCCTCATTAGTCTCAAAACCATCTCATCACAATCATATTTAAAGTGTGAAGCCTTATGCCTACATTTCCCCATTGAATCTCTATAACCCTATCTCATTTTCCTTGACCTAGCTCCCTTGACCTAATTTCTTCATCTAATGAAATCCAACCCAGTCAAATAAAAAAAACCCCTACACTCATATCTAGCCTAAAACCCTTAATTCCTCCAACCCTCTTGGATGTGACCTATGTGGAGAGAGCCCTCTCCAACTTGGTAGGGCTAACTACCAAGAAAAAAATTTGTTCAGTGGTTACCTCCGTTGGGATTCCTTCTTCAGCCTTGGGAATCTGGTGGAGTGCTAACATACCCGAAATAATTTTTCCATTGCATAGATCTATATCATTAAGAATAAAAAAATAAAAAGATGCAGAAATAAAAACACCACCACCACCATAATCATCTAAAAAATAGAAATTAAATGATGAAAGGAAGAGAATAATGAACACAGACAGACACTAGCATTGATCTGAGACCAGGGAAACCGCCACTATGGGGAAAAACATTGGAAATTATGCTTCTTAGATCTTCATTTAATGTTTCAGAAATAGGAGTAAAATTATCCATGAGTTCATATCTTTATGATGTGGAAAAAAAATATCATACAAGCACTAAAACCATACCCGTACTTATCCATGAAGGAAACTGAATCTGAGAACTGAAATGCACTAACACTGGCAGAAGAAAACTGATAAACATGGTTGATACTGAATGAAGACTAAAGATACTTCTACATATGAAACAAAGAGATTTCATCTGCAAACCAATAGATATATAGTACCAAAACTCAAATCTGATAGATCACCAAGTGATCTCATCTCAAATGTCCTAGATCTAAATCGAGGAGACTGTTATCGACTTCTCTGATGTAACTGCGACTAAACGATTGATATATTAAGGCACTGCACAATTAGATGAAGATGAAGAAAATCCAATTTTCTTAGAAACCCTCTTGGCCATGACCTTAATAGAGTTAGCCCACAGCTGAAGGGCTCTGAGCCCTTACCACAATGTTCTATGCCCGGAACTAAGGTTTAGAATACTATAGAACCCCCACCGCAACCTGAAGCCAACCTGCCATCGGCTTTGGCACATTGGACACAGGAACAACACACCATGCCTATGGTTTAGCTTCATCAAGGAAACTATTAGGGCCTTACGTACATGTGACTATGCTCCAATAGTCCCAGATATGGAATGTGCACCAGACTCTGACCTCGATCCACTGCATGAGATCCTTCTAACGTACTTGTGCCAGCCAAAACATAAACATAGATGAAATAAACTGACGGGTGCAAATAATAGATTAGTTGAGCAAGTGTGAACATGATCTAGAGGTCTCCTCTATTTATATCTTTGGGAGTGACCGATTGGGGCTTTCATTGAATCAACATGCAGTTAACAAACTCTTTAAAAGATTAAATTAATTCATAACTTGAATTTTTCTTAACCAATTAGGGTGATCTATAGGTAGATTTTGATGCTATCGAAAAGAGGAATATAATTAAATTATTATATTAATCATATGAGTTGTACACTATGGAATTTGACCCTAGTTGCAAAAAATAATACAAGGAGCTTCGAACCTAGACTTGTTGCTGCTATAGGAAATTGCTATATGAATCACAAGGAGTGCTACAAGAAGGCCGAGGAGGATATATGAAAGAAAAAAAGGGTCCAATTATTTTAGGAAATTTCCATTTTTAATCTTAGAGCACCAGTCATAAGAATTAAGTTTCCACCACCCTCATATCTCCATCATAATTTCACACATTCTGTTGGAGCAGGGTCTCCCAATGGCTATGAATTTTGTCCATCTTCATATAATTTTGTATTGTTTAATATAACACAGGGGTTTTGGGGTCGGTCAAAGCCCCTAACAAATTGTAAATGGGTCAAGGGTAGACTAAGAGTCCGCAAACCACATTTTGCAGACCAATGGATGCATAGGCTAAATCACTATAAATAGATGAACCTTTCTTGAGTCATAGGTAGGGAATGAATAGAGATTGATGTGAAGTACGAAATGTTAGATCTGTGGTAGGTTTGTTTCGGTTAGGACTCCTGCTGGCTGTGTGCACGGAGATCCTCTGTCCTACTTTGTGCGGACCCTGCTGGCTGTGTGTGCGGTGGTAATTTGGGAATGTAAGAGGATTTTGCGTAATAATATATATGTGTGAAAGTATTATGGATATTTGATGTTATCTAGACCTGATCTATTATGGTTAATGAAAACTTGAGTTATATGATATGTTTGTAAGCTGTGAACTGTCTATGTTTATGGTAAATGCATCTATGATTTGTTAATCTGCTGTGAATATAATTTTCAGTGATTATAGCTGATAGTACGTACATGGATGCGATCCTATTAATTATATATGATAACTGTGGACTGGCTTGACTTACCTGCTCTCTCCCAGGGTGCAGAAACCTGGTTCCAACACCCTCCCATACTGCTTCAGGTGAGACTTTGGCCTGCACAAGCAAGTCACTACTGAAAGGACCAGTAGTATAGGGGTTTGTTGGCAAACCTTAACCTTCAAACCTGGGTCAAGACCCCTCAAGCCAAAAAATGGTTCCATTTCTAGGACCAGGAGAATTTTGAGAGAGATTGGGTAGTGCCAAGACCTAAGTAGATACCTAAGAAGAATTAGCGAAGAGTTTGAAGCAAGAATTCATAGGGAAGGAACTCAATTCCATCATAAGACGAGATGGATTCACACGTGAAGCTACCTACCTTCAAAGGCATGGGCAATGAGGACATGGATCAGTTCTGGTTTGTCACAGGATTGGTATGGACTGCACATAATGTAGTAAACGATGTGGTGAAATGGGCATATTTATCCCTTGCTTTTGAAGGGAGAGCCCTGTACTGGTACATGGGATACATTGACCAACATGAAAATGCAACTATTAAGCAAATTAAGAATGCACTGAAACAATAGTTCAATAAACCTAAGTCCTACTCTCAAATAGTAAATGACTTGAAGGATTTCAAGAAAGGACCATCTGAGTTCATTTGGGAAGTAGATCAACGGTTAAAGAAGGTAATCAGAGAAGGAGGATTCCAGTATGATGACAGGAAACACACGGAGTGGTTCATTGCTATGTTGTTGCCCCACCTACGCGTACCTATGGGTCACCAAGCCATTGAAACACAGGAGAAGGCCTTGGAGGTTTCCATGAAACTGGAAGTTGTGCCAAGAGATGATACCCACTTAGGAGTACAATAGATACAAGGCCAGCTAGAAGCAATGCACATGGAGATTCAGAATCTATGCAAGGAGCGACGGACGGAGGCCAGCCCGCTATGCCCAAGGGAAGCTGTGGGACCGAGTGGGCCAATGGTATGGTGTGATGGCTATCGTGTTGCTGGGCTGCACAATACTAATCACTGTCCCTGCCTTGCCGCATATATCCTGGAAGTAAAACAACAGTGGTGTAGGTTTTGTAGGTCTGTAGGACATGACAAAAAGAACTTCCAAACATATGATCTGATGGTCGACCAGGGAGACCTATATAGGGTATAGTCAGACCCTGCTTCACCTAGATCCCCTACAGGTATAGGAGGCTCCCCAACCAGGGGTAGGGGAGGGGGGCGAGGAGGAAGTGTAGGCAGGGGTAGAGGCCAACTAATCTGCTATAATTGTGGAAAAGTAGGTAACTTTGCAAGGGATTGCATGAACGCAACTTGGCAGTCCTACAAATAATATAGATAGTTGGACCATGTGGTCGAATATTTCCCAATTCTGATAGCCAAGATGTAAGAGAAGCAATAGATACCTATGCAGAATGTACAATGGGTGAAGATAGAACCATGAAGTGAAGAACCAAGTATTAATGTTATAACTCACAGCAGAATACCCACTGGCAAGGCTGTCGAAAAATTTGAGGCAGAACCTCTTATCTGTAAAGAAACCAATAAACAAGAAGGGTTGGACCTACCAAAAGAAAGAGAAACTTTTGTCTCAGCTTGCCAAGAATTTGCTAATGTTGCGGCACCTACCCTTCCAGCACCTGTACACCTTAGAGGATATGATGAAGTTAAATCATTCCTGCAGGCATGTATAAGGCTGTTGCACAATCAACGAGCCATAGAAACCTTCCAAGTCCTGATAGATAGTTGTGTAGGAAGAAAAAACCCAGCTACGGAAATTAAGGAGATGCACAAAATATATAAGCACAAGAGGTGCATTGGTCAGGAGATGCGGCTAACCGCATAGATCAACGATTATGATATGGAACAAGTTATTCTAGACTTGGGATCCAATGTGAATGTATTACCCAAACAGATGTGGCAGCGAATGGGAGGATCTAAGTTGGAATGGTCTACGATCTAGTTGCGCTTGGCTGATCAACAGAAGATCATACCATTGGGGATATTGTCAAAAATGGTCGTAGATATCATCAGGGCTAAGGTACGAGGTGAATTTGAAGTCATTCAGATTGTAGAAGATGTAGACCCTTACCCAATGCTCCTGGGATTGGATTGGACCATTGATATGGGTGGAATTATCAACTTGAAAAAATGAAGCATGGTATTTGAAAGAGAGGGAACTCGGGTGATCGTACCACTAGATCTTGTAGAAGGAGAAATATATACCGAGCCAGCATGGGAGGAAGAAGAAATAGACAGTATCTATAAGCTAACTGCAAGGGATAAAGAATGGATCAATCCTACGGCCGATGGAGTGTTGTGTTGGGAAAAAGACAGTGAATGCTTTTTCGACTCGGACAAGGAAATAGAAAATTAGAAAAACCGACTGCATGATGTCTCCGCGCTGCGTTGTCTACAAAATACCAGGGACTTCTGCTGCATCTCTACCAAGGTAAGAGAACTGCCCTATTTTGATGGCTCCAATAGCATAAAGAAATTTTTGTGTACATTCCAAGCTGAGATCCCAAGAGAACGAAGGTTATGGGCTCTTAATCTGGCTATGCATGCAACGACTGCAAGATGGTGTGAGGCACATAAGGAGGTTTTTCATGACTGGGAGGAATTTCAAGACATGATGATCCTGTGATTTGAGGCCTCGGTTGAGGTACATGTCAAGAATTTCCTTGGCCCAGGGGACCCACATCAACATTTGTTTGCTTGGATAGAAAAATGGTAGGACCAAAATTTGAATGAATGGGTTCATTTTTTTATTCATGCATTAGGACCGATCCCTACTGCTTGGTACTTGGATGTGGAGCTACATCAATGCACCCGCCATTGGGAAACCTTTAAGGATGAATTCATTTGTACCTTTGGACTAATGGGAGGATTAGAGGCGCTTGATGAAGCTCTTCAGGACATAGATGCATTCGTGTTTGGGGAAGCCATCTCCTCCGTAGAAATTGGAGTGCTAACATGGGAAATGCAGATGCAGGAAATTATCAATTGTAGCAATATAGCCATAGAAGAGTGTGAGGAGAACCCACATAATATCTCTATCCTAGAATCAGAGGGGCAACTCGCATCTGCGAGGCCCTCACTACAGACTGTGGATGTAACAAAACCTATGAAACTGTTGTGGCCCTATGATCTGGCAGATTGGCATACCAAGTGACAAGGCAACATCAAAATCAGTCTTTAGAGCTCTAGGACCAAGCCTTCCTAGTCTCAAAGAGGGATCTCTCAATTGTTTGCAAAGGTGTGTGCTTATTTGCTTTAAGGGTTGATTTTAGGCTAGTTATGAAGCATGAGTTTGTTTAATTGTTTGGTTGGACATGATGATCTAGGCGGCGTAGATGGAAAAGGGAGATATCCAAGTCATTCGAAAATGGATTCAAGTGGAAGTTGTAACAGGTTTGCAAATGGGTCAAGGGTATGAAAGGGAAAATCTAACTTGGCCAGTGGATCTACAAGGTATTTCAGGTGAAATTAAATGGACATCAATGGTTTATAATGAAAAGTAGAACTAAGGGAAATTAAGAATCCTTAATTATATGTGCTTCTCAACAAAGGGACTTAAAACATTATCTAAACATAAAGAGGCATTCCATAGCCATAAATTCTAGAAACCATACTTCAGCAAATAATAATTTCAATACAAACTTCTCCAATGAAATATAGAAGGCGAGAAACTCATTTAACTTCTAGTGATTTCACCTTCAAGGATAAGAAAACATTCCAGATTCACAAATAGCTGCATTCATAGAAGAGGGAACTCCTAGATGTCTTATATTACAGCTATAACGACATTTAAAACAGTTATTTTAGCAAGTACAAAGGGTATGATCGGAACAAAACCTCTTTGGCAAACTTTAAACAATGGTACCTTAAAGTGAGACTTTAGAAACAGTTTTTAAGTGGCAGCAAGTAAGTAGGGAAAACCATAAATCATTCTTGAGACCAACCGTATTGAAATATTTAAGAAATGAACAAGCATAAGAGTTCTAGAGGGGAATTAGGAATTCTCTAGAATATCTTAGCAGAATAAAACATTAAGGCAGTGAAGAGTAAACAGAACTAAGGTGCTTTCAAAATACATTTCTTAGCCTAAAATTTTTACTCTACTACAAAAGAGAATGGTGAAACATAATGAAACAGGAAATAACAATAACAGATTTAGAGTACTTCACCAATAGTCAAGCTCAAGGATCCAATGACAGAGCTTTCTCCATCAACAAACAGGTCAAGACATCCACAAGTCCTAAAACATCAATTTCCTTTCAACTTCAACAGAACTATATATTACTTCAAAGAGTCACCAAATGCCAACAATATAATGAGTTCCAGTGCAGTATTTATGCTGCAAATGAGGAGGTGGAACTAACCTAGGGTTTGAGAGTCATTAACGACAGAGTAAATGCATTCCTAACCTTGAAAACTATGCAAGGCATAAGGTAGGAATATGTTCAACTACTTCTCTATTTTAAGAACTTTGTCTTAACTTCTGACAGAAAGATAGGAGAAAAGATTGATTTTCGAGGCTTATCTTTGTCTTTGAAATAACTGTCTTGACAGTTTTAAATATTTTCTTTATTGTAATAACTATTTGTTTGTCTTTGTAGGAATAAAGTAGGTAAAAGGTGTCAATTAGATATTCTAAGTGAATAACTATTGTTTTTTGATGTATTCGAGGCTGTATTTAGCCCAACTTTCCTTAATTTCATCATTAAACTATGCATTAAGGCTTAATTATGCTTTTGGCTTTCATAACCCAGCATGCTGACTCTATCACTTTTCAGAATTATTTAAACCTTTGTTTATCTGTCTTTAACAATGCTTTTATCCTTAATCCGCTTCAATTAGTCTTTAATCTCTGTCTTCTTCCTTCAGTCTTCAACTTTACTGATTCTTCTATGCTTTTGTGTGTAGGAGGTTGTTCAGTGTCTTGGGAGGTTTTATAATGATTCAATGCTCATGAGGCATCAATTTAAATTTGGAGCTTGAACCTTAGATCCCTTTTTCTTCGTATTTTTGGCCCTTTGGATCGTCATCCAAAAGCTTTTGTCACTCAATTTGATTGTGGGGTGGCTTTTAAGCCTAAGCCACCATTAAAATTGCAATAAAATAAAAACATTTAATAAATCCTACGTTATTGGCTAAGACTGCTTTTCAGAGGCTTACGAAGTGTTCGGGAGCAGTTTTATAGGAAGGGAGAATGCATGTAGGAGGGATTTCATGGTGAAATGATGCAGATAGAGGGAATTTTGAATAAGGGCACGAAAACAAGGAGAAGCAATTTTGTAGAAGACCGGGTAGTTTTCGCATAGGGAGAGGGAAGTAAGCAGTTTAGGCCCATACGAACATGATTCTATTCAGTGGTTGCCACGCGTCCTAGGAAAAACCACCCATTTCACATGGAAATGGGTCATTAAACCTCGGTGATAAAACGTGCGTGATTTGCGATCTCTATTTTCGGATCTCATGCAGTGAGATCGATGGTGTGGGAGGATTCCGATGGGGGGCACAGGTTGGTAGTGGAAAATAGGTGGTGGGTAAAGATTGGGCTATGTTTTTGTGGGTGGAATGTAGGGCCAGGAGTGTGATGTGGTCTATTTCTTCATGTATCAGGAATGATCATGAGCGGGTTTCAAAGGCTTTGGGGATTGCGATGGCCGTTGGATCGGAGGTGATCAATGGTTGGGATATCTTTGGAGAAAAATGATGGCACAGGATAAAAATAGATGAAGGGCTAAAAGTTTAAGCAGGGGAATGGTCCTATGAGAGAAAGATAGGATTGTGGTTTAGGATAAACAGGGGTCGAGGGTTAGTAGGTGGTTGAGCCCTTTGTCATATAAGGCAGGAGAGCAGAGGGCTTAAGCCCGAGAAGGGATTAAGGCCTAATTTCTTAAATGGGAAGAGAATAAGCCAAAAAGAGGGTTTTTAAGCCTTTTCGGGGGTTTCCAATAAGGTGGAAAAGAATGTTTCAAACCAAAATGAAGGGGTTTTAATGGTTTTAATGGGGTTTTTAGAGGAAATGAAGGATCAATGAAGGGAATGTGGGAATTTTTACGGGAAAAATAAGACTGATAGAGAATAGGAGTAGGGGTGATAAGATGAGGGGATGAAATGTAGGTAAAAATGGTGGGAGGAGCCTGAAAACAATTTTCTTTAGATTAGCAGGATGACTTGGACATCTTTGGATGAAGATTTTTTTAGTGAATTGATAGATTTAGGATAATAAAGGCAATGAGATTTCTAGAACTCACAATGTTTCTGCAAATTTTGTTTCTAGAAATATGATATTTTCAACTTAGTCATCTTTGGATAAAATCAAAATTATGGATGACTAACAGTGGCTCCACTTGGGGAGAGAAGATGTCTTTTCAAGGTGTCTAGAACCTCAGTTTATGAAATCTCCGAGTTTTAGCAGATCAATGCCTTATCCATTTTAAAATTTTCTTTTACTTGATGATCTTTCTTTATTTTTGACAACTTCAATCAATATGCAACATGTAATTTCTCCAAACAACATCTTTACCTACCCAATCTTACTTGTCCTAGCATTTTTTCTTCCTCTTGAGTGCATTTGAACTAGAAATTTTTTTGACATTTTATTTTTGAAACTAAAAATAAACTAACTATCCTATCCTTATTTCTTCCAAGAGTTCAGATTAAACTGTTGAACTCTTTTATTCCCTACCTATGCTACTTGAATGCAAATATTAAACTGTTTGGAAATATTGATTCTCTAGCTATTGACATAAAAATTTAAAGCATGGTTCAAATCAGGATTAGACAGTCTGATCAACCATGGTTGTGGCATTTGGAACAAGATGCACACAACATTTATTTGCATAAAGTAAAATCTAGAAAGACAAGGCTATGATCTGTCCTTTGTGAGGCATCCCTATCTATCTCTTTGGTTCTGTTTTGAGCATGTGGAACCAGTATTTTTCAATCTCATAATCTATCATGTTTTAATAAGTCCAGACTGAAATAATCTTATCAATCAATGTTTCTACTAACTTATCAACATGAATTTATAGCATTTTCGGCCATGATTAGGCTAGATGACTGAACAAGATATCCTTTTGAATTAGTAGTGGCATTTATACTTGCTCACTTTCAGAAAATTCTCTTTTTTGGGTATGGGGCTGTACCTCTTTTGAATATGCCGTCTTCTCCTTTTTCTTCTCTTTTACTGTTTTTTTGTTTTTCATGATTTTTTCTTTTCAATTGGGTTATGTACAATGAACAAAAACTTTGAAGCTAAGACTCTTGATAGAAGTAGTGCTTGAGCATCCTGCCATTGACAGGACCTCGAAATATGTCTTCTCCATTCAGCTCTTGCAGAAAAAATGCATTATGACCCCTTATAGAATGAATGATGTAGGGCCCTTTCCATAAATTTTCAAACTTACCATGTTTACCTTTCTCTTCCCTTCTGGAATCCCACTTTACAACTATATTTCCAACTTGGAAATCATTTTCTTTAGTCCTTTTGTCAAATAATTTCTTGATGCCTTCTTGGACTGTTTGTGTTCTTTTGTACAATTCTTCTCTGGATTGCTGTAAATGAATGGTCTGATTGATCCTTCTCTGCATATCATTCTCTTCAATTTGTACTTCTTGAAGGAGTTTCATGACTGGAACTCCTAAGGAGGTTGGGAAAACTGCATCCATGCCATAAACCATCTGATATGGGGACATATTTATTGACTTCTTGGTGGTTAATCTATCAGCCCATAAAGCATGAACCAATTTACTATGCCATGATTTCTGATTTTGCTCCAGTAGTTTTTTGATAATATTGATAAGGCTTTTGTTGGAGGATTCAGCTAATCCATTTCCTTGAGGATAATAGGCAGTGGAATGACCTAAGGTGATATGATATTTATAGTAGAAGTTAACCATTCTTTTAGACTTGAAGGCATCAACATTGTCTGTAATAATTTTTCTAAGGCAACCAAATCTAGATAGTATGTCGTTTTCAAGGAATTTGATAGTGACAGAGTCAGTAGCATTCCTATAAGGTATGGCTTCTATCCATTTGGTAAAATAATTAGTGGTAGTGAGGATACATTGATGTTGGGTTGATGATGATCGGTGAATTTTCCCAATGAATTCCAAGCCCCATTGTTGAAAGGGAACCTCAACACTAATGGGATGTAAGGGTAAAGGTAGGAGTTTTCTCTTGCCATAAAAAATTTGACACTTATGGCAAGACATGACAAGTTTCTGAGTATCTAGGAAAAGGGTGGGCCAATAGTAACCAGATATGAGGATTTTATTTTTTGTGGTCTTCCAATAAAGATGTCCTCTGCATTCTCCCTCATGCATGATTTTCTTGCATCAATCTCAAGCAAGAGTTTAAGAAATATTCCAACAGTATTTTTCCAATATAAAACCCCATATAATATACAATAATTTAAAGAATTCTGTTTTAAAAATCTAGCTTTAGTTTTAGATGGAGAAGGAGGGGTATTCAGATAAAGCAACACATATATGATATCATCATACCAAGGTGAATTTACAAGAGTTTCTTCAATGTATGGAGCTGTGAATTCTTTTGTTTCTTCCAAAATATCAATCATATTCATATCTAGTGCTTGGAAGTTTGACCCAACCATGAGTTTTGCTAATCCCTGCCCTTTGATTAATTTAGTGGGCCTGATTTCTAAGTCATATTCTAGAATAATAGAAATCCATTTTCCCCTTTTACCATCAGGGCCTTGACATAGAATGTCTTTGACAATAGTATGTGGGACAAAAGCAATGATGTGAGAATGTAAAATCTAGGCTCTAAATTATTTCAATGCTTTTACCAAGGCTAAGGTTTGTTTCTCCATGATGTTATATTTGAGTGGAGAATCTCTGAAGGCCTTACTAAAAAATTATATTGGTTGTTCTTGCCCCATAGTGTTCTTCTGTATTAATACTGCAACTATTGTATGTTCAGATGCAAAAGAAAAGATGTAGAAATCTTTGGTGAAATCAAGACTGATAAGAACTAGTGTTTGAGTAAGAGATTTTTTTACTAATTCAAATGACTGTTTAGCTTGTATTGTCCATTTAACACATATCTCTTTCTTTAGCATGTTTGTGATATTTCTTAATAGCTCAGCCAGGTTGGGGATGGACCTCCTTAAAAAAATTATCTTCCCAATGAAAGATTGCAATTCTTTGAGGTTTCTAGGATGAGTGATTTTCAATATGCGATTAATCCTTTTAGGGTCTACTTTGATTCTCTCTTCAGAAATTATGTTACCAAGAATCTTTCCTTCTTGGAGACCAAAGAGTGTCTTTTTTGGATTCAAAGATAAGCCATATTTCCTAGATTTCTCAAAAACTTTTCTTAAATGAATCAAGTGTTCTTCATCAATTTTAGAGAAAACAATAATGTCATCAAGGTAAATGATTATAAAATAGCCTATGTCTTCTGAGAAGGCTATATCCATGGTTATTTGGAAGGTGGCCCCTGCATTCATTAAACCAAATGGAATTTTGACATACATGAATGTACCCCAAGGTGTAGTGAAAGCAGTTTTATGTTGACACTTGAGAGCACTAACACCTAATTGTAACCTGAGAACCCATCCAACAATGATATTCTTTTAGATCTAACCACCCTTTGAAGTATGTGATGCATTTTTGGCAAGGGTTAGTTATCTTTTAGGGAGGCTCTATTTAGATTTCTGAATTCAATGCAAGCCCTGATTTCCCCAGTCTTTTTCCTGACAAATACTAAGTTGGAAACTCATTCTGAATATTTGAGGGGAACTATGATCCCAGCATCATACATTTTCCTAATTTATTTCTCAACTAAAGGCAATAAAATAGGGTTTATCCTTCTGAGTTTTTGTTTGAAAGGTTTCTGATTTTCTCTAAGACGAATTTTGTGTTGAATGATGCTGGTATCATATGATTTCAGGTCCTTGTATCCCCATGTAAACACATCTCTAAACTCTTTGAAAAGTTCTACGTATTGCTACTTGATATGAGCTGGAAGAGTGCTAGATAGCTTGATCATTTTGGGTTCTTCTAGGTTGCCTATGTTATGTTCTTATATATTTGTTTCTATAGGCTCC
Source organism: Pinus albicaulis (assembly GCA_034641835.2). Taxonomy (NCBI): domain Eukaryota; kingdom Viridiplantae; phylum Streptophyta; class Pinopsida; order Pinales; family Pinaceae; genus Pinus; species Pinus albicaulis. Next base: position 396,144,387 of record CM076583.1, on the reverse strand, counting down.
ATTCTTGGTTCTTTGGTTACATCATTAAAATCAAAGAGCCGCTCTAATGGTATAAGACCTCTTGGAATTGTATTATTTTTACGTTGTAAAACTTCCAGGTCTTTTTGGTCTGTATTGTCAACTATTCCAGCTTTAAAAATATGTTCAAGTTGGTTTATATCAGCAGAAGAGGACAACTCTGTTTCAGGAATTTGTTCTTCATTTAAATAGTTTTCTTCATGGCTTGAAGTAGGTGTTGGTATGGCAATGTCATTTTTTGATTGCAAAAAATCATCTATGTGTTTGTATCCTTCAAACACTTGCCAATAGTTTTGATTATCAGGTACTGCAAGCCTGTTTTTTACCATGACATTGAATTGTTCATTTATCTATGGTATTTTGAAATTACTAGCAGAAAAGGCAAGTTCATTTGCTAGATGATTTTGAGCTCTCGAGATGAAAATGAGTTCATATTTTTCAAAAAAAATTAGGAGATAAAGGGCAGAATTTCTATATTCTCTTAATCTTAGGTTTTTAGTTGAATAATCCCCTTTTATTTGCTTCATGATTAGCTCAGAATCTCCTCAAACTGATATTTTCTTTCCTTCTAATTTTTTAATCAAATATAGGCCAAGGAGGAGGGCTTCATATTCTGTGATATTATTGGTGCATGGGAAATCAAGTTTATAAGAATTTCCTTTGTTTATATTGTGTATCCATACACCAGCCCCTGAACCTAGTTTGCTACAAGAGCCATCAAAGCTTATTCTCCAAGGTGTTCCAATCTCATTTTCATTTCCTTTATGTTGTTCAAGGCTACTAGAGTTTGAGTTATTTTTCAATTGAGTTGAGGGAAGATTGGACTGTTCTGGTGGACTACATTCTTCTTTGTTTTCCTTTTCTTGTTGACTAATTTCATCTTCATTATATAATATAAAGGAATCCAAATCTGAGTGAATGGAGTAGACAGGAGTGTTGTTGGGCCTATCTATGTTGCTCACCATATATTTCATATGCGATTCCCTGTATAGTCTTTTGTTTTGAGTAAATACTAGGATGGTGGCATAGGACATGTCCATTTGAAGGCTCCCTTGAAGTTTGGATCCCCATGATCTAGATAGAAGCATGCCATATTTTGGGGGAATGTAAACTACTACTATGTCCATAACTAGACCTTTGGCAGGAATCTATGCCAAGTTGACACATAAATCTTTGATTAGGCCCAAGCATTTGAATCTTCTTGAATCAAAGGAATATAGGTCCCTATATGGTTTAGTGATTTCTAGGCCTAGGCTCTCCATTACTACTTTGGGCATTAGGTTATGAGAAGCACCTGAGTCTAGCATGGCATTGTGCAAGATTTTGTTATGTATGTTTAAGCTAACATAGAAGGGAGGGACAACCCCCTCTTGGTATTTTCCTTCAACTTCAAGAGCAAACAACAATTCTGGTTTGTCATCTGTCAAGTTTAAAGTATCAGTGTCACTACCTATATTCAAATCTTTCAAAACTTGATTTTTCTAGACATCCTGAGTTAGTAGTTCAGCTAGAGGTATCCTAATTTTGATCTTGAAAACTTCTCCCTCAAGGCTGAACAGAACTATTGGTTTTGAGGTATTTACATCTGTTTTTTCATTTACAATTCTTTCAGCAATTCTGATTTGCTGAATTTTATTTGGACTATTATTTAGGACAGTTTTGTTAGGGCCACTAGCAGAAGTACTAGGGCAGATTTGTTCAACACTTTGTTGGCTATTTTTGTCTTTATTTAAATCAATTTTCTTGGACACTGTGTTGATATTATTTGCTGTCCTTTTAGGCTAATTTTCTGAAGTTTTCCTAACAGCAGTATTAGTGTCTTTGTCATTTGGAATTTCTGGGTTTCCTTTGCTTCTGAGATTATATTGTTTGTGTACCTCCATTATTGCATTTTCAAACCCCAATTTGTAATCTTCAGAATCCTCATGGTTGTTTTCAGTTTGTTCTGAAGAGAAGAATCCTTGTTCTTCTTCAGTGAGAAAAACATCTGTATGATCCTAACAAATTTACATGATTTTCTTCCAACCTTTTAGTTTCCCTTTCCTCATCTTGATCTACATAATTTTTTCGGAAGGGAGGCCTAATTTGTTGGTCATTATCTCTTTGCCTATCTTGATTAGGATCTCTTCTAAAATTTGGATTTCTATTTCTATTTTGGGGATTGGTTTGGTTTTCTTTAGGAGGCACTCTATCATTCAGAATTATTTTTTCAATAATTCTCTCCATTACTTTCACTAAGTTGTCAATTTTGGCATCGGATGATGAAGTTGATGCCATTGTTTCATCCCTGTATGTAACTCTTTTCTTTGCTTTTAACCTAGCTCGTTTCTCAATCAGATTTTCTTCTACACTTAAGGCTCCCCTCTGCATATCTTCTAAAGTCAAGGGGTCTCTTTCTCTTAGCTGGTAGGCCATTTCTGGATCAAAGCCTTCTAGAAATTTAGCTAAGGCTAGGCCACTAGAGGTTTCATGTTTGCGGGAAGAGCATTATAAACACTATTGAATCTAGTGCAGTAATCTTGGACACTCTCCTCAGTATTTCTCTTGAGGTTATTATAGTCTGACAATATTTGGAGAGGGTTCTTTTTAATTTTCCATTTGTTTGTGAATGTTTGATATAAAGAAGGGAGATCATTTATGCTATGAGGAGTTAAGCCTTTGAACCATTTTTTGGCTTCTCCTCCTAAACTTTGAGCAAAAATTCTAATCTTCATGGTCTCTTCTTCTATTTCCATATAATCAAAAGCATCATCCATCTTATCTACATGTTGCTGAGAAGTAGTAGGTTCATTTCCAGTGAAATGGGGAATTATGGATTGGTAATCATTGGGTAGAGGAACCAGAGGTTGTGGTAACACTAGTGGAGCATACCATGCTGTCATGGTAGGAAAAAGTGGGGGATTTACAAGAGGGAAAGCGAGCTGAGCTGGAGTGTTTTGAACACTATATTTGTGGACAGGAGTGGAAGAAACACTTTGATGAGCAAACTGATGATGAGTAGATCTGTTAGGAAGGAGTTGAAGTGATGGAGAAACTGAGAATCAAGTGGAGTAGAAGGTGAGGCTTCTCTGCTAAAGCTCTGTTGCAAATATATGGTTTCAAAGTCAAATTGGTTTAAATCACTCCGAGACTTATTTATAAATAGGTTATTTGTATGAGGTAAGTTAAAGTGAAGATCTTTCAAGACTGTGATATTTTAAGGGATAGATCTTGTTCTTGGGATGGTCCTATCAGCAGTTGATTTTCCATATCTAGAAGTTCACCACAAAATCCTTTCTGGATTATCAAATACGGTAGGAGGGTTAGGATCTGGATGGAATCTAGTATTGACCCTATGTGAAGCTATATTTTAGATTTTCAAAATTTTTAGAGAGGCCGAGGTTTTTAGGACTATTTTTCAAAATTTTCCTCTCACAGTGATTTCTATACTAGGGGACTAGGTTTCTAAACTTTCTCAAGGATGGTTAACACAATCCTAAGGAAATCTGGAGATCTAGAGGAGTAATAGGCCTACTGGGGCTAGTGGAGTTTCCAGGTGGAAATTTTTAGCTTTTTGAAGGTAAAATGTTTTATGGTCCACCACCTATAAGTATTTCAAAGACCAATCTGAAATGTTTTGGGTTTTCTGAGTTTTTATATGATTATATGGTTTGTAATGGAGTTCTATACTTGATTTCATCACTTAGCTAACGTAGTGAAACAAACAGAGTATACTCTATAGCTTATCAACTGATTTTTTGAGGTAACTGAAGGACTAATGAGTTTATACGGGCTTGCAAGGTAACTATGAACTCAGATGTCCCACCGTGATTGCCATTATGTTTTGGTCCTGTGATTTAGCAGATTGGCATACCAAGTGACAAGGCAACATCAAAACCAGTCTTTAGAGCTCTAGGACCTAGCCTTCCTAGTCGCAGAGAGGGATCTCTTAATTATTTTCAAAGGTGTGTGCTTGTTTTCTTTAAGGATTGATTTTAGGCTAGTTATGAAGCATGAGTTTGTTTAATTGTTTGGTTGGACATGATGATCTAGGAAGCATAGATAGAAAAGGGAAATCTCTAAGTAATTGGGAAATGGAGTCAAGTGGAAGTTGTAACAGGTTTGTAAATGGGTCAAGGGTATCAGAGGGAAAATCTAACTTGGCCAGTGGATCTACAAGGTCTTTCAGGTGAAATGAAATGGACATCAATGGTTTAGAATGAAAAGTAGAACTAAGGGCAATTAAGAATCCTTAATTATATGTACTTCTCAACAAAGGGACTTAAAACATTATCTAAACATAAAGAGGCATTCCATATACATGGCTAACCATAAATTCTAGAAACCATACTTCAACAAATAATAATTTCAAGAAAAACTTCTCCAATGAAATATAGAAGGCGAGAAACTCATTTAACTTCTAGTGATTTCACCTTCAAGGATAAGAAAACATTCAAGATTCACAAATAGCTGCAGTCATAGAAGAGGGAACTCCTAGACATCTTAGATTATAGCTATAAATACCTTTAAAACAATTATTTTAGCAAGTACAAAGGGTATGATCGGAACAAAACCTCTTTGGCAGACATTAAACAATGGTACTTTAAAGGGAGACTTCGGAAACAGTTTTTAAGTGGTAGCAAGTAAGCAGGGAAAACCATAGAGCATTCTTGAGACCAAATTTATTGAACTATTTAAGAAATAAACAAGCATAAGAGTTCTAGAGGGAAATTAAGAATTCTCTAGAATATCTTAGTAGAAGAAAACATTAAGATAGTGAAGAGTAAATGGAACTAATCTGCTTTCAAAAGACATATCTTAGCCTAAAATTTTAACTCTACTGCAACAGAGAATGGTGAAACATAATGAAATAGGAAATAAAAATAACATATTTAGGGTACTTCACCAAGAGCCAAGCTTAGGGATCCAATGATAGAGCTTTCTCCATCAACAAACAGGTTGAGACATCCACAAGTCCTAAAACATCAATTTCCTTTCAACTTCAGCAGAACTATGTATTACTTCAAAGAGTCACCAAATTCCAACAATATAATGAGTTCCAGGGCAGTATTTATGCTGCAAATGAGGAGGTGGAACTAACATAGGGTTTGAGAGTCATTAACTACAGAGTAAATGCATTCCTAACCTTGAAAACCATGTAAGGCATAAGGCAGGAAGATATTCAACTACTTCTCTATTTTAATAACTCTGTCTTAACTTTTGATAGAAAGATAGGAGAAAAGATTGACTTTCGAGGCTTATCCTTGTCTTTACAATAAGTGTCCTGATAGTTTTAAATATTTTCTTTATTGTAATAACTGCTTGTTTGTCTTTGTAGGTAGAAAGTAGGTAAAAGGTGTCAATTAGATATTCTGAGTGAATAACTGCTACTCTTTGATGTATTTGAGGCTGTCTTTAGCCCAACTTTCCTTAATTTCATCATTAAACTGTGCATTAAGGCTTAATTCTGCTTTTGGCCTTCATAACTCATCATGTTGACTCTATCACTTTTTAGAATTCTTTAAACCTTTTTTATATTTCTTTATCTGTGCTTTTATCCTTAATCCGCTTCGATTAGTCTTTAATCTCTGTCTTCTTCCTTTGGTCTTCAACTTTATTGATTCTTCTCTGCTTCTATGTGTAGGAGGTTGCTCAGTGTGCTGGGAGGTTTTATAATGATTCAATGCTCATGAGGCATCGATTTAAATTTGGATCTTGAACCTCAGATCCATTTTTATTTGTATTTCTAGCCCTTTGGATCATCATCCAAAAGATTTTTGTCACTCAATTTGACTGTGGGGTGGATTTTAAGCCTGAGCCACCGTTAAACCTGCAATAAAACAAAAACATTTAATAAATCCTACGTTATTGGCTAAGAATTATTTTCAGAGGCTTACAGAGGGTTTGGGAGAAGTTTTAGAGGAAGGGAGAATGCATGGAGGAGGGATTTCATGGAGAAATGATGCAGACAGAGGGAATTTTGAATTAGGGTGCGAAAACAAGGGGAAGCGGTTTTGTAGAAGACCAGGCGATTTTCGCATAGGGAGAGGGTAGTAAGCAGTTTAGGCCCATATGAATGTGATTATATTCATTGGTTGCCACACATCCTGGGAAAAACCACCCATTTCGCATGGAAATGGGTTGTTAAACCTCAGAAATAAAACATGCGCAATTTGTGATCTCCACTGTCGGATCTCATGGAGTGTGATTGACGGTGTGGGAGGAGTCCGATGGGGGGCTCAGGTTGGTAGTGGAAAATAGGTGGCGGGTAAGGATTTGGCTATGTTTTTGTGGGTGGCAGGTGGGACTAGGAGCATGAAGTGGGCTATTTCATCAGGTATCAGGAATGATCATGTGTAGGTTTCGAAGGTTTTGGGGATCGCGATGGCCGTTGGATCAGAGGTGATCAATGGTTAGGATCTCTTTGGAGAAAAATGATGGCGCGGGATAAAAATAGATGAAGGGCTAAAAGTTTAAGCGAGGGAATGGTCCTATGAGAGAAAGATAGGACCAGGGTTTAGGATAAATAGGGGCTGAGGGATAGTAGTTGGTTAGGCCCTTGGTCATATAAGGAAGGAGAGCAGAGGGCTTAAGCCCGAGAAGGGCTTAAGGCCTAATTTCTTAAATGGGTGGAGAATAAGCCAAAAAGAGGGTTTTTAAGCCTTTTTGGGGGTTTCTGATAAGGTGGAAAAGAATGTTTCAAACCAAAATGAAGGGGTTTTAATGGTTTAAAAAGGGTTTTTTAGAGGAAATGAAGGATCAATGAAGGGAATATGGGCATTTTTAGGGGGAAAATAAGACTGATAGAGAATAGGAGTAGGGGTGATAATATGAGGGGATGAAATGTAGGTAAAAATGGTGGGAGTAGCCTGAAAACAATTTTCTTTAGATCAACAGGACGACTTGGGCATCTTTGGATAAAGATTTTTTTAGTGAATTGATAGATTTAGGATAATGAAGGCAGTGAGATTTCTAGAACTCACAATGTTTCTGCAAATTTTATTCTAGAAATTTGAGATTTTAAACTTAGTCATCTTTAGATAAAAGAAAAATTATGGATGACTAACAGAAACTATGCAAAGTCAACATTGGCATGACAGAGTAGGCTAATTTGGTTAAGATTGGTGACTACTGGGATGATGACACGGTAAGCAAGGTGGCTGAATTTCTCACAGAATACCAAGACTTATTCCCAACCAAATTTTTGGAGCTCAAAGGGATTACAGGGGACTTGGGAGTGATGTGCATCACATTAAAACCGGATGTGTGACCAATAAAGCAGCGACCTTACCTATTGAATCCTAAGTATAAACAAAAGTTTAAGGAGGAACTAAATAAAATGCTTGTTGCAGGTATTATTGAGCCAGTGGAGCAGTTGGATTGGGTAAGTCCGATGGTAGTTCAGGAAAAGAAAACTAAAGGTGAAATCCAGATCTATGTGGACTTACACAGGTTAAATGATGCCTGTGTGCATGACCCCTTTTTGATGCCATTTTCCGATGAAATATTGGATAGTGTAGGAGGTCAAGAAGCGTATTCATTTACCGACGGGTTTTTCAGATATCATCAAATACGAATTTCACCAAAAGATCACAGAAATACTACATTTGCCATGGAATGGGGATCTTTCTAGTATATATTCATGTTGTTTGGACTCAAGAATGAACCTACTATCTTCTCACGAGTTGTTGTTGCAGTATTCAAAGAATTCATCCACAAATTTCTCGAAGTATATTTTGATGACTGGACTGTATTTGGCTTGGTAAAGATGCACATTTCAAACTTGCACATGATGTTGGATGCCTGCTAAAAACACCAAATTTCCCTAAATATTAAAAAGTGTATCTTTTGCGTACCCTTTGGGATCTTGTGTAATATTCCAAAAATTTAGCCTTCAAGCTAAATGGAATATTATAGTTGTTTTATCACTAGGTCGGTAAATAAATGGGTGGGGAGGCCCATAAGTCTCTTGAGCAGCAATAAAAACACTTCAAGTGTGAAAAGAGACCTTTTTAGCAGCCAAATAAATCTCCTTGAAGTGTGAACAGGCTTTGGATCATGTTGATTCAGTCAACTTTGACCCAGTCAACAATGATGATAAGGAGGAATGGAGATTAATTAGAGAATAACGTTGTTTTTTGGAGGGAGATGGATCTCATGAAGGAAATGACCTAATTGAGTGGGGCCATGGGCAAGTAAGTGCATATTATATTTAAGAAAAAGGATGGTAGCCATTTGAGATCATGTTTTATATTATTATTTTGATATTGGTCTGCTTAGACTATTACCTCCTCTTACTGTTTAGCAGGGTTGCTGTGATGTTTAGCACCGGGTGTTACTGAGCGGGAATCCCACCTCCTTCCTTGAGGGGTCTCTTGGAAGAGAATTGTATTCATTTCCACATTTAGGATTTCAGGACAAGCTACATTTTTCTTCATGAGAATAGTTTCTGCAGGTTATTGTGCTGTGTTGCTGGGTGCAGTAGTGGAGGGGTTAGAACCCTACTTTCTGAGCTATTTTCTCATAGGAGGAAGGTTTCATTCTCTTAGGAGATCCGTTTGGATATTTATTCGCCACATTTTAGATCCTTTGCATTAGGCCATACATTTCCCATTATTTCCAGCATTGTTCCAGTTATGGAATGCATTATTTTTGAAGGTAGCTTCAGTGGCAGATATTGTGGTTTCTTTGCAGTGTTTCCTTGTGATTGAGGGGTTCATCCTTTCATGGGAGGAGACCTTTGAGCGAATCAACATCAGATATATTATAAATAAACCTTATACACTCTTGTTCTTCAGTTTTTCAGTGTATCTTCAGCCATTGGGCTTTAGATCCCAGCTTGTATAGAGTGTATTTTTAAAAACCCTTTTCGAGTTCTTTGTAGGAGTTGATATTGAGCATAGATCTGTATTGGGCATATATTTTGAGGCTTATAACAGCCCTACAGATTTTTTACATCATTTTTCTATAGAAATGTTTTTTTAACTGCGTTGTAGAAGTCTCCAGCATTCTTGTATTATGACAACAGTTCATTTGTGGAGAGATTTCTTATGGGAGGTTTGTTCCTTCATTGTATATGATTCATGCCTCAATATTATGTATTGATTTGGTGATATAATACATGATGTTATGCCTCCATATTGGTCTCCAATGATTATGAGTTGATTTAAACTGATACTTTCAATTTTGTGTTCATGAATTGCTGCATTCCCGTTTTTGGATATTACAATGGTATCCGAGCATAATCTTGGCTCAGCCTGTGGATCTCAACCATTATGCTATCAAGAGAGGAAGGAAAAGAAGAGATGTACATAAAAGAAAAAGCACAATCAATGAGTAGCATTATTGTGAGACATTGTAGATGGAAGGAGAAGGTAGGGAGGAAGGTCAACATAAGTTGATGAGGAGCACACACCCCTATCTATTTCAGAGAGCTAATGCAAAGAAGAGGCAAACTGATTTGTGTTTTGAGGGCAAGGGCATAGTTTCCCATCCATATGTACAGTCTACTCTTGACATTGATGTCTCATTACATGGAGGCATTCCACCCGGGAGGCCATCAGATCTGGAGTTGGTAAGAGACATCTTGCCATTTGGTTCACCACAATTAGATTCCAGAGAGGTGAAGACTTTGGCGGATTCTAGTACAGCGCAGAGAGTTTGGGATAGAATCGGGAAGGAGGGAGACATTCTCCCATTTTCAGCATCACCTACTCTCACTATATGCACTACGCTGACAGAAGTTACTGCAGTGATGGAGGATGGCACCTGCATGGTGCAAGGGAGCTGATCCATGGACTTAGAGAAACAGAGGGTGCTTCCTTTGAGGAAGGAATCCTCCATACATTGGTGTAGATGGAGGCCACTCATGCCTACATTGGCCAAGATCAGGGAGTTCTTTTTGGATGGTATCTTATCATGGGAGGCCAAGTTCCAAAGATCACTACTTCTATTTGAGCATGAGCAGCTGCATGATGGGCATGGAGGCATTCTAGAGGATGAATTTTGCATGAGGGATGTCAAAGGAGAATACAACAACATGTGGGGAGCTTCACATTCTAGATCATCAACACTGTCTCTTAGGAGGATTGATCCATCTTGGAGGTCCCAACTCTTGGTAGAGTACTCCAAGGATATTGGTGCTTGCATGATACTTGATGTCCCAGAGGGAGATGATAAATACATGGTGATCGGTGTGGTCATCTATTTATGGTAGAATCTTCTTGACTATATTTTCTAAGCTCAAGAGGAAGCTACTTCATGCAGCACATGTGGACTTTATTTCCATGCACTTAGATGCATTTCATACTTTGATGGAGGAGTTCAATTGGGAGGGAATCCAACAGGATATATATCAGCATATGGAGAGATGCATAGCCCATATGGTGATGGAGATGATGTCACAGCCACTTCCCTACTCTTTAGGGGTGAGGGATAATTTCTAGGTGAGACATTTCAGCTCAAGGTCCCAAGTACATGGTGGAGAAGGTATAATTTCACATTATGTTTTGTAATTCTTTACTTTATATGAGCATCATGTTGTACCAAGGATGATTAACCATTCTTGCATATTATATGATGATGTACCTGAAGCCACTTGCAACATTGATATTGGCTATTTTATTGGTGGTTTTTGGGGGAAGCCACATGATTTTTGGTGTGCACCATTGACACCACATTGTGCTTTCATACTTCTATCTTATAGAATGATTGTGGCAGAAAACAAGTGATTGGGAGAGCATTTGTTATTACTTGTTTTGATGCAGGTAAGAGATGCACTGCACTGGTTCCATGTGAGGAACTATGATCCACTCTCCGGTTATCATATGGCAGCTTGTTTTCATTAGTTTTTGCTTCCATGTATTGCTGATATTATTATGTCCATGGGGAGCTTTGTTTGGAGAGTGTTAGATGAGTTTGAGATGCCCATTGGGAGTGTGATCCTCCCTAATTTAAATTTTTCATGTTTCAGGAGAAACAACAGGAAAACCATGATTCACACATCACACCTCTTGTCTTCCTATGGGAGGAGCCATTTGAAGAACTTGCATTCTTGGAGGAGGCATTTCATGGCTGATTTATTTTGTGGGGTAACTTGCGCCAAGGCCATGAAATTTCAGCCAAAGATCAGAAACAACCCCATACTTACCATAAATGGAGAGAGAAACAAATTGGATTGAAAAATTGGATCTCTCCATGCAGCCCCAATACATTGCACAAACCAGGGGTTAATGATTTCTTTGATGAGCTACCTAGAATGGCTCATTTCATTTGGATGATAGAATGGGTGTGGGAGTCATTCATTGGGAATGATATTCCTCATTTTTTTTATCACTCATACCTTTAGGAGGCCATTAGAAAGCAAGGAGGTTTCCACTTACACCTTCCACCTTTCTACGATGTCATCCAAGTGGCTTTGCATACTAGGGAGGAAACACTGGAGGGCAGATTTATTGCAGATTATTTTGAGTAGTGGCGGGGATTGTTGATGAGGAGGCCAAAAGAAGAGGAGTGGAGGAATTTTTCTCTCCTTATACAGTTTCTTGAGGACAAGCAACATTTTGGATGGGAGGACTGTAATATTCCAAAAGTTTAGCCTTCAAGCTAAATGGAATATTATAGTTGTTTTATCACTAGGTCGGTAAATAAATGGGTGGGGAGGCCCATAAGTCTCTTGAGTAGCAATAAAAACACTTCAAGTGTGAAAGGAGAAATTTGTAGCAGCTAAATAAATCTCCTCCAAGTGTGAATAGGGTTTGGATCATTTTGATTCAGTCAACTTTGACCAAGTCAACAGCACTTATAAGGAGTGGAGATTAATTAGATAATAATGCAGATTTGGAGGGAGATGGATCTCATGAAGGAAATGACCTAATTGAGTGGGGCCAAGGGAAAGAAAGCTCATATTATATTTAAGGAAGAGGATGAAAACCATTTGAGATCATGTTTTAGATCATTATTTTGATATTGGTCTGCTTAGACTATTGCCTCCTCTTGCTATTTAATAGGGTTGCTGTGTTGTTTAGCACCGGGTGTTCCCGAGCACGAATCCCACCTCTTTCCTTGAGGGGCCTCTTGGAATAAAATTTTATTCATTTCCACATTTAGGCTTTCAGGCCAAGCTACATATTTCTTCATCAGCGCAGTTTCTGCAGGTTATTGTGCTGTGTTGCAGGGTGCAGCAGTGGAGGGCTTCGAACCCCACTTTCTAAGCTATTTTCTCATAGGAGGAAGTTTTCCTTATCTTGGGAGATTTTTTTGGAGAGTTATTGGGCACATTTTATATCCTTGGTATTAGGCCATACATTTCCCATCATTTTTAGTGTTGTTCCAGTTAGGGAATGCGTTATTTTTTAATGCATCTTCAGTGGCAAATCTTGTGGTTTCTTTGCAGTGTTTCCCTGTGATTAAGGGGTTCATCCTTTCATGGGAGGATACCTTTGAGGGATCAACGTCAGATATATTATAATTCAGCCTTATACACTCATTTTATTTAGTTTTGTAGTGTATATTCAGCCATTGGGCTTTAGATCCCATCTTGAATAGAGTGTATTTCTGAAAACCCTTTTCGGGTTATTTGTAGGAGTTGGTATTGAGCATAGATCTATATTGGGCATATATTTTGAGGCTTATAAAAACCCTAAATTTTTTTTACATTTTTTTGTTGTAGAAGTGTGTTTTTAACTGCACTGTAGCAGTCTCCAGCATTCTTGTATTATGACAGCAATTCATTTGTGGAGAGATTTCTTATCGAGGGCTTGTTCCTTCATTGCATACGATTCATGCGTCATTGTTATGTATTGATTTGCTGATATAATACATGACATTATGCCTCCATATTGGTATCCAATGATTATGAGTTGATTTATACTGCTACTTTCAATTTTGTTTTCATGAATTATTGTATTCCCCTTTTGGGATATTACATCTTGATTGGACATATAGTTTTCCAACAAGGGCTAATGGTGGACCTTGTGAAGGTTACAATTATCATCAACCTAGTTGTACCTATAACGGAGAAAAAACTGTGTTCGATCCTTTGACATATGGGCTACTATAGAAAATTTATTCAGGGATACGCACTGATCACAACACCCTTGGAGAAGTTGCTTAAGAAATATGTTTCATTTTTTTGGGATGACGAATTCCAGAAGAGCTTTGAGCTACTAAAATAAAAAATGGTCTCTAAACCTATCCTTATCTTCCCTGATTGGGAAAAGAAATTCCATGTTAATGTGGATGCCTTAAGAATTTCCTTGGGATTAGTCCTTACATAGCCTGGTGCTAGAGATATTGATCACCCTATCACATTTTCTAGTCGGAAACTCTCAAGTGAAGAGCGCAACTATGCCACTATAGAGAGGGAAGGGTTGGCCATGGTTTATGTGCTACAAAAGTATCGGCACTATCTGTTAGGAGAACACTTTAAAATGTTTACAGATCACTCAGCTTTAAATTACCTAGTGAATAAGCCTATTTTGGGGGGGTGGGGGGAATCTGTAAATGGCTGCTGCTGTTTCAGGAATAAGATTTCGAAATTATAGTCAAACCAGGGAAGTTGAACGCTGGTCCAGATCACTTATCCCGCATTGAGACAGGGGAAGAACCTACTATCTTGGAGGAAGGGTTGCCTGACGCACAGTTGTCCACCATTAGAGTCGTTGATGTGCACTTTGCTGATTTCATCTAGTTCCTGACCACAGGCATGGCACCTGCAGAATATTTAGTACAACAAAAAAGGGACACAGTTACCAGGCAACATATTTTACCATCATTGCAGGGCAATTGTATAAACTGGGCATTGATGAAGTGCTGCGCAAGTATGTTCTGGATCATGAACGACATGATATCTTGGCCGAATCTCATGACAGAATCGCAGGTGGTCACTACACAAGCAAGGCAATAATGCACAACATTTTACGGGCTAGGCTATGGTGGCGTACCCTCCATAGTGATTCTCACGACTATTGTAAAGCCTGAGATACATGTCAATGGATGGGAAAGTCGTCATGAAGAAATCAATTTCTATTACAACCAAAAGTAGCATTAAAACCCTTCGAGAAATGGGCCATTGATTTTGTGGGACCCATCAATCGACCGGGGGAAAAACGGGTGCACGCTACATAGTTACTACCACTGATTATGTAACCAGGTGGGCTGAAGCACAAGAAGTAAGGATTGTACGGTAGATACCATTGCACACTTCATCTTCGAGCAGATTTTGACTTGATTTGGATGTCCGAGGATCCTTATGAGCGATCAAGGTACGCACTTTGTTAGTGAAACTATCCAAGCATTGACTGAATATTTCTGGATCCATCATGAAAAAATCACTCCATATCATCCACAGACGAATGGAGCGGTAGAAGATTTTAACAAGATTTTGGAGCAAGAACTAACTAAGGTCTGCAATGCTAATTGCAGCGATTGGGATGTATGCATCCCATTGGTGCTCTGGGCCTACCAGATGACCTGCAAGAAACTGACGGGGAAAACCCCATTTAGGCTGGTCCATGGCAAGGAGGCCATTATGCCAATGGAGTATATTTTTCCCAATCTATGTATCACAACATTTACAAACATGGCAGAACCCGACGTCATGGAGGAGTGTTTAACACAACTTATAGCTTTGGAGGAAGATAGCTTTATTGATAATTTCCATCAGTAGGTTCAGAAGACCCATGGTAAGGCCTAGCATGATCCTCATATTTGCTATAAGACGTTCGCAAAGGGTGACCTGGTCCTCCTATATGACAGCCAGTTTGCGACACATCCAGGGAAGTTTCAACACCACTAGCTTGGTCCCTATACAATCAAAGAAATCACGAAGGTTGGAGATGTAAGTCTAGCCACCCTGCGCGACGATATGCTCGCCGACTATATCAATGGTAGCCATCTCAAACCATACCGGGTCAAATGAATATATGACCGGAGTAGTTTTATATGGTGAGATCGGTCTGCCATAACACTTGAGGATGATCAGGGTACGCATGGGAGGTGACCACAACTTAGGAGGCCTGAAGCAGTGAACAGAAGATGCAGGTATCTGTTCAAAATGCGGCAAGTGCGATGGAAGTTGTGGGGTGCGTTGGGTGCACAAGAGGTGCAAGAACTAGCCGTTGGGATAGTATAATCGCTAAAAATCTAAAGTTACCGTTGACAGGAGTAGGTGGCCGACGGTTAATGAATTGTTGGAACAGGGTCTCCTACAAGCTGTGAAACTAGTCTAATTTTGTATATTTTGATTATAATTAGGCTAGCGCAGGGGTTTTGGGGTGTGTCAAAGCCCTGAAAGAATTTTAATGGGTCAAAGGGTAAACCAGGGGTCTAAAAACCATGGTTTGCGAACCATAGGAAAGTTTAGGCTAGATTATTATAAATAAAGGAACATTTTGAATTGTAAGAGAAAAAAGGAGCTATTGATGTGAATTGTGGTTTAGTAAATCTGTTTGGGTTTTTGGGGAAATGACTCATGCTAGTTGTGTGCGCGGAGATCTAGAGTCCTACTGTGTGCGGACCCTGGTGCAGTGTGCGCAGGCTGGCACGGGTATTGTAAGAGTGAATTGATGAATCGATGAGTAAGGAAGGTTGTTTGAGAATTGAATATATGTGTAATTTTTGTGCGAATCATTGGTAATTACTCTATTATGCGCATTCTGTATTCAAGTTGCGAAATTTATGTGTAAGTGTGTTTACCATATTTGGATCTGTTCTGTTATGTTTTATGCAATATTTTGCTACTGCCATAGAAGTATATAGTTATCAAACACTGTATACCTTTCACACGTGGATGCGAAGAGAGACATGTAGACCCTACATAGAAAGAGTTGATCTGGGTATCACAGGGCCAAATGCAGCTCTGCTTGCCTTACCTACCCTTTCTTGGGGTGCGGAAACCTAGTTCCTACACCCACCCATACTACTTCGGGTGAGACTTTGACCTGCACAAGTGGGTCACTGCCGAAAGGACCAGTAGTATAGTGGTTTGTTGGCAAAACTTGAACTCTGAACCTCGGTCAGGATCCCTAGAGCCAACAAATGGTTCCGTTTCCAGGACCTGGTGTGTTTTGAGGAAGGGATCGGATAATGACAAGAGAGTACTGGAAGCTTGAAAGGAAGGAAATTGAGGAGTGATTCAAAAAGCAGATTCAGGAATTTGCGGTGAAAGAAAATTGTAGCACGAAGTTAACAGCGGAAAAATGGAAAGATAGGTACATTCTTCTAGAAAGCTACGAAATTTTCTTTCTGACATTTACAATCAAGCTTCAGGAGTGGCTGAATAGGCTTTTAGAATTCCAAAAGTGTTGGAAGGATGAACGAGTCACTCAGTGGACCTTAGAGCTGATCCGGCAGCTGGAAAGAACCGATAATACCATCACTCGCACAGTGAATCGCTGGGTGGACAGTGTGCTAGGAGGATTTGTAACAGAATTTTCTATTGATCAGTTTGTCTCTTACTCTGAGGCTGAGCAGAGATTCTTTAAATGATTCCGAGGCAAGTTCCTGAAGACATTATTGTTGTCGATTAAGATACCACTATGTGAGAAAAGTATTCTGTGTAGTCATATCGACTGAATGACCTTAGATCCCGATGAAAGTGTGACGCGCAGTGGTAAATACTATTGGACCAACCTCGACGGGGGAAGATCCACCTATAACCCTCTATGAGAAATGGCTGCACAAGACCCCTTGGCTACACCATTATCTAGGCTGCACAAAGGTAAGAGCTCACCCATACCACCACCCCCATTGGATAGTGACATGGTTGCGCACCTGACACTACCCACCTTCAAGGGGGTAGGGGATGAGGATATGGACTGATTTTGGTTTGTTGCAGATTTTGTATGGACTGCACAAAGTGTGACAAACGATACAATGTAGAGGGCACAACTGTCCCTAGCGTTCGAGGACAGAGCGTTGGACTGGTATATATGATACATTTCTTAGAACAGGAGTGCATCTATTCAAGATATTAAGGACGCTTTGAAGCAACAATTCCGAAAGCCAAAATCTTACTCTTAGTTGGTAGCAGAAGTGAAGGACTTCAAGCAAGGTGCATCTGAGTCTGTATGGGAGGTTGATCAACAATTGAAGAAAGCAATTAGGGAAGGAGGATTTGAGTATGACGATAGACAACATACAGAATGGTTCATCACCCACCTGCGTACGCCAATGAGTCACCAAACATTTGAGTTGCAAGAAAAAGCTATGGAAGTCGCTATGAAACTAGAAGTTGCGCCCAGAGAAGATACATTATTAGGAGTACAACAAATTCAGGAGCAACTCGGAGCTATGCACATGGAAATTCAGAACCTGTGAAAGAAACGAGGAAAAGGAGCCAATGCAGATCTATGGTGCATATGATGTTGGGTATCTGTCCATACGAAGGATCAGTGCCCTCTATTGGCAGATTACATGCAGGTAGGAGGACCTGGTCTGGTTTTTCCCCAGAGTGAGTGGGGAACCCTTCCTATCACGCCCAGGCTCAAGCGGACCTACCTTGTGGTGCAATGACTGTCGTGTAGCGAGGCTCCATGATACAAACCATTGCCCTCGACTAGGTGCGTATGTCCCAGAACTAAAGCAACGGTGGTGCAGGTTCTGCTGGTTCGTAGTACATGATGAGCAGAATTGTCGCACTTACGACTTGATGATAAATCGTGGGAACTTGTATATGGTACAATCAGACCTTGCGTCACCTAGATCGCCTGCGTGCTTCGGTGGTTCCCTGGCAAGGCGCAGGGGAGGTCGGGGAGGAAGCACAGGACGAGGACGTGGTAGCTAATCTGTTATAACTGCAGGGAGGTAGGACACTTTTCTAGGGACTTCCCAAACCACACAAGGCAATCTTGCAAATATTGTAGACAATTGGACCATGCGGTTGAAGATTTCCCAATTTTAATAGCCAAAATGAAGGAAAAATAACCCACCCCTACGCAGAATGTGCAAAGAGTTAAAGCCGAGGTAAGGAACATAGACCCAAGTGTGAATGTCATAAAAAACAGTGGGATGGTCACCCAGGGATCGAAGGAAGAGGCTATCAGGGATCCTCTGACCTCTCAAGAAGGATCGAACATAAACAAGGGACAAGAGACAATAGCAGCTACTGTGCAGGTACTGACACACCTCAAGAGAGATGAGGGGGTTGAACCCTTTCTGCGGGCATGTCTAAATCTGCTATGTAACCCAAGTGTTGTACAGAACCTTCAGGCATTAATCAATAGCTGTGCAGCATGACTTGATCTGACTCCAGGGAGCAAGGATGTACACAAAATATACAGATATAAAAAACGCACTAGAAGAGAAATGCAGCTAACTACGTAGATTGGTGACTAAGAGATGGATCAAGTTATTCTATACCTTGGGTCAGATGTGAATGTATTACCCAAGAAAATTTGGCAACAAATGGGAGAACCTAAATTGGAATGGTCCACCATTCAGCTATGCATGGAAAATCAACAAAAGATCATCCCTTTGGGAAGGCTACCAAAAATCATGGTAGATATCGCAGGAGTAAAGGTCCAAGTTGACTTTGAGGTAATAGAAATCGTGGCAGATGCAAATCCCTACCCTGTGCTCCTAGGACTGGACTGGGCTATAGATATGGGGGGTGTTATCAATCTCAAAAAGTGCAGCAAGGTGTTTGAAAATAATGGCACACGAGTAATAGTACCATTGGATCCCGCGAAAGGCATGCAGTATACAAAGCTAGCGCAGGATGCAGTGGAAGTGGATCACATCTACAAGCTCACCAAGTAGTATGAATATTGGATTAACCCCATGGTGGAAGGAGTACTCTGCTGGAAAAAGGATAGTGAATTCCTTTTCGAATCCGATGGGGAAATAGAGAATTGGCAGGGCCGGTTGCATGAGGTTTCGGAACTACGATGTCTTCGTGTCACAAGGAACTTCCACTGCATATTCATCGAGGTAAGATACCTGCCCTACTTTGGGGAATCTATTAAAATTAAGGAATTTTTACATGGATTTGAAGCGAAATTTCCCAAGGGACACAGGCTAGGGGCCCTTAATCTAGCCCTATGCTGCATGCCTGCGCACTGGTGGAGTATGCATGGGAAGGTATTCCACGATTGGGAGGAATGTCGAGATAAGATGATCCTGTGATTTAAATCTCTAGCTGGGAAATGGATCCAAGAATTCCTGGGACCAGAAGACCCACGTAGATGTTTTCTTTCATAGGAGACACAATGGTGCAACAGGACCCCAAACGAATGAGGTCACCTGTTTATCCATGTCCTAGGACTGCGTCCAACTACATGGTATTTAGATGTCGAGCTGCACCAGCGCATACGCCATTGGGAGTGTTTGCAGGATGAGTTTCTACAAACATTTAGGATGGAAGATGGCATGAAGGCACTCAACACAGCCTTGCAGAACACGAACGCCCCGAATAAGGGAAAACCACGCCTACACATTGCACCTAGATCAAGGGGGACGCCGACACCATACATGATGGAATAATGGAGCCTTAGCCTGATGGAGGAATGAGTGATCCTCGAAATGTTCCAACCATAGTGCTGAACAATATGCGTACAGTTTCCAGGCTGCGTGAGTTGTACCTGAATCTCATTACAACACATCTGATGTCAGCTTTAATTCGGAATGTGTGAACAACACAGACGCTTCATCCAAGGTCAGTATATCCATGGGAAAGTCATCAGGCGTGAGCAATGACTGTCAGAACACTACATTCTAGTGAAAAGGGAATCTTACAATTATAGTAAACAGGCGGCTGGCCTTCAATGTGGTAATTTATGGTGGGTTTTTTCCAAATGATTGATGTTGAGTTTCAAGTTAGATGTACTCTATCGTTGGATAACCTTGGGCATTATAAGGAAGAAAGGATAATTCCAATCAAGGCTCCATATTGTCTCTGTTATCTGCATCTGTTATTCTACTGCTTGATTTTCTGGACCTATAGCATTTGGGTCGTACCCCATCAAACTACCGCTGCTATCTACGAGTTTCCAACATTGGAAGCCTATCCTTTGGACGCTATGACAACCCCTAACCTTCTGAGCACCTCGGCACCCACTAGTCCAGCACTTGTGGACATTGTGTTAAGAGGGTTTGGGGATGCCGAGATTGATAAGTTGATTGCCCTCTGGCTCCCTACAGGACAAATTGACTTTGAACCCTGTGCAGAATGGTGCCACAGCTACATGAAGAAAGTTCACGCCCATCCTGCACCTAGGATGATTGTAGGCCCGAGCCGGATGGGCTCTGAAGATACTATGCGGGATGATACACAACTACCATAGTGTGCCATGAGAACTAATGCAGTCAAGTCTCAGCCAGTATTGCGCACAGAAGGGATGACGAATAGGGATACTCCATCCCCTCAGGGTATAAAGCGATATAGGGACACGCTACAACTTCTCCACAATTCTAGGGTACCTACCAATGCAAGCCATATTTTTTCACTACCTAGCACTATCTTGGTCGGTGACCACATCACAATATCTACGGAACTACAAGTGTTTTGGCACAGCTGCCCCATGAGGAATTATAGGGATTACACACCGCCATGCTGCAAGATATCCATCATCATGATCAGATCACACAACAACTCCTCAATGTGGCCACACTGCTCCTCACATGCCAGACTGAAGATATCTCCCTTATGGCACAACTCAAAACAGTGGTTCACCTATTCAACACAGAGATCCCTGACGAAATTCTAATGTTAGCTCCACTCTAGGCTACCCTAGAAGGCTTGGTTCCAGCACTCAAGGAATCCCAAACCAAAGTGCAGACCATCAAGACCCAAATGGCCCGCCAACTCATAGCGTACCAGGCCCAAGCACAGCCTACCATATCCCCAGAGGTACAGGCACAACGGGCTATGTTGATAACCGAAGCTACAAACATTATTAAAGGACAGCTTACTCTGGGTGCTCAATTTCTCGAAGTGGCCATGTAGCTCTAGACAACGATCCATTTCAACCTGACGCTTTAGCATGTCAGAGAAGACTTATGCTAGAAGGAAGCTTCTTTCGATCAGATCGAAGCTACCTTGCCTTCCCTTGCCCCTACACAACGTCTGACACTCTTGAAAAGTATAAACGCTCTCCAAGACATGATTTTGGATCTCCGGTGTGCCAAGCATGCCATTAGAAAGTGCTTAAAGCCATGGGGTGATGCTACATTCCAAATATCTTAGGATGCTCACAACGCCATTGCACGACTCAACCAAATTTTGGAATGAGTTACCATGGCCCCTAAAGGACCTACCTCCCTGAAGCTTTTCAACATTGCACAAAGTGCTGTTGCCCAGAGTCAGGAAGTGTTACCTCCACTAATAGTGGCCTTAAATACCTTACATGCACAGATAGAGACGACACCACCACAATGACATGAGACGAGTCACAAGATTGTGTTGGGGGACTGTTGGAACAGGGTATCCTACGAGCTGCGAAACTAGTTTGATTTTGTATATTTTGATTATAATTAGGCTAGCGAAAGGGTTTTAGGGTGGGTCAAAGCCCCGAAAGCATTGTAATGGGTAAAAGGGTAAACCAGGGGTCCAAAAACCATGGTTTGTGGACCATAGGAAAGTTTAGGCTAGATTATTATAAATAGAGGAACATTTTGAATTGTAAGAGAAAAAAGAAGGAGCTATTGATGCGAACTGTGGTTTAGTAAATCTGTTTGGGTTTTTGGGGAAAGGACTCCTGTTGGCTTTATGCACGGAGATCCAGAGTCCTACTGTGTGTGGACCCTATTGCTATGTGCGCAGGCTGGGACATGTATTGTAAGAAGGAATTGATGAATTGATGAGTAATTAAAGTTGTTTGAGAACAAAATCTATGTGTACTGTTTGTGAGAATCATTAGTAATTACTGTATGATGTGCATTCTGTATTCAAGCTATGAAATTTCTGTGTAATTATGTTTACTGTATCTAGATTTATTATATTCTGTTTTATACAATATTGTGCTACTGTCATAGAAG
Source organism: Pinus albicaulis (assembly GCA_034641835.2). Lineage (NCBI taxonomy): Eukaryota > Viridiplantae > Streptophyta > Pinopsida > Pinales > Pinaceae > Pinus > Pinus albicaulis. The sequence continues at coordinate 396,122,415 of CM076583.1, read as the reverse complement.
TATATAATTATCAAACATTGTAGACCTTGTTCATGTGGATGCGAAAAGAGACCTGTAGACCCTCCACAGAAAGAGGCAATTTGGGTATCACAGGGCCGGACGTAGCTCTATTTGCCTTACCTACCCTTTCTTAGGGTGCAGAAACCTGGTTCTAGCACCCACCCATACTACTTCGGGTGAGACTTTGATCTGCACAAGCGGGTGACTACCAAAAGGGCCAGTAGTATAGGGGTTTGTTGGAAAACCTTGAACTCCAAACCTGGGTCAAGACCCGTCGAGCCAACATGAAGTGATCTCTTGAGATTGTGTACCATTTATCTGATAGCAGGTGTCCATCACAATTCAACCAACCGTTAGTAACTCTTTGGGGTTATAAAAATGGAAGGATCAGTTGGATGAGGGTTTCATATATTTTGTCTTACTTATGCTCCACAAGATTATGCTTTAGGATCATCTGGGTCTACTATACATTTGTCATGTCTAAACCATCTACCCCCTTTTAGAGAAGCCACCTAGGGTTGGGATTCACTGTCCACCCCAGAACGACAACCACCAACCTAACGATAGCCGACAGAGCCAACAACCGAGGAGGAAGTACAGATGGCATCGGGGGCCGTAGCGGTTATCTCCACTCTGCCTCTGGCAACAAAGAAAGGAAAATAGAAAGTTCAAAGGTTCAAGAATCCTGCCAAAGATGCTGGGATAAAATCCCATACTTATCCCTGCAATAAGAAGTCACCATGAAAGATGGACCCGACTGACTTACCAAAACCAGCGGGTTGCCCATTATCTGCTCAGGAAAAGGCCCAGGTCGCCTAACCAGTCAAGTGGTTGCCTCTATTTGTTCTACCTCACGGACCCTCGACTCACATGTCGAAGAACCTCGATGGCCTGACCACCTACCTGCAGATGCCACTAACCCCAGGCGAGGTCCTCATCATTGGCGAACCCTTCGGCAAGCTTCATGAGGTAAGGTTCAATGATCATGACTTAGCTAACTATGGGGCCTTTCCCCAGCTGGCCCCTGATTTTTACCTGGAACAGATACTGGAAGATGACGGGGTATAGGTTGTCCCTATGCACTAGGTGTGGATATTGGCTAGTGCTGGGCTATTGAACCTACTCAGGATTCCACATTTTGGCCACTACAACATCAGAGATCACGTGGTCCATCAACTTCCTGCTTTAGTTCATGACGGTAGCTTATGGATTCGGGACTGCATCCCTATTCATGCTACAATAATTTACCAAATCACTAACCTCCCCATGGAAGGACCTGACCCAATGCTTAGGGTGGGTAAGAATTATGAACAAAATATTGCTGAGGGAGTGTATAAGAACTACCATGTCCTGTGAAATATATGGGGATTCATGATCAATACCATCAGTGACCCAGGTACGTAGATGGGCACATTGTGTCTCACATGCAAGCTAATGTGTAAATGGTAGGATGCCACCATACCGGCATATATTATTTAGTTGGCAGGACAATGTGAAAATGGAGTATGCTTTAATTGGGCCCACCACTTACGTAATGAACTTTTGGCAAATATCTGTGAAGCTCAGGATCAGGGGCACCCATTTGGTTACTCCTGGCTATTGCTACTTATTGCGTCGGACGCATGGGAGGCACCAGAGGAATCAGTCCTCCCCAAGATCACCCCAAATATATGCAAAGGAGCACACTACGCCAGCTTGTGAGATTCCAAGGACGCGCAACGTATCGAGGACAATCAGGTATTTTGGGTTCTGTTTTAGCATCGCTTAGCAGCTACTATCAACTCCCGACCATGCCTGACACCTATCTCCAGCACTATATGCCAAGTACCAATCCATTGTGGCATTTCAGGTCACCCTGCACCACGTCCATGTCAGAGCACACAATGCTAAAGTTTGGGTCTCGCTTCTATATATGGTTGTGAACGAGGATATTGATCTCATAACTGCTACCTGGTCCCCACAATCACAGGCTGGGCTCAAAATTGGTACAATAGGCTCTTCAGGAGTGAATATTCCCCCGATCGCCACAGCCAAAGGACCTGACAGATCAAACAACTGCACGAGGAAAGAAGGGAATGTCGGGTCCCCAAAGGATTTGTAGCCAGATAGCAATACGAAGAAGGGTGGGGCAGTACCGTCATAAAATGGGTTGTAGCCACACATCCCAGAGCGAAGGGATGTTGACTCCCTAGGAGATACAAAACGGACAGGTGGAGCTACTCAGGGGCCAAGAAAGAAGCGGTGCTCGTAGAGCGTAGGACGCAATGAATCAGTTACACTCACGATAGGTGACCTGGAACAAATTACCAATACAGTCATGATGGCCATGGAGGACAAGTGGCTAACTTTCGAAAAGTAGCAGCAAGATGCGGTCACCACACTTTAGGCTGAGTTCTGGGACTTGCAAATGAAGACAACTACATTACAAACCAGTTTGGTCCAAGTCGGCTTGACCCTTGTTACATAGGAACGCCACCTTTTCCCACTATCCAAGGCAGCCCTTACAGTCATTGCACCTAACATCGGAAAACAAGTACTGACCTACACAGAGGTCAAGTTATATTTGGAAATATTACCCCGTGATTCACTGCAGGCACTACATAGTTCATTGTTTCAAGAAATACACCACAGGCACCATTAGGCCCACTATCATATCTGCGCAACAGAATAGAACATTAGTGCACAAAAAACTGAGGTAGCCAAGGTACAAGCTGCGCACACAAAGCTGGAGCACCTGATTGGCCGGTTCTGTTTAGATATTCCCATGGAAATCCTAGCATCAGCCACCCGTCAGGAAAAATTAGAAAGACTGGTTGCAGCTCTAAGAGCCTCCTAGACAGAGGTATAAGTTTTCAAAGCTCATATGGAAGAAAAAATCACAGAATTACAGGCCAAGCTGCAGCCAGAAACACCTCCAAAATTTAGGACCCAGTGGGCTGCATTGGTTACAACTGCCACCAATGAAATCATAGACCACATTACTCAAGGCACCCTATTTTTGGACACAACGATGTAGCTATGGACTAAGGCACATCGTGATTCTCTCCTGTGTGAACTTAATCAAACATTGCACTAGAACGAAGAGGAGTTCGATCAAATGGAGGCTACCTTGACTACACTAGTCCCACCCCAACGCTTGACTCAACTACGCTCCATCCAGGCCCTCAGAGATGGCATAGAAGCCCTTCGATAACAGAAGTGGACATTGTGTGATCACTTAAAACCATGGGCGGATGAGGCCCTTAAGCTATCCCACGATGTGGATGTTGCAGTGAAACAATTGAACCAGACATTGGAGAGTGTCGTAGTCACTACCAAAGGCCTAACTTTGTAGAAGTTGGTGGAGATCACTCAAAATACCACTGCACAAAGTGAAGGGGTGCTTCCCCCACTGATTGAGGCCATCATGCAACTTCAGGCATAGATGGAGGACTTATGCCCAACGTGACTCGGGACTAGTCACAAGATTGTGTTGAGGGATTGTTCGAGCAGGGTCTCCCAATGGCTATGAATTTTGTCCATTTTCGTATAATTTTTTATTTTTTAGTCTAACGCAGGGGTTTTTGGGTGGGTCAAATCCTATAATTCATTTTAAATGGGTCAAGGGTAGACCAAGAGTCCGCAAACCATGGTTTGCGGACCATTGGATACATAAGCTAAATCACTATAAATAGATGAACCTTTCTTGAGTCATAGGTAGGGAATGAATAAATATTGATGCAAAGTATGAGCTGTTAGATCTGTGGTAGGGTTGTTTGGGTTAGCACTCATGTTGGTTGTGTGCACAAAGATCCTCTCTCCTACTGTGTGAGGACCCTGCTAGCTATGTGTGTAGGTTGTAATTTGGGAATGTAAGAGGATTTTGGTTAATAATATAGATGTGTGAAAGTATTGTGGATATTTTATGTTATCTGGACCTGATCTATTATGGTTGATGCGGACTTGAGTTATATGATCTATCTGTAAGCTATGAACTGTCTACTTTTATGGTAAATGCATCTATGATTTGTTAATCTGTTGCGAATATAATTTTCTGTCATTATTTCTGATAGTACGCATGTGGATGCGAGCCTATTAATTAGATCTGATAACTGTGGACTGGCTTGAATTACCTGCTCTCTCCCAGGGTGTGAAAACCTCATTCCAGCACCCTCCCATACTACTTCAGGGGAGACTTTGGCTTGCACAAGCAAGTCACTGCCGAAAGGGCCAGTAGTATAGGGGTTTGTTGGCAAACCTTAACCTTCGAACCTGGGTTAGGACCCCTCGAGCCAACGCATTTTCTCCTATAAATTTTACAGTTAGTAGTAGTAAAATTTTGAAATTAAGAGGGTTTGTTTGAATAATGTAGGGGTTAAAACATAATAATTGGAGTAATAATATCTTTGTGATCCTCTGCTGCCACTGAATTGAGCACTAAGGCCATAAAAGGGACACCTTTCCCTCACTCAATCAAGAACAACAAGAATAGATAGGGGGTGGGTTTAACACAAGGGAACCTTCAAATGCCAAAATAATTCATTTGCAACCTCATGTGGTAGATATATTTAGGATACATCAATGGATAGGCTTCTTTGAGTTACTAAAGGAATATCATGATGATATTTATTTTGGTTTTTTCATGGCCTTAAATTCACAATAAAATGTTCGTGCCACCACTATTGTGAAGTGGTTAGCCATAACAATAATTCCTATAGTTATCAGTAGAGTAACCACACTATCTCTATGTATCAAATGGAATAGGGAAGATAAGGCCACTAGTGCCACTGTAAAGAAGAATTTCTTTATTGCAAAAGGGAAACCTATGGAATATAAGAATGGGGTTAGGAAGGAAATCTTGCCTTATCCATGGGATGAGGTAGCTTATCATATTTTAAACTACATATCCCATGAGGGAAGATTAAGTGTAGTATATTTATACCAATTTAGAATATTGCATGAGCTTAGATTCAAGGAATATTTTCCTCTTGCTCAGAGATTAAATTTAGCATACTTCCTCCTTCATTCAACTAGGGACGTGATCTAGAAAGTAAGAGAGGGGAAGAATTAGAATTTATCCTACCATGGTCTTATCAAATTGGTAGTGCAGGATGCCCTAAAGAATTTAAAAATTCCTATCCCATCATCCAAATTCATAGAAATGGAAAAATAAACATTTATAGGAAACTAGAGCATTACTCCTAGGGAAACTCCTACATCTAGCCTTGGTGGTAGGGAAACAAGAACATAGGAAGAATAAACAGAGAGGACAATAGAAGAAGTAGAGAAGAAAACATAGGAAGAAGAAGCAAAGGAAGAATATGAAGGAGGAGGAGATGATGAGGAAGAAAAGGAAGAGAAACTATAAGACGAGGCCCGGAGTCCTAAAGGGGGCACTCAACCAAATAACACTGAGATATCCCCTCAACAAACTAGTCTATCACCAGTGAACACTGAGCATGATGTAGCATACACTTTAGCTACCTTGAGAACTCCTATAAAATCTAAAAATAAAGTACCAAGACACGCCCCTCTCTACTTTAAGATAAGGAAGAGTGCTAGATTAAAACATGTGAATTACCATTGAATTTTCCTCAAGCAAGAAAGAGGATGTGGGGCCAAGTGAGGGAAAAAATTAGGAAGTCACCTCTCCAAATCCCAAATGTACTACTCCCATAGCCTATGTGAGGAGGCCTTGCACTAGAGAAACATCCTTCAAGCAACCCAAAGCATCCACATAACTCCAAAAGCAAGAACAGGGCATGTTATAGCAAGAACAAACATGTTACAGGAAAAGTAGAGCATGCTACAGGAAGGATACAAAATGATACATGAAGGATAGTGTTAGCTCCCTATAATCAGAAAGATTGGAAAAGTCCGATCACAGAAACAACATCGTTTCAACCAACTTTGGGATTCTAGGATCTAGCCCTCTTGAATCCGGAGAGGGATCTCTCCAATATGTACAAAGATAGATTTGTCTTTGAAATTTGGGGTAATAATAATAGGCTAGTTATGAAGGCCAAGGTTTTGTTTTGTTTTTGGATGGTTGAGCCTGAATACTATTTGAGGTGGAAAGTCCTAAGTGCAAAGAGTTTCAAAGGTGAGAAGTTGCAAGTGAATAGAACAGCTAGGCTAAAAAGATAGAAATAATGTTGGTTTTTAGTCTATTGGGCTATGGAGTCATAACAGGGCTTTAATTGAGCAACAACATCAAGAGTGATCTAAGGGGAAAGTCATCTACATCACAAGATTATTGAGATTAAAATGATGGAATGGGAACAATAAAGTGTTGGAGAGGTGGAAACTGATAATAATTTCACAAAGGATTTATAGTCAGTCCAAACAAGAAAATCCTTTTAAGTAACTATTTAAAACCAACCAAGTGCAGGGCTAACCATTGACTTCTTGGGCAAGTTTGTATTAAAGAAAATTAATTGACAAACAATCCAGTAATTCACATAATTACCTTCAAAAAGTATGAAAAATTATAAGAGAAGACAAAGTATAAACTTAAGATTAGATAAAGTACTTTTAAACCTAGTTTGCTTTCAGTTAACACCAATGGAAACTTTCTGAATCTACCTTTGGAGAATAGAAGCTAGAAATAGGGAAAACCATCACTTTTCTAGTCTAAATTTAATAAGCAATTAAGGAAAATAACTTTCAAGAACAATGTTTAAAGAAAACAGTAGGATGAGGGAACTCCAACATTCCTAACTGCTTAAACTATATTAAATCATTCTAAAATAAAAAATTTGGAGGAAAACATTGAGATAAAGATTTTCAGTCAGAGAAGGTTACTGATGTACAACAGGTCCTAACTCTATAAATTTTTTTCTTTATTAGAGAATAGTAAACAATATGAAATACATAGAAGGAAAAAAATAACAAAGAAAGGGGCACTTCACCAGTGATATAGACCAGGATCCCAAGAAACAACTTGTTTATTGATTTCAAACCAGTTAGAGTACTCAGGTCTAATGTTTCAGTTCAGCAATCATCTTCACTTATCCAGCCTAACTAATATAGCACAAATAGAGCTTCAAGGGCCAGTGAACACTATTTACAGAATAAAATTCTCAAGCTCAATTACATAAGAATGTTCAGCAACCTAATCAACCAACAGTTTCTCATCATTTACATGAGTATTTATAGAAGGATGAGGAGGTGAGATCTGATAAAAGATCTCTCAGGACAATTAATACAGATTCAAGACTTCTCGGCCTTTGAGGGGCTCGATGGAGAAGTTCACAGGTGGATTGTTGTATTAACTGTTTTAAAATTATGAATTAAACTTGGTGGGAGCTTTTGTTTGACTTCAAGGGTCTGCATAATGTTTGGGGTAACTTTGCAGATATTTCTGCATTTATTTCCTTGTAGAAGTAACTCCTTGGCTACGCTGAGGCAAAGTATTAGATTTCAAACAATAACTTTGGCCTCTGTTTTGAATGCTTTAAGGCACAGGTGGAATTTATGGTAGCTGAGGAATCAATTCGCCTCAAATGTGGTAGTGGAGGCCTGCCTGCCTGTTAAACACTTATTATTTCTTTAATTGTGTTTTAATTCTAGGAATTAGGCTTTTGAGAATCATTCTTAGCCATTATTCCCAAACCTGTCTTTAGTCCTCTATTCTGCTGCGCTCTGTTCTTCAACACTGATACTCTTTTAACTGTGTCTTTAATAAAACAGTGTCTTGTAGATGTGCAGGGCCGCGCTGGGCTTTAAAGGCATCAATGCCCATGAAGCATTGATAAAGCGTCGAATCAGAACCTTGCGAATAGTCTCCATTGATAATTCAAAGGCATGGGAAACGTCTTTCCCGGCCTTTGGAATTTCTTTTGAACAGATGGAAAAACCATTAATCCCTGCAATAATACACAAAATATTTAGAAAATCCTGCGTTTTTAGGTTTAACTGCTTCAGAAGGCGGGGAAGGAGCGTAGCCGTTGGATGAAAGCATCCAACGATGGAGATTTATTTAAGAGGAGGTTAAAGAAGGGAAGGTAAATGAACAAGTCAGAGTGATTATGGATCGTCCAATCTGAACATGTGGATGGTCTAGATCCAATCAGAGGATCACAATCAGGGGAGCACAATCGGGGGTGGCAAGCAAATGCACCGATTGAAAGTTACGATGTGATGTAGCGCAAACCGTCAATCTAAAGATTAGATCAATGGTGGAGAATAAATCGAGAGAAAGGCTGATGGGGGGAGGAATATAATGCAGCGATGAAGAATTGCGATGAAAATTTACACGGGCCTTTGATCTGAGGATCAGATCAATGGTGGAAAATGAATCGGGATATGGCCGATCAGCAGGAGCAAACAAGTGTATGCGATGGAAAAATGCGATGCGATGGAGCGCTTCGAGACTTCAACACTTTGTCCCGGGGGAAAGTCATATGAAATAAAATGGCAGGGGGGGGGAGAGTTTATATGTATAAGCCCTAATTGCATCAGAAAGTCTGATGCGACCTTTTCAATCAACCCATTGTATTTCCCCGATGCGATTGCATAATCGGGTCTTTTTAATATACCCATTTATATTAACACGTGACTTTATCTCTTTAGACCATAACTTTGGATAAATGGGTTTTCGTATTTACAAAGGAAAAAACGGATTGGGAATGGATTTTCAATGTTTTAAGCGCGAAGGCGGGCCCATGGGATATATGAAAAAAATAATATGATCGGGGTTTTTACAACACAAAGGCTAATTGCATCGGAGTTTATATGTGACACGAAACTTACGCACCATCAAAAATTTCCGATGCAATAAGCGCTCGGGACCATAACTCTTGGTTTTTCACAATGAAAACATGAGATCTGGAGTTTACAATAAAGGGAGTTGATCACATCGGGGGTTCATAAGCATGGGCTAATCGCATCAGAACTTTTGAAACCTGGAAAAGACTTGTGCAACTAGATTTTTGCTATGAAATGAGCACCGAGAAGGGTTAGTGCTTGGTTCTAATGATGAGGCACATGGAGGGGAAGTGGTTAAGACTTAGCCCAATTGGGCTTAAGCCTTTATGCAAAAACATGTTTTTTTCATGAAATTTTTCAAGGTTTTCAAATGGATTTGGGGGTTTTGGTAAGGTTAAAGAGTGAGTCTTTAACCTTGTAAAAGTGATTTTCATGAATGGAAGATGAGGAATCATGAAAACAAAGGAGTTTTATGGAGAAAAAGGGGAGAAAATGAAGGTTAGTTTTGAGTGGGAGAAGGGGGAAAATGATGGTTTTTCAGCAGTTTCTTCTCATGAAATCAGCAGAATTTCTGAGTATCAAATGGCAACAGCAATGAAGATTTTGGACAGAGGCATGAGGCCTTCAAGACTCTGCAAGAGCCAAATCTTTTTAGTAATAAAATTTGTTCCTTGAAGGCTCAAAATGTTTTGGCCACCTTTTGCTATAACAAGTATTATAGGTGGCTAACAATGGCTCCACTTGGGGATGATGCCTTCTTAAAGGCATCAAGAACTTCAGACTTGCATTCTCAGGGAGGCTGACCTGTGCCTAATCCATTGGGCTGCCCTTCCTTTGCTGGGATGATCTTCTCTAAAAACATATTAGCAGCCATGAAAGCAATGGACCTTCATCAATACAAACTTTCTACCTACCCAATCCTACTGATCAAGCATTTTTTCTTCATTAGAGTGCACTTGGATTGGAAAACTCTTTTCACAAAATTTTATTCTTTTGAAAGCAGGAAATCTAATCTATTTATACTCTTTATTTCTCCATGGACTCAGATTAAACAGTTGATCCCATATGATTCTCTACTTATTCTATCAATCTGTGAGGATTAAACAGTCTAATAGATTTTCTATTTTCTAAATTCTACAACAAAAAATTAAAAAGAATTCAAGTTAGGATTAAATAGTCTAACTTGATGTTGGTCTATGGAATAAAAAAAAGCTTCACATAGATATTATTTTGTAGAAAATAAAAAAAATGGAAGGCTTAAGATCTAAAAATTTCTCATCATGGCCTTCTCTTTTTATAGCTCTGTTTTGACTCTTATGTGAGTTGTTTCTTCCTTGCTCTCTGGTTCAGATTTTGAGCTGATTAGAACCAGATTTTGACATCTCTTGACTCAGGATTTGAAGAAAATTTGAGTCATTTTCTTTTTGAAACCTTAGGTTCAGATTTTGATCTTGTTTGAACCTTTAATTTCTATCCTAAACTATCTACTGATAAGCCAATATTAAACAATTTGGGAAATCGAATTCACTATCCTATCAGCAGAAAATTTAAAGCTAATTAGTCAAGTTTAGGCTGTTTGAATAACTAGAAGTGTGTTATTCAGGAGTGGCACTTTAGCTTGCACACTTTCAGATTTGTTTATTTTTTGGTATGGGGCTATACCTTTCTTGTTTTTCACAATCTACCCTTTTTTCTTTCTTTGTTTGTTTTTATATTTTTGTTCCTTTGTATTCTTCGAGGCAAAAAAAAAAAACTAACTAAATGCTCAAAGTTTGAGCCTTATCGACATTCCTATCTAACCTATTCTAAACATGGAGTATTTACATATTCATATGATACAAAAGTGCCAATGCATCCAGCTGAGTAATGTCAAGAAGAAGAAGAAAATCTGGCTACTTGTCAGAGGTATCCATAGAACATATTGAAGACTAACCTTCAATATTAAGGCTATCACAGAAGGCAACATATTTTTATGTCCCTGGCTCTTGCAAAGGGTCACTGTTTGATAATTTGAGCTAGTTGGGATTTCCACACACTCTTCCATAGGATCAAAAAAGAAAAGATGAACATTCTCTTCTTTTTGGCCCTCCATGTCTGGTAGATTATTTGCTTCCAAGGCTTCAGCTTTGAGGAGTATATCTTCAGAAAGTTGTTTGGAAGAATCATCATCCTTGACCTACATAATAGCAAACAGTGAAATATCTTCTTTCTCTAAATTTATGTTTGCTTCTGATATAAATTCAGGTTCTTTGAATGGCAGGTTGATATCAATGATAGGAGAAATTTCTTCTTGAAAAGAGGGTATATCCGCAGTAGGATAGTCTTGTATTTGTTTTTCTCCTTCAAAGTTTTTCCATTATCTTTTATTGTTTGGGATAGCAGGTCTGAATTTTTCTCGAATTGTATATTGTCTGCTCTCCCAAGGTCTTAAACATGTGCTAGCCACAAGGGCTAAACCATTAGCAAAACTGTTTTAGTATTTAGGAACAAGTATAAGTTGAGATTCTTTAAAAAATTTCAATAAATATATGGTATCATCCTTATATTCTTTGAGTCTAGGGTGTTCAACCATGCATTCATTTTTCACTTGCCTAATTAGCAATTCTGTGTTTCCATGAACTGTTATCTTCTGAACTCCTGATTTTTTCAATAAATGTAGCCCCAAGAGTAGTGCATCATACTCTACTATGTCAGTTGTGCATTGAAAGTTAAGTTTATATGAATGGGCCTCAGAATAATGGTTCTGGGTATCATAAAGCCATATTCCCACACCTGCATTAGTTTTAGTACATAACCCATTGAAATTCATGATCCAAAGAGGACTAGTTTCAGTTTTACCATTGATTTCCTTACTATCCTCTTTATCTTGAGTGCCATATGATTTTTCTATGGAATAGGAACCATGTTCATGACTGTCTGGTTGAGATGATGGATCAGAAGATAGTTATTTGCTTAGTATTTTATCGATTTGTTCGTCTATTAAAGGAGAGATTTTCCTTTCAATATAAACAGAAAAAGAGCTACCATGTTTCTTATGACCAATAAAATAACTTTCTTCATCTTTATAACAAATTTCTCTATGTGAATGAGCAAGAGTATTTGTTTTGAAATAAATATTAGAGACTGATTGTTTATTAATAGTCTAATCTATCTCATCTTCTGTCAACGGGGTGGATATTCCTACGTCCCCTTGAACAAAAGTACAGTAGTTCTCTGTCTCTTGTGAAGACGGATTTTGTGGCTGGATGTCTTCTTGAGCCTCAGCTATAAGGGATGATGAATCAATGTTTGAGTTTTTAGGGATATCTTGAGGAATGTTCAATATTTCTTGGCTCATACCTTCCTCAACTAATTCATCTATGTTTTTAAAACCTTTCAACAAGATATTAAACTCGTGAATGGCCATTAAAAGATCTTCAGGATGTATTTCTTCCAAATCTTCATCATTGTCTATAATATGTTGGGTGATGTTTTGCGATGGATCATAGTGTATTTCACCCCACAATAAGGATGTAGTGTTTTCTTTATAGTTCTCATTAAACACATATTCAGGGTCCTTTAAAGAAAACAAACTACTAGATCTCAAGCATTCATACCAATCCCTAGCTTTTCCTTCTAATGTTAACATGAACATTTTCATTAGGTAGTCTTCATGCCATTCAAATTTCAACCTCCATGCACATATGTGAAATTTGATAAGATGTAATAAAGGGTCTTCAAACTTTTGACCTTGAAAAACAGGCAGGTTGTCATCCCAATTCACCTGGGGCATCTTATGTGGAAACCCAGGGATATGATCTCTACTCATTGGGGAATATCTTCGTTGTATTATTGGAATCATGTTTTTAAATCAAGAAAGAGGTCACTGTGTCTAGTTACTCAATTTTAGGGTCCTCTACCAGTGGATTCATTTGGTCCTTTGGAAGTTTCAGAGTGTGGAGTCGCCAGGTGGAAATTTTTGGCTCTTTTCAAAGGTAAAAGTGTTTATGGTCCACCACCATTATGATTCTTGTAGAGCTGCACAGTTTTCAGGAAATGAATTAGCTCTCAAGGGTGATCTGAAAATAGTTGATAACTTAATCTTAGGAGACTTCCTAAGGATACTTTCTAGGTTGTCAACTATTTCAGGTGGGTTTGGGTTAGGGTAGGCTCTAGTGTGAATCTTTCTAGGAGCCACTATGCTGTGTTTTTCAGACCCAAATAAAAAAGAAAAGTTCAACTAGATATGACAATCTTTAACAGGTTAACTAATCTGTTTACACAAATTTTAATCCTGCAGTCTTCTGACTGAGTTTGAAAGATATTATAATGATAAGGGTTCTTCCCAGTGGAGTATTAAGGTCTGTTCAGGATTGTGGAGTCGCCAAGTAGAAGTTTTTAGCCTGTAAGGAGGTAAAAGGTTTTATGGTCGACCACCATGTTTATTGGATACCAATTTGAAATATTTTTAGGTTTTTTTAGGGTTATTTTTCAGTTGTATGGTTTTTAAGAATATCTTAACTCTGTTTCAAAACTTAGATATGGTTATGAGACAAAGACAGTCTACTCTTATGGCTAAGCCAGCTGATTTTTCAAGGTTAGATAAAGTCTTATGAGAATCCTAGGGTTCACCTAGTTTGTCACTGATTCAAACAAGTTTTACCATGATTACCTTCGTTTGGTAGTGCTTGAAAAGGATTCTTTTTACTCTCAAAGTTTTATAAAAATGAAAATGATTCTGGGTGTGAGTTCCCCGGCGGAGTCACCAAAAATGTTAGCTCCCTGTAATCAGCAATATTGGCAAAGTCTGATTAGAGAAACAACATCGTTTCAACCAAATTTGGGATTCTAGGATCTAGCCCTCCTGAATCTGGAGAGGGATCTCTCCAATATGTACAAAGATGGATTTGTCTTTGAAATTTGGGGTAATAATATTAGGCTAGTTATGAAGGCCAAGGGTTTGTTTTGTTTTTGGATGGTTGAGCATGGATACTATTTGAGGTGGAAATTCCTAAGTGCAAAGAGTTTCAAAGGTGATAAGTTGCAAGTGAATAGAACAACTAGGCTAAAAAGATAGATATAACGCTGGTTTTTAGTCCATTGGGCTATGGAGTCATAACAGGGCTTTAATTGAGCAACAACATCAAGAGTGATCCAAGGGGAAAGTCATCTACATCACAATATTATTGAGATTAAAATGATGGAATGGGAACAATAAAGTGTTTGAGAGGTGGAAACTGATAATAGTTTCACAAAGGATTTATAGTCAGTCCAAACAAGAAAAGCCTTTTAAGTAACTGTTTAAAACCAACCAAGTGTAGGGCTAACCATTGACTTCTTGGGAAAGTTTGTATTAAAGCAGCTTAATTGACAAACAATCCAGTAATTCACATAATTACCTTCAAAAAGTATGAAAACATATAAGAGAAGACAAAATATAAACTTAAGATCAGATAAAGTACTTTTAAACCTAGTCTGCTTTTAGTTAACACCAAGGGAAACTTTCTAAATCTGCCTTTGGAGAATAGAAGCTAGAAACATGGCAAACCATCACTTTTCTAGTCTAACTTTGATAAGAAATTAAGGAAATAACTTTCAAGAACAATGTTTAAAGAAAACAGTAGGACGAGGGAACTCCAGAATTCCTAACTGCTTAAACTGTATTAAATCATTCTAAAATAAACAATTTGGAGGAAAAAATTGAGATAAAGATTTTCAGTCAGAGAAGGTTACCAATGTACAGCAGGTCCTAACTCTATAAATGTTGTTCTTTATCAGAGAATAGTGAAAAATATGACATACATAGAAGGAGAAAAATAACAAAGAAAGAGGCACTTCACCAGTGATATAGACCAGGATCCCAAGAAACAGCTTGTTTATTGATGTCAAACCAGTTACATTACTCAGATCCAATGTTTCAGTTCAGAAATCATCTTCAATTATCCAGCCTAACTAATGTAGCACAAACAGAGCTTCAAGGGTTAGTGAACACTATTTACAGAATAAAAGTCTCAAGCTCAATTACATAAGAATGTTCAGAAACCTAATCAACCAATAGTTTCTCATCTTTTACAGGAGTATTTATAGAAGGATGAGGAGGTGAGATTTGATAAAAGATCTCTCAGGACAATTAATACAGATTCAAGACTTCTCGGCCTTTGAGGGGCTCGATGGAGAAGTTGACAGGTGGATTTCTGTATTAATTGTTTTACAATTATGAATTAAACTCGGTGGGAGCTTTTGTTTGACTTCAAGGCTCTGCGTAATGTTTGGAGTAACTCTGCAGATATTTCTGCATTTATTTCCTTGCAGAAGTAACTCACTGGCTGCGCTGAGGAAAAGTATTAGATTTCGAACAATAACTTTGGCCTCTTTTTTGAATGATTTAAGGCATAGGTGGCATTTATGGTCGCTGAGGAATCAATTCACCTCAAATGTGGCGGTGGAGGACTACCTGCCTGTTAAACACTTATGATTTCTTTAATTGTGTTTTAATTCTAGGAATTAGGCTTTTGAGAATCATTCTTAGCCGTAATTCCCAAACCTATCTTTAGTCCTCTGTTCTACTGCGCTCTGTTCTTCAACACTGATACTCTTTTAACTGTATCTTTAATAAAACAATGTCTTGTAGATGTACAGGGTCGTGTTTTGCTTTAAAGGCATCAATGCCCATGAAGCATTGATAAAAAATTGAATCAGAACCTTGCGAATGGTCTCCATTGATAATTCAAAGGAACAGGAAACCTCTTTCCCGGCCTTCGGCATTTTTTTTGAACAAATGGAAAAACCATTAATCCATGCAAAAATACACAAAATATTTAGAAAATCCTGCATTTTTAGGTTTAAATGCTTCATAAGGTGGGGAAGGAGCATAGTCGTTGGATGAAAGCATCCAACGACGAAGATTTATTTAAGAGGAGGTTAAAGAAGAGCGGGTAAATGAACAAGTCGGAGTGATTTTGGACTGTCCGATCTGGACACGTGGACGGTCCGAATCCAGTCAGAGGATTGAAATTGGGGGATCGAAATCGGGGGTGGCGAGCAAATGCATCGATTGAAAGTTGCGATGCGATGTAGTGCAGAGTTTCGATCTAAAGATTAGATCAATGGTGAAGAATAAATCGGGAGAAAGGCCGATGGGGGGAGGAATATAATGCAACAATGAAGAATTGCGATGCGAGTTTGCATGGGCCGTTGATCTAAGGATCAGATCAACGGTGGAAAATGAATCGGGGTATGGCTGATCGGCAGGAGCAAACAAGTGTATGCGATGGAAAAATGCGATGCGATGGAGCGCTTTGGGACTTCAACACTTGGTCCCTGGGGAAAGTCATATGAAATAAAATGACGGGGGGGCGATTTTATATGTATAAGCCCTAATCGCATCGGAAAGTCTGATGCGGCCTTTTCAATCAACCCATTGTATTTCCCAGATGCGATTGCGCGATCGAGTCTTTTTAATGTACCCATTTATATTAACATGTGGCTTTAGCTCTTTAGACCAAAACTTTGGATAAATGGGTTTTCGTATTTACAAAGGAAAAAAAAGATCGAGAATGGATTTTCAATGTTTTAAGAACGAAGTCGAGCCCACGGGATATATGAAAAAAATAATATGATTGGGGTTTTTACAACACAAAGGCTAATCGCGTCAGATTTTATATGTGACACGAAACTTACGCACCATCGAAAATTTCCGATGCGATAAGCGCTCGGGACCATAACTCTTGGTTTTTCACAATGAAAGCATGAGATCTGGAGTTTACAATAAAGGGAGTTGATCGCATCGGGGGTTCATAAGCACGGGCTAATCGCATCGGAACATTTGAAACCTGGCAAAGACTTGCGCAGCTAGATTTTTGCGATGCGATGAGTGCCGAGAAGGGTTAGCGCTTGGTTCTAACGATGAGGCACATGGAGGGGAAGTGGTTAGGACTTAGCCCAAGGGGGCTTAAGCCTTTATGCAAAAACATGTATTTTTCATGAAATTTTTCAAGGTTTTCAAATGGATTTGGGGGTTTCGGTAAGGTTAAAGAGTGAGTCTTTAACCTTGTAAAAGTGATTTTCATGAATGGAAGACAAGGAATCATAAAAACAAAGGAGTTTTTATGGAGAAAAAGGGGAGCAAATGAAGGTTAGTTTTGAGTGGGAGAAGGGGGAAATGATGGTTTTTCAGCAGTTTCTTCTCATGAAATCAGCAGAATTTCTGAGTATCAAATGGGAACAAAAATGAAGATTTTGGATAGAGGCATGAGGCCTTCAAGAGTCTTCAAGAGCCAACTCTTTTTAGTAATAAAATTTGTTCCTTGAAGGCTCAAAAAGTTTTAGCCACCTTTTGCTATAACAAATATTATAGGTGGCTAACAGGTAGAATGCACAGAAAGAGGAGAAAAATGCACAAATGAAGGGGTAGAGTGCGCAAGTAGAAGGTCAAGATGTGCAAGAGGGGGTACACACTAAATAACAACAACTACAAGAGACAAAAACATCTGCAAATACTTTTGAAAAATATATCACAAAACTTCAAGAACCTACTACACAAACCAGTTTTTGATATTATTACAAGTTCATTGAGGGAGGGATATTGATCCCTAAAAAATTCACAATTCCCCTCCTATATGAGCTGGAGATATAATGAGGGTGCACCTACAGATGGATGTAGCTCACCAAGTCAAATAATGTTGGATATGTGGGGTTGATGGAATAAAGGCTCATTGAAATGGGGAAAGAGCTAGATGATGTAAGGCTCAAAGAATTTCTAAGGTTTTTTCCTTCAAATTTTCTTCTGCTAAGTTAACTTCTTCTAAAAAAATATTAATATGAGTTATTTCCTCAATAAATAAATCATTTTCTTCTAGTGAATCCATGAAATTATCATCAGTCTCATTAATAATTTTATCTTCAAATTCCATAAGTAATTGATATTCTTGATCAGAGTCAACTTCTTAACCATTTGAAAAACCATCACTATCTTCATGTGTATAAAAACTTATGTTGTTTTCAAACCTTCTCCTATTTATTTTTACACCTTCTTTCCATTTCTCATGATTTTCTCTATATGGAAATTTAGCAGCATAATGACCAAATCTACCACAAGAAAAACACTTGAAGGGAACCTCACCTCTGAATCTCCGAGTAACTAATTGGAGTTTCTTTACAAATTTTTCCTCTTCTTCTTATAATAGATAGCTTTATTTTTCCTTTTATTTTCCTTTTGTAGTATATTTGAATGCAACTTCTCTAATATCTAACAGACCCACTTTTCTCATTTCATAGGCTGTTATAATCCCATGGAGTTGTTCAATAGTAATACTCTTCAAGTCCAAAATTTCTTCGATGACATAAAATTTTGAATCAAAATTTGGAGTTAGAGACCTTAATATTTTTTCAACCAGTGATGATTCTTTTATTTCTTCACTGGGATTTCTCATAAAATTCATGATCTCATCTACCTTAAGAAATAAAATTGTGATACTTTCATCATTGTGCACTATAAGAGTTTCATATTGAGTTCTAAGAGTTTGAAGTTTGGAACTTTTTACCTTCATGTCACCTTCATATATCTGGATGATATTGTCCCATATAACATTTTCCATATTCAGCTGCATGACTTTGGAAAATTATGACTTGCCAAGCTTCCTAACAAAGCATTAAAAACCTTTGCATTGGTCCCATATTTCTTCTTATATTCTTCATATATGGGAATGGAGGATGGATATTGATAAGCTCCTTCAAATATTCCCCATACATCTTCTACAAGTGATTGTAAGTAAGATCTTGTTCTTACCTTCTAGAAAACTAGATTGGTTTCATTGAACAATGGTGGCCAGATAGATGTTATCCCCTCTTGATCTCTCATCTTGATGAATATTCCTTCAAGCAATAAAGCTTATTTCCAAGGACCTTCTTTGATACCAATTGTTGGGAAAAATACTAAGGGGGTGGGGAGGGGGATGGGGGTGAATCAATATTTGAAAACTTGATTTAATTTTCTTATTCTGATTTTTGTATGCTACTATTGTGAATTAAACATTGTATGCGAGCAAATTTAATGCATACAACTAGCATATATCCATTCATATTTTCTTTTAGTAAATTTATCTTGAACCAGTATGTTTGTACTTCATCACCATTATATATATATATATAGTGACCATGTGTAGTAAGAAAAAAATAAAGCATCACACAGAAGAAATACATATGAACACCATGAATTTTAGGTGGAAACACAATGTGGGAAAAAACGACCATTATTGTCGTGTTTGTCTAATTTTTATTATGATGAAATAATTCTTACAATAGTATACTAGTTTAGACTCATACCACTACGTAGGAACCCACCTATAGAAGGCTACAACCTTCTCTCGTTCTCTAGCAACTACTAGAAGGGAAATCCAACCCTTGATTAAAAATGTAGCAACTTCTAGGCCACGTTTCATAAAATTTTTAGACCGGACCCACTACCATCATCTAAGCCCAATACCAAATATAAAAAAAAAAACCAATCACTATGAGAAATCAACCAATCATTGAACCAACTGAATCAAGCAATCACTGAACTAACTGACACCCAAATCAATCAACTTATTCTCAAACAACCAAAGAAGTTATATCACTGTAACCAAAATACCAATACTGAACCCAAACACTGCATCAACTTGTTGAGCCAATTGAAAAACCTGATCAATAAAATGTCAAAATATATATGCTACTTTAATTTAACAAATCTACATGTATACATGACTTCAATGAAGCATACGTGCATACAGATCTCCAAATATTGAACCCTGAAAACAAATCACTATCATTCTGAAACAAACATTGAGTCATACCCTGAACCATTGAATCACTCTGAAATAATCACAGAACCATAAAAAATATTCAATCACATGTTTCCAGTAGCATCAACATTCTTCAATCAATCAAATCAACTTTAATAGTCACTTTCAAGCCTAGATCATCAATAAATACTTCATTGGTAGACAACATAATCATAACAAGACTTATCAGACTGATCTAACAACTTATTCAACAAAACCCTAGCTTATACATGCACTTTATGTAAATCACTTCCACGTGTATACCTCTTCAGGAAATAAACTTGTGTACATATCTGTCTAAAATGCAGGATCGACACATGACTTACCAGCATGAAACCTATGTATGTATGCGCCTTTCAGGTTTTTGAACCCATGTATGCATGCACCTTCCATATTATCAAACCCGCGTATAGATCTACAATTAGTTACTTATACCTTCATTGCACATCAGACCTTTATAACACACCCATCTCATGGTATATACAATAATACATGTGTGAGACATAATATCACGGATCAAACCAATCAATTATCACTATAGTGATTTCATAACTATTAGATCTAATCTATCATCAAATTCCTGGGTGCATACATAGTTTCACATCAAAAAATTCATTAATCTTCCATTACATGCACAGTTGCTTCAGATCTAACTATTCAAAAAATATTAATCACTTTCACACTATCAACACTTTGATCTTCATATCCTTATATAGCTTAGGCCTTATCTAATGCCACAGGTCAAAACCATAATTTTTTTAATTCTATTCCTGGAATGGATCAAATAGTCATTACTATGCTCAATATGGGGCCAATACCATGGGAAAGACCCTTAGTATTTATAATACGATGGTGTAGAAACACTAGGTGAATTTTCTTCTTCATACCGTTGTGTGTACCCGAATTTGCTTCACAAAACCCGTGTATACCTATCAAAACATACCCTATTCCTCTCTCTCTCTCTAAACTACTATGCCTTTCTCCAAATTCTCTTCACATGTAGACACATCCCATTGACATCTTCATCAAGTATATTTCCATCAAGGACAACACATTAGTCATAATGCCAAAAAAATCTACTATGAAGAGAACTAATAAATACAACTAAGGGGGAACACTTTGGACAACTTTGGTTATGGAGAAACCAAGAAGGAAGGAAGGAGCTTAATCTCGAGGGGAGTTTCTAGTGGCACAACATGTTTTTTTGGAGGAATGTGCCTTTCCCCATATCATTCAAAAAGGAATTCTTGTTGTTCATATAAATTGTTATATGTGCTTAATGAGATGTAATTCTATTTTTAATTGGCATTTTGGTTGTTTTTATCAAGTGATTTTTATTTTAATGAAAAATTTTAATTTTTGGTTATATTTTTGAAATAATTAATCTAGGTTGTGAAATAATTATTTCCTACTCATATATATAGTACTTTAGTAAATTATTTTACATGTTCCGAGTAAAGAAACAATGTAAAGTTTATTGTCAATATGGGTTATTGGAGCAATTAATCCAAACAATGGTATGTTAGTATGCTATGACATGCAGATTTAGAAAAAGGTAGAGTTGGGATACATATTAAATTAAAGGTATAATGCAACTTAAGTAAAATATGGATAATATAGAGGAATCTACTACAATACAATATGATTATGTATTATATTTGTCTATAATAGAAGTTAAGAAGAATTCAGAATAGAGTAATTATACCTGAATGAAAGTAGAATAAATCTAAGAAACACCAATTAGAGGTCATCAAAATAAGGTACATTTTGTTGGGTCAACCTCTTAAATACTATCTAAAGTTACACCTATTATTGGATGAAAATCCTTTTTCTTGGTCTGATTGAATCCATGAAAGGGATTCTGGTTGGGCATATCAAAAATAAGTAGTGTCAACAATATTTTCATCTAAAAATAAATTCATATTTAATTTGAAATTAACTTGAAGTACTTATTACAAGGTAGTTAGGGCAAGTAGTGTAGAAGTAGATATTAATTCCAAGAAGGATAAATATTTCATTATTCGCATTAGTTAGTCATTACATAAGAGATGTTTAAACCCATTAAGAATACATGATCAATTAAGAATTGCATGATCCTATCAATATCCTTAATTAAGTTGGTTAATTTTTAATCTAGGTCGACTCAGATCGAGAATCAACAAAAGTGCACCTAACTAATCTATGGATAATACCCTGTTATTGTGCAGGTATAGTTTGTCGGGACTCAACAAACCATAACTCATTTTATAATATTGAAAACAATTCCAGTACTATGGGAGATTATTAATTATTTTATATCTGAGTTCAGAGTAGAACTAGGTAAAAATATATATTACAATATTTTGTATGAGGAAAAACAAGAAAGTAATTAGAATTAAAAATAAATTAAGCTCCATATAAAGAGAAATTTATGCTAGAAAATGAGTAAGTATTTATTAAGCTAAATATACTCATGCTAAGAATAACATCCAAGCTCTCAGCTCTAAGTATAATACAAAGTGTATTTTCTAGTAAATTAAATCAAGGAGTTCAATAGAAGAAGTGAGTGGAAGGTATCAAACTCTTAAGTTTTGTAAACAAGAAAACCACAAGGGTTCCTTATGAAACAATTCAATTGCATAGGCTCATTTTGAGAATCCCCTAAAATATAAAAGTATATGAGTCACTGAATGCTATAAAATTTACAAAATATCATGATTCAAAATGGAAATTAAACTGGAGGACAATTCAACCAAGATTCTATGAGCTTTCCAACATGTATACTAATTGTTCATCAAGAGTTAGGGTCCTGGTTTATCCTAAAAACTTTTGAAAAACGTTCAAACTAAGGTTCAAGGAGTATCAACAAAAGAAATAACTTGATAAATAAAACAAAAATAAAATAAACATGATAGAAAAAAGGGTCATGAATAAGAAATATACGTAAAATACAATTTAGTACCTCAAAAGGGTATTCCATGGGATTGTTTGATTTACCTGCGAAACAAGTAAATATGTCATTAAAACATATTCCACTAGAAAACGAAACAAAATGGCATACATAAATTACGGTGAAATTGTAACAAGATATTCCGTTGGGTTACCTATGAGGGGGTTTAATCTGTAACATATCTCTTTATACACACAATTGTTTTTTCTACCAGAAATATACAAGCATATTTTTTTCCACTATTGTTATACTATATTCTGCTCTCCACCCACAAAGAGAATTTAATATTTCACTTAAAGTATAATGAACCATAGTTATCATATGTACCCATATTGTCTCGTGATGTGACCATGGTCGATCTGTTCTCATAAATCCATTATGCAATCTCGTATTCAATGTCATTAAAGAATATCAATATAAATGAGGGAAATTTTACCAACCATTTTTTCTTTCAATTATACAAAGGCTCTTAATTCCTGAGCTAAGTAATGAATCAATCTATTAATTATTAACTAAGGCTTATTTAGTAATATACATACATTAATATTTAATTGCAGTCTTAGGAATTCACTACTTAGACATATACTGTTTTCTCATGGTTTGATAATAATTTAATGAATATTCTATTACATTAAACTATTTTCTCGTTAAAGTTGTTTTCCTTCCTCTTATACAGTATCTACGATTGTGAAAAAATGATTCTACGATAGGTTTTGCAATGATCTTAGAACAATAGAGAGACAAGGAACCCAATTAGTTTCCTTAAAGTAAATAGATGTCAGAGTGAGGCCTACCTAGAAACTGTTGTTCACTTCGCTCCTTCTTTAGATTGGAAGCTCTAATTCCAGCTTTGATCGCCAAAATTAGATCATGCACAACTAGATAACACAAGCCAAGAAAATACAATATGTATGGAGTATCATATAAATACTCTATTTAATAGATCAACATGGTATTGAAATAAGAGAGATAAAAACATCACATATAGGAAAACAAATAATTCTTTGCACTAGTATAAATATAAGGAGATTGCAACCATAAGTGGCAGCTGATCTTGCAGAAGAGCTCGTTCAAGTTGTTAACTCTTCTTTTCCTTGTCAAAATATGCATCTCAAGTCACCCTATGTGTGAGATGATAACTACTTACTGCAACATCATAATGGAAAAATCACACACCAAAGCCAATCATTACCTATAGCACATGAGAGGGTAAATATATAGGAGAGAGGGGTAAATTGGGATTTTTTATCCAATTACCATTATAAGATTTTAGATCCAAATTTTATGGAGGGGTAGGATCACAGGAAATTGGTGAAAACATCAAAGTATGGTAGGATATGATCTAAATATAAATCCAAGGTAAGTAGTTGAAACAAATTTTGGAAACTCCTAGAAGGTGGAACTTCTAGAATCCCACTTGTTCTCTTGGTATTCTATAACCAACGGAGGTGCAAAGGAGCCTTACCTTCTGGTGACCAAAATTGGCCATAGAGGAGAAAATTGTAGGTGAATGCACCCCTATAGGATTGTAGGGAGCATTGGTACTCCAAATAGCTCCAATAGGGCAGTTTAGGGTTGAAATTTGGAGGGATGAAAGGTACATTCTTAGGGTTGTGTGCAAGATGATGAAAAGGGGAATAGGATGTCGATTGATCCAATTAAGAGGCGCACTTTGATTGGATGTGACAAAATTTCCTATAACAAAATTCCTCCTAAAGCGAAAATTCATAGATGGTGACTGATGACTCTAGATCTTTACATTTTGACAAGTAGGGATTAAGTACAACCAACAAGATCCATCTATTAGAATACAAGTATAATGACATATGAATGTTGAGGGAGGCATACCCATACTCATCTCGTAAGCAAACATAACATGTGTAATGATAAAAAGACATGTTCATAGATGCAACTAATAGACTCGTAACTGGATGAATGTATTGTGATCATGGCCATCATAAATTGCAATCTTTGTATAACTCTTGAAATCACAACCTTGAAGGATGAAATTAGATATGGGGTTTTCTATCTCGTTCACATGACCAAATAATGTACGAGTCTATCCATCTGAATAAATGAGCTGGAGTTGAACAGGGTAGAAACCATATGATTACCAGCCGATGATGTAAGTCATTAACAAACGTGAGAGAAAGAATCAATGGTGTTAATGGCTCTCAAGGAACAATGGTAAAATTGGTATGGTGTGATTAAATGATCTGATGTCGAATACCAAAGAGAGTCTTTCGGTCGAAGGCCATTGATGTAAGCCTCTCACCGAGAGTGAGGAAACTTTAAATTGATGTATGCAAGCACCAAGGTACCAAATGGGTGATTCGAAGTCAACTTCCTGAATCATGTGCTGATGTTGACAAGAAGCGATCCGTCACAGGAGGGACTTCATGTATCCCCCTTCATTAACACAAAACATGTATCATAATTGAGACAGAATGATCAGAATGATACTAATATGGAACTAGATTAGGAAATGCAGACATGAAATTAAGGATTAAGTGTATTTTACCAGAGATAACCTAAATGGACTTCTCTTGAACACGCAACAACATTGAATGGATTTGGAAGAATTTACCCAAAACCAAAATTGAGGCTCTGAAAATGGTATGATAACCAAAATACAAGGGAATTACCCAACCCAATAGTCATGGAGATGAAGTGGAATGTGTCATGTTTAAGAGAGACTCACTACAATTTAGCAAAGATGGAATCCCATGTTTTCCCAATTTCCCCAACCATACTGGTCAGTACCTCTTTATTTTTTAACAAGCTTAAAGAAGATAACATATTCTTGATGTATAAATTTTATCATTCAAATGAATCCCTCCAAGTAATTTTAAAGAACCTTGACAAAGATTCGTTCAGATTTGTCATCTTCGACAAGCCCATCACTGTTTTATGTTTTAACGAGTCTAGTCAAGGTAAAAATCGACATATTTTCCATCTTTAGAGGGTTTGAAAAAGAGGCGGAAAAGAAAACTCCACATGTCCTTTTCATAGATAGTCTCTTAAGTACGAAAAGATAGAAAACAATACTCAAGAGAACCTCTTAGCCATGTTCAACCAAGGTATTGCTTTTTCATATTTAGTCTATCTCAATTTGGAAAAGGGTTAAAATTATACCGAGTAGACGTATTTTCATTTATTTTTACGAGCTCAAAAGGACAAGTGATCGAATTTTTTTTCATATTTTGGGAGTCTAAAAGAAAATGAAAGAGGACTACAGGGGGTTCCTTTTTCATTGGTTTAGAGTCTGAAAAAGAGATAAAAGTGTACTCTTCGGTCAAAGTAACCTATTATAACATAGTAAAAACCTGTTGACAGCTATCATTCTAGTCAAAACACTAGAAGAAGGATTAAGCATACCTATTTTATAGTAAAAACGAAGCATATCTAGGTCAAAATGTTAAAAATGAATAAAATCATGGCAAAATGGCCATAAATATCTAAAATGACTTTTCATTTTTACCATTGCACACTTTACCTTCAATAGTGAATATTTGGAACCCTTTTATCATTGATCTTCTGTAGCTGATTTTGACCAATCGAGGGAATCACTTCAATTTTTTTCAAATCCACGTAGGATCTAAGATATTTCTCTATCCGTCCATGGTTTATTTTCATTTTTTCATGCAAGTTTTTCAAGTTTTTGAGGCTCTGGGTTGATAAAAAATTTCTTGGAACCAAAAAATCCCCTATGTATCGAGGAGGGAATTTCACATAGGAAGTGGAACACTGCAGACATAGTTGAAATGCTCTTTCTAAGACTCCTGAGGTGCACTGGGCTAATTTCTCCAAATTTGTTCTCAGTTTTGCCTCAATTTTTTCTGGGTTTTTTCACGGAAAAGAATCTAATGAGTAATGTGTTGATGTTTTAGGTACCCATTACCAGAAAAAATCATTTATATGGATAGAAAGAGAGCATGAAGCATAATACATGGATGCCCCATATGACCTTGCTACCATCCAGGCATTTAGAAACTATTGGTTGTTGAAATAATTCTGACTTCCCGATATGAGGCAGAAAATAGAGTTGCTAAAGTACCTTTTACATTCATGGGATGTTTAGGCACATGGGTTCAAGTTTGGGGAGAATATATTGGAGATACTAGTAGATGATATTTACTTTCTGATATAATTTTGAAATTTAGGTGCCCCCATCTCTCTTCTACGTGTAAGAAATGGTGGTGAGGAAATGAAAGATTAAATTCCTACCTATTGTAGACCTCGAGCCATACCTACAAGGGAATGGAAGATTAACATAAAGGATGTGACCCAAATACCTTTGAGAATGATCTTGTTTGTTAGGTCCCTATATTACTAGTTTAGTCCCTTATTTTTGTTAGTGCAACCCACTTATTGTTATTGGTGTACCCCTGTAACCCAAATATTTTTATTATTGTGCCCTTACATTATTATTGTTAGGTTAGCTAGGATTATATTGTGACCCCATGGACTCCTATATATAGAAGTAGGTTTTTTCATTTGTATCATCCAAGAATTGTTCATTTATGTAATGTAAAGTAGCTTTACCCCTCGAAGTGGCTTATTTATAAGACGTTGATCTCTTTTTTCCTTTACTTTGGAGCTGGTTTCATAACATTTGGTATCAAAGCTTTGGATTCTAGGGTTTCGCTCCTCAAAATAGGTCATCATGGAATTTTCACTATAAATATTTTTTGAAGAAGGTTCAACAGCTAAAATTTTTACATAGTGAAGCCGAAGTCCTAAGGTACGTCATGTAAAAATTTCCGATTCCTGGTTTACAATATTTTTGAAGTTATGATTTGTGGAAGTTAGGGATTTTTTTAGGCTCCCGAATTTCACCTAAACAGGACATCATGGAATTTTCTATACAAGTTTGTTTCTACGAAGGTTAAGAACCTAAAACATTTACAAAGAAAAGCTAAAAGCCTGAGCAACGTTGTGTATAAATTTCAGATCTTTGTTCTCAATATTTTCGGAGATATGATCTGTGCAAGTTAGGGTTTTTGCAAGCTCCCGAATGTCATCTCAAAGAGGTGACTGTGGGAAAATCATCGTAGCTCTCTCTCTGAGCATCGTATTGGAATTTTGTAAAAGGTGGCCACAAGTACAGAAACTATAGTTTTCTATTTTTCAATTTGAGAGTCAAAGGAGAAAACAATGACACATGGCACATCGTACAAGTTCTCTCTACTAAACCAGTCCATAATTAGGTCATTTTGGGAGATTGGGTATAACCTTACCTTGAATAATCCAAATCAGGTTAGACCCATGGAATTCAAAAGAAAATTTAGAGTTATATGACATGACATAATTTTAGATATTTAATATCCTAAATCACAGATATAATTTATTTTCAATATCTAGCTCCTCAAAAGCAAGAAAAAGGTGTGTATTTTTTTTTTTCCGAATTGCATAAGCCTTGTTTGAAGAATCAATTTGAATTGATTCCAAGGGAATATTGTAGAATAAGTATCAGTATTGGGTTATAAAATCCCCCTTAAAAAGAATTAAACATGCATTAAGCCTTCAAAAGGCTCTACGATGACTCATGAAGATGAAGAAATGCAACATGACATATCAAAATTACAAGAGCAAGTGCACCAAATTTCTCTCTTGCGAAGAGCAACATAAAATGAAATGGATGCTTTGAAGAAAAGTGTGGAAGCTAAGATGGATTTTTTGAAGAAAGGAATGGAGTCTACGATGGATGGTTTGAAGAATGGTATATAAGAAAAAATGGAAGGTTTGAAGGAAGACATGGAAGGTTTGAATGAATGTTTGTCAAAGTTGATACAAGAAATGATTCCTAATGGTGAAAAGATAGTAGAGGAAACTCATGAAGGTAGAAAAATAAATGTTAATCGTGATTTCATAAACTCAAATGTTGGATGGAAGACACACCATATTCCAAAGATCTATATAATGAATTTTTATGGCAAGGATCCCATAACATGGATACTACAGATGGAGCAATAGTTTGATCTCAATAATGTGAAAAACACAAAAAAGGTACACATTGTAACTTTATATTTAGAAAAAAATACATTTTTATGGTATAGACGGATTTTCTCCTGTAAAAAATTGTCACTTGGTCAATTTTTATGAAGGAAATGATAGAAAATTATGAGGATACAAAGAGAAACACCTTCTTTAGCCAGTTGATAAATATCAAACACAAGGGTTTAGTGGTGGAGCACATTGAGGACTTCCAAAAATTGAATATAAGGATAGTCGATATTCCAAAGGAACACAGGATTGATGTCTTCATCGGGAGTTTAAAGGATAACATCCAACATGAGGTTTGTGTTTAGGAACTTTGTCAGACTAGGAGGTAACTCCACAAAACTGAAAGTGCATTAGATGGAGATTGTGTGTGTACTTATACATGGAGGTGAGACTATTGGGATTCATTTCCCAATGTCTCTTTGCCTTCCTTATTTACTAAAATACAATAAAATAAAATCTCACCCAATACATTAGGATTAGGTGTCAACATTCCCCCTTTAATATGAAGGGATGTTGGTGAGTCCAAGCATCGTTCTAAACTTTTCAAACTTTTCTCTTCCAAGCGCTTTGGTGAAGATGTCTACAATCTGCTCATTTATGGAAAAATGATGTAGATGGATAGTTTTGGCCTCAACATGATGTCGAATCAGATGGTATTTTGTATTGATGTGCTTTGTTTGATCATGGAACTTTATGTTCTTGGCCAACTTTATTGCAGAAGTGTTTTCGATCGTGAGTGGTGTTGAATGCATTTGTTTCATCTACAAATATTCTAGGATTTTTCTAAGCCACACAATTTCCTTTGTTGCTTCAGCTGTTGCCACATATTCTACCTCGGTTGTGGAATCTGCAGGAACTGACTGTTTGAGTGATCTCCATGAGACAACTCCTGACCCAAGACTCATGGTATAACCTAAAGTAGACACCCCAGTTTCCCTGTCCCCATCAAACTTTGAATCAGAGTATCCAATCAAGCTGAAATCACCTACCTGTGTATATTTGAGTCCAAAGTCTTGAGTCCCCTTCATGTACTTTAGAACTATTTTTACAGTAGACCAATTTCCTTCACACAGTTTTTTCATAAACTTGGAGAGGATTCCAACAACAAATGAGATGTCTTGTCTGGTGGTAGTCAGGTAGATAAGACTTCCTACAAGCTCTCTATACTTTGTTGCATCCTAAAATGCCTTCCCTTCAATGGATGTGAGCTTCAAGTTTTGTTCCATTGGAGTGGTTAAGGGATTGCATTCATCCATTCCAAACTTGTTCAAAAGATCTTGAATGTACTTCTTTTAAGAAAGAAATGTAAATTTAGGATGTCGAGTTACTTCAATACCCAGATAGTAATGAACATAACCCAAATCAGTCATTTCAAAACCTTTCTTCAATTCTTTCTTTATGGATGCAATATAACTCTCATTGCTCCCTGTTATCAAAATATCATCTACATACACCACAAGATATACAACTGCTTTTCCAACTTTCTTAGCAAACAAAGTTGCATCATCAAGATCAAAATTTTTGAATTCAAGTTTCAGAAGATGCTCAGTTAATTTCTCATACTAGGCTCGTGGTGCTTGCTTGAGGCCATACAAGGATTTTATAAGCTTGCATACTTTTTGTTCTTGGCCCTTCACAATAAATCCTTCTGGATGGGACATAAAAACTTTCTCCTTTATATCTCCATTCAAAAAGGCAGTTTTTACATCCATCTGATGGAATTTCTATCCGTTTTGAGCTGCTAGGGCAAAGAGTGTCCGGATGGTGGCCCATTTTTCTATGGGAGAAAATGTTTCTTCATAATCTATCCCTTCTTTCTATGTAAAACCTTTTGCCACAAGCCTGTCTTTGTGATTTTTAAGTGAGCCATCTATTTTGTACTTGTTCTTGTAGACCCACTTATAGCCAATTGGTTTGGTTCCCAAAGGAGGATCAACCAGCTTCCAAGTGCCATTATTTATCAAGGCATCATACTCCTTTTGCATCACTTCATTCCAATCGTGATGAGAAGCATCTTCTTTGAAGGAAGTTGGTTCATGATCTGTAGACAAACTCAATTCAAAGTTATAAGCAATATCCATATCAACAGGTGAATCAGAATTATATACATCGCCTTCATTTTGTCTAGTGGAATTCCTTGTTCCTGTCTTTCCAACCTCACCGGGACGAACGTTTTCTAGTGTCTTTGCCAGCCATTTGGGGGCAACTTTCTGAGATGGCCTAGGCTGCTCATTTGACTGAGTTGGAATTGAATCAAGATTCAATATCTCAATTATATTAATCAAATCGTTCAAGGTATCATTCGTGGTTGGTTCTTCATGTGGGGGAGAGAGTGCTTAGGGAAATTATTCCACAGATTGATTCAGTATAGGAATCCTCCCTTCAAGATGTGGAATCTAATTATCAAATTCTTGAAAATAATTTACATGTGCGAATCTATCTAGGCGACCAAGTTTCCACTCAACAACATTACATGTGTGACATCTCTTGCTATTACAAACTTCTTATTGACTTCATCATAGAGACGTTATCTTTTGGAGGTATTGGAATACCCAAAGAAGATACATTTTCGACTTCTAGCACCAACTTTATTCCTTTGTACCTTGGGTATCAAAACATAATAGGTGGATCCAAAGCCCCTAAAATGTTTTACCGAAGGAATGTGGCCATGCCATATTTCATCAGGAGTTTTGTTTCTGATTGAATTTTAAGGACACCTATTCTTTATGTATACAACACATAGAACTGCATTAGCCCAAAACATCAATTTTACATTCTTGAAAAACATCATGGAGCGAACCATATTTAAAATTGTCTTGTTCATTCTTTCAGCTAAATCATTCTGTTCGGGATTATAGGGCACAGTTGTTTGATGTTTGATCCCATGTTGATGAAGATAATTTTCAAACTCGTTTGAAATGTATTATTTTCCATTATAAATATTAAAAGAGCCAATATAAGTTTGTGCATCATTTTCAATCCATGCGTGAAAATTATTGAATGTTTTAAAAGCATCAGATTTGTTATTTAATAAGTAAACTAAACACATTCTGGTGTAATCATCAATAAATGTCATCATATATTTATTCCCATTTGCAAAAGCAATAGGCATAGGGCCACATAAATCTGAATGAATAAGCTCAATTTTTCTATGTATTCTGGAATGTGAATCATGAAATGGCTGTTCGCTATGATTTCCTAGAATACAAGAATCACATTGCTTAAGTTTCCTAGGAATTGTAGGTAGTCCATTAACACCTTTTTTATTCAACAATCGAAGGTTGTCATAATTTAAGTGTCAAAATCTAGTGTGCCATAAAAGATTTGATGGGAATGTACCTTCATCATGATGTGAATTGAATGCAAAGTTTTGTGCATGAGAAAACGAACCTTGCAGCTTCAAGAGTCTTCCTTATTCTATTCTGTCCATGACAAGTGAGCGATCTGATTCTTTTCTAACCTCAACCTTGCCATCAAAAATGTGAATGGAGTGTCCTTGTTGGCGGATGTGGACCAAGGACAACAAGTTTCTCCTCAACTCAGGGATGTATAGAACCTCATGTAGAAGATGATTTGGAAGATGAAGCAACTTAAGCCTGACTGTGCCAAACCTTGATGGCTTGAGTTTGGATTTATCTACGAGGTATACTTCCCCATCAAATTTTTTAGTAAATTCTTCAAAAAAATCTTTTCTAAATGTCATGTTACATGTTGCTCCTGAATCTAGCAACCAATCATTTCTCCAAGAAGTAAATGAAACATCAAACACGTATTCAGTTAGTCCATTGTTACAATGTGCTACAACATAATGAGCGGATTTAGGTGCTTTACCTTTGTATCTATCATGAGTTTTACCTTTTTCTTGATTTCTTTTCTACTTAATTTTATCCCAAGGAAGCTTAAATGTAGATGCATCATGCCAGTCTTTATTGCAGTGTATGCAATGAAGATCAGATTTTTCAGTTTGAGTTTGTCTGCCCCCCCTTCCTCTGAAATTTCTTCTTCCTCTTCCTCTATGGCCACCTATTCCTCTGGAAGAATCTTGAGCATGACTCTTCTCTCTATGTGCAAAGCATACATCCTCTTCATAAGATAGAGGGGTTGTCATCTTTCCAAAATCCTTCTCTCTTTCTGCAAAAGTTTTCTCAAGGGAATCAAAGGTGATTTTCATGAGGTTTCCACTTTCTTGCAAAGACTTAAGATAATGTGAGTAAGTGGGATAAAATTCCTTAACATATGCTATGAGAGGTATATCAACTTCTACACTAGTGTTCTAAATTTCATCCATGATAGATCTTACTTCCGAAGCTAAAGCAAGAGGGTCGTCATTTTTAAATTCAAGACTGAACAACTTAATCTTTAATTAAACAATTTCAAGTTCTGAATGTGAGTCATAGAGTTCTTTTAGCTTGCTCAAGGATTCATAGGAATTCAAAAATGGTGTAATATGGTGACTCACCTCTTCATTTACGGAAGCTAAAATGAAGGCATAGGCCTTGTATTTCTTATTTTCCTAAAAGGCGATCTCCTTGTCTATAGTGGGCTTTGCTGGTGGAAGGTCTCCTTCTCCTTCACAAATTCCTCTCCACAACTGATTAAAAATGAGAGTGTGCTTGATTTTCTAAGACCATTCAGGATAGTTCTCCTTGCTGGAGAGAAAAAATTCTGCAATAGATATGAGAGAAGGCATCCTTTTGAAGGAAAAAAAAATACTTTGCTGTCATGGTAAAAATTCAATTCTTGTCTAAATTCTGAATTTTTTTATTTATTTTTTTGTAAATTTTTTTTTGGGGGGGAATAGAGGTATTGTATGAGGGAGGTATTTTCTGGGGGAGGTGTTTTATGGGGAAGGTTTTTACCAGGGGAGGTATTTTATGGGGAAGGTTTGTACTAGGGGAGGTATTTTTTAGGGGATTCTAAACTATGTAAAGAAAAATTAGAATAAGAGGCCGAATTGTAAAAAAAAAATGCATAGAGAGTCTGTGTGGGAGGGGAGGGGGAGGAAAGAGTAGGTGGGGAGGGTGGGTTGGGAGGGGCGAGAGGGGAGGGTGGGTTGGGAGGGTTGAGTTTTCATGAGAGGGGAGGGGAGGGTCGAGTGGCCGTGAGAGGGGAGGGGAGGGTAGGTGAGGGGGATGGGGAGGGATGCCGTGAGAAGGGAAGGGAGGGTTGAGCAACCGTGAGAGGGGAGGGGAGGGTAGATGAGGGTAATGGGGAGGGTGACGATGTGTGAGGGGGTGGGAGCTATGAGGGCTGAGGGGGTGGGAATCGCGAACTGTGTGAGGGAGCGAGGGCTGTGAGGGGTGAGTGGCCGATGGGCCGTGAGTTGTGAGGGGGCATGGGCTGTGAGGAGTGAGGGGTCGAGGGGCCATGAGCTATGTGAGGGGGCATGGGTTTGCATGTGAGAGTGAGCATGTGAGAGCTGGGAGGGTGAGCAACTGTAAAAAAAAGAAAAAAATCAGAGTAAAATTAAATGTGTAGAGCTGAAATGAGGAAAAATTTGCCAAAAAAAATGCAGAATTATTCCAGAATACCAGGATGCGAGGAGGAGCAAAACAAAAAATTGAATGCACAATGACAGTCTGAAAAAATGAAGAACATGAGGATGTTACACCAAAGGAAGGAATGCGAAAAATGGGATTGGCTCTGATACCATGTCATACCAGGAGGTAACTCCGCAAAAATTAATATGCATTAGATGGAGATTGTGTGTGTACTTATACATGGAGGTGAGACTATTGGGATTCACTTCCCAATGTCTCTTGGCCTTCCTTATTTACTAAAAAACAATAAAATACAATCTCACCCAATCCCTTTGGGTTAGGTGTCAACAAAATTGATTCATTGAAGAAGGCATTGAGGTTGGAAAGAAAAAATGAATGTAAAATTAGGGCGACAAAGAATATTAACACTCACATCTATAAATATGGAAGTGTTCCTACTCCTAGACTTCCACAACCTACAAGGCTGACACCACAACGATTGGAAGAAAAAAGAGAAAAAGGGATTTTCTACAATTGTGATAACAAATACACTAAAGGTCATAAGTTTGTTGAGAAGAAATTATTTTACATATATTGTGAAGACGAGGAAGAAAATGAACAAGAAACTTCAAAAGAAGAGGATATACACCAGGAACCAACTCCAGAAGAAGAAGAAATGAGTCTGACCATATCATGTAATGCATTGGAAGGAATTACCACTCCTCAAACTCTCAAAATTTAAGGAAATATCAAGAAGAAAAAGGTAATAGTGTTGATTGATTCGAGCAGTACCCATAATTTTATTCATTTTAAAGTAGAAAATGAATTGAATTGTTTCCTATACCCAACACCATAATGTCATGTGATGGCTGAAAATGGAGGAAATATAAAATTCTCTAGAAAATGCCATAATATCAAGCTAAACATGGGGGAGTGTGTATTGAATAGTCCAATGTTGTCCATTCCAATGGGAGGTGTTGATGTTGTACTAGGAGTACAATGGTTACAATCTTTGGGGACGATAATTTTTAATTTTCAAGAACTTTTCTTCAATTTTTTTTCGAAAGTAGAGGAAGTCAAATTATGGGGTATCACATAGAAGCCAAGAAATATAATAATCTCTAATTTAATGACAAATATTCTGAAGAAAGAAAAACGAGTCATAATTTCACAATCATGCTCACTAGAAGTTCCAACACCAAAATCATCTACTTCTCCAGATCTCCAAAAAGTCTTGGAAAATCATTCGAAGGTGTTTGAAACTCTCAAAGGAATCCCACCTATTCCTGATTATAATCATGCTATTCATTTGATTCCAGGAAGTGTTCCTCCAAACATCATGCCTTATAGATATGGTTATATACAAAAGAGCGAAATTGAACATATGATTGCAGAAATGTTAGAGGATCGTATAATTCAACCTAGTCAAAGTTCTTTCTCTCCTTTAGTAGTATTGGTGCAAAAGAAGGATGGATCATGGCGCATGTTTATAGATTATAGGGAGCTCAATAACCTCACCATTAAAGATAAATTTTCCATTCCTGTGATTGATGAATTATTGGATGAATTACATTGAGCAATTTATTTTACCAAGTTGGATCTTCGTTCAGGATATCATCAAATTAGAATGAAGACTGAAGGTATTCTACAAACAACATTTCAAACTCATGAGGGTCATTATAAATTTTTGGTCATGCCTTTTAGCCTTACCAATGCACGTTCTACATTTAAAGGGTTGATGAATTCCATTTTCAAACCATTACTTAGAAAAATTGTGTTAGTATCTTTTGATGATATACTAATCTACAACATGTCTTCGAAGGATCATGTTCAACATGTTGACACAGTGCTCAAACTATTAAAGGAGAAACAATTATATGCAAAAAAATCCAAATGTTTCTTTGGAGTAAAAGAGGTGGAATATCTGGGTCATATTGTATCTCATTAGGGTGTTATGGTAGACCATAACAAAATTAAGCCATTAAGGAATGGAAATTCCCCGCAACCATAAAGCAGTTGCAAGGATTTCTCAGGTTAAAATGCTATTATTGCAAGTGTGTTAAGAATTATGGGAGAATAGTAGCGCATATAACAACATTATTTAAGAAAGATGCATTTTCATGGACTCCTAAAGAAACTAAGTCTTTTGAACATCTTAAAGAGGCAATGTGCCTAGCACTAGTATTAGCTACGTCAGACTTCACAAAAACCTTTATTGTGGAATGTGATGCCTCAAAAAATGGAATTGGTGTTGTTTTAATCCAAGAAGGAAGACCCATTGCTTTTGAATGTCATCCTATCAAAGGAAAGTATTTAAAGAAAACTAATTATGAGAAGGAAATGTTAGCAATACTACATGCACTAAAGAAATGGCAACGTTACCTAATGGGAAGACACTTCAAGGTAAAATCCGATCATGATAGTCTTAAACACCTTTTGGAAAAAAAAATATCTTTAGAAGAGCAACAAAAATGGGCCACAAATATGTTGGGTTATGACTTTGAAATCATCTACAAAAAATGGAAGCTAAATGTTGTTGCAAATGAACTCTCAAGAAAGAATGAAGAGGTGGAAGCATTGCTTTGTGCCATTTTTATTATCCAACCAGATTTGATAACCAAAGCAAGGGATGAATGGAAGAAGGATGAAGAAGTGTGAACACTCATTCAAAAGTTGCAACAAGATCCTAGTACATCTGATACATTTAGTTGGAAAATTTATTCCTTATGGTACAAATATCACTTATATATTTGTAAGAATTCCCAACTAAAACAAAATATTCTTTTGGAATTGGACACTTCTCCTCTAGGAGGACACTCGGGAATTTTTAAAAAATTACCATAGGGTGAAGAATTTTTTTTTTTTGGGATGGCCTTAAATCTCATGTTCAAGATTTTGTGGAAGAATGTTTGGTTTTCCATCAAAAATAATTTTAGACAATTAAGACCCCAGATATTCTACAACCTTTATCCATTTCATGTCAACATTGGGAGGAGACTTCAATGGATTTTTTCATAGGTTTACCTAAGTTCGAAGGAAAGAGTTTCATCATGGTGGTAGTTCATAGAATTACCAAGTATGCACACTTTTGTGCATTATCTCATCCATTTAAAACAAGTACAATTGCGAATACATTTATGGAAACAATTCAAAAGCTACATTGATACCCAAATATTATTGTAAGTGACAGAGATCCCATTTTTACTCGAAATTTTTGGACAGAGTTATTTTATTGATTAGGTACTCAACGAGCTCATAGCTCAACTTATCATCCTCAATCCGACGGTCAAACTGAGATGGTGAATAAATTTTTGGAAGGATATATTCATTGTTTTGTATCTGATAAATAAACACAATGGGTTAAGTGGTTACCTCTCGCTGAATGGTGGTATAAAACTTCCTTCCATACTAAAGCAAAAATGACCCCATTTATGGAACTTTATGGATATCATCCACTGTCCATCACATCATATTTAAGAGAAAATTATAAGGTTCAAGCAGTCGAATATCACATCGAGCATCAATAAGAAGTTCTCGAACTCTTAAAGGATAACCCAGATTTGGCACAAAATTGAATGAAACAACAAGCAAATCAACATTGCAACAAGAGAATTTTTGATGTAGGAGACTGGGTATTTTTACGACTACAACCGTACAAACAAATGTCCCTCAAGCAAGCTAAGAAGGAAAATAAATTATCACCAGAGTACTATGGTCCTTAAAAGGTGTTGCAAAAAATTGGTACTATGGCATACAAATTGGAGCTTCCTGCTTCTTTGCGAATGCATCCAGTTTTCCATGTTTCATTCTTAAAGAAGGTTATAGGTGAAAAAATTCTAGTTCAAAAAATATTTCCAGAATTTGATGAGGAAGGAAAAATCATATTGGAACCTGAAGTAGTCATAGAAATAAGAACTCGACAGCTACAAAATCGATCAATTTCAGAGTATCTCATCAAGTGAAAGAACTTACCCGCCGAAGATTCTACATGGGAGGATGAGAATTTTATACATAAGCACCCAGAGCTACTCAAGCATTGAGGACAACAATTTTTTGAAGGAGAGGGGCATGTTAGGTCCCTACATTACAGCTTAGTCCCTTATTGTTGTTAGTGTAGCCCCATTATTGTTATTGTTGTACCCCTGTAACCCCAATATTGCTATTATTGTGCCCTTACATTATTATTGTTTGGTCGGCTAGGATTATATTGTGACCCCATGGACTCCTATATATAGAAGTAGGTTTCTTCGTTTGTATCATCTAAGAATTTTTCATTTATCTAATCTAAAGGAGGTTTCCCCCTTGAAGTGGCTTATTTATAAGGCATTGATCTCTATTTTCTTCTATTTTTGGAGTTGGTTTCATAACATTGTTCATCATAGAAAGATTGCAAGGTAGCTTGAAATTACTTGTGGCAAGAAGCTCATACATGTAGTATGAGGTAGGCTATTTAGAGATGAGATTATTCAACCTGAGTGAGGGTGTCTTGGTCAAATTGAAGGAAAAACTCACTAAAGAGGAGGGGAAGTTGAAGAACTTCAGCTATGGTTCCATCTTCGTATTTTTCTCCTTAGAGTGGGTAAAATTACTACAAAATTAGTAGATTGTACTCGAGCTCTTTGTTATAAGGGTCCCACAAATGAGGAAATGGATAGGCTACATGGCCAAACCTGTAAGCCATCAGTGATAATATTTTCACCATAATTATTTGGATGTATATTCAGATAGTTCATCCTAATCAATGAGTATCCTTATGCAGGGATGGATTTCCATGATAATCTTGAGCTTGTTTCATCTGAGGTTGAGTAATGGGATGTTACAGGTAAGATAATTTGACCTTTAAGATTTATAAAGTTTTTATTTTTTCTTTTCATGTTCGTGAGACAAAACTATTTGATTTTTTTTATCTAGAAATTGGACGACCAGTGGGTGCTACATATATTTTTCACATAGAGATACAACCATAGGAGGAGGCATCGTGACCAGTACATGTCGTTGTGGTGGGATAAGATGTACTATGGCATCTTGAGGTAGCGGAGGTCCTCTCAGAGGTAGAGCACCACAATGAAAAATTGACATGTGAGATTGATGCGACTGTGGTCCATAAAATTCCATTGCAACTTTAGCAAAATTACATCAGGGTACCTAGTCATATTGTTCGATTGTTGCACAAGATATCTCATGCAATATCGTTATATCATGAGCACCACTAATTTTCTACTTAGATTTTTGCATGTAGTTTTTTTGTATATGGGCAATGTATCCATTTCTGTTTCAGGGAACACATTTTGTAAAACCAAACTTATCATATATATATATATATATTCAGTGTGTTTTAGTCTTCTTTTTTCTTTCAATATAATGTGATGTGAATAGAAAGTTACCTACATTCATTGCAAATGTCTATATAAAACTAAATTAGTTAGGGAATCTACTAAAGAGTTTAGGTTTCTAGAATTTTTTTCATATTGTATGAAGTTGAAATTTATTTCTAGAAGAAACACTCTTAGAACCTTATGAAGGATGGCAGGATTCCTCACTAAATAAATATTCGCGATTTGTAGTACTATGAGCTGGGAGTTGAGCTTGAGAATATACGAAAGATACCATGTGAAATAGCATAAAATAGCACCTCTACCACTGTGCTATACTCAACAATGTTGTTAGTATAGAGACCAATGCAAATCCCTTGCATACTCACTAGCTTGCAATTTGGATCAAAGATATCCCATGCTGGAGAGGATAGGTTATGAGTACTACAACTAGCACCATTGGAATAACCAATATATGATTCGAGAGAGGTTGAAATCTGGAAACCAAAGTAAAGAAGTATCAACAAAAACCATGTGAAACTATAAAAAAACACTATAAACACACTCAAAACACCTATAAACAGCATGTACACAATGCAATATGAATGGAATAAAGCATAGTATTTTCTAAGATATGCCCCATTTCTAGGCTACGATAGTGGAATTGCATCAAGATATACTAGATCATAAGCCCATTTTTGCAGGACATGTTTGATAATGTATGGGCCCCGCCACATAGGCTAGAAATTTCTCGAGCCTAGATTATCAGCCTCTTGCTCATATAAAAGTACTAGATCTCCTTCCAAGAAAAATCTAGGCTTGACACTTTTGTCATATTGCACTTTTATGTGTATTTTATGAACTTTGTTGGTGAAAGAGAAATCATGTTCTGTCTCATCCAATTAATTCAAATGTAAAATACACTCCTCTTCTACAAAGGCAGCAAGGAGAGGTTCTATAGCTAGTTTAAGCGATGAAATTTCACACTCGATGGAAAGGATGACTTCCAGACTATAAACTAACTAAAAGGGTGTGAATTTGATAGTAGTACTTAGTCAAGTTAAATATGCCCACAAGGAAACATTTTGAATTAAATATCAGTCTGATTGCACGTTGAAATGTGTCCCCTGCATTATTAAGATCAAATGGGATAATTCTATAAGTGAAAGCACCCCAGGGACAAACAAATTTTGTTTTAGGTTAGTCCACCGGGAGAATGTTAGTTTGATTGTAGCCCAAGAATCCATCCATAAATTAATAGATACCGCAACAAGAAAAATCATGAACAATCTTCTCAATAAATGGGGTGGTATAGTTGTCCTTCAGACAACCTCGATTAATGTCCCTATAATCAATGCATAATCTAATTATGCCTTAT
The DNA here is from genome assembly GCA_034641835.2 of Pinus albicaulis. Lineage (NCBI taxonomy): Eukaryota > Viridiplantae > Streptophyta > Pinopsida > Pinales > Pinaceae > Pinus > Pinus albicaulis. The sequence continues at coordinate 396,081,823 of CM076583.1, read as the reverse complement.
TTCTTCATGACAAGGAAAATGATGGAAACTCAATTGATTAATGGAAAAGGGTACATAAAACTATACAGAAGAAGCTTTTCAACTTTATCTTTTATCCCAACAACCTTATTAGAATGGGCTATATGGAGGCATTACCAAACGGGTTTGGCATCAGTATACATTTAAATTTCATGCACCACTTTATTTGGGTCGATACCTAGAATTTCTTCATATGACCAGGCAAATAAATCTCTAAATTCACGAAAAAGGACAGGATAGATCTCACCTTTATAGGAAGAACAAGATGCTCCGATGTAATTTTTTTTGACAATTCCTAGTTTTATTGAAATATCGAGAAGAATGGTTTCTTTGATATTCTAGAGGTTATTTTCAGAGTCAACCTCATGAATGTAAACATAATTCGTAGAGGATTCAATTAAATTAGGTAGATAAGAATCACCTATATTATCTTCTATGGAATCGGTAAGGGAGGAGCGATGATGATGCTCGCCCCACAGCCTGTATTCTGACATCATGATCTCCACGATGATTTCATTAGTTCAGAATATACACGAGAAAGGATGAAAGGCCATGCCATAATCAAATCATTGATCTATCCAATTGATCAAAGAAAAGGTATGGGTCGCACAAGCCAAGTAAATAGATTTTTTATGTTGCTTGACATGGTTGAGTGGCTTCCAATCACCTAAATTTTGGGTGTCAGTTTAATCTAGTACAATCCATGGATCAGCCTGAATCGTAGAGGGTTATATCATGCTGATATAACCAAATTAATGTGAGGAGTTGGAAGGTGGAGGAGGGGGGTGATAAAAATTCCCCATTAGCGATGAGTCCTACAATAATCTAACTCCAACATGTTGATAGGAATGCAGGGCTTCCCCTACAAAAGGGACACTTCAAATAACATTGGAATCATAGGCAAAGAAGTTAAGTTTAACTATGGCTATAGCCCCACCTTTATGAGGAAAGGTGATCATGAGGAAGTAGGTTGAAACAACGACAACCATAGCGTAATCCCATGTACATCCCAATAGAAGGTTAGAATTAAGTGGTTCATCGATAAATTATATCTCAATAGAGACAACTTTTCCCCCATGTTCCACTTGCAGGGGAATTCAAGATTCCATAGGGTTTATATGTCATTCCATCAAAGTATTTTAACGTGGTGGTCGATTGATTCAGTTTAGGTGAACCAATCACCTTCTATAAATACATAGACATGATTCAGGTCGATGCTCCCTTGTCCATAATGGAACAATGAATGTTCTTATCGTGGAAAATGACCTGAATCATAAATTGTAACTGAGTTGGAAGCCAAGGACTATAATTTTAATGATATAAAACCACTAGGTTAGAATCCAATAGGTCCATACATCTGATAGCTAATAATAAGTCCTTATTTTGGGTGGGGAAGTTTTGTAACACCTCAAGAGCATACATGGTCAAAGGAGAATGAGCCAAGTCTTCAACCACATTGTAATTTTGGGCAGCTCTTGAATGGGGGTTGTAAGAATATTTATGAATAACAACCTTAGGAGGCTTCATAGCCAATTCCAAAGGCAAAACAAAATCAGATGAGGTAGGAGCTGAACTGGAAGGTTGATTAGTAGCTTGACCATTCGGTGGATTCACAGTACCCTAGTTTTTTTTCTAAGTGGCCACCAAAAAATTGGATCTCTTCTTTGAGGAGGAAAGCATCAAAACCATTTTAGAGGAAGTGGGGTCCTGGGAAACCATATGCAACTTATGATTGGGAAATAGGTCGATCAACACAAAGGGAGAAGTGGATGACTTAAGAAACTGATTCACTTTAGCATGGTATGCAAAATCACATGTAAAGTGATCCTCTTTGCAAATAAAGCATGGATATCAAGGCTTTGGTTTCTCATCAGAATATGAATTTGTTTTTTTATCCTGCAAGGAGGAATATTTCCTTTTCTTACCTTTACTTTTCTTCTTGCTTCCAAGTTTCTGTTGATATTTTCTCTTGTCATATGAAATGGCATTTATCACTTTCTCTTCGGTCTCAGATCAACATTTGGACACATATTTTGTTATAGAAGCTAACAGATACTTCAAAAACCATTCTGCCAACAACTGATCGGGAACAAAGGTATTGACCAAATGGTGACAAGGACTCCACTCATGAATGTGATCCGAGATGTGAGTGGAATATGATTTTTTGAATTTATTCAAAATTTTTGTTCTAGTTTTATATTTGATGGGAAACTAGAAATGTGTGAGTAAGGTGGTGGATAAAGTACTGAAATCGTGAAATGATGGTCTAGGTAATTCAAGATACCATTTGGTTGCAGTACCTATAAGCGTTTGTTGGAAAAGAATAACTCGAATGGAATCATCATTAAGGGAGTTGGATGAACACCATAGACGATATGTGATGACATGCGTTGACAAGTATTCTCCAATATTCCAATTTGACTTTGGGATATCATATGGAAAATTGGTGGGAATAATTGGCCACCACAATCCGTGAGTGATTGGGTCATTAGTAAGCGGAGTTAAATCAAGTAATTTGATAGTAGCCACAAAAGGAAACTATCGGTTAATATACGGAGGAGGATAACTTGGGTAAGAATGGATACCATTAGCAATGGCAAATTCCATGCCTGGATAAGGATGGTTCCAATAATAAGGAACCTAATTACCATGATATGTAAGATTCTGATAACCAAAATACAAGAGAGTTTGTTTCCCTCTCCCAGGATGACGATAAATCCATTGGAATGGTTTCATCTAGATTTCTTGGCCTTGGAAATGTGCATGATTAGGACCATATTATTTCTCGATAGTGTTATTTATTTCCACCTGGCATGATGGGTTCAGTTGAGACTGTGAAATTTTTTGTATAATTTCACCTATGGTAACTTGAGGAGCACTGGTAAGGGTCAGATACCATCAGAATATGCTGTAAAGGTTGGCTCACATATATTTGAGCTTGTTGAGGTGACGATGTATAGATAGGAATTTTTAATGAGGATGGTGGAGCTTAAGGATTCAAAAAGATATCCCAAAAGGAACTAGGTTCAATTGGGGAAGTTGGTTTCCAGAAACTGGCAGTCATTCCAAGATAAGGTGAACCATAACTAGGGAGATTACCATAAGGACATATACAAACAACAGGTTCCCCCCATCCATTAGGAGGATACGATGACGTAGGCAACTGCGATCGAGATGGACAGTACCCAACATAAGGAGAGTTGGGATGTTGAGGGTAGATTTTTACACCGATGTAAGGACAATAATTTTTCTGTATTGTAGTCATAGTCGAATGGACAAGAGAAAACTATGTGGCATTCATAAGAGAAGTATAAGAAATTATTCCCAAATTAGATGACATGGGGGATGTCCAAGGACTAGAATTTGCACTAGAAAAGGTACCATATAATCATTGAGAACAAGGTAGGATGGAAGGGCCACCATACAAATGTATTTCTGGTGATGTCACTAACAAAGATGAGGAAGCAAAACTTGATGTCTCAACCATAGTGGTGGACATGATTTGGAAGCTTGAATAGGCTCCAGAAATAGTTGACAATCCCAATGAAGATTATTGCCAAAGAACCTTAGGTAAGCCTAAAGAATCAAGTGAAGGAGTTTGTATACGAGTTTGAAAATCTTGCTTTGATACAAATCGGCTCCTTCCCATTGAAAGGGAAAAGAAGGATTATGCTATTCTTCAGGGATATTTTCAATACTCAAAATACCATATGGAAGAGTTTCATTGTCAGGCCCAAGATATATTGGTTCTTTTTCAGACAAAGGAGGGGAAGAGGATGGTCCCGCTAAATCAGGCGAGGATGGTTGAGGCTCCTTAGGTTCAATGACCTTAGGAAACAAAGTGTATGACACATGTAGGTCAGGTTTAGTTACCTAGAGTAATAGAGTTTCAAGGAATTCTATTTCAATTGTGTTTGTGTCACCAATAGGGATTGATGTAATCTCGAGTTCCTAATTCAGTAGTTTGTGTTTTCTTAGTTTTTGGACATCAGTTAGGAGTGTCACTTCGAGGTAGAGGAGGATTTTTTTGCATTATACGCGAATGATGGGGAGGGGGATTTTTTTCTTCCATGTTGAATGATAATTTTTATGAACAAAAAAATAAATCAATCAAACTGAAGGTAATCTAGGAATAAATGATTACCAAGAAACCATCAACTGCAATATATCCCTTGGCGAACCGAGGACATAACGTACAGAAATCACTATCCCCGAATGTTGGGTTCGGTGTTGTTGGGGTCCTGTGACTTGGCAGATTGGCATATCAAATGACAAGGCAACATCAGAACCACTTTGGAATCCTAGGATCTAGCCCTCCTGGATTCAGAGAGAGATCTCTCTATAAGTGTTTTCAAAGACATATATTAAAGGCTTGTGATATGATATTAGGCTAGTTATGAAGTACAAGGGGTTTGTTCGTTTGCTTTTGGTTGGGGATCATTAACTGAAAAGGTCATGTGAAGTGAAGGAGGAAATGATTGGAAGGATATTTCAGCATGGGAAGGTAGGTCAAAAAACAGTCCTAAACCATTGGGATATGGAGTGATAAAAGGGTTTACTTGCACAACAACTATTCAAGGGTTTTCAAAGGGCAAGTCATCTATATCAAAAGATCTTTTAAGTTGAGTTTGTGGTATGAAAAATTAAGGAGTGAGGTGAAAGAAGCAACATGTAAGAAAACAAAGGGCAACCTAAGATCAAGTAATAACTTTTAACCTATCCTGCTATTGACATACTCTTAAGAATAAAACATTTAAAATAAAAATTAAAAGTCACCTAAGATCAAGTAAGGACTTTTAACCTATCCTGATTTTGGCACACTCTTAAGGGAAATCTTCAAAATAGTTGTTTAAGACTAAACAAGGGACAAGGCTAACCATAAAATTCCTTGATTAAGATTCTACTTAAAATGCAATGAAAATATCATTCAAGAACAACATCTCAAGTTCTACTCAGCAATATATCTGCTCACCAACATTCCTTGACTCGTTATACTCTATTGAAATCATTCCCAAATACACAATTAGTAGAAAACATAGAGATAAAGCTTATCAGTGAGAGATAGGGTACTTTGCAGTAAATCCACCTCTATATTTGTTGTTCTTTATTAGAGAAAATGGAAAATATGGAAACGTGAGGAAAATAAAAATTATAATGAGGATAACATCACCAATGATTTAGATCAGGATCCAGTCAATCTTCTTGTCTATTGATGTGCAAAACCAGTTACATACTTTGAGTCCAATAGCTTCTACGGTTCAATGCTTTTCTTCCCAGCCTACTATATTACAACTACTTAGAAACTCTTGCTCAGTAACAGTTCAAAAATTAGCAATTTTCCAACCATTACAATGAATTTTTTGTGAATACTTGTAGGTGAAATGATAAAGAGTGTTGCAGAAATGGTAGTAAATATTAATTATGACGGAGTGGGAGAAGTATTCGGATGCCCATTCTGCTTAATGATCATTGCATTAACTGATTGTACCATTTTGATATTTTTTCCTATTTTTCTGTATATCTGGTAGGCATGGTAATAACTCCGAAGTGTTTCTTTGAAGATAATTGTGGTTGCAGTACTTTGTTTGACTTCTGAAACAAGTGACTATCATATTTCGGGTTTTGTAGCCCCATGATTGTGCAATAACTGTTCTGATGGTTTTAAGAGTTTCTGCCATCAGTATGGTTGTCACAGTGTCTTTGAGGGGAAAAGTAGACTATAGGTGTCCTTTTGGTCCTTTGAAGAAATAAATACTTCGATGATCTGGTGTTCTGAAGTCATTTCTTGATGACTTGTCTTTGACTTTATCTCTTTAAACACTGATATTTAGCTTTAAATTGTGTTTTTTTCTTTATCCTTAACTTGTTGGTTAAGCCTTTGATCTTCAGATTTATGCTTTAACCTTTAACTTTCACCGATCTTCTTTGTTTTCCTTTCTGTATAGGTGGCTGTGCCGGAGGGTTTGATTAAAAGCCAATATCATGATTTATCGACTAAAACATGGAAATCACCTTCCTTTTTCCATTTTCTACATTTAGTTAGGCCACATAGGATCATCACCCTCGGCCCTGCAACTGAATTTTTGATGTGGGATGGCTTTATAACTTAACCGCCATTAAACCTGCAACACAAACAAACTAGTTATAAAATCCTGCATTTTTTTGGTTTAACTGCGAACAGAGGGCTCAACGAGGGGTTATGGAGCAATGCAGAGGCAAGATGAGTGCAGTGAGGAAGGGTTTAACCATGGCAAAGACAAACCAGGGTTCAAATTTAATTATGGCATGAAGATCTAGAAAGGTGGTATTGGAAAACCGGCAGTGTTTTTCGCGTGGGGTGAAGGCGGTAAGTGGTTTGGGACCGATCGAATGCAATACAGTCTGGTGGCTGACCCGTGTCCCTTGAAAACCACCCATTTCACGTTGAAAGAGTGTGATCAATTTTATCTGTGAAATTAACATGAAAATGGTTTTAGACCATCCGATTTGGGGGGGGAAAATCTACGGCTGTAAGCGAGCGTGAAAAATAGAAAATATGTGCAGAGGAAACATATGGTGGGGCTGGGGTGACGTAAGCCAATTTGTCACGTAGCGGGGAGGTTTGAAGTCAGGAAAACATTGGTGTATAGTGATAAAGTGTAATAATCCATGTATGGCCAAATATATAAAGGGAAAGAAAGGTGGAAGTGGGACGGAGTGAAGGCGCTTCTGGGTCGTTGGATCTGGGCAGAAGATAGATCAATGGTGGAGATCACCCCGAAACACAAAGAAAGGCCCCAGCGTCATTGGGTGGGACCAGTGGGGTTAAACAGAAAATATGAAAGAAAAATGTATTCCGGGGGCCCTTGGGGTACAGATGAGTTTGTGGGCTGGTTCCTCCCACAGTCAATTTGGATCGTCAGATGAAGATTTTATGTGGTCAAAAGAGTCAACTGTGGGGACACTCAAAAGGTTATTTTGTGTGTTGATAGTGCCCACAGGCGAAAATAAGGGGAATCAATGCGAGCCATCAGATCTCAGAGATGGATGGTCGGGATTAACTCGGAGAATCGACAATCGGTAAGGAAGAGTTCCGGGAGGCAGATTTTGGAAGTTGAGATGGCCGATGAGCGATGAAGTGATGGAGCGATGTGCCGATGCGGTGATGGAGTGATGGAATGTCCCGATACGATTAAGCGTGGACCGTTCAATCTAAGGGAGATCGATGTTTAGGATTTAATCAACAGGGGAGATCCATCGGAGGGGGGATCATTGGCAGGGAACTTGCGATGCGCCGACAGCCGTTAGATTTTTGTGGAACAAACGGCTAAGATCCAATTGGAAGATCAGCTATTGAAGGAGTAAGGGGTCTGGGACAAAGGAAAAGGAGATCATCGATGGAGCGAGGGCTGTCAGATCAGAATGAGATCGACGACTCAAATTTAAAGTGGGAAAATGCATCGGTATTTCGCAAATTGGCGGAGAGAAAGGAAAAAGCACAAAGAATTGGAAAATGCCGAAGTGCAATTGCGATGGGGGATTAAGACCCCTTAGATGATGGTCTTGAGCCTTGGTCTTATAGGAGGGAAAGGGGATAAGGGCTTAGGCAAAGAGCACTTAAGGCCTTCTGTTTGAAAAAGGTCGGAATAGGCTAAAAAATTGGGTTTTTAAGCATTTTTGAGGTTTCGGTAGGATGAAAAGGGTGCTTTTAAACCAAATAAAGGGATTTCACATGGTTTTAAAGGGTATTTTTGAGGAAGTAAAGGGTAAAATGAGGAAAGTGGAGGGATTTTTGTAGAGGGATTCATCCAAAGGACAAATGATGAAAAATGGGTTTGAAGAAATAGTTTCTTTTATAAAAGTAGGGTTTCTTTGAAAGATTTTGAGTGAAGGTTATCAAAGAGGTGGATTTTTTGGACAGCGACACAACAAGGCTTCAAGAAGTCACAAATTTGCTTCAAATTTGTTTCTTGAAGACTAATAGACCTGTTTTATCCATCACAGTATATGAAAAATTTATGGATGGCTAATAGCAGCTCCAACTTGGGGATGGAAGCTCCTTGGAGGTGTCAAGAACCTCAGAAACTTTAGCTCTAGAATGTAGATCAATGCTTTATCCTTGACAACCCTTTCTTCCTTGATCATGCTGCTTGAAAAGATGATCAATATTGCATTATAACCAATCAATTTTCCCCAAACAACTACCTACACAGCCTACTTTCCTAACATTTTTTCTTCATAAGGTGCACTTGGAATTGCAAACCTTTGATATCAACATTTTATTCTTTTGAAACCAGGAAAACTAATCTAAATCTACTCTTATAACTTCCATGAGTCCGGATTAAACATTTGAACTCATAGCTTCTCTACTTAATCTACTATCTACCAGGATTAAACTGTCTGACAGATTTTATTCTCTATATTCTAAAACAGGAATTCAAAACACAATCAAACTAGGATTAAGTTGTCTGATTTGTTGTGATGGTTATGGCATAAAGAAACCAACCGCACATAGACCTTTATTTGCAGAATAGTAGAAAAAAACTTGGAAGGCTTGAATATTTGAAAACAATGAGAGTCCTTCCTTTCCTTTTCTTTCAGCTCTGATTTGATCTCTTTGAGCTGTCTTCTTCTTTACCTAGTTCAAGTTTTCATCATGTTAGAACCAGTCTTTTTCCTTTCTTTGGCTCAGGTTTTGAGCTTGTTAGAGCCATCTTTTGGTTGATTCTTTGGTTCAAATTTTGAGCATGTTTGAACCATTATTTTCTTTCCTAATCTAATCTAATGATAAGACAAGATTAAACAGTTTGGAAAATCTTCTTCACTAACCTATCGGCAGTAAATTGAAATCTACCTAGTCATGATTAGGCTGTATGACTAAATAGTAGTGCTCTTTCAAGTAGTGGCATTCAAGCTTGCACACTTTCAGACTCTCTTTCTTTTTTTGGTCTGGGGCTGTACCTTTCTTCTTTTATATCTGCCCTCTTTTCTCTTTTCTATTGTTTTTGTATTTTTCTTTTTTCAAAAAAAAACAAAGCAGTGATATTTACAATGGAAAATGAAAGCTTTAAATAGAATTTTCAGCAGAAATAATGTTTGAAAATCCTTCCATTGACAGGACCCCCAAACAGGTCTATACCATCCATATCTTGCAGAAAAAATGCATTATGACCAATGGCAGGTTGAATGATGTAAGGGCCTTACCATAAATTGTCAAACTTGCCATTTTCTCCCTTATCTTCTCTCCTAGAATCCCATTTCAGTACTTTGTAACCAATCTTGAAATCACTGGCCTTTGTCCTCTTATCAAACAACTTTTTGATATTCTCTTGTACTTTCTGTGCTCTATTATAAATTTCTTCCCTGGTTTGCTGAAGATGTATGGTCAGATTTATCCTTCTCATCATGTTATATTCTTCTGACTGTATTTCTTGGACCAACTTCATCACTCGCACTCCTAAAATGGTAGGAAAAACTGCATCTGCTCCATAAACCAGCTGATAGGGAGACATTCCAATTGATTTCTTTGTTGCCAATCTATTTGCCCATAAATCATGTACCATATTGTTGTGCCATGACCTCTGATTTTCTTCCAGTGGTTTCTTTATTATGTTTATCAGGCTCTTATTGGAAGATTCTGCCAGCCCATTACCTTGAGGGTAATAAGTTGTGGAATGACCAAGCACAATCTGATATCTATGACAGAAATCAACCATATTTTTAGAACCAAATGCAGCGGCATTATCAGTGATGATTTTCCTAGGACAACCAAATCTAGAAAGGATATGGTCTTCAAGGAATTTTATGATAACTAAGTCTGTGGCATTCCTAGAAGGGATGGCTTCTATTCATTTCGTGAAATAATCAGTGGCTGTGAGTATCCATCTATGTTGGACATATGAAGTGGGATGGATTTCCCTAATGAAGTCTAGGCCCCACTGTTGAAAAGGAGCTTGAACAGTGATTGGTTGCAAGGGTAAGGGAGGCAGTTTTCTCTTGCCTTCAAAGATTTGGCATTTGTGGCAGGAAACTATCATTTTTTGGACATCTTGAAAGAGGGTGGGCCAGTAATAGCCATCTCTAAGGATTTTATTGGCAGTGGTTTTCCAATTGAGGTGGCCTCCACATTATCCTTCATGAAACTCGTGCTTGATCCTATCTACATCATTCTTAGGAAAAAATTTAAGCAATAATACACTAGCATTTTTCCAATATAAACATTTATCTAAAATTCAGTAGTTAACAGATTTCAGCTTTAAAAATATTTACTTTCTTTTAGACATACCAGGAGGAGCATTGAGATTAGTAAGCACATACAAAATATCAGCATACCAAGATGAATTGAGGAAATGATCTTCAATAAGAGGAGTTTCCAACTCTTCATGTTCATATAATGCATCTATCATTTTTATATCAAGTGCTTGCAAGTTAAATTCAACCATTAATTGTGCTAGGCCTTGACGCTTGATGAGTTTAGTGGGTTTAATTTCCAAATCGTATTCCAGTATCACAGTAATCCAGTTCCCTCTTTTCCCATCGGGGTCTTGTGAAAAAATTTCCTTTACCACTATATGAGGAAAAAATGCAATAGTGTGAGAGTGTAAAATATAAACTCTGAAATCCTTCAAGGCCTTGACCAAATCATAGGCCTGTTTTTCTATGATATTATATTTCAGAGGTGCATCTCTTAATTCCTTGCTGAAAAATGCAATTGGCTGCTCTTGTCCTTCTTGATTTTTCTGTAATAGGACAACAACCACAATATGTTATGATGCAAATGAAAATATGAGGAAGTCCTTAGTGAAATCAGGACTGATAAGCATTGGTTATTCGGTAAGTGCATGCTTGACCAGTTCAAAGGATTTATTTTCTTGTAAGGTCCATTTAACTCCTATCTATTTCTTTAACATGTTTGTTGTGTTCCTAAGGAGTTCTTCCAGGTTGGGTATGAACCTTCTCAAGAAATTAATCTTTCCAATGAAATATTGAAGTTCTTTGATGTTTTTGGGGTGACTGATCTACAATATACCTTCAACCCTTTTTGGGTCTATTTTGATCCCTTTTACAGATATGATATGACTACGAAGTTTACCTTCTTGGAGACCAAACAATGTCTTCTTGGGATTTAAAGATAGCCCAAATTTTATACATTTATCAAAGACCTTCTTAGGTGTACTAGGTGTTCTTCATCTGTTTTCGAATAGACTGTAATGTCATCTAAATAAATCACAATGAAGTGGCCTATTTCTTTTGAGAAAGCAATATCCATGGCTCTTTGAAAGGTGGCACCTGCATTCATTAATCCAAAAGGCATTTTCACATACATGAAAGTGCCCCAAGGAGTAGTGAAGGTTGCTTTTAGCTGATCTTTAGGGAGTACCAATATCTAATTATATCCTGAAAAGTCATCTAGCAAGGAAATCCTCTTGGAACACACTACCCTTTGTAAGATGTGCTCCATTTTAGGCAAGGGATAGTTGTCCTTTAATGAGGCTTTGTTCAAGTTCCTAAATTCAATACAGAGCCGTATTTCTCCTGTTTTCTTTCTTACAGCTACAAGATTAGATACCCACTCTAAGTATCTCACAGGGACAATAATTCTAGCCTCATACATTTTCCTAATTTCTTTCTCAACCATAGGTAACTGCACATGGTTTATTCTACGTAATTTTTGCCTAAATGGTTTCTAGTTTTCTTTAAGTGGTATCTTGTGTTGAATGGTCTCTGTGTCATATGCCTCCAAATCCTCATAGCTCCAAGAAAATACATCAGAAAACACTTTAAACAACTCAATATATTTCAGTTTTATGTGAGGTGGAAATGTTTTAGATAATTTGATCATTTTAGCCTTGTCTTTACTGCTTATATTGCATTCCTCAATATTGGATTCAGTGGGTTCTATTTTTGGTTTCTTGACAACGTCATTAAAATCAAACAAGTCTTCTAGGGGTGCTAGTCCTTTGGGTAAGCCTTTGTCTTTAGACTGTAGTACATCTAGGTCTTCTTTTCCTGAGTTTATGTACTCTTTTGTTTGATTTTCAAACTCTCTGGTTAGAAAATTAATTCCTGCCATGGGAAAAGGCTCTTTCTCAACAGGTTGTTCCTTATTAAGATAGTCTGTATCATACTTTGAGTCTAAATTTGGTAATTCAAACTCATTTCTGAACTGCAGAAAGTCTTCTATCTGTTTATCTCCCTTAAATATTGCTAATAATTTTCATTTTCTGGGACAACTGGCCTATATTTCACTTGGACTGTGAACTGTTTGTTGTCATAAGGCCTTTGACATGAACTGGCAGCACAAGCTAAACCATTGGCAAGAATGTTTTGGTCTCTAGGGACAAAAACAAGTTCATATTCCTCAAAAGTTTTCAAAATATCCATAGCATCATTCCTATAGGCTCTTAGTCTTGGATGTTTGGCAGTGTACTCTCCATTTATTTTTCTAATGATCAGTTTAGAATATATATGAACAACTATCCTCCTAGCTCCTAATTTCTTCAGTAAATGTAGTCCTAAGAGGAGTGCTTCATACTCTGCTATGTTATTTGTGCATTGGAAGTTCAACTTGTATGAATTGCTTTTAGCATGATTATTCTCTGTGTTTTGAAGCCACACACCTGCTCCTACACTAGTTCTATTACAAGACCCATCAAAAATCATACTCCAAAGAGGGCTAGTTTCATACTTATTGTGGTTTTCATTCCTGTCCCCTTTGTCTTGTGTGTTTTGACTGTCATTATGCAATTTTATGGGTTCTGCAACATGCTTATGTTGGTCTTGTTCCTTAAATTTTTCATGGATTTGAGGCCTTCCCTTTTGACTCTCGTGATTTGTACTAAGCTGGTGGACAGTGAGTGGTTCATATTCTTTGTTTTGTTTGCTGTAATTTTCAGATTCAACAAACTATTTGAGAGCCTCTCCCTTCCTATCCTCTTCTTCCATGTTTTTTGTTATGTTGTGTGCTTGCTCGCTATCCAACTCTAGTTCGCTAAAGCTTTCATCATTGCAAATAATGAATGAGTCTAGGTCTGTATGGATAGAATAAAGAGGGGAATTTTCTGATTTTTCTTGATTACTCATCATAAATTTCATGTGTGATTCCCTATAAAGTATTCTAAGTTGACTAAATACATGGATGGTGGCATATTTCATGTCCATTTGCATGGTACCTTGGAGCTTAGCACCCCATCATATTGAAAGAAGCATGCCATATTTGGGAGGCACATCGGCCACTACCACATCCATCACCATGCATTTGACTGGGATTTGGGTCAAGTTTACACAAAGATCCTTGATCAAGCCTAAAAATTTTACTCTACTGGAGTCAAAAGAATACAAATATTTATAGGGTTTGGTTATCTCAAGGCCTAATATTTTCATGATTACTTTGGGAATGAGGTTATGAGAAGCCCCTGAATCATGCATAGCATTGTGTAAAATCTTATCATGGATATTCAAACTGACATAGAAAGGAGGGACCACTCCTTCTTGGAATTTTCCTTCAATTTTAGGACCAAATAAAAGGGCTGGCTAATCATCATTTAAGTTGACAGGTCATTATTTTCTTCTATGTTCAAAGCCTTTAACACCTGAAATTTATATACATATTGAGTAACTAACTTAGTGAGGGGGACAGAGATCTTGATTTTAGTAATTTCACTTTCCAACCTGAAAGGGAACTGATTCTTTGAAGGGCTTAAATCTGTCTTGTTAGTCACTAACTTATCAACAAAATCAGCTTGCTGGTTTTTACTATGTACATAAGTTAAAACTATTTTTATAGGGGTGCTAGCTAAAGTGCTAGTGATGCTAGGGTCAACACTCTATTTATCAAAGGCTTGAGTGCCTTTCCCCTTGTTTTTACCAGAACATTCAGCTGTTGTTTTGTTGTTTTCAGCAGTATTTTTAATCATCCTTTCAGATCTGTTTTTAGCAGCAATTTCAGAGGTCTCTGTTTGGGGAGTTTCTTGGTTATTTTTTCCCCTCAGGTCATATTGTTTATGGACCTCCATGATGGAATTATCAAAGCCTTTCCTATAGTCTTCAGATTCTAAGCCTTCATTATCATAGTATGTATATGTGGTCTGGTCATATTCTATGAAAAAGGCAGGGTCTTCATTACTTCCTCCTACCATGTTTATAACAGTTCCCTCTAGCTCTTCTATCATTCCCTCATCTTCGTCAACATAGTTTTCTTGAAATGGAGGTCTGATATGTTGATCAGAATCTCTTTGTCTCATATGAGGAGGGTTTTTCCTGAAGTTCTAGTTCTAATTTTGAGGATGATTCCTATTCTAAGCATTTGTTTGGACAACCAACCTCTCCATCATTTTTTCTAACTTGTCCATGTTCTTAGCAAGATGGTCTAATTTTGAGTCAGATGTGGAAGGTGCAGTGTCTTCCCTATATGTTGCTTTCTTCTCAGACCTCATCCTAGCTCTCTTCTCAATCAGATTTGATTCCACACTAAGAGCTCCCTTCTGCATGTCTTCTAAGGTTAAGGGATCCCTTTCTCTTAGCTGGAAGGCCATTTCGGGAACAAATCCTTCAGGTAATTTGGCCAAAGCTAAGCCTTGTGGAGGTTTCAAATCTGGGGGTAGTGCGTTATAAACACTATTGAATCTGGTGCAATAATTTTGAACACTTTTCCCAGGGTTTCTCTTGAGGTGGTTGTAATATGAAAGTATTTCGAGAGGGTTCTTCCTAATATCCCATTTTTTTTTAATGTTTGATGTAAGGAAGGGAGATCATTTATACTATTAGGAGTTAAACCCTTAAACCATTTCTTGGCTTATCCTCCTAAACTTTGGGCAAAGATTCTCATCTTGATGGTATCATATTCTATTTCCATATAATCAAAGGCATCATTCACTTTTTGTACGTGCTGTTGAGTAGTAGTGGATTCATTTCCTATGAAATGAGGAATTCTAGACTGATATTCATTGGGTAAAGGAACCAAAGGTTGTGGTAACACTAGGGGAGCATACCATGCTGCCATGATAGGATTTTGTGGGAGGAAAGGAGTGGTTTGAACAATGGGAATATGGATGGTAGAGGTGCTAGGACTAGCAAGAGACTGTTGAGCAGATTTGGGGTGAGAGAAACCAAATTTCTGAATGAAATGAAGATCAGGAGGTGTGGATGGAGGGGTTTCTCTGCTGCCAATATGTTGGCCACTATGTCGTGGTGAACTTGGAGGCTCAAATTCTGTATGATATATACCACTAAGTGACTTAGTTCTTTGGAAATTACTTGGAAAATCTAAGTCAAATTGGATCTCTTGAAAAGATGAAAGGTTTTCAGGGACAGAATTAGCTCTATGAATGGGCCTGAAAATAGTTGGATCCCTAGATACAAGAGACTTCCTAAGAATTCTTTCTAGATTATCAACTATTTCAGGAGGATTTGGGTGAAGATAAGCTCTGGTATGAATTCTTCTTGAAGTCAGTATGTTAATATTCAGACCCAAAGAGAAGAAAGTTAGGCAGATATGATAATCTTTAGAGGCAAACTAGTCTTTAACAAATAAAAATTAATCCTCAAAGTTTCCTAATCATGGGTGTGTATAATGTTTTAATGGTAGTGTGGGCTACCCCAATGGAGTATTTGTGAAACCATGATTAATCAGTAGGCCTACTCATCACCAGTGGATTATTTTGATCTTTTAGGAGTTGTGGAGTCGCCGGGTGGATGATTTCAAATGTTTTAAGATGAGTTGCTATCCAGCAGCAATAATTAACTACCAGTCTAACACTGTTGTGGTTTTTCTAAGCTCTAAAGGATGTATAGGATGTAAGTCACTCAGAATTTCCCCAGTGGAGTCGCAATTATGCTCGGGTCCTGTGATTTGGAAGATTGGCATACCAAATGACAAGGCAACATCAGAACCACTTTGGAATCCTAGGATCTAGCCCTCTTGGATTCAGAGAGGGATCTCTCTATAAGTGTTTTCAAAGATATATATGTAAGGCTCGTGATATGATATTAGGCTAGTTATGAAGTACGAGGGGTTTGTTCATTTGTTTTTGGTTGTGGATCATTAACCGAGAAGGTCATGTGAAGTGAAGGAGGAAGTGAGTGGAAGGATATTTTAGCATGGGAAGATAGGTCAAAAAACAGTGCTAAACCATTGGGCTATGGAGTCATAAAAGGGTTTACTTGCACAACAACTATTCAAGCGTTTTCAAAGGGAAATTCATCTATATCAAAAGATATTTTAAGTTGAGTTTGTGGTATGAAACATTAAGGAGTGAGGTGAAAGAAGCAACATGTAAGAAAACAAAGGGCAGCTTAAGATCAGGTAAGGAATTTTAACCTATCCTACTTTTGACATACTGTTAAGAATAAAAAATTTAAGATAAACATAAAAAGTCACTAAAGATCAGGTAAGGACTTTTAACCTATCCTACTTTTGGCACACTCTTAAGGGAAATCTTCAAAACAGTTGTTTAAGACTAAACAAGGGACGGGGCTAACCATAAAATTCCTTGATTAAGACTCTACTTAGCATGCAGTGAAAAGATCATTCAAGAACAACATCTCAAGTTCTACTCAGCAAGATATGGGCTCACCAACATTCCTTGATTGATTATACTCTATTGAAATCATTCCCAAATACATAATTAGTAGAAAACATAGAGATAAATCTTATCAGTAAGATATTGCGTACTTTGCAGTAAATCCTACTCTATATTTGCTGTTTTTTATAAGAGAAAATGGAAAATATGGAAATGTGAGGAAAATGACAATTACAGTGAGGATAACATCACCAATGATTTAGATTAGGATCCAGTGAATCTGCTTGTCTATTGATGTGCAAAACTAGTTACATACTTTGAGTCCAATAGCTTTTACAGTCCAATGCTTTTCTTCCAAGCCTACTATATTACAACTACTTAGAAATTCTTGCTCAATAACAGTTCAACAATTAACAATTTTCCAACCATTATAATGAATTTTCTGTGAATACGTATAGGTGCAAAGAGGAAGAGTGTTGCAGAAATGGTAGTAAATATTAATTAAGAAAGAGTGGGAGAAGTATTCGGATGCCCATTCTGCTTAATGACCGTTGCATTAACTGATTGTACCATTTTGGTACTTTTTCCTATTTTTATGCATATCTAGTAGGTATGGTAATAACTCCGAAGTGTTTCTTTGAAGATAAATGTGGCTGAAGTACTTTGTTTGACTTTTGAAACAAGTGACTGTCATATTTCGGGTTTTGTAGCCCCATGACTGTGCAATAACTGTTTTTACAGTTTTAAAGAGTTTCTGCCATTGGGATGGCTATCATGGTGTCTTTGAGAGGGAAAGTAGACTATAGGTGTCCTTTTGGTCCTTTGGAGAAATAAATAATTCGATGATCTGGCATTCTAAAGTCATTTCTTGCTGATTTGTCTTTGACTTTATCTCTTTAAACACTGATATTTAGCTTTAAATTGTGTTTTTGTCTTTATCCTTAACTTGTTGATTAAGCCTTTGATCTTCGAATTTATGCTTTAACCTTTAACTTTCACCGATATTCTTTTTTTTCCTTTGTGTACAGGTGGCTGCACCGGGGGGTTTGATTGAAATCTGATATCATGATTTATCGAGTAAAACATAGAACTAGGGTTCAAATTTAATTATGGTGCGAAGATTTGGAAAGGTGGCATTAGAAAAGCGGTAGTGGTTTTCGCGTGGGATGAAGGTGGTAAGTGGTTTGGGACTGATCGAATGCGATATGGTCTGGTGGCTGACATGTATCCCTTGAAAACCACCCATTTCACATTGAAATCGGGTGATCAATTTAATTTGTGAAATGAATGCGAAAATGGTTTTAGACCATCCGATCTAGGGGGGGCAGATCTACGGCTGTAAGCAAGTGTAAAAAATAGAAAATATGTGCGGAGGAAACATATGGTGGGGCAGGGGTGACATAGGTAAATTTGTCGCATAGTGGGGAGGTTTGAAGTCGGGAAAACATTAGTTTAAAGTGATAAAGTGTAATAATCCATGTATGGGTGAATATATAAAGGGAAAGAAAGGTGGAAGTGGGAGGGAGTGAAGGCACTTCTGGGCTTTTGGATCTGGGGAGAAGATACATGAATGGTGGAGATCACCCAAAAATAAAAAGAAAGGCCCCAGCGTGGTCAGGTGGGACCAGTGAGGTGAAACAGGAAATATGAAAGAAAAATGTAATGCGAGGGCATTTGGGGTACGGATGAATTTATGGTCTGGGTCCCCTCGCAGTAAATCTGGATCATCAGATGAATATTTTCTGTGGTCAAAAGAGTCAACTGTGGGGGCACTCAAAAGGTTATTCCATGTGTTGATAGTTCCCATGGGTGAAAAGAAGGGGAATCAATGCGGGGCCGTCAGATCTCGGAGATGGACGGCTAGGATTAACTTAGAGGATCGGTAATCGGTGGGGAGGAGTTCCAAGAGGAAGAGTTTGGAAGTTGCGATGGACGATGAGCGATGAAGCGATGGAGCGATGGAGCAATGGAGTGATGTGCCAATGTGGAGATGGTGCGATGGGATGTGCCAATGCGATTGAGCACGGACCGTCAAATCTAAGGGAGATCGACGGTCGGGATTTAATCAGCGAGGTAGATCCATCAGAGGGGGGATCATCGGTAGGGAACCTGCGATGCGTCAATAGCCATTACATTTTTGTGAAACGAATGGCTCAGATCCAATCGACAGATTGGCTATCGAAGGAGTAACAGGTTTGGGACAAAGGAAAAGGAGATTGCCAATGGAGCGAGGGTCGTCGAATCAGAATGACATCAACGGATTGGATTTAAAGTGGGAAAACACATCGATATTTTGTAAATCAGTGGAGAAGAAAGAGAAAGCATGAAGAATTGGAGAATGCCGAAGTGCGATTGCGATGGGGGCTTAAGACCCCTTAGCCGATGGTCTCGGGCCTTGGTCTTATGGGAGGGAAAGGGGCTAAGGGCTTAGGCAAAGAGTGCTTAAGGCCTTATGTTTGGAAAAGGTCAAAATAGACTAAAAAATGGGTTTTCTAAGCCTTTTTGAGGTTCTGGTAGGATGAAAAGGGTGATTTTAAACCGAATAAAGGGGATTCACATGGTTTGAAAGGGGAATTTTGAGGAAGTAAAGGGTAAAATGAGGAAAGTGGGGGGATTTTTGTAGAGGGATTCATCGAAAGGACAAATGATGAAAAATGGGTCTGAAGAAAAAGTTTATTTTATAACAACAGGGTTTCTTTGAAAGATTTTGAGTGAAGGTTATCAAAGAGGCGGATGTTTTGGACACGGACATAACAAGGCTTCAAGAAGTCACAGATTTGCTTGAAATTTTTTTCTTGAAGACTAATAGACCTGTTTTAGCCATCATAGTATATGAAAAATTTATGGATGTCTAACAGGTGTATCACGATATACAAGGTGGTAGAATTGGTTACCTATTTATGGATAGAAACCTATAGGAGACTCCAAAAATATCCTCGATGGTACATGGGAGTGCAGTTTGTAGTAGTGTTGTCTAATGCATAATTGTTTGATAACAATTTTCCTATCTACTTTTCATGCATGGAGTGTCATATGATATACCTGAAGGTATGTGGAGAACAATCCTATACAGCTACATATGTGGAAAAATATTTCACCCCTGAATGCAAAGCTGGAAAATAATGACAACTCCTATGTTTAACAATGTTGGAACAAATCTCTAGCCAAGACCTCTAAATGTTTTTGTCAATGTTACAAATTCTCCTTAGTTTGATTCAATAAATTTTACTGCTTATATTTGATAAAGTTACAGTTTTATGTCTCACCACTAATGTAACCTGAATACCCTAGGATGCAAATCGAGGATGAGAAACATGAAACACTTCTCTTTCAATGAAAATATGGTTAACGAAGGGAAAAAACAATCAAGATGCAAAATAGAATATGGATCAAACAAGATGTGAGATGCAATCTTCCTTTTGATGTGATTGTTCCTAATTTAATGCACATGAAAAACCCTAAAGGTCGAATGTAAATTTTTTTTTTTACCACACTTAATTCTCAAAATGAAGAAAAATAAGATGCAAATGTTTAATCACTTATTCAATTACAATTTTGAGAATGGGGACTCAAACAAAAATTTGTCCAAACGATCAACAATCAAACAAATAAGTTTGCAAGCGACCAAATGATAAGAGCAAAGAAAAAATGAAACCAATTTTTATCAAAAATAAACAAATAGAAATGAAAATTTAATGTAGGTTTTAGAGAGACCACAACACATTGAATAATCAAGGAAGTTGAGCTGGAATAAGGCTGATGGATGAGAGGCTAAAAAACCAAGGCAAAAATTGTGCAAAAATAGGGACCAACGGTGATGCAGAGAGGGCACCAGTGCTTTCCAATGCTGGGATAGAGTGGACTAGGGTGAGTTGCAACATGTTGAGAGAGGAATTGGAGTGATGGGCTTGAAAAAGAGGTTTTCTACACAAAGGGTTGAGTGAATACACTTCCTACGTATGTTATTGGTTGGATGATGCAACAAAGGTCTGTCAAGGAGGTAATCAAACACAAAGTTTTGAAATTTGCAACAAGAAACTGTTAAACTGGCATCCAGAAACAACATCACAGCACACACACTAGTGTGGGACCACAGGTCATCTAGTCATGGGTCTTAGAGACACACTAGTGTGAAATTCAATTTATTTGATAAATTTTAAATGTGTCTAATTTAATTATCCGTTAATTAAATTGGATAATAAATTGTAATATTAACTCATAAACATTTGTAATAGTTAACTTACTGTGATAGACTCAGTTAGGTCATGAATTTTGAGTTGAGGATGGTCTATTGGGAATAAAGAGTTATTCTATGTGTTTTAAAGTTCAAGTTTCAGTTAGTGCATTAGTTTAATGCATGAAAAATCAATTAACTCAATTAAGTGAGTTAAAGTCAGTTGAACTAGTTGTAACTGTTTGTTGCACTAGTGAGAGGTCAAGTGAATTAAATCAGATTTAATTCACATGCAATGATCTATTATGTAATTGATGATTTAATATTAATAGCTACATGCATGTCAGTTCGAGTGGAGACCTAGTTGAGACAAAGCTTAAAGGGAACTTGACTATCAGTTGTATTTTTAGTAAACTGCCCAGATGCAATTAAAACACCACAAGATTTCCCATGATACTTATGCAGTTGAGAAAGGATCAAATTCCTAAGGAATAGGGATTGCATTCCTCATGAATTGTGTGAGCAAGGGAGGCAGAAGATAGGATGAGAATTGGCTAAGTGTTGGTCTGATTTTGTCTGGATTAGTGTGAGAAAGTTGTGAGAGTGAAGGACACTCTTCTGATAAGAATGCATTGTAATTGTTTCATGATTTGTTGGTGAATATACAATAGAATAAAGAGGGGTTTTCAACAGGATTTTTTCCCTGGGAAAATATCTGGGTTGTTGTTTTATTTTCATCTTTCTTTACTTGTTGTGATTGGCGATCGTGTTTATTTTCTGTAATTGACTTGTAGAAGGATTTAATATCTTGCTTTAGTACATCGCATAATCAGATTGAATCCATTGTTATACATATTGTTTGTATAATTTCTACACAAAGGACAAGGAAAACCATCAAGGGAATACTCCATTCCCTAATGGAGTTGAACATTTTTTATACATGATCTACTATTGCAGACAAAGGTATCTCCCCTAGGTTTTGTGGTCAACCTAGAACAACATAGAGACAAGGAACCCAATGGTTTTCCTTAAAGTAAATAGATGAAAAATTTAGGACTACCTAGAAACTAACATTAAATTCGCTCCTTCTTTATCTTAGAATCTCTAATTCTAGCTTTAATCACCAAAATTAGATCCTGCACATTCAAATAACACAAGCCAAAAAACTATGATATGTATGCAGTATCATCTAAATAATTTATTCAATATATCAAGATGGTATTGAAATAAGTGAAATAACAACATCACATATAGGAAACTAGAGAAATATTTGCATTAATATAAATAGAAAGAGGTTACAACCATAAGTGGCAGTTGATCTTGTAGAAGAGCTCCTTCAAGTTGTTAAGTTATCCTTTCCTTGTCACAATATGCACCTCGAGTCACCCTATGCATGAGATGATGACTACTTACTGCAACAACATAAGCGAAGAATCACTCTCCAAAGAAAACCATTACCTCTAGCATATGAGAGGGTAACTATATAGGAGAGAGGGGTAAGTTGGGAGTTCTTATCCAATTACCATTCTAAGGTTTTAGATCCACCTTTGATGGAGAGATAGGATCAAATGATAAGTCGCGAAAACTCCAAATTAGCGTAGGATAGAATAAAAATGTCAATCCTAGGTACGTAGTTGAAATAGATTTTGGAAACTTTTAGAAGGTGAAGCTTATGGAATCCCTCTCATTCTCCTAGCATTCTAGAATCACTGCAGGTGCAAAGAAGGCTTATGTGTTGGTGACCAACGCTGGCAACATGGGAGCAACTTGTAGGTGAACACACCCAATAGGATTGCAAGCAGCATTGGTGCTCAAACTGGCTCAGTTAGGGCAGTTTAGGGTTGAAATTCTGATGGATGAAAGGTACATGCTAAGGGATTTGTGCAAGATGATGAGAAGGGGAATAAGATGTTGATAAATCCCATTAGGAAGCTCACTTTGAATGGATATGACAAAATGGGCTATAACACACACCTATATATCTATATATGTCATAACCATCGTAACATATTGACTTCAGTTAGTATTATATAGCACATTAAGACTCTTCACTTCATTGAGTTTTATGAACCAGCATAGATCCATCTAAAACACAAATCTAACATGAGCTGAGAGGGATTAAATTTATTTTGTTGCAAACTTATTTTAGAGTGCAAAAAAAAACCCGCAATTTTTTACTGTTTAAATTTCATTTTTGAATGTTATAGAAATTACATAACGTGTGTATTAAGCCATTTTATATTAATTCATGTTAAAATATTTTATTCATAATGCACATTGGATGTTTTATCTATGTAAAATTATATTATTTAATATGGGCATCTAAATATTGTATTAAGGCACATTGGATGCTTATCTACGTAAAATTATACTATTTAAGATAAACATCGAAATATTGTATTTATTATTTGAAGAATGAAAGTGAAATATCAACAACTCAGTGAAATGTTTTGCTAATAGATTTTTAATTGTTTATTTAATTTATGTTTTTTTGTTTGGCCTGAGCTAAATTTTTTATTATCATTTTTTTGAGAACATGACATACTTACACATATCCCTCATACTCATTGTAGAATGAGCCTATAGGCTCAATTATATAACCTTACTTTAAATTTTATAAATATACTTAGATATTGTGTGCCATCTGTGACACATGTCTTCACCGTGTGTAAGCCACTAAATTACTCAAGTTTACAATATCCACACTACTTTTTCCATTCTTTTTACTGATTTTCTTACAACTTTAATTTACATGAAAGAGATTCAGGTCGTAACCGTAGCCTCTAATTTATTTGATTTTCACATATTCCATTTTTCTACTAATTACCTGTTGTATTCACGTTGTAATATTGATTCAAAGCGACCACTAAAGCTTCCTTCATTTCTCCTGAGATTGGAAATTAAATATACTTGTCTCCTTATATTTTCAGGGCCTCCCTGTTAGATTCTAAATTAAATTAAATTTGGGTTTTGCCATGTTTGATTTCTTTCACCTTTACATAGTTGGAGACGCTGTGAAAATTGGTTATAAACCTTACATGCCACAAACTTTCTGTAATGGAATTTTTCAGTTTATTTATACAATTATTACTTTGTTTGTTTAGTTGTGAAAATATTTCCCGGATTTTGCACTATAGAGTGATACTCGATGATAATAGAGTATTCAAGTTGTATTCTCAACGAACAATTCATATATTTACTTTTTATTATGAAGGGATATTTACTCTATTAATGTTGGCTAGCATTTTTTGTATTATGAACCTCACTACACGTGTATTTGTACTTTTAAAAATTGCACTACGTTTGGCCTATGGTTTCTTGTTCAATTTCCTAATGAATGGAAATCAAACTATTTTTCCATACATGTCGATTTCATTCGGGAAGAATCATTATTTGGATATAACTTCATTACACCTTATGAATGGTTTTTGTCTCTTTCCATCTATTATAATTACTCCTGTGAGAATAGTTTGTCCCATCATCTCGAATATATGTACAGATTCTTCTTGACTCCAGGAAATTATGAAATTGTCACGGTCTCTGGATGGTTAATTTACCAGTACTATAATTAAGGAATTTATATAATCAATTGCATAGGTATAAGAATATGGAAATTCACTGTAATATGTATTTAATATAAATAATCGCAAATAGAATTTAAAATATAGCTAAGATACTATTATATAATTTAGAATCAACAACTTCTATATTAAATAGCTAAAGTATCTCGTCTGTCCCACTACTTTAGCAATTTTCCCTTTGTGCATGCATGCATTTACTTTTCTGTATAGAAAATCAATTTTCCCTTACACTTATGATCTAATATGAATTAGGTTTAACCAAATTCGTTTCTAACAGCTCCTCGTGACAAGGTTTATCTTCCACGTATACAAAGTAGAGTTTGGTACACAATTTAATATAACTTATAAAAGAGTAGATAACCCTATGTGAAAATATATAATATGTATAGGAATATGACATATATGCTACATTTCCTCAAATATATCGTTACATATCATAAATGATTCATAATTCACAATAAAACATAAATAAAATTCCATCTAATTGTATTTACTGATTGGGAAATATTCAAGAACGGGGCACATTTCATTCAAACATGAATTACCTTTGCAAGTTTTTTCTAAGCTAATATCTTCTTGCACTCTTGAATCAACAACCACATTGATTCATAGGTGGGTTTTTTTATAGATTTTCTTCCTAGCAAATTTTAGTGGCGTTATGACGTGGCAACCTTTTTCCTTAGGAATTTTTGCTTTAGTTTTTTCAAAAAGGATCATTTTCTTTTTCTTTAAAGTACCTCTTTCTTTCTCATATTGCTTTATTCCACTCCATTTAGTGTTTATCTCCAACTAAGTGAGTAACATAATATTTTTATTCAATTATTTTAATTTAATTTTTTTTTTCTCTTAGGGTTTTTTTTTATTCGATATTTCACGGAAGGTCCATCATGTACACTTGAGCACCAACAAATTTTTCTAAGTTGGAAAGAATTCTTCTAAACTCTATCGCTCTTTCTTGAATATTTCCAGGTAATTAATTTATGAACTAAAATAATAATAAAATAATTACATCATCACGTAAGTCTCATCATGGCTTCCATTTCCGTTAAGTCGAATAATAGTTGAACATATTAAAATAGCAAATGTTTAAAAAGAAGATCCATAAGGTTGTTACATCTTCCCCCCCTTTAATAAAAAATGTCCTTGTTGTTTCCTTAATTCCATATTTTCTTATGATGGGAGGGGAATGCCTCTTTTTGGCCCAAAGGGGTTTCGACCCAGGTTCAGAGTTAATTGCGAACCAACAAAAAGATTTATTAGTGGCCCTTTCGGCAACGACTTGCTATGCATATCGTAGACATGACCGAGGAAATATTGGGGGATGTGAAAACCAAGTTTCTGCATCCAGGGGGATACTAAAGTGTGGACCTATTGCTAAACTTCTACTTATGCTTATTTGGAACTTCAATAATGCATATATCTACTCTAATAAATTATACTTCTTTCATCAATCAATATTCGTTTCCACCATGCCTTTATCATTGAAACATACATAAAACATATAAATAACTTTGCATCACTGATAATAACCAAATACAATGCATAAACACAAAAATGTCTTCAAAAAATATTGTTCTTTTAATCTGATCAATCTCTTCAATACATACACTTTCTATGGCCTGCACACACAACTGCAGGTGGTCTGTGCAAAAAGATGCATACTCCTCAAGGCTTCTACATACACAACTGTGAACGGAGCCTTCCCTTAGGACCAAAAAAACAGAAAAATAGATATTCATTAGTTCGCGCTCATAACAAGTACACGATTTCTTACATTGACTCAATAAAGCATTTCGTTATATAGCATTTACATCATACAAAACCATGGTCCACATAGGATGGGTTGACAAAAACTAACAAATAAACCCGAACCCTTTACAAAATGAGGGGCTTCGACCCTCCCCGAAACCCCAAACCTCCATGTTGTAGATTCATATTTGTTGGGACGTGCAATCCACTTCCTCAAAATGTGGATTATTTCACTCAAAATTGGATCAAGTTGGACCATTCCAAACACCTCTTGCATTTA
The DNA here is from genome assembly GCA_034641835.2 of Pinus albicaulis. Taxonomy (NCBI): domain Eukaryota; kingdom Viridiplantae; phylum Streptophyta; class Pinopsida; order Pinales; family Pinaceae; genus Pinus; species Pinus albicaulis. Next base: position 396,055,522 of record CM076583.1, on the reverse strand, counting down.
TTCTTTGATTTATGCAACAATCTCTTTAGTACTAAAGTGCTTCCACTTCACTTTTCTTTGAGTGATGGCTCAGTTCTAGAGTAAAACAAAATCTTATCCTCGTTTCATGTCATTCCCTAACATGTTTTCATATATGAAAAAAAAATTGAGAAACAAATGCTTTCCAATTTCATTCATGCATTCAACCAAAGGATCATCAACATGCACCCAACAAGGCTATCCACATGCACCAAACAAGGTCAACAAAATCAATATAGCATCAAAACAATAAAATAATTTCTTTGGTACATTTATTCACGACTATGCGAGTGTCATGGAAAACATTTAATATGAAATTCAAAATATGGAATTGCTAATTTCCTTTCATATCACTTACACAGAGGAATTAATAATTAAGGATTATTTGCAACATTCTACTTTATGTTTTTATTTTGATACCATTGTATGCAATGCACGTCTATCATGCATACTTAGTGTAGGACAACCTACAATATCTACCACTTTCATGATTGTTATATTGTTGTCAATTCTCTTCCAAAGTGGACTTAGTCAAGTCCATCCTGCTGGTTACACCACTTGTTTCCATAGTTTTTCATAATTCCACACAAGTATGAGGACAAAAATAAGGGATTCACAGTACCAACATAGATAATTAAGGGGTACCTTGACATACTCAAGTTTCATGGTTAAAAAAAACAAAATGTAACTTTACATATTTACAACACAACTTTTTTCTTTTTTACACATTATCCACTATTTCTATCAACTCGCTCCCTTGAATTTTCTAGTTTGGCTTGCGTTGTAGTTTATTTATAAATATGAGTGCATCTTACTCCTCTATATAACCATGGAGCCATTTCTTTTTTCATTTATATGTGCATCGACTGTATTAGCACAAAATATGTTGGTATTATTGTTCTCATTGATTCTAGACATATTCACACTTATTTTTATATATATTAAAGCAATAGATTAGCTAGAGAAAAATTTTACTTTATGGATTTTTCCTTCATTACTATGGTTTTATTGTTCAACAATTGTTTTTTTCTTGCTAGTCGGTTAGGTTACTCTAGGAAATTCTTTAAGCATTCCCATTTTATCTAGTGACATCATTCCAATCAACTAGTTTTATGGTAATTTTTCGTTCAATAAAAAAATTGAATTGTGAATTTTATAACAAAACAACCATACTGATCTCTAATCCCAAACATTTTTTGAGATCATGTGATTCCTAAGATTCATGACAACCAAGGATTTCCATTTCCCTTGTTAGGGTGTATTGCAAATACACTTTAGGAATGACATGTTTTCACTATTGATTTTAGCTTTGGTTCATCTTACTCTGATGCATTTCTGTGTGAGGCTGATGGTTTCTCCATGTTTTTTCCGTATATTTGAGTGTGTTCAATTTTTTTTTCCTAGTTTCTTTGGGAAATTAAAATTTCATATTAATATTATTTTTATCTTAATAGTCTCCAATTATTTTACCTGCTTTGTTAGTTTCATGATTTATTTCTCTTCAACAAAAAATTATTGTAGTATTGTGCCTCTTTATATATATAACAAGTCTTTCACATAAGTGACCATCCATATTTCCTAAGGTATATTCTTGTCAACAAATTATCTTGGTTAGAAATTCTTACCATGTATTTTATATATATATATATATATATATATATATATATATATATATATATATAGCATAGAACCATTTCCTTGGTAACATATTATTAGTTCGTCCATAAGTCTTATCAAAACTACCACAAGAAATTCATAGTGCTTTTAATTTTTTCCATAAGAGTAAAAACTTTAGTGAATTTGTGCTTCAGTTATGGTGTTGGTCATGCATTTGTCACCAATGAAAATAAACTCCAAGAAATTATGTGGAGAAGCTGTAGGAACCGATTTGGTGAATCCATATGCGTATAGACAATTGATTGGGGGTCTGATGTTCCTTGTGAATACTTGTTGGGTGCCAATTTTGTATATTTTTCCTACACTTTTTTTCCCTATTTTACCTCATAAATATAACCAATGGAAGTATATTTGCCTCTTTTTCCTACCTTTATATCCTAACTTGTGATGTTTCACCTTGATTTTATTACGCTACCAATTCATCAATTATTATGTTATATCATGCCTTTTTATGACTAATTGAGGATGAATGTTTGGAGAGGATCTATGCTCTTTGTGTTGTCTTTCCAGATGTCATTTATAGCACCAAAGATCCTTAGCACGAGGTCCACAGGAGCAGTTAAGGGGGTGTTGTTACAACGAAAAAATGTTGTTACACCCTACTATTACAGACCCACCGGAAAACTACTGTTACACTCTGTTGTTACAGATGTGCTGGTGAACTGCTGATACAGTTGTATCACAGACTAGATCTTGTCAACACCTGTTGCTGACATGTATTTTAGTTGTTACACTAAAACTATGGTTCTATTACGATAGCTGTAAAAGTTGTTTAGCATTGTATTTTTAGATAACAACCTAAGGGCGGTTTTGATTGTAATCTATAATTTTTTTAGTCAAAAATTTATTAGGAAGTGGTTATAACTATATGAGTTTTATTTCGATCAGCATAAGAATCATAAGATTCTCATGACTGATCTATCCCTTGATTTTATGAGATCTAACCACTATATAGTTCTCGGACCTAGAGGACGAAAGGTTAGCGAAGAACAACATTATTTTGGCTCTATAATTGTGTTTTGATTAATACAGATTATCCTGTTATTACTGTTACATCTGTTATTTGATTTATTTTTCGTTAAGTTATTCCTCTACTTGTGCCCTGTTAAGGAGGAAGGGCCCTCCTTCTTAGTAGGGATTGCAACGATTAAAGTATTTTTGTGTATGTATTTGTATTTCAGTTTATGTATCAGTAGAGTGTTGTTGCTGTTGTTCAACTGTGAATATATCTGGTTGAATTTCAATACTTTGTATGCTATTACACATCTGATATTTGATATACCAGTTGGATATTTGTTTTGTGGTGCACTAGAATAGATTAATTGAATTGTGATTCTAGTCTTGTAGATCCTTTTATTTTTTCATGAGTGATTTACTTCCATCGTTTAATTCAGCAACGATTTATTTTGTTTGGAATTGCTTCTGGTTGGTGTATCGACATAGACAATGCAACTGTAATTAGAATAAAAAGGTGTCCCTGGATTGATAATTAATGTGTATTGTTTAGTCATTTGATAGTGATTAATACATCCCCAACATTTTGGCACCATTGTCAGGGATGGCAGTGACGATCCAATCAATCAGATTTGTTTCTTAGAGGTGCAATTTCCGTGTCTTTTTTTAATGTCTCCAATGACACAATTTCCGAGCAGTAAGACAAGAGGTAAGAAACTGCGTAGCGCTTTGACAAACTTGAGAGGACTCACCAATGTCTTGCTGGAACACTTAGGAGAGTGAATTTATAAACATTTTTTTTTTAGTGCGTTAAGTGACACAATTTCCACGCGGTAAGACGAGAGGTAAGAACATGTACATCGCTCTAAAAAATTTGAGTGGGCTCACCAATGTCTTGTTGGGGCACTTAGGAGTTGAATTTTGGGTGTTTTTTAGGGTGTCTTCAACTATACAGTCATTGGGCGGTAAGACGAGAGGTAAGAACATGCACATCGCTCTACAAACTTACGCAGGCTCACTGTTGTAGAACCTGAAAGAAATTATAGGATGAATTGATACACATAGGGCCCATGTGTGTTGGTAGGAATACATCAAAATCTACAAAAACCACCCACTCTACTAACTACAGGAAATATGGGTCGTAAGAAGGAAAAGGAAAGTGCAGATTTGGGAAGAAAGACATTCTTTGGAGATCTGATATCAAGGGTAGAAAAGGAACAGTCCACATCATACAGAGATAATAGAAAGACAAGACCACATGAAGCAGCTACCATATCAAATCCTGGACCATCAGTGTCTTCCATGTCTGGACCTCACCGTCGTTCGAACAACATATCTACCTCTGATATCAAAACTCCAGATTCAAAACAATAGTGCAGAATCATTGACCGAGATCTAAGACTTGAAGGACACAGAGAGACCAGTGGGGAGAATTAGAGACTTGAAGAACAACATTCAGTTTATCATCAATTGGACATTGGTAGTTCTATTAAAAAAAATTTCCTAGAACAGTCTGATCCTTTTATTTGTCAATATATAGCACACTATGAGGTCAGTTCATCCCATGAAGAAGAATCAATGATGGGGGATGAGAATGTAAAATAGATAGCTCTGTTACTTTTCAATTCCCAATAGTAGTAACAGAGGATGAGGCTCCTATGAATAATATTCCTTTATCATCCCTACCATCCTTTCAAGGGATGGTTTTTGAAGACCCTGATACCTTTCTATTCAAATTCTATGTTCTGTGTAGATTTTATGACTACACTGCAGATCCCCATAAGTTGAAATGATTCCTTGCTACTCTGAAAGGAGCAGCATTAAGATGGTTCATGAGATTTGGTGCTGGCATGATTTGAACCTGGAATGACATGAGAGAGGCATTCCTCTTAAACTATCAAGATTATTGTCGAACCAGGGATTTGAAGGATGAGATTTTTTAGAATTGCATAGAAGGAGGAGGAAATCCTATAAGACTATCTGGAGGAATTTCACTACAATTTATAGAGGTCTAAGTTCAGTAGCTTAGATCTAGAAAATCTAAAGCCAATATTTTTAAGAGGTATAAGAGATGATTGTTTGGAGCATCTGAACCTATTGGGAAAATGAAACATATCGCAAGAAACACTTGATGAGATAATGAAGCTTTGCCCACATAGCTCAAGAGGAGTGGTCAAAGGGAAAGTTTCAGTTCGGGATCCTTCAGTTTGGATACAGAAATCCACGAATGGAGGAGTAACCAGAGCAGAGATCGGGAACTTATTTGAGGATTTTAAAACCAACCTCCTTAGCACTCTCTCTACCCAGATCACTACGGTACAAGTCAAAAGAGCACAAGAAGAAGATGAAGTAGCCTTAACAATATTATGTCACCGATCCAAAAAGAAAAATTTGGATAGAGAATGTGGACTGAATAGTGTTAGCCTGTGCAACATTTATGAGTTATCACACTCTACGAACCAATGTCATGAGTTGCCCAGACTAAAGGCAGTACTTCAAGAATCAAGCGAGGATTTTCAATCTTCTTATTTCATATGATCAAAGAGACCATGGTAGCCATGACCTACTGGTATGCCTTCAGTTTTTCTCTTTTTATCCTTCGAATAATTTTTATAATATTCAGCAATATCCATGGCCATATCCTACTCCTTCCTCAACAAAATTCCCTTCACCATGGAACCAGTGGCCATCTCCTCCACCAATGCAATGTCCTCCATCACAACCCAATCCTTCAGGTCAGAACTCGAGAAGTAATGGGCAAGGTCTAGTAACCCTTTCAATACGAATGCAATAAAAACAGTTACAACTACCTTCTATTCAAAATCCTACACCTTCTGACTGATCCCAATTACCTGTGCAACCTAACCCCAATCCAAATAATAAGGCAACCTAGAGCATGGATGCCCCAGTTACCCTCCAGACTTATCTTATTACTTCTATTGGAATTACTGAGGTTCAGCTGCAATCAAGGAAAGTAATCAGATCTGAACATACTCTCATTATTACCAAAGCATGTGAATCACCTAGGAAGGATATGGATGATTCTGAGGTAGTTGTTACACATGTAATAGCTGATACAGCAGCCGCTATTACATCTGTAATAGCCAAATCAGGAGGATATGTTGTTTCTATAGCAGCCAATTCGAGTAAGGCTGGTACATCTATGATAGCTGACTCAGCTATTCGAATTCAGAATCCTCCATACCATCAACTATTAACTAAAACTAGGCTAGTCTCACAACCTGAATCTGAATTCCTCAAGGAGTTGCAAAATTTTTATGTGCAGATTCTATTGTTAGAATATCTTAAAGAAGTGCCTATATATGCTAAAACAGTCAGGGATCTATGCGTCAAAAGACCTGGAAGGAAACCTAAAGGCCTTTCTACTATCCATGTCATGGGGAAATTGTCTGATCTTATGATTGATGAACCTTTGTTGACTAAATATAATGACCCAAGGAAACCTACAGTGATTTTCCATATTGAAAATAATCCCATAACCAATACTTTGATTAATCTAGGGGCAATAATTAATGTCATGACTAAAGACCTCTTCATCTCTCTGGGACTTCATGGACTTAGACATACACCCACAATGCTTGAATTAGTAGATAGGTCCCATGTCAAGCCCGAGGGAATGATAGAAGATGTGGTTATCATTGTGGCTTCCTGGAATTATCTGACTGAATTTCCCATTTTACAAACCAAATCCAACCTAGGGGGCCATCCTTTAATCTTGGGGAGGCCATGGATAGCCACTACAGATGCATATATCGGATGTAGGTCTTGATTTATGGTGGTCTCAGATGGGCAGGCCACTCAAAACCTGAACCTTTATCCCCTAGAAAAACCTCATATTGATTCAAGTAGTCCCTGGTGGGATGAATTTTCACCTAAATCTTATATTTCCCCACCTCTTCTCACGCTTGGAAAAGCACCATAATTTAAGGATGAAACAGAGGAAAATATGATTAATGGTTTTATTAGTAAGTCACTTCCTGTTGGCTCCATTAGAGATTTGGTAGAATAAGAGGAGGTATATGATGCAATTATTGAACATTTGAAAACAACTCTGCATACTATCAGCAGTCCTGTCGAAATCTAACTTGGAAAATGTTTAAACATCAATCCTAACTTGATTGCTGAACAAAATAGATTGTTGATACAACTATTACAGAAATACAAAAATGTATGTGCATGGGACCATACAGGTATGAAAGGAATCCATCCTGGTATATGAACTCACGACATTTACCTTAAAGAGGACTGCAAACCAATTAGACAACCTTAGTGCCGAATGAACCCCACACTTAAGGAGATAGTGAAAGAATAATTGCATGAAATCCTTAATGCCAATTTCATCTACCCTATTTCTGACAGTCAGTGGGTGTCTCCTCTTGTCATAGTTCGGAAAAATAATGGAAAATGGAGAGTCTATGTTGACTATAGAGAGCTTAACAAGGCCACTCAAAATGACCATTTTCCTTTACCATTCATTGATTAGGTCTTGGACACTCTTTCTAGAAAAAAATTATTTTCATTTCTAGATGGGTTTAGTGGCTATAATCAAATACAGATTGCCCCAGAAGATCAAGAAAAAAAAACCTTCACTTTCCCATGGGGTAATTTTCCATACAAATTCCTTCCATTTCTCCTCTGTAATGCACCAGCAACCTTTCAGAGGGAAATATTAGGCATTTTTTCTGATCTTTTGAATGACTGTCTTGAAATATTCATGGATGATTTTACACCCTATGGAGATGCCTTTGAGATAGCATTAGCTAACTTGGAAAAAGTGTTGGAATGTTGTGAACAAACTAATGTTGCTCTGAGCATGGAAAAACGCCACATGATGATGACCGAGGGAATTGTGACGGGAAATTTCATTTCAATAGATGGAATCAAGGTAGATCCTGTAAGAATTGAGGTAATCTCGAAAATCCTGACCCCTAAGACTCCAAAAGAGGTACATAGTTTTTTGGGACATGCAGGATACTATAGGAGATTCATAGAGAAATTTTCAAAGATTCCATCTCCTCTATTTTCATTACTCATGAAAGATGTGGAATTTGTGTGTACAGGGAAGTGCGAGCAAGCCTTTTTAAAGCTAAAAAACTGTGTAACAACAACAATTTTTTTATGAGGACCAAACTGGGAATTTCCATTTCATATTTCTACGGATGCATTTGACATGGCTGTGGGTATTGTTTAGGTGCAGTTGGAGGAGAAGAATCCTTATGCCATTTATTACATCAGCAAGAACTTAACTCCAGAAGAACTCAACTACGCTATTACTGAGAAGGAATTCTTAGTAGCAGTGCATGCTATCAACAAATTCTAACACTACATCACCGGGTACCAAGTATTTTTACACACTAACCATGCTGCAATTCAATTTTTGATGAACAAGCCTATTACTAATGGTATAGTTACATGATCGTTATTGCTATTACAAGAATTTTATATTTCTATTTTAGATAAACCTGGAAAAGATAATGTAGTTGCTGATTTTATTTCTAGATTAACCATAAGTGATGACTACACTGCCACTGAGGATTCTTTTCCAAATGAATATATTTTTTCCATCTCTACTCACTCACCATGGTATGAAAATATAGCCAATTACCTTGTTGCAGTAAAATTCCCACACCAATTGTCTTCCAAGGAAAGAAGGAATATTATACAACAGAGTGTTATCTACTCCTAGATAGAAGGAAATCTCTATCACACCGGGCCAGATGTTCAGATTAGGCGATGTGTTAGAGAGGATGAGATATTTAAGATCTTGAAGGCTTTTCATAAGGAACCTTATGGAGGACACTTCGCTAACAAGAGGACAATACACAAAGTACTCTAAACAGGGTACTACTAGCCAACTATATTCCAGGATGCCAAGAAGTTTGTGAAAGGATGTGATAGCAGCCAAAGGATGGGCCAGCCTCTGAAATCATATGAGATGTTGTTACAGCCTCATATAGTGAGAGAACCATTTGAGAAATGGGCCCTAGTCTTTGTGGGGCCAATTAATCCTTCATCACAGTAAAAATCATACACATTGGTCTGCATCAATTATGTCACAAAATGGGTCAAAGAAAATGCACTAACCAGAGAAACAGAGCAGGTTTTTTTAGACTTCATGTTCTAAGATATTTTTGTTCGCTTCGGGATACCCAGAGAGATAGTGACAGATGGGGGGCCTCAGTTCACATCTCATTTGATCAAGCAGTTGGTTGAAAAGTATGGAATTCATCACAAAATCACTTTACCATATCACCCACAAGAAAATGGTCAAATAGAAAGCACCAATAAAGTCATTGAGGGAATTTTAACAAAGACAATAGCCAACCACTGAAGAAATTGGGACGAGAAACTTCTAGCGGTACTGTGGGCTTATAGGAAAACATGGAGGAATACTATAGGATTCTCACCATGTGAATTGGTGTATGGTAAGAATCCCTTATTCCCAAGAGAGCTTGAAATAAATACATTAAGAACAAAATTTCATGTCGATCTGCATTTGAGTACAACATATACTCAAAGACTGAACCAACTCAATCAGTTGAAAGAGAAATGGTTGGCTGCCATTCAACAGAAAAATATCATTCAGCAGCAAAGAGCTAGATGGCATGATGGGTTTATTAAGAAGAAAATTTTCTAGAAAGGAGATTGGGCTCTTTTGTATGATTCAAGGTTAAAATATTTCAAAGGAAAGCTCTACACCAGATGGCTAGGTCCTTACGAAGTGGATACAGTCTTTGACAATGGGACCAGACAATTGGTTACCATTGACAGTGCTAAGACACCGTTACTGGTTAATGGGCACTATCTAAGGTTATATCATCGACCCACTTCGAAGGAATCACTTGTCGAGATTGTCACGAACTCTAATCTTCATGTTACGACAATAGGGGAATATTCTCTTTTGCAGCCTCAAAATTGAAATTCCAATAAGTACAGCAGTTGAAAACCACCTTTGTCGCAGTTGTTACACCTATTTAAAAAAAATAACAAATAAATAAATAAATAGCAAAATAAAAGGAAAAACAAAAATAATAAATCTAACTGTGAAAACCCTTTCCGGGGTGCAGTCAGACAGTTGGTAATAGCTAAAAACCACTCCTGCGGTGGTTGTTACAACCATGTTTTTCTTCTCGAAACATCATCTTCCCTTTCTGATCTATTTTAAAGGATGATGGTATTCATGTAATTTTCTTTTCTGTACCAATTTATCCTAATTATTATGTTTTTTTTTTGAAGAATAATATAAGGTTTGTCTTGGCTGTTACACATGTAACAACCGACAACCAAAAACATTGTTTCTTATATTTTATTCCATAACAGCAAAAATCGTGCCAGCCAAACAGAACAACACGAGTGCTGCAAGAAGAACTCCGCCAATTCGAAATCTTCCTCCATGTCACCTCAAGTAGGTCATTCAATAGGTAAACATTATCATTTATGATTTGGTGATTAATTGGTAGAAGTAATGATACTCCTATGACAGCCATGGGCGGTTGTCACCATTAAGGTGGGGGAGGGGATATGTCTTGAAATCATTGAAAAGATACGTAGTCCTAAACATCTATCAAATTTGCATGCACCCAATTAATAACAGAATTGCCAATAATGACCAAATATGGTTGGAAAAGAGCGTTTGTAGTATATCCCATTACTTTCCATAACGATAAATTTATGAATATTAGTGTGAGGTACGATTCAATAATCTGTGAAATTTGTCACCTCCCATCAACCTCCTCGACTGAAACCTTGCATCTTCATTGTAAAATCGACAATAGGGATAAGTAGAGACGCTAAGAAGCAGTGAAATTAGAAATTCATTGATATTACAGTAGGGTTGAACAGCAAGCAGTGAATTCAGAAGTGCAGTGATATTACAGTGGGGCTAAGCAGGAAGAAGTGAATTCAGAAACAAACATCAAATATGGGTGGACCAGCGGTCAAGCACGAGCCAGATTCTATGAATGCCTTGCATAATTGTATAGAATCCTACCACATATTTAGAGATGTCGGATGGATTGAGTATTTATAGAAGCTTGAAGGCTCAGAAGAGGCGGTGGCAATTGAATTTGCTCGAAATTTGAACAATAATCAAACCCGAGTAAAGGGCGCACTAGCAAACTTTCAAAGGGAAATATTAGGCATTTTTTCTCATATTTTGAATGACTATCTTAGAATCTTCATGGATGATTTTACACCCTACAGAGATTCCTTTGAGACAGAATTAGCTAAATTGGAAAAAGTGTTGGAACGTTGTGAACAAACTAATGATGCTCTGAGCAGGGAAAAATTCCACATGATGATGACCGAGGGAATTGTGCTGGGACATTTCATTTCAATAGATGGAATCAAGGTAGATCCTGTAAGAATTGAGGTAATCTAAAAAATCCTGACCCCTAAGACTCCAAAATAGGTACGTATTTTGTTGGGACATGCAGGATACTATAGGAGATTCATAGAGAACTTTTCAAAGACTCCATCTCCTCTATTTTCATTACTCATGAAAGATGTGGAATTTGTGTGGACAGGGAAGTGAAAGCAAGCCTTTTTAAAGCTGAAAAATTGTGTAACAACAACAATTGTTTTACAAGGACCAAACTAGGAATTGCCATTTCATATTTTTACAGATGCATCTGACATGGCTGTGGGTGTTGTTTTGGGGCAGCTGGAGGAGAAGAATCCTTATGCCATTTATTACATTAGCAAGAACTTAACTCCAGAAGAACTCAACTACACTATTACTGAGAAGGAATTCCTAGTAGTAGTGCATGATATCAAAAAATTCCGACACTACATCACCAGGTACGAAGTATTTTTACACACTGACCATGTTGCAATTCAATTTTTGATGAAAAAGCCTATTTCTAATGGTAGAGTTACACAATCGTTATTGCTATTACAAGAATTTTATATTAGTATTTTAGATAAACCTGGAAAGGACAATGTAGTTGTTGTTTTTCTTTCTAGATTAGCCATAAGTGATGACTGCACTGCCACTGAGGATTATTTTCTAGATGAATATCTTTTTTCCATCTCTACTCACTCACCATGGTATGCAGATATAGCCAATTACCTTGCTGCAAGAAAATTCCCACACCAATTTTCTTCCAAGGAAATAAGGAATATTATACAAGAGAGTGCTGCCTATTCCTAGATAGAAGGTAATCTTTATCACACCGGGCTAGATGTTTAGATTAGGCGATGTGTTAGAGAGGATGAGATATTTGAGATATTTAGGCTTTTCATGAGGAACCCTATGGAGGACACTTCGCTGACAAGAGGACAATACACAAAGTACTCTGAACAGGGTACTACTAGCCAACTATATTCCACGATGCCAAGAATTTTGTGAAAGGATGTGATAGCTGCCAAAGGATGGGCCTGTTAGGGTATATGTAATTTGCAAGATTGGCAAGAACAAATGCTGCAGAGCCTACATCAAAACAATTTTGGAATCCTAGGATCTAGCCCTCCTAGATTCAGAAAGGGATCTCTCTATATAAGTGTTTTCTAAAGATATGATCTTTAAGGTTTATGATATGATATTAGGCTAGTTATGAAGTACAAGGGTTTGTTTGTTTTTGGTTGGGATGGATCTCATCAAAATGAAGGAAGTCTTTTCAAGGGTGAAGGTATGAACAGGTTGAACAAATGGTTCAACTGATAAGATAAGTAAGAGAAAGTATCAATCAATTGGGCTATGGAGTTACAAAAGGATTTAATTTCACAACAAGTTTCAAGTATGGTTGTTGGGACTCAGAAATGTCATATTTTTATCCACCTTTTCCTTCACTATTCCTTACATTTCATCATTCCATTAACCTTTTATCATATCATTTTCATAAATACATTTGGGTTTCACCTTCTTATTTTCCATTTTATTCATTTTTGTATTATAAGTGAATTTATGATTAAATATTAGAAAATATACATGTTTTTATATATATCTCTCAAGAATGTGTGAGCTTTGTAATGTGTAGGAGATATGTGAAGAATTAATTCCAAGAGTCTTCTCAAATATCTCCTTCACCATATTAAGGAGATAATTATGCAAGCCTATTCCTAAGGAGAAGATCATGGAGGATTTGGTTGGCATATCTTATCCAAGATATGTGAGAGATGTGTGGAGGATTCAAAGGGATAATATTTTGTAATAATGGGAAATTAGTTGAGAGTGCTTGAGAGAATATTGGATATGTAATTATGAGATGGTTATCTTCCTCATGTATATAAGAGAGTGATCTCTCTTCATTTTGAAAATAATGGGAGATAGAGTTTTGAGTTTGGAGAAATAGTTTTGTAATTAGAATAGAAAGGGGGAGAATAGAGAGATAGAGTTTTTGAGTTTTTGAGTTCATGATTTGTAATTTGATTCTTGTAATATAATTTGAGATAGCTTTATTGTTGTGAGCTCACATATGTTGTTTTTCATTCAATTCTTCACATGTTGTATTGCTTTTCCTTTATGCAATTTCCTGCTTTCCTAGTTAGTGTTTCAATGCCTTTCTAGATTAATTTGATTTCAGTAATTTAGATTAAATTAGTTCCACTTCAGTCCTGCATATATAGTGCATGTGTCTCGTAAGCCTACGAACCTCGGATTGAAAAATTAAATAGTTGGGTAAGTACTACAACAGAATTAAACGAACATATTTTCACCCAAACATTTTGGCGCCGTTGCCGGGGAGGCACGATGGATTGAAGTTTAGTTTGATTTTTCATGCAAGTGTGTTTAGACATGTTCCTAACTCCGAGGTGTTAAGGCGGTAAGACGTGGGGAACAGCCTACGCATCGCATTCGAGATACCGTAACGGGCTCGACCTCTTATGGATCAGGGCATGTAGGGTGTGTTTACATTTATGCAAGTGTGAATTTCAATTTCTACAAGTGTGTTTGATTTTCGCAACTGTGAAGAGTGTTTGATTAAGTTGTGTTTATGAATTCATGGTTCATGGTTGTAATTGAAGAATTCAATTACTAAATTAATGAGCAGTCCTTGTAAGAGGGTTTAATTGAGTATTGAATTCAATATTATCTCTGTGGTCTTTGTTTTTAATAAATTCAATTTTTAGTGTGCTGATTTGAAAGAGTTTTTGTGAACTAAAACCTTGTAAAAGGATTAAAAACTCAGACAATTATTAGCACTTTGTTTTTAGAATCTCTTTCAACATGGTTTTATAATGAGTGTCAGCTTGGAACTACTCACTTAGATCCTTGCAGAAGTCGGAATCTCCTCTTCCCTGGAAAATGAGATCTTGACAAGAATTGAAAGTTCAACTACTCCCCAAGAAATAAACGAAGATTCAACATATGAAGAATCCTGCATATCTGATGGCGAACAATAATTTGAACAGGAGATCGAGAAAGAAGAACAACAGATCGAGGAAGAATAACAGGAGTTACAACATGATCTAAGGGAGAGAAACTATTCATATCAAAGCTTTATCGAACAATGGTTCCAGGTAAGTACTAGATTAGATTCATCTTTTTATTTTTTAGTTGATTTGCAGTTACAACAACTAGACTCATTCACTCTCGAATATTTTCATCCATCATTTAAAAAATTGCTACTGGATATATTGTTGTTACTGCTACGTGAATGGCTTCATTGGAAGTTTAATTACATGTAATTTTTTTTTTTTAATTAGTATAGAGTAGGTAGGCTTTCATTTTTAGTTTTTTCTTTCATTTTCAGTTTTGATTTTACCTACAATAAGTATGCTCTCCTCCGCGTTTAGTGCGATCACGAGGATCAGAAAATAGGGATGATTTAGACTAATTTCAGGAATAAATAAATGTTTTTCAATATGCTTGATCAAAAACATCTTTCAATATGCAAATCATTGTGTCCATTTGTGAAAAAAAAATAAAAAAAATTGCCCCATTCATTCATAAACTAACTACTTGTTCTGTAACAAATACAAAAGCCTTTTTAAATATTTTAAATCAATTTTCCTGCAAACTAATAAAAACATTTTGAAAAAATTATTGTAAAATCAATGAGTACATTGCATGGGGACATGCAATATCTCTAGTTGGGGGGAAATAAAAATATGTTGGATTTTATCATTTATTTTAAAGTGAATTTGCAGGTAAAAGTTAGGATGCATATACTAACAAGTGAAATGAGATTGGTGTTATGTGTAGGTCAACGAGAAGCTTATGCAGAAAGCTCAACATTACAATGTGACACCCTTTTCATCCACAATTAGTGTAACTTCGAAAAATAATTAAGAAAAAAAAGGACATTTCATAAATTCTTGAAAATAAGCTAATTTGTTTTTGAGTCACTTCATACAGGAATGATCGATGGGGATTGCACACAAAGGTGACAATTTTTATGCAGGAATGGTGCTAATTTTTTCAGGTGTTGAAGACAATCATGAAGGCGACATCTCTAGAGAACACATGCATCATGTCGTGACATTTACCATTACACAAAAACCCTTTTGTATCATGACATGATTACTCAAATTTTTCCTTCTAAGCGCCTAAATCATTCCTATGTTGCAGCCCATCTTCCATTACCTTATCTTTCACGACTTCATGCATGCCTATTTTTTTTAATCGCATACATTCCTTTATCCTTTTCAGTTTATTGCCTTCTAGTTTTCCTTTTGAATAAAACTTATTCCCTTTCCATGATTACATTGCCTTGTTTTCTCGCCATGTTGATCCACACTGCTTGCCTGTGAGTTCTTTCCATTTATAGTCCTACCAAATATTTTTGTACAAACTCGCGTTTACTGATGTGGGATTCCTGAAGGCCCACCTTTCAACAAGTCTTGCCCCATCGACATCAGCACCTTATCTGGGAAATAGACTAGAGTTCCTTTTGGGTACCTTGAGACTTGCATGCCTCAATGGCAAGTTCTCTCGCTAACAATCATGGGAATACATCAATGTCCCTTGATCGTCAGATCTTGCAAATGGCTCGACGTCAACCCCTTTATTCACATTTCGCAAGATGTACTCGGGTACCTTGGCACTCATTGACATCAATGGTGAGTTTGCCTCGCACTGGTTAACGGCATGCATCAATGGCCGGTAATCCAATGATCTCTTTTCATGCTCGACATCAACACATTATTTCGCATGATTAGACTTGTACCATCAGTTTTGTAGCAGATGAAGACTATACATATTTTTCACGACTCCCTCAGCAGTTACCGCAGCATGAGTTCTGATCGACGAGAGTACCACAGTTCCACTTTCAGTTTTTATCTTTTCCATGATTCAGCATCAGCAGTTCAGATTCCTTCATTTTCCAAGATCCAGTTACAACAACATCAGTCACATTTTACTGATCCAGCAGCAGCAGCAGCAGCTACATTCCTATTGCATAGTTCATCATTCTTGGGTAAGTAGAGGTATGTTGTTTTCTAATCTTTAATCATGCAATTCCTTATATGCTAACTTGAATATTTTGGAAAATTCCCTCATCATGCTCCATTTCCTTTCATAATCAATGCCAAGTTGCATAACGACATGCAACTAATTCAATTGGGGGGGGAACTATATTCGCTACATATTCACTACCATGATTCCATTTCTTCACCACTATCACTCCATTTTTTTTTCCTCATTTACCATTCACCAACATTTATTTTCCAACGATACTTTGTTGCACTTTGCTTCATACGCATTAAAATACATATTGGCATGCTTCATTAATATTACAAAAGGGCTTTCTTATGCACATTATGATTTCCAGTGAATGTTTACATTATTATTGCAGAAAGAGAACAGAAAACGAAATGAATGTTGTTAGCACAAGAACCAAAATTCTTTGTATTCATGAGAACCAACCAAAAGAAAAGAGAACAGAAAATGAAATGAATGTTGTTAACACAAGAACCAACATTCTTTGTATTCATGGTTGTCACACAAGAACCAACCATAAGAAAATGTAAGTTTTTACTCATGTCCTTCACATATCCTGGAAACATTCAAAGAATCATGTAAAGCCAAAAGTTCAAGATGCCAAATATTCTTAAAGAGACTCATGCATGGTTGCATGAGCACATGCAACAAGTTCAGTTGGGGAGGATGTTGGGACTCAGAAATGTCATATTTGTATCCACCTTTTCCTTCACTATTCCTTACATTTCATCATTCCATTAACCTTTTATCATATCATTTTCATAAATACATTTGGGTTTCACCTTCTTATTTTCCATTTTATTCATTTTTGTATTATAAGTGAATTTATGATTAAATATTAGAAAATATACATGTTTTTATATATATCTCAAGAATATGTGAGCTTTGTAATGTGTAGGAAATATGTGAAGGATTAATTCCAAGAGACTTCTCAAATATCTCCTCCACCATATTAAGGAGATAATTATTCAAGTCTATTCCTAAGGAGAAGATCATGGAGGATTTGGTTGGCATATCTTATCCAAGATATGTGAGAGATGTGTGGAGGATTCAAAGGGATAATATCTTGTAATAATGGGAAATTAGTTGAGAGTGCTCAAGAGAATATTGGATATGTAATTATGAGATGGTTATCTCCCTCATGTATATAAGAGAGTGTTCTCTCTTCATTTTAATAATAATGGAGAGATAGAGTTTTTGAGTTTGGAGAGATAGTCTTGTAATTAGGAGAAGGGAATTCTTAGATTTGTAATTTGATTCTTGTAATATAATTTGAGATAGATTTATTTTTGTGAGCTCACATATGTTATTTTTCATTCAATTCTTCACATGTTGTATTGCTTTTCCCTTATGCAATTTCCTGCTTTCCTAGTTAGTGTTTCAATGCCTTTCTAGATTAATTTGATTTCAGTAATTTAGATTAAATTAGTTCCACTTCAGTCCTGCATATATAGTGCATGTGCCTCGTAAGCCTACGAACCTCGGATTGACAAATTAAATAGTTGGGCAAGTACTACAACAGAATTAAACGATAATATTTTCACCCAACAATGGTCTATGGGGCAAGTCATCTATATCAAAGGATATTTTTTAGATTGAGTTTATGGTATGAAACATCAAAGTGTAGTGAAAAAAGAAAAGCTAATAACCATTTAAGAATATATTAACTTTACTAAACAAGAAAATCCTTTCAAAGAAATTGTTTGAAGCAAGCCAAAGGACAGGGAAAACCATAGACTTCTTTGGGAAAACTTTTACTAAAGCACAGTTTTCAGACAACAATCCAGCAATCTAACTGATTAATTTTAGACAGCAAAAAACATATAATAAAACAGACGAAAACCTAAGCTCAA
Organism: Pinus albicaulis; assembly: GCA_034641835.2. NCBI lineage: Eukaryota > Viridiplantae > Streptophyta > Pinopsida > Pinales > Pinaceae > Pinus > Pinus albicaulis. The sequence goes on along the minus strand of CM076583.1, from coordinate 396,037,618 downwards.
GTAAGGACTTTGAACCTATCCTTCTTTTGGCATACTCTCAAGGATCTTTCCAAAGCAACTGTTGGAGATAAACTAGAGGACAGGGCTAACCATAGACTTCCCTAGTTTAACTTTACTTAGCATGCAATGAAAATATAATGCAAGGACAATATCTCAAGTTTTACCCAGCTAGACATGGGCTTACCAACATTCCTTGACTAGTTACACTCTATTGAAATCATTCCCAAACACACATTTAGAGGAAAACATAAAGATAAAGATTTATCAGTGATAAATAGGGTACTTTACTATAAATCCTAATCTATATTTGTTATTATTTATCAGAGAAAATGGAAAGTATGTAAAACATGAGAAAAATAACAATTACAGTAAGAAACACATCACCATTGACATAGACCAGGATCCCATAAATCAGCTTTGTATTATGATGTTCAAACCAGTTACAATCTTCAAGTCCAGTGGGTCTTTACAGCTTCAAACTTCTCATCTCAGCCTATCTTTCTTCAATTACAAACAGAGCTTCAACAACCTCAACAACTATTTACACTTGATAATTATTCAGAAAGCAACCATAATACTATCTTTTGGACAAGTATTTATAGAAGAATGAGGAGGTGGAGTGAAAGAACGAGTTATTTGTTCAATTAATACAGAGTAAATGCTTCTCGGCCTTCGAAGGGCCAAATGGAGAAGATGTCTGAGGTTTCTAACTCTACTAATTGATTTTTACATTAAGTTTCATCAACTTTAGGCACTTTTGTTGACTTTGAGGCTTTTTGGTAGCTTGCAATTACTTCTGAGCTATCTCTAAAAATTATCTCTGACTGTGCATTCAATTTGTATTATTTTGAGGAAAATCAGTTTTGTAGGTGGCATTTTAGTCTTCAAAGGAAGTAATTTCTTTTAATGATGTGGCATTTGAAGCAGTCTTCTGCTAATTTTTCCTGCTTCGTGGCTGAAAACATTGATATTTATTTGATTGTGCTTTTGGGCCTTTATAATCATCTTCGGGCTTTTTGTCTTTTATGCCGACTGTATTAACTTTTAATCTCTTTGTCTTAATACTACGCTTTATCCATAAAATGTAGGATTAAGTCCTTTGATCTTCAGGATTTTGACTCTTAATCCTTTATCTTTAAATCTCTGATACTCTTCATTTCTGACTGTACAGGTGTCTTTAGCACTTTGGAGGGTTTACAGTGTAATCAATGTCCATGAAACATTGATTAATCTTTGAAATTCAAACCTTTTGTCACTTTTCTACATGATTTTGGCATGAGGATCTTCATCCTCGGTCCTTTGTCACTTCATTGTGACTGTGGGATGGCTTTTCGTTGTTTAGCCACCATTTAAAACCTGCAACATAAACAAATGATTAAAAAAACCTTGTGTTTAGTGGTTGACTGCTTGGGAGCCTCAGCGAAGGGCGAAAGGAGCAGTGAGGAGGGGAAAATGCATGCAGGATGAGGTTCAGTAGAAAAAACCTACGAAAATAGGTTAAAAAAGTTGAATTTTGTAGCAAAATAATGGATAGGAGGATTTGTGAAACCACAAATGGTTTTCGTTCACGAAAATGGTGGTAAGTGGTTTCGCTTAAAACGAATTCGATACAGGTCTTTGATTGAGATGTGTCCAGGAAAAAAATGCCTATTTCGTGTGGAAAATGCGCGATCAGTTTGATTGGTGAAATGAACGCTAAATTGATCTGGGACCGTTACATCTTCGGGCCGAAGATGAACGGTCAAGGATGAGCGTGAAAAATGGAAAGATGTGTGATGGAAACATGTGGTGGGGCCGGCAGGTGACGTCACCTATTTTTTTGCGGAGTGAAAAAGTCTTGAGGTCGGGAAAACATAGGTTTATAGTGTAAAAGGGTTAAAATGGATGCAGGGGGCAAATGCACAGAAAAATATGAAAATGAGAGGAAGCAGAGGCACTGAGTGGTGGGACCGGTTGTATAAAGGAGAGAAATCGGGGTGTACCCACGCAGTGAATAACAACCATTCGTTTGAGTTTTCTCGTAGCCCAAGGAGCCGACTGTGAAGGTAGGAAGGTTTGACTTGTAGACAGAGAAGTACCCCCAAAGCGATTAAGTACCTACTTCCAAGGAGGGGTCATATGAGCAACATGGGTGGAGGGTTTTAGCTCTTGGGAGATCTCATCGGCGAGGGGGGGGGGGGGGGGAAGAAAAGGAGATGAAGAAGAAATATGAGTTGCCGATGTCGATGGGGGATTAAGGATTGGTGCTGGGGCACGGTCCCGTGGAGGAGAAAGGGAACAAGAGCCAAGGAAAAAAGGGGGCTAAGAGCATCGGCGCGGAAAAAGGGAGTGATGCGATAAAATTTGGAAAGTGCCAATGCGATTAGTGTTTACTGTCGATCTTGGGGGGAATAGACAACTGAGATCAAATCTGGAGAGAGCATCTGTAAATCGCAAATTGACGGAAAAACAGTCAAAGGCATGAAAAATTGGAAAATGTTGATAAGCGATGGCGCAATAACGGCTTAAAGCGCCTAGCCGACTATCTTGGGCCTCGGTTTTTTGGCGAAAAAAGGGGAATGGGGCTTAAGACAAGGGGGTTAAAAACCCACATAAAAAAGGTCAGAAACATGCAAAAAAATGGGCTTTTATGGTTTTTTAGTGTTCTGGCTAAGGAAAAAAGGTTTTTAAAACCAAATAAAAACAGTCAAATCATTTTAAAGGGAATTTTTTCAGTTAAAAAGGGTAAATGAAGGAGGAAAGAGGGTTTTTTAGAAGAAAAATAAGTGATATGGAGGAAGTTTGTGAAGATGAAATGGGGGGAAATGAAATGATGGGAATGTGTTAGGTCCCTATATTACTAGTATAGTCCCTTATTGTTATTAGTGTAACCCCCTTATTGTTATTATTGTACCCTTGTAACCCCCATTTTGTTATTATTTTGCCCCTAAATTATTATTGTTAGGTCGGCTAGGATTACATTGTGGCCCACTAGGATTACATTATGGCCACATGGACTCCTATATATAGAAAGGAGGTTTTGTAAATTGTATCATCCAAGAATTGTTCATTTATGTAATGTATTGGAGGTTTCCCCCTTGAAGTGGCTTATTTCTAAGGCGTTGATATCTAGTTTCTTCTATTTTTGTAGTTGGTTACTCAACATTTGGTATCAGAGCTTTGGATTCTAGGGTTTCACTGCTCCAAACAGGTCATCGTTGAATTTTCGCTATAAAATTTTTTCTACGAAGTTTCAAAAGCTGAAATGTTTAGGGTGCGAAGCTGAAATCTTGAGAAATATTGCCTAAAAATTTCAGAGCTTTGTTCGCAATATTTTCGGAGATATCATCTGTGGAAGTTAGGTCTTTTTTCAGGCTCCTAAACAGGGCATCGTGGAATTTTCGCTATAAATTTTTTTATACGAAGGTTTAGAATCTGAAATTCATATGGTGCGAAGCTACAATCTTGAGGAAATTTGCCAAAAAATTTTAGAGATTTTTTCACAATATTTTTGGAGATATGATCTGTGGAAGGTAATGATTTTTCAGGCTCTTGAATATCATCTCAAATAGGTGATCGTGGGAAAATTTCAATAACTCTCTCTCTGGGCATCAGATTGGAGTAGCGTAAAAATTGGTCACAAGTACACGGACTGTATTTCTTTGGCTATCAATTTTAGAGACAAAGGATGAAACAGTGACATGTGTCAAGTCGTACAAGTTCACTCTACTGAACCAGTCCAGAATTAGGTCATTGTGGGAGATTGGACACAACTTTGTCTTGGAGAATCCAAATCAGGTCAGACCTGTGGCATTCCAAAGATAACTCAGAGGGCTACGTTGACATTGAAATTCAAATATTTAAGTACTGCAATCATAGAGATTATCCAATTTCAATGTCGAGCTGCTCAAAAGCAAGGAAAAGGTGTGTATATTTTTCTTTCTTTCCAAATTTCATAAGTCTTCCTTGAAGAATCAATTTGAATTGATTCCAAGGGAATATTGTAGAATATATAGCAGTATTGGGTTCTAAAATATGCCCCATAAAAATAATTCAACACCCATTAAGCCTGCAGAAGGCTCTACTATGACTCATGAAGATGAAGAATTGCAACATGCTCTATCAAAATTACAAGAGCAAGTGCAACAAATTTCACTCTCGCAAAGAGCAACAAAAAATGAAATGGAAGTTTTGAAGAAAGGCGTGGAAGTGAAGATGGACAGTTTGAATAAAGGCATGGAAGCTAAGATGGATGGCGTGGAAGCTAAGATGGATGGCATGGAAGCTGGCATGGAAGCTAAGATGGATGACATGAAAGAAAACATGGAAAACATGAAGAATGATCTAAAAGCAGACATCGAAGGTTTGACAAAGTTGATACAAGAAATGTTTCCTAATGGTGAAAAGATAGTAGAAGAACCTCATGATGAGAATAAAATAAATGTTAATCATGATTTCATAAACTCTAATGTTGGCGAGAAGAACCACCATATTCCAAAAATTGTTATGAGGAAGTTTGATGGAAAGGATCCTGTAACATGGATACTACAGATGGAGCAATATTTTGATCTCCATAACGTGCAAAACACACAAAAGGTACGCATTGCAACTTTACATTTAGAACAAAATACATTTGTATAGTATCGATGGCTTTTCTCCCGTAAAAAAATTGTCACTTGGTCAATTTTTACGGAAGAAATGATAGCACATTATGAGGATACAAAGAGCAACACCTTCTTTAGCCAATTGATAAATCTCAAACAATAGGGTTTAGTGGGGCAGCACATTGAGGACATCCAAAAATTGAATATAAGGGTAACTGATATTCCAGAGGAACACAGGATCGATCTCTTCATAGGCACTTTAAAGGATAACATCCAACATGAAGTTCATGTTCTGGAACCGTTTTCATTGGAGAAGGCATTCAGGTTGGCAAGAAAAGTTGAATGTAAAACAATGTTGACAAGGAAGCTTACCACTCAATTCTATAAAGAAGGAAGCGTTGCTACGCCTAGATTTCCACAACCTACAAGGTTGACACCAAAACAATTGGAAGAAAAAAGAGAAAAAGGGCTTTGCTATAGTTGTGATAGAAAATACACTAAAGGTCATAAGTGTGCTGAGAAGAAATTATTTTACACAGATTGTGAAGAGGAAGAAGAAAATTAACAAGAAGAGGATATACACCAGGAACCAGCCCTAGAAGAGGAAGAAATGAATCCGACCATATCGTGTAATGCACTGGTAGGAATTACCACTCCTCAAACTCTCAAGATAGAAGGACATATCAAGAAGAAAAGGGTAATAGTGTTGATTGATTCAGGTAGCACCCATAATTTTATTCATTATAAGGTAGCCAAGGAATTAAATTGTTTCCTATACCCAGCACCAGAATGTCAAGTGATGGTTGCAAATGGAGGAACTATAAATTGCTCTGGAAAATGCCATAATATCAAGCTAACCATGGGGGAATATGTATTTACTATTCCAATGCTTTCCATTCCTATGGGAGGTGATATTGTTGTACTAGGAGTACAATGGTTACAATATTTGGGGACGGTAGCTTTTAATTTTCACGAACTTTTCTTGAAATTTTTTTTAGAAGGAAAGGAAGTCAAATTACGGGGTATTGTAGGGAAGCCGAGAAAGATAATAAGCTCTAATGTCATGACAAAGCTTCTAAAGAAATAACAACGAGGCGTAATTGCACAATTATGCTCACTAGAAGTTCCAACATCAAAATCATCTATTTCTGCAGATCTCCAACAAGTCTTGGACAATCATTCCAAGGTGTTTGAAACTCCCAAAGGACTCCCACCTATTTGCGATCATGATCATGCTATTCATCTGATTCCAAGAATTGTTCCTCCAAACATCAAGCCTTATAGATATCCTTACATCCAAAAGAGCGAAATTGAACGTATGATTGCAGAAATGTTAGAGGCGGGTATAATTCAACCTAGTCAAAATTCTTTCTCTGCTCCTGTATTATTGGTACACAAGAAGGATGGATCATGGCGAATGTGTCCGGATTATAGGGAGCTCAATAAGCTCACCATTAAAGATAAATTTATCATTACTGTGATTGATGAATTATTGGATGAATTACATGGAGCAATTTATTTTACCAAGTTGGATCTTCGTTCAGGATATCATCAAATTAGAATGAAGACTGAAGATATTCCAAAAACAGCGTTTCGAACTCATGAGGTCATTATGAATTTTTGGTCATGCCTTTTGGCCTTACCAATGCACCTTCTACATTTCAAGGGTTGATGAATTCCATTTTCAAACCCTTCCTTAGAAAATTTGTGCTCATATTTTTTGATGATATACTAATCTATAGCAGGTCTTGGAAGGATCATGTTGAACATGTTGACAGGGTGCTCAAACTATTGCAGGAGAAACAATTATATGCAAAAACATCCAAATGTTTCTTTGGAGTACAAGAGGTGGAATATCTGGGTCATATTGTATCTCACGAGGGTGTTAAAGTAGACCTAACAAAATTAAAGCCATTAAGGAATGGAAAGTCCCCACAACCATAAAGAAGTTGCGAGGATTTCTCGGTTTAATAGGGTATTATCGCAAGTTTGTTAAGAATTATGGGAGAATAGCAGCACCTCTAACAACATTATTGAATAAATATGCATTTTCATGGACTCCTGAAGCAACTAAGGCCTTTGAACATCTTAAAGAGGCAATGTGCCTAGCACCAGTCTTAGCTACGCCAGACTTCACAAAAACCTTTATTGTGGAATGTGATGCCTCAGGAAATGGAATTGGTGTTGTTTAATGCAAGAAGGAAGACCCATTGCTTTTGAAAGTCGTCCAATCAAAGGAAAGTATTTACAGAAACCTATTTATGAGAAGGAAATGTTAGCAATACTGCATGCACTAAAGAAATGGAGAACTTACCTAATGGGAAGACAATTCAAGGTAAAAACTGATCATGATAATCTTAAACACTTTTTGGAACAAAGACTATCTTCAGAAGAGCAGCAAAAATGGGTCACAAAGATGTTGGGTTATGACTTTGAAATAATCTACAAAAAAGGAAAGCTTAATGTTGTTGCGGATGCACTCTCAAGAAATAATGAAGAGGTGGAAGCATTGCTTTGTGCCATTTCTATTATCCAACCAGATTGGATAACTGAAGCAAGAGATGAATGGAAGAAGGACAAAGATGTATGGATACTCATTCAAAATTTGCGGCAAGATCCTAGTACATCTGATACATTTAGTTGGAAAAATGATTCCTTATGGTACAAAGATCGCTTATATCTTTGTAAGAATTCCCAACTAAAACAAAAGATTCTTCTGGAATTGCACACTTCTCCTTTAGGAGGACACTCAGGATTTTTAAAAACTTACCACAGGGTGAAGAAAGAATTGTTTTGGGATGGCCTTAAATCTGATATTCGAAAGTTTGTGGCGGAATGTTTGGTTTGCCAGCAGAATAAAGTGGAAACAATTAAGACCCCAGGACTTCTACAACCTTTATCCATTCCAAGTCAACGTTGGGAGGAGATTTCAATGGATTTTATCACGGGTTTACCTAAGTCCGAAGGAAAGAGTGCCATCATGGTGGTAGTTGATAGACTTACCAAGTATGCACACTTTTGTGCATTATCTCATCCATTTAAAGCAAGTACAGTTGCTACTACATTTATGGACACAATTCAAAAGCTACATGGAATTCCAAGGGTTATTGTGAGCGACAGAGATCCCATTTTTACTGGAAATTTTGGACGGAGTTATTTTCTTGTTTGGTTACTCAATTAGCTCATAGCTCATCTTATCATCCTCAATCTGATGGTCAAACTGAGATAGTAAATAAATGTTTGGAAGGATATCTTCGTTGTTTTGTATCTGATAAACAAACATAATGGGTCAAGTGGTTACCTCTAGCTAAATGGTGGTATAACACTTCCTTCCATACTGCAGCAAAAATGACCCCATTTATGGCACTTTATGGATATCATCCACCATCCATCACATCATATTTAAGGGAAAATTCAAAGGTTCAAGCAGTGGAAGATCACATCGAGCATCAGCAAGAAGTTCTCCAACTCTTAAAGGATAACCTGAATTTAGCACAAAATCGAATGAAACAACAGGCAGATCAACATCGCAGCGAGAGAAGTTTTGATGTAGGAGATTGGGTATTTTTACGGCTACAACCATACAAACAAATGTCCCTCAAGCAAGCTAAGAAGGATGATAAATTATCGCCAAAGTACTATGGTCCTTACAAGGTGTTGCAAAAGATTGGTACTATGGCATACAAATTGGAGCTTCCTGCTTCTTCATGAGTGCATCTAGTTTTCCATGTTTCATGCTTAAAGAAGGTTATAGGTGAAAATCTTCCAGTTCAAACAATATTTCCAGAACTTGATGAGGAAGGAAAAATCATATTGGAACCTAAAGCGGTCATGGAAACAAGAACTCGACAGCTACGAAATCGATCAATTTCAGAGTATCTCATCAAGTGGAAGAACTTACCCACTGAAGATTCTACATGGGAGGATGAGAAGTTTATACAGAAGCACCCAGAGCTACTCAAGCGTTGAGGACAACACTTTTTTGAAGGAGAGAGGCATGTTAGGTCCCTATATTACTAGTATAGTCCGTTATTTTTATTAGTGTAACCCCCTTATTGTTATTATTGTACCCTTGTAACCCCCATTTTGTTATTATTGTGCCCCTAAATTATTATTGTTAGGTCGGCTAGGATTACATTGTGGCCCACTAGGATTACATTATGGCCACATAAACTCCTATATATAGAAAGGAGGTTTTTTAAATTGTATCATCCAAGAATTTTTCATTTATGTAATGTATTGGAGGTTTCCCCCTCAAAGTGGCTTATTTCTAAGACGTTGATATCTCTTTTCTTCTATTTTTGGAGCTGGTTACTCAACAGAATGGGGCCTTTAGGAAACAGTTTGCTTTTGACATCAGCAGGGTTAATTGGTGGAATTTTGAATGAAATGACAGTGAAGATTGTTCTTTGAGTTAGAAAGCATCAGAAGGCTTCAAGAATGAGAAATTTTCTATGAAGATAATCTCTTGAAGGCTTAAGACCTGTTTTAGCCATCATTTGCTATGACAAAAATTTACTGATGGCTAACAGTGGCTCCACTTGGGGATGGCAGCTCCTTAGAGGTCTCAAGAACTTCAGAAATTGATCTTTGGGATGTAGACCTGTGCCTTTATCCATTGAAAACCGTTTCTTCCTTGATTATGCTTCTTAGAAATATGATCAGTACTTTGTATCAGCAAACAAATTTCTCCCAAACATTCTACCTACATAGCCTATTTTCCTAACATTTTTTCTTCATAAGGTGCACTTGGTCTTGCAAACCTTTTGACTTCAAAATTTTATTCTTTTATTGAAAGCAGGAAACTAATCTAAATCTACCCTTATTTCTTCCATGAGTTCATATTGAACAGTTGAACTCATTAATTCTCTACCTAAGCTACTATCTACCAGGATTAAACTGTCTGACAAATTTTATTCTCTATATTCTAAAACAGAAATTTAAATCACAGCCAAGCCAGGATTAAGCTGTCTAATTTGATGGAAGACTATGGCATAAAAAAAAGCTGCACATAGACTGAATTTTTATAGAAATTTAAAACAAAATTGTGAAGGCTTAAGATCTGAAAATTATAAGCGTCCTTCATTCTTTCTTATGACTCAGATTTTGACCTGTTTAGAGTCATCCTTTTTCTCTTGGTTCATATTTTGAGCATATTAGAGCCAATTATTTTTCAAACTTACAGGTTCAAGATTTAAGCATGTTTGAACCTCTGTTTTCCTATCCTAATCTAATCTACTGATAAGCCAAGTTTAAACAGTTTGGAAAATCTTCTTCACTAACCTATTAGTAGTAAATTGAAATCTATCTAATCATGATTAGGTTGTATGACTAAATAGAAGTACTCTTCTCAAGTAGTGGCATTTAAGCTTGCACACTTTCAGACTCTCTTTTCTTTTTTGGCATGGGGCTATACCTTTGTTCTTTTATATATGCCCTCTTTTTCTCTTTTTCTATTGTTTTTGTATTTTTTCTATTTCTCTCAAAAAAATTTAAAAAACTAACTAAATTCTCAAAGGCTGAGCTTTATTGACATTCCTATCTACCCTAGTCTAACTCTGAAATATTCACATGTTTTATATGATAAAATAATTCTAATGTAGCCAATTTATCAGTGAGAAAAAGGGATAGGAAATCTAGCTGCTTGTCAGAGGTAACCATGGTATTCTTTGAATATTATTCTTCAAAACCAAAGCTATCATAGAAGGTGACAACTTCTTATGTATTTTTCTCTTGCAAAAGATCCATGCTTGAAAATTTGAGCCAATTACGACCTCCACACATTCTTCCATAGGATCAACAAATAAAAGATGAGAACTCTCTTCTTTTTGGCCCTCCATGATTGGTAGATTGTCTGCTTCTAAGACATCATCTTTGTGGACTGCATATTTAGTATGTTCCTTGGAAGCATCATCATCTTTTACCTACAAATCAAAAAGTAGTGAAATTTCTTCTTTTTCTAACTTTATGCTTGTTTCTGATGTAAATTCAGGTTCTTTGGATGACAGATTGATATCTGCAATGGGAGAAGGTTCTTCTTGAAAAGATGATATGTTCTCAGTAGGACAGTCTTCTATTTGTTTTTCTCTCCCAAAGACTTGCCAGTACTTTTCATTGTTTGGGACAGCTAGTTTGAATTTTTCTTGAATTGTATATTGTTTGCTCTTACAAGGTCTCAGACATGTACTAGCAACAAGGGCTGATCCACTGGCAAATTTTTTTGGTTTTTAGAAACAAGGGTAAGTTGGAATTGTTCAAATGATTCTAAAAAATTCATGGCATCATCCTTATAGGCTCTAAGTCTGGGATTTTTAACCATGCATTCCTCATTCCCTTGCCTAATTACTAATTCTACATTCCCATGAATTGTTATCCTCTGGGATCCTAATTTCTTCAATAAGTGCAACCCTAAAAGGAGTGCCTCATACTCTACTATGTCACTTATGCATTGAAAATTCAGTTTATATCAATTGCCTTCAGAATTAATCTTTTCTGTATTATAAAGCCATATTCCTACACCTGCACTAGTTTTACTACATGAACCATCAAAATTCATACTCCAGAAAGGACTAGTTTCAGATTTATCATTAATTTCCCTACTATCCTCTCTGTTTTGACTGCCATTTTTTTGTTCTATGGGATAGGCACTATGTTGATGATTATCTTGTTCAAATGAAGGTTTGGGGGTTAGATGTTTGCTTAGTATTTGATCAATTTCTTCTTCTGTCGAAGGAGGGATCTTTCTTTCAGCATAGACAAAAGTACAACAGTCCTCTTTCTCTTGTGTTAACTGGTGTTGAGGTTGGATGTCTTCTTGAGCCTCTTCTAAGGGATCTTTACTTGTGCTTGTAGGGAAAACTTGAGGATTTTCCTCTGTTTCCTAATCTACTTCTGTTTCAAACAACTCCTCATGATTGTTACGATGTTGAATTAGAATACAACGTTCATGAGTTGTTTCTTCTATATTATCATGATGCCACTCTTCTTGTGTAATCTGAAATGAGTTGTAACATAGAGGGAGAGTCCCTATATGTGCTAGTTCTCTTTCCACATCATATTCTATGTTTTCTAAGTGGCTAATTGTTTCCTCAAAGAACTTCTCACTATTAGCATTTGCATTTTGTTTGTAAAGATCTCTTAAAAGTAAAAAACCAGCTATAGGTAGGTAATCAAGAATTTCTTGACAACCTTCCTCATCATTTTCCATAAAGTCTTGATCATCATACATGTCTTACTCATTATCTAGGTCTTGTAGTGGTTGAATATGTTCTTGATCTGGAAAAAGCATGGGTTGCTCTAGATCATCAATATTTAAATTAGCCTGACCTAGAAGGGATGATGAATCATTATTTATGCTGGCAGGGATATCTTGAGGAATGTCCTTTATTCCTTGATTGATTTATTTCTCAATTGATTCATCTAGGCTCTTGAGATGGCTAGAATGCATATGAAATTCTTGAATGGCTGTTAATAGATCTTTAGAATGCATATTCCCCAAATCCTCATCAATATCTAACAAGTATTGTATGATGTTTTGACATTGATCACAACAATTTGCTGTCCATGATAAAGATGAACGGTTTTCTTTATATTCTTCATAAAATAGTTCATTTATGTCTTTTAAAGAAAATAAGCTCTTAGGTTCTAACCATTCATATCAATCCCTTGCCTTTCTTTCTAATGTTAACATGAACATTTACATAAGGCAATCTTCATGCCATTCAGTCTTTACCTTCCATATATGCATATGAAATTTGATGAGATGTAATTGTCTAGTCAATTTAGTGTCCTAAATTGCTAACATAAATGATCAACCAGTGCTAGTAAACTGATGAAGTGTGGTGCACTATATGTGCCTAAGTGACCTATTCCTTACTTCGTTGCATGTGTTTTTCTTATTGTTTTTTGGGGTTTTGTCTTTTTAGTACTTAGTACGCTACTCTATGTTCAAAAGATGAAATCAAATATATGTCAAAAAGAAAGGAAAAGGAAACCTTAGACTCAAAACAGAGTGTAAATTCTATCCCTAATTAGGAAAATGATGAAAAACAGAACATTCTAATCCATGGATATCCTAGCTTGCAAATGAACGTTCATGAAATGAAAAGTAACTCAAAACACTACAACTTAATCTGATTCATTTAGTTAGAGATTTGTTGGAAGAGCTTGTGAAAAAGATTAACTTTAATGCAATGAGGATATCCTAAAACATAAAAGGAAATACTGAAACAAACAGTAACTTAAAACATTATAGTGAAATCTCATTCATTTGATAGAAGTTTATTGGAAGAGCTTGAGAAAAATATTACTATAATGTAGTAAGGATCTCCTATGAAATGCTGAAACAACTTATAACATTACAACTAAATATCATTCATGAGTTAGAGGTTTATTGGAAGAGCTTGTGAAAGAGATTAATCATAATGTGATAAGGATCTTTAATGAAGCAAAACAATCAATAACTCACAATACTACAACTTAGTCCCATTTGTGAATTAAAGATTTATTGGAAAAGCTTTTGAAAGAGACTAACTACAGTATAATGAGGAATCTAATCTAGAATTGTGTGAACAAAATATTTCTTATACAGAGATTGACAGTAGGGGCTTTTACTGGTTATTTCACCTTTACTAGAAAGGATGAAACCAGAAGCTTCCGGCCCTCTTACTAACTCTGCCTAAAGAAATATAATGTAAGCACTAAAAACAAAATAATAGAAAATGAAATGCTAATAACTCAAAATATCACAATTGAATCCCATTCATTTAATAGAGATGTATTGGAAGAGCTTGAGAAAGAGACTAACTGCAATATCATGAGGATCTTTTATCTAAGAAATGACATGAAAAATAATGCTAAAAGCTATGATTTCAGAAAGCAATCTAAGTAAGGAATTATGACAAAACAGAATTGAAAACAACTTATCTATAAAACATGTAAAAGCCTCCTTGAATAGCAGAGGCCCTCTGCTACCAATTTGGTGTAATCCTTAGCTCCTTGAAGATGTAATCAAAATAGCATCAAAGAACTTCTTTATTGAAAAACTCACAAATCTACATCCCATTCCATCTTGAGCTTTGTTACAAAACACTCTTTATTCTCCTTCTCCTATTTTTCACTATTTTTTCACTACCCGTGATAGGAGAAAGCTTCTCCTATTTATACAAAATATGAGGAGTTATCTCATTAATAGGAGTCCATGAATCTCTCCCTCCACCTCTAGAGTTACAATCAAAATAGGAAATGATAAGACACATGTCTTTTAAGAGTTTCAACACAACTAAGAAATGAGACACATATCCTCTTAGAGTTTCAATACAACAAGAAAATGAGACACATATCCTCATGATCCCATGATCTTCTCCAACCAAATTCGAATTTTTCCTTTGAGTGCCACATAAGGGTCTTCTATAAGTCTTCTTTTGATCTATACATGTCAACAATCTCAACCCACTTGTTAGGTATAAGTATATGCACATTATTTTCTAATTTTTAACCACAAATTCACTTAAAAAAAGGCTAAGAATTAATAAAGTTTGGAAAAACATAAATGTGTCCCAATGATAATGAAGTGGGATGAATGTAGTGACATAGTAGTGAAATGGAGGTGATATAATGGATAGAATAGTGAAAGTGTAATGGAAATGAATGACATTTTCAAGACCCAACATACCCCCCAACTGAAGTTATTGCATGTCCTCATGCAATATATATTACATTAACTCTTTTGATCTTTGATCTTTGGCTTAACTTTGCATGATATCATCTGATAACTTCATATTTCTGCAAAGTGTTTTACTTGAATTGCAACATAGTTGGTTCTTATGTGACAACCATGATTTTGTTTGTATCCAATTTATCCTTTAAGCATTTTTTTGAAAAGCCATTGTATGCTCATAATAACAATGTAATAGTTAATATATGTTGGAAGTATGTGGGATTCTGAGTATGATATGGACATGGTAAGATATGAAGATGAAATGTATTCCCCCCCTAACTGATGGTATTGACAATTTTATGAAATGATGAAGAGAAATGTTTTTCCAACAATTATCATTCTAGCTTTTTATGGAATTCTATGGTCAAAAGTTAGAAAATGATGTACCTTAGCTTACCCTTTGGAATGGATGAGTTGTATGTGTGGTGGCTGCAAAATTCTGATCATATTCTTCTTCAAGTGGCTGAACAAGAGGAGTCATGGATAAAGAGATAAGATGACTTTTTATTGCTCCTACTAAAACTTGCTAAATCTGCTCCAAAATGCTGAAAATAATAGTCTTCATGTCTTCAAAAACTCACTGGCACAATTCCTACTATGTAAAAAGATGTTCTGATGTCGAACATAGTAGGAAATTTTTGACTTAGTGGCCATTAATGGATGCCACTAGTCAACACGAGAACTCTTACCATTGATGGCAATGAGAGTCAAGATGCCCAAACACATCTTGCTAGCTACGAATGATTTTGCCGATGTCGAGTCACCTAGAAGATCTCACGAACAAGGGACATTAATGTATTCCCATTGTTTGTCAGCATGAGAACTTGCCATTAGGGCATGCAAGCCTCAAGGTGTTTTTACAAAGAACTTAGACTCAAAGGACTATGGACTCAATAATTTGCTTTGAAGGAGGGCTTATTTGCAGAATGAAAATGACAAGAAATGGAAGATGAAAATGGAAGATGGCAATGGAGAGTAGAAATGGAAATGGGAAATAAGCATGTGAATGAGCCCCTTGCTTTTATTTGTGGGTTATGAATGGACAAAAAGAAATGGAAAGTGGATGTGAATGTAAATGAAAAATATGAAGTGAAATGAGGTAAATGGTTTATTATGAGGTATGGATGTGATGGAGACAATAGTATCTGAAAGTTTTTCAAGTGTTTGAATCTAATTTTACATCAGCATATTTCCTCTTTGTTGCTGATCATCCTCTTATGAAACAAATTGGTCTCTTAGAGAGACACCATTCTCTTGTAGTCATTTGTCCTTCCTCTTGGAACCTGCAAAAAAAAACTAATACTTCTTCTGCAATGGAATGCAAGATTATCAAAGGAGAGAGGTGATTATCTAGTTATGATATTTACACACAAAACTAAGAATTGTATGAATGAAACAAGTTCTCAAAGGAAAAATCAAAAGAATTTATACATGTTTTGGAATTAGTGTCTCAAGTTGAATGTTGCTTCTTTTCAGCAATTTATTTCATTATTTACCATTTCAAACTCTAATGATGGATTTCTCACTGTGTAGATCTTGTTGAGACCTTTCAAACGATACTTGAATCATCAAAATATGATTTTGTATGAGAAAGTTAGGTTGATTTGACCAATGAGGTTTTCCAACTGCGGAATTGGAGAACAGCTGCAGAATTAGACTTTAGCTGTGGAATGTCGACGGTTTCTGTAGCTAAAAATCTTGAATAAAAAGTTAGTCATTCATCTTTCATCATCAGTCCAAAATTAATTAATACCTTCAGAAAAGTGAGCAAATAACTTATTCATTTCATTGATTCAAAATTATTTTTATTTTTTACTTTTTTTTTAATTTTTTTGTAAATAACAAAAAATAAATTTTTTATTTTTATTTTTTTTTAATATTATATATGTTACATTTAAAAAAATATATATACATATATAATTTTATTAAACAAAACAATTTATCAAATAAGGAAACTAAAAATAAAAACTAAAAACATTGAATGCCATTTTTCTAGCCACTTATTTCCACGTTGCTCATCCTCATGTGGCAATCTTTGCAAGCAATTTTCCATTGGAACATAGCAGGCTATATCACCTTATTTTCATACAAAGGAAGCTCATTGCATTTCGAGAAAAAATAATCACAACGAAATCCAACATTCAGAAATTAAACGAAGTCGATTTGAACTCTTCGATTTATCAAAATCGTGTGAAATGTGGATTGAATGCCACGATAGACTTTGATTTCGATTAAAATTCTTCTTTCTTGAGATATAGGAAACCAGATTATGGGTGAAATGAATGCAGAGTGCCGTTCTCAAACTCTCCACTGTGCAAAAAACCGTTTTTCCTCACGCGGCAGGCAAAAATGGGCTTCAAAGAACCGAGAAATTCTCTCAGACCGCCACGAATTTCTTAAAACGATTTCTGAGTTATCTAATTGACCTTATTGGCGAAAAAACCCATGTCTCTGTTTTTTGAAATTCATCATTAATAAACCAGAAAACGTGTTTCAAAATCACGTGTCAATAGTAGTTGCGTTTTTCTGGCAATGGAATACGACTTCTGGTTCGCTGATTGCCACATGCATCGATCATTTGAGTTCAATTTGAAACCAAACTTAGCTTCCTGAAGAACGGTCTCTCTAAATTATGGATTTGTTAAATGATTATGACTTCAGTTTTGCTATAGTTTCTGAGCAAATTTCTCGTTTCCCTTGGCTTTCCTCTCTGCTTCTCTTTTCTTGCTTCTTTGACAGCAGATTCTTTTCTTATTCAACGAATTTCAATCTGAGAGTTTTGACAGCAGCTCCTTTTCTTATTCAACGCTTTTTCAATGTTGATGATCTCTTTGATCTGCAGAGAAATGGTTATCACGAGTATTCTGCACACAATTTCAATTTTGTTAAGGTATTCTCCAGTTTCTCTTGCGGCAGTCTGATGAATTCTGAGCCCAAAGGAACTTGTTCCTAAATTTCTATGGTTTCTTATCAAGATTTGATCTCAGCATATTTTCATCATATTTGCAGAGTGCTGGGCAGCATTGTGGAACCTTCGATCACAGATTTTATTTAGCAATTGCAAAGGTTGGATCTGCAAAACTCAAATGCGTATATGGCATCTCACAGCAGTAAATCTCTCATAATCAAAGTTTCATGAATGAAATAAAAATATCCATATCACAATTTAAACTTTACTTCTTTTCAAAATTTGGAGATGAGAGCTTAATGGAATGGATTTATCGGTTGGTGCGAAGTTGAAGGCCAAAATTCCAAAATTGTTGCGCAGTCAAGTTTATTTGCAAGTTGATTGGAAGGGTGAAGCCAAACTAGCACACAAATCATTGATTTAGAGATTGCAAAGCCAATTAAATGTTGTTTTCAGCGTTGTTGTTTATTTTATTTTTTTAAATAAAATTACACATGTTATATTTTCAAAAATTAAAAATATACATATGTATTTTACTAAACAAAACAATTTTTTCATTTTTTTTTTTTTTAATTTATTAATAGAGAAAAATAAGACAAGATTTTATTTTTGTTCATTTTTCTTTTTTTTTTTAATGATTTGTTATTGAAATTATATGTATATTTTCAAAAAAATTTAAAATATACATATATATTTTAGTAAACAAAACAATTTTACAAAAAAAAAAAAATTATTTTTTCATTTTTTTATAATTGATTTGTTTAATAAAATTATGTATTATATTTTCAAAATTTTAAAAATACACATATATATTTCATTAAACAAAACAATGGATTGGATTTATTTTTTATTTTTTTTTTAAATCAAATGAAATGATGAAAACATTTTTTTTTTTTTTTGAATCAATTGAAATGATGAAGTTTATTTTGTCTCCCTTTTTTTTTTCTTTTTTTTTTACATAACAATTCTTTTTCTGATCCTCCAGATCACACAAAGCGTAGGAGGAGAGCATACTCAAGAATTATTAATTTTTTTTTACATAACAATCATTTTTCTAATCCTCCAGATCACACAAAGTGCAGGAGGAGAGCATACTCAAGAAATTATTATTATTTTTTAGATGTAAGAAATAAGGCTATCTAGTTACACTTCCCCAGCAACGGCGACAAAATGTCTAGTCAATTTAGTGTCCTAAATTGCTAACATAAATTATCAACCAGGGCTAATAAACTGATGAAGTGTAGTGCACTATATGTGCTTAAGTGACCTCTTCCTTACTTCATTGTATGTGTTTTATTGATGTTTTTGGGGGTTTTGTCTTTTTAGTACTTAGTACGCTACTCTATGTTCAAAAGATGAAATCAAATCTATGTCAAAAAGAAAAGAAAAGGAAACCTTCGACTCAAAACAGAGTGTAAATTCTATCTCTAATTAGGAAAATGATGAAAAACAAAACATTCAAATCCATGGATATCCTAGCTTGCAAATGAACGTTCATGAAATGAAAAGTAACTCAAAACACTACAACTTAATCTGATTCATTTAGTTAGAGATTTATTGGAAGAACTTGTGAAAAAGATTAACTTTAATGCAATGAGGATCTCCTAAAACATAAAAGGAAATACTGAAACAAACAGTAACTTAAAACATTATAGTGAAATTTCATTCATTTGATAGAAGTTTATTGGAAGAGCTTGAGAAAAAGATTACTATAATGTAGTAAGGATCTCCTATGAAATGTTGAAACAACTTATAACATTACAACTAAATCTCATTCATGAGTTAGAGGTTTATTGGAAGAGCTTGTGAAAGAGATTAATCATAATTTGATAAGGATCTTTAATGAAGAAAAACAATCAATAACTCACAATACTACAACTTAGTCTCATTCGTGAATTAAATGTTTATTGGAAAAGGTTTTGAAAGAGACTAACTACAGTATAATGAGGAATCTGATCTAAAATTGTGTGAACAAAATATTTCTTATACGGTGATTGACAGTAGGGGCTTTTACTGGTTATTTCACCTTTACTAGAAAGGATGAAACCAGAAGCTTCTGGCCCTCTTACTGACTCTGCCTAAAGAAATATAATGTAAACACTAAAAACTAGATAACAGAAAATGAAATGATAATAACTCAAAATATCACAATTGAATCCCATTCATTTAATAGAGATGTATTGGAAGAGCTTGAGAAAGAGACTAACTGCAATATCATGATGATCCTTTATCTAAGCAAATGACATGAAAAATAATGCTAAAATCTATTATTTCAGAAAGCAATCTAAGTAAGGAATTATGACAAAACAGAATTGAAAACAACTTATCTAGAAAACATGTAAAATCTTCCTTGGATAGCAGGGGCCCTTTGCTACCAATTTGGTGTAATCCTTATCTCTTTGAAGATGTAATCAAAACATAATCAAAGAACTTCTTTATTGAAAAACTCACAAATCTACATCCCATTCCATCTTGAGCTTTGTTACAAAACACTCTCTATTCTCCTTCTCCTGTTTTTCACTATTTTTTCACTATCCATGATAGAAGAAAGCTTCTCCTATTTATACAAAATATGAGGAGTTATCTCATTAATGGGAGACCATGAATCTCTCCATCCACCTCTAGAGTTATAATTAAAATAGGAAATGATAAGACACATGTCTTTCTAGAGTTTCAACACAACTAAGAAATGAGACACATATCCTCTTAGAGTTTCAATACAACAAGGAAATGAGACACATATCCTCATGATCCTATGATCTTCTCCAACCAAATTCGAATTTGTCCTTGGAGTGCCACATAAGGGTCTTCTATAAGTCTCCTTTTAATCTACACATATCAAAAATCTCAACCCACTTGTTAGGTATAAGTATATGCACATTATTTTCTAATTTTCAACCACAAATTCACTTAAAATAAGGCTAAGAATTAATAAAGTTTGGAAAAACATAAATGTAGCCCAATGATAATGAAGTGGGATGAATGTAGTGACATAGTAGTGAAATGGAGGTGATATAATGGACATAATAGTGAAAGTGTAATGGAAATGAATGACATTTTCAAGACCCAACAGTAATAATGGGTGATCAAATTTTTCACCTTGAAAAACAAGAACGTTATCATCCCAACACACCTAGGGCATATTATGAGCATATCTCCTTTGTATCCTTGGTTCCATGTTTATAAATAAGGAAAGAGGTCACTGTAACTTGTCAACCAGTTCAGGGTCTTCTACCAGTGGATTCATTTGGTCTTTTGAGAATTGTGGATTTTCCAGGTGGAAAATTTTTAGCTCTTTTGGAGGTAAAATGTTCTATGGTCCACCACCAATGTTTATTTAAATACAAATATGACATGGTCTGGGTCTTCTGAGGTCTTAAGAATGTACAATATGTAATTCATTCAGAATTTCCTAGTAGAATCCTGGGAAAAACCATAGGGGTCAACATGGCTGCTAAAAACCAATGGAGTCACCAGGTGAATGATTTTTACTTGTTTTCAAGGTTTGGTTGTTGTTCACCATCATAGAACAATAATAAACAATCTTGGTGACACTTGATTCATTTAAGAATATGGGTTAGTTGAGTTGTGAAGTTATCTATTAATCAATAATCTCCCCAGCGTGGTCGCCAGTATGTTAGGGTCTCTTTAATTTGCCAGATTGGCAAGAAACAATGCTGTAGAGCCTACATCAAAACCACTTTGGAATCCTAGGATCTAGCCCTCCTGGATCCAGAGAGTGATCTCTCTATATAATTGTTTTCTAAAGATATGATATTTAATGTTTATGATATGATATTAGGCTATTTCTGAAGTACAAGGGTTTATTTGTTTTTGGTTGGGATGGATATCATCAAAATGAAGTCTTTTGAAGGGTGAAGGTATGAGCAGGTTGAAAGAATGGTTTAGCTGATAAGATAAGTAAGAGACAGTATCAATCCATTGGGCTATGGAGTCATGAAAGGATTTAATTGCACAACAAGTTTCAAGTATGGTCTATGGGACAAGTCATCTATATCAAAGGATATTTTTTAGATTAAGTTTATGGTATGGAACTTCAAAGTGTAGTGAAAAAAGCAAATCTAATAACCATTTAACAATACATTAACTTTAATAAACAATAAAAGCCTTTAAAAGCAACTGTTTGAAGCAAAACAAAAGACAGGGAAAACCATAGACTTCTTTGGGAAAACTTTTACTAAAGCACACTTTTCAGACAACAATCCAACAATCTAACTGATTACTTTCAGACAGCAGAAAACATATAAGAAAACAAAGGGCCACCTAAGATCAAGTAAGGACTTTGAACCTATTCTTCTTTTGGAATACTCTCAGGGATCTTTTCGAATAAACTGTTGGAGATAAACAAGAGGACAGGGCTAACCATAGACTTACCTAGTTTAACTTTAATTAGCATGTAATGAAAATATCATGCAAGGAAAATATCTCGATTTTTACCCAACCAGACATGGGCTTACCAACATTCCTTGACTAGTTTCACTCTATTGAAATCATTCCCAAACACACATTTAGAGGAAAACATAAAGATAAAGATTTATCAGTGAGAAATAGGGTACTTTATAGTAAATCCTAATCTATATTTGTTTTTCTTTATCAGAGAAAATGGATAGTATGGAAAACATGATAAAAATAACAATTACAGTAAGAAACACATCACTATTGAGATAGACCAGGATCCCATAAATCAACTTTGTATTATGGTGTTCAAACTAGTTACAATCTTCAAGTCTAGTGGGTCTTTACAGCTTCAAACTTCTCACCTCAGCCTATCTTTCTTCAATTACGAACAGAGCTTCAGCAGCCTCAACAACTATTTATGTTTGATAAGTATTCAACAACCAACCATAATATTGTTTTCTAGAGAAGTATTTATAGAAGAATGAGGAGGTTGAGTGAAAGAAAAGGTTATTTGTTGAATTAATACAGAGTAAATGCTTCTCAGCCTTTGAAGGGCCGAATGGAGAAGATATCTGAGGTTTTTAACTCTGCTAATTGATTTTTGCATTAAGTTTCATCAATTTTGGTCACTTTTGTTGACTTTGAGGATTTTTGGTAGCTGGAAATTACCTCAGAGCTGTCTCTGAAAAATATCTCTGATTGTGCATTCAATTTGTATTCTTTTGAGGAAAATCATCTTTGTAGGTGGAACTTTAGTATTCGGAGGAAGTAATTGCTTTTAATGATGTGGCATTTGAGGCGGTCTTCTACTGATCTGTCCTACTTCGTGGCTGAAAACACAGATTTGTCTTTGATTGTTCTTTTTGGCCTTTATAATCATCTTCGGCCTTTTTGTATTTTATGCTGACTGTATTAACTTTTAATCTCTTTTTCTTAATAATACGCTTTATCCATAAACTGTAGGATTAAGTCCTTTGATCTTCAGTATTTTGACTCTTGATCCTCTATCTTTAAATCTCTGATACTCTTCATTTTTGACTGTACAAGTGGCTTTGGCACTTTGGAGGGTTTACAGTGTAATCGATGTCCATGAAACACTGATCAATCTTTGAAATTCAACCTTTTGTCCCTTTTCTGCGTGATTTTGGCATGAGGATCATCATCCTCGGTCCTTTGTCACTTCATCGTGGTTGTGGGATGGCTTTTTGTTGTTTATCTGCCATTCAAAACCTGCAACATAAAAAAATGATTAAATAAAACCCTATGTTTAGTGGCTGAATGCTTTGGAGCCTCGACGAAGGGTGAAAGGAGCAGTGAGGAGGGGAAAATGCATGCAGGAGGAGGTTCAGCAGAAAAAACCTACGAAAATAGGTTTTAAAATTGAATTTTGGAGAGAAATAATGGATAGGAGGATTTGCGAAACCACGAATGGTGGTAAGAGGTTTCGCTTGAAATGAACACGATATAGGTCTTTGATTGACATGTGTCTAGACTAAAACTACTTAATTCGCCTGGAAAATGCTCGATCGGTTTGATTGGTGAAATGAACGCAAAATTGATCGAGACCGTTAGATCTTCGGGCCGAATATCAACGGTCGAGGATGAGTGTGAAAAATGGAAAGATGTGCAGTTGAAACACGTGGTGGGGCCGACAGGTGATGTCACCTATTTTGTCGCGGAGCAAAAAAGGCTTGAGGTCGGGCAAACATAGGTTTATAGTGTAAAAGGGTTAAAATGGATGCAGGGGGAAAATACACATAAAAAGATGAAAATGAGAGGAAGCAGAGGCACTGAGCGGTGGGAATAGTTGTACGGACGGGAGAAATTGGGGTGTGCCGCCGCAGTGAATAACAACCATTTGTTTGAGTTTTCCCGCAGCCCAAGGAGTGAACTGTGGAGGCACCAAGGGTTTGACTTGCCGGCAGAGAAGTGCCCCCGCAGCGGTTAAGTACCTGGTTCTAAGGCCGGGTCATATGAGAAACAGGGGTGGAGGGTTTTAGCTCTTGGGAGATCGCATCGGTAGGGGGGGGGAAAGAAAACGAGATGAAGAAGAAATATGAATTTCCGATGCTAATGGGGCCTTAAGGATTGGTGCTAAGGCACAGTCCCATGGAGGAGCAAGGGACCAGGAGCCAAGGAAAAAAGGGGGCTAAGCGCATTGGCGGGGAAAAAGGGAGTGATGCGATAAAATTTGGAAAGTGCTGATGCGATTAGCGGTGATCATTGATCTCGAGGGGAACAGACGGCTGAGATTAAATATGGAGTTCGCATCGGTAAATCGAAAATCGACGGAAAAATAGTCAAAGGCATGAAAAATTGGAAAATACCAATACGCGATAGCACGATAAGGGCTTAAAGCGCCTAGCCGACGGTCTTGGGCCTCTGCATTTTGGAAAAAAAAGGGGAAGGGGGCTTAAGCCAAGGGGGCCAAAACCCCACATAAAAAAGGTCAGAAACAGGCCAAAAAATGGGTTTTATGGTTTTTTAGTGTTCCAGGTAAGGCAAAAAGGTTTTTAAAACCAAATAAAAACAGTTAAATGGTTTTAAATGGAATTTTTTAAGGAAAAAAGGGTAAATGAAGGAGGAAAGAGGGTTTTTAAGAAGAAAAATAAGTGATATGGAGGCAGTTTGTGAAGATGAAATGGGGGCGAAATGAAATGATGGGAATGGGGCCTTTAGGAAACAGTTTTCTTTTGACATCAGCAGGGTTAATTGGTGGATTTTTGAATGAAATAGCGGTGAATATTATTCTTTGAGTTATAAAGCATCAGAAGGCTTCAAGAATGAGAAATTTTCTATGAAAATAATCTCTTGAAGGCTTAAGACCTGTTTTAGCCATCATTTGCTATGAAAAATTTTTATTGATGGCTAACAGGGCCAACCTCTGAAATCAGATGAGATGTTGGTACAACCTCATATAGTGATATAACCATTTGAGAAATGGGCCCTAGTCTTTGTGGGGCCAATTAATCTTTCATCACAGCAAAAATCATACATATTGGTCTACATCGAATATGTCACAAAATGGGTCGAAGCAAAGGCACTAACCAGAGCAACAGAGCAGGTTATTTCAGACTTCCTGTACCAAGATATTTTTATTCACTTCAGGATACCCAGAGAGATAGTGATAGATGGGGGGCCTTAGTTCACATCTCATTTGATCAAGAAGCTGGTTGAAAAGTATGTCATTCAAAAGGTAAACGTTATCATTTATGATTTGGTGATTAATTGGTAGAAGTAATGATACTCCTGTGACAGCCATGGGCGTCTGTCACCATTAAGGTGGGGGAGGGGATATGTCTTGAAATCATTGAAAAACCCATAGTCATAAACATCTATTAAATCTGCATGCACCCAATTAATAATATAATTTCCAATAATGACCGAATCCAGTTGGAAAAGAGCATGTGTAGTAGATCCCATTACTTTCCATAACGTAAAATTTATGAATATTAGTGTGAGGTATGATTTGGTAATCTGTGAAAGTTGTCACCTCCCATCAACCTCCTCAATTTAAACCTTGCATCCTCATTGTAAACTCGACAATGGGGATAAGCAGAAACGCCGAGAGGCAGCAAATTCAGAAATGCAATGATATTACAATAGGGTTGAACAACAAATAGTGAATTCAGAAGGGCAGTGATATTACGGTGGGGCTAATCAGCAAGAAATGAATTTAGAAAAAAACATCAAATATGGGTGGAGCAACAGTCAAGCACGAGCTAGATTCTACGGATGCCTTGCATAATTGTTAAGAAGCCTACCATATATTCAGAGATGTCGGATGGATTGAGTATTTCCAGAAGCTTGAAGGCTCAGATGAGGCCGTAGAAATTGAATTTTCTCAGAATTTGAACAATAATCAAACTTAAGTAAGGGGCATGCAAGTGAAGGTGACTGAAGAGGCAATTAACTAGGTGACTTCATTGCTAGTAGACGGGTGGAGGTGGTTTAATAGAAAAATCAATGACCCCTCCCTGAAAGAAGACTTGCCAGTAAGAGAAGAAAATTTGGAGAAGAAAGGGAGAGGAATTGAGAGGTTGTCACTTCCTCATCCTTGGGATGATGTTTCCCCAGGTGTAATTAAATATATCACTTGTGAGGGAAGATCCATGATAGTGTTCAACTATCACTTTCCTCTACTTAATCACCTTCGGCACCAACAAAAGATTAATAATCCATTCTAATTGTTAGGTAACATCAAACATATGGAGGTAGCAATAAAAACAACAGCACACCCGAAGGCATGTGTGACTAATCATGTACTCATTAAGTTGATCGGGCTAGATGCCCTAGGCCAGCAAGGAAAAACTTGGGAAGAATTCAAGTGAAAGAGGTTGATGACAAGCCAGGGGAAACAAACCACGACTTCAAGAGGAAGTAAGGCAGAAGTGGAAACCTAGACTGAGCCTGCTGGAGTTAGAATTGGGAAAGAGCCTACTGGTGAACCAATTGGAGATAGAAGGCCAAAGCAAAGAGTGAAATTCAGTATACCTGCAAAACCTTTGCCTATGGCTGGAAAGAAGACAGAAGTAGAAGTTTTAGAACAAGAAAAGAAACCCTCCGCGTCGGGTAAGGATGAAACTCATGACTTGTTTTTAGAACTCAAGAATCTAAGAAAGGAAAATAAATAATTAAAGTAGAAATTATCTGAGGGGAAGGAAATACCAGTGTCTATATGCATGAAATTTTTTCAAGACTTAACAGTAGCTGGATATAAGGTCTCTAGAGAAAATATTAACCCAATGGAAATAGAAACAGAACAGCAGGAGGCTGTTACACAAGAACCCGCTGATGATACTATTGTTACACAAGAACCAAAATTTAAAGCAGAGCCTCCTATAATAATTTACCTCTTGGCCAACCCACAAGAACTTGTGGAGGCCACTCCGATTGTAGAAGAAACAACAATGGATACATAGGCTAATCTAGGTGGAAACAAAGGGGTTGACACACAAGAACTCACCGAGGAAGCTGTTGTTACACAAGAACTAGTAGTAGAGGTGGAACAACCCCATGTAGCAGAAGTTGTTACACTCATTATTGATGTGGATATTGAGTGTAGAAGAACGTAGGGTCCCATTTCGGGATGGAGTTCTGAGAAAATCTTGTTAATTTCAAAATTACAAAAATGGAAACATGAAGAAATCTCCCTTCCAGAGGGGACGATTTCGTTCAAGGAACATCAGAAAGAAATATACACTTTACATTAAATATGGATGAAATAAGAGTTGAATAAAGGATGGGAGAATTATAAGAAGAAGGAAGCTCTGAAGAAATAGGAGGAACAGTTGCTGCTGTTACAGCAATAGATTTTGGATCTCGCCATAGATAAGAAAAAACTTCATGACTTCACCCTCAAATTTCTAGGTTGTAGGCGACCTTCTCCATCATATCATATCTTTCTATGGGAACATTACTTCCTGTTCCAGATGAAAGATGATATGGAGGATAGACCTTATTTATGTTCTTCCACTCGCACATTTCTAGATGTTTCCTGTGCCTCTGATTTTGATGAGAAAATATTGTTGTGTTTTATGAACATGTGAGTATGCAGATGGTTGTGACAGTATTCTCCTATATCAAAGATCTTCAGTTGTGATCTTTTGTGTCCTTCATGAAGAATCAGATTGAATGGAATTTGGCCATCAAATCTATGAAGGCTAATGAGAAGAACAGGGCATTGTGGGTTCAGGCAGAACCAGGACAGGCTGCCGAGTTAAGGTGAGAATTCAGGAGAGTGTTGAGTACCCTTGTGATTAAAGAACCTACTGCCACTTATAGAAGAATAATTGTGAAATTCTGGCTCAATCAGTTCTCAACGATGAAGAGCTGAGCCTTGACAAGGTGCTTGAAATTCACAGAAACTAGCAGTGCTGAGCGACTAAAGGGGGACCCATTCTCATTTCATAATTTCATGGTGGTTTTTACACATGTACCAGCTTATGCAGAGATCGTACAATCCCTTGGTGCTTTTTGGATGGGATTGAGATTAAAGTTTCCTTTTATCTGGCTACCAATTGAGGATTATCAGAGTAATTATGAATTGAGTAAGTATGAGTCAGAGTCCTAGATACAACAGTTGATGGCCAATCAGGGGTACAGGTTTGCATACGAAGATACAACTGGTGCTTATGATCTCACTGACGTGCACCAGAGATATTCCAATGAGGGATGAGTTTGCGTGAGGACATGCAAGTATTTCAGTTGGGGGGAGATGTTCGGTGCCAGTATTGTACACTTTTTCTACACTTGTTTTCCCTATTTTTCCTGATAAATATAACTAATGGGAGTATCTTTTCCTCTTTTTCCTACCTTTTAGTCCTAACTTGTGCTGTTTCACTTGCTTTTATTACTCTTCCAATTCATCAATTATTATTATATATTGTGCCTTTTTATGACTAATTGAGGATGAATTTTTGGAGATGATCTATGGTCTTTGTGTTTTATTTATATATGTCATTTATAGCACCAAATATCCCGAGCACGAGGTCCACAGGAGCAGTTGAGGGGGTGTTGTTACATCGAAGCAATGATGTTACACCCTGCTGTTACAAACTCACTGGAAAACTGTTGTTACAGACCCGCTAGAGAGATGTTGATACAGTTGTACTGCTGACTGGATCTCATCAACACCTGATTCTGACATGTCTTTTAGCTGTTACACTATAGTTGTGGTTCTATTACGATAGCTGTAAAATTTGTTTAGCATTGTATTTTTGGATAAGATCCTAAGGCAGTTTTGATTGTAATCTATAATTTTTTTAGTCAGAAATTTATTAGGAAGTGATTATAACTATATGAGTTCTATATCGATCAACATGAGAATCATAAGATTCTCATGACTGATATATCCCTTGATTTTCTGAGATGTAACCCCTCTATAGTTCTCGGCCCTAGAGGTCGAAATGTTAACAGAGAACATCATTATTTTGGCTCTGTAATTGTGTTCTAATTAATATAGACTATCGTGTTATTTTTGTTACATGTGTTATTCGATTTAGTTTCTGTTAAGTTCTTACTCTAACTCTGCCCTACTAGGGAGGACGGGCCCTCCTTCTTATCAGGGAGTGCAGTTATTAAATTAGTTGTGTGTATGTATTTGTATTTCAGTTTATGTATCAGTAGAGTGTTGTTGTTGTTGTTCAGTTGTGAATATATCCGCTTCAATTTCAATACTTTGTATGCTATTACACATCTGATATTAGAGATACCAACTGGATACTTGTTGGGTGGCATGCTATAACATATTAATTGAAGTGTGATTCCAGTTTTGTAGATTCTTCTATTTCTGCATGAGTGATTTACTTCCAGCATTTACTTCAGCAATGATTTCTTTTCTTTGGAATTTCTTCTGGTTGGTGTATCAGCAGAGACAATGCAAATGTCATTGGAATAAAAATACGTCCTTGGATTGATAATTAATGTTAACTTTTTATTCATTTGAAAGTGATTAATACATCTCCAACAATACCCATCCAAACATATTCTATGCAGTGAAAACATTCAGTCAATTCATAACTAAGCCTCTGCATGGACATTGGAGTGCTTCCAAACAAACTTTTAGATATTTGTGAGGGATCATTACACTTGGTCTAAGATACTCTTCCAGAGATGTTCAAATTCATGGATACACCGATGCTTGGTGAGCCTTGGCATTTCTCCAAGAGTGTTGAAACTCCCATAGGCTACTCAAATTTACTTTATCAACCGAGGGTTCATACAAACTTTGAGGTGACAATGCTATATTCACAAAAGATGATTTCTACTCATGACATCCTCATCTA
The DNA here is from genome assembly GCA_034641835.2 of Pinus albicaulis. Classification (NCBI taxonomy): domain Eukaryota; kingdom Viridiplantae; phylum Streptophyta; class Pinopsida; order Pinales; family Pinaceae; genus Pinus; species Pinus albicaulis. Next base: position 396,008,203 of record CM076583.1, on the reverse strand, counting down.
AGTTCTACAATGAGTTGTTACTGCTAGGGTTAATTCTATGAAGGGAAGTCTGTTACACTTCTAAATGTAATCTAATACTGGAAATAAATCATGAACATTACTATATCAATAAGGAAAGAAAATACTCTACATCACACTCATTCATCTCGCTATTTGAAAGAAAGAGAAATTCTCACTTATGAACTAATGCAAGAAAGGAAATTGTACTTAGTATCATTCATAAGCTATATTTTTTAATTGAATTGCAAAAAAGGAAACTAATTTAGAGAACACATACTGAATCAAATGAATAACTAAGTCCCATATACTTATGATTAAATACTGTGTTTGATGATGCATATAGTAATGCACTAATCACACTCCAAAATGACTCTCTTTTGCAGCAAAAGAAGGAGGTTCTGAAGTAGTCTAAGAGGGACCCTAGACCAAAGTTTCAGGTCAAAAGGTCTATTGTTGTTTTGGATAGGCTTGTATGAGGTGAAGGAGTGATATTTAGATGAAGGAGAGAGTGTTTGGCACTGCTACAGGAAGTTGCTACAAGATTTCCTCTAGTGCTACAGGATGTCCTAAAAAGCTATAGCAAACAATCAGGGTGGATTTTGAGGGTAGAAATTCTCAGGAAATGGTTAGGAGATGTGGGGTGAAAATAGATATAGGTATATGAAGGGTATAAAATCCCTTGGTAGATATTAGAACTTTTCACAAACCCTAGATTACACCCTCAAGGTGGTTGTCAGTGATGCAGTTGTGATCTCCAAAAAAAAGGGGTGTAGGTGACTTGGGTGGAAGGTGGTTAATGAAGGGTGAAGACTGAATATTATGGTGCTGAAGGAGTCCTCCTCTAATATTCTATTCAAACCTTAAATCAAACTTCATGTTCATACATTCATCATTGACAAAATTATCATAAAAATGGTGGAAAAGCTGAGTTGAATTTACAAAAACCTACCTATGCAACTGAGACAAAGCTCTATCTCTGCATCTAGAACATGTTCATGATAATCAAAGAAACTATATAGATTTTCCAATAAATCATAAACTAAAAATACATTTTGGTATGTGGTGGAATTCCTTCCTCCTCAAGCTCTAATGGAAGAGGTGAGAGAGAGAGGATTAACACACAATTTTTAGGTTTTGTAGGCTACCCAAGTGATGGTTTGTGTCTAAATGAATGCTTCTATATCCATGTCAATGAAGGTGGACCAAGGTACAAGGATGTTGATTTTATTGAGAGCATCTCGTACTATGAGTTCCTGGGGCAGCGTCGCTCGTAACCTCCGCAACCAATTGTAAAGGTCTGTAGGGAACCTTCCCCAGAAAATTCGTACGTATCACTGGCTGAACAAGCTCCTTGATCGCCGCCTCCTTTTCCTTGGTCAGCTCTGCTTGCTGAGAAATGAACTGGTCAAGATGATCGTCCCACCATCGCCGTATCTCTCCTTCAAAAATTCTCGATACCATGATCTAGATCCCCTCAGAACATGCAGGTCTTGGCAACGGAACCATTTGTTGGGGAGAAGTCAGGTCTCGCGGACAAGACCCAGGTTCAAGAGTTGTGGCCAACAAAGGGGTCCGGTGCAGTCTAGGAACACCGGGCATTTTTCACCTTGCTTCTAGAGAGCAAAGGCGCTCACCCGAGGCATGCTGCAACCACTACGTAAGGGGATGAGATCAATGGCAAGAAACAAACCCGCAACTAATGAAGAACAGTGCATCCATTACATATACAGAGTTATATACGCAAGATCACTTAATAAGCATTTAGATAGTTGCAAATAAAATTTTAAACCAGCATAAACACATTACAAGCACATGAACATCTTATGGAGACAACAACCTTCCATTGTATTAATCTCTTGGCCAAACACATGATTACATGGCATTCTCACTGATAGCTTACAACTCGATACGTATGGATTTCTAACGTAAAAGGTAGAATAGAGAGCGTAAGTAACCATAGGAGGGATATTAACATTCCCCTGGTAGTCATTATATAAGCGCTCTCTCTCTCTGTGCCCCTGTTCTTCGATTCTTCTGTTTAATGAGTGATCAGTGATATCTAATTTATTCTCCTATGATGATGGTTTCCTCGTTGAATTACTTTGTTTTCTCTCGGCTTTCTTCCAGATTTTCCATGGTTCCAATTTTCCTTGCTCATTGTATTTTTCATCCAGACTCTGTCCCTATCTGATCTCACTTATCAGATAAGTCTAATTTACCCGATAGCTCACAAGACCTCGGTGAAGTTATGTGTTTGTCGCAAATAAGGCAAAATTTCATTCCACAACTCGTAGGTAAGCAATACAAGTTCAAATAAGGCTGAAATAAGACTTAAAACTGAGAAAAATTATATTCACAGGGTTCTGCATCATTAATCTTGATTTGTCTTCTAGCACCATAGTCACCACCACTCCATTGTTCCACGGTCTCCTGCAGCCTGTTTTCCATAGTAGTTTGCATTCATACGCTTCAATAGAGGTTTTCACATGGCTATCCAAATATGTTCAATTCGACTTATTTAGCGCCACATCTCTTTATCCTTCAGTCCACCACCGTTTTCGTCGCCATCCCCAAAGATAGCGGCGCCGGTTTTCAGATCCCACAGCGGCCTTGTCTATAGGCGCTTTCCGCCGGAATGCACCAATAAAGGTATGAACAGGTTTCATCTGGCATCCGGAACAGCAGAAGGAGTCGGCATCACCGGATGTATTTAATGACTTCTGACGATTGTCATATCACTTCGCCATCGGCCTACCACATGTACTTCTGAATTCCTGCTCGTCACCGTGGGCAGTAGAGTCAACGAATTCGTCGTGGTCCATATCTGCATTTCACGTAAATTCGATAAACGGCAGATAAATGCCCGCCAGCGAGAGTGATGAGCACTGCAGACTTCAGTGATAGCATAACTGCACTTAAGCGCGAAATGAGAGCCGTCAGACAACGCACGGTCGGTTGTTTATACCACTTCATGCCTGCGCGGCAACGCCTGCGATCCGGCAGGTCAGCGGCGACCGCCAGATATTCCTGTTCACCGGTAATTTTCAGCAGCAGTTCGGTAGAGGCTGACAGTTGGCACGTTTCGCGATAAGGTGGCGGTATAATGAGCCTTTGGTGAGGTTGTTTGGTGAATACGGAGGCAGAATTCGCACTGGTTCCAGGCGGTGGCCTCTTGCCGCTGGATTGCATCACCAGCAGCGCCAGATCTGGTGTTGCTTGCCCACCGCGCCCATCTTCCAGAATCGTCACCACGCTTTCACGACGAGTAGTGGTATACTGTCAGACCGCAATGTGATTGTCGTGGTTAGGTGCCTTGGTACCTGGTCACATAAGCTGGCCATCGTGTCATCGATCACTTGAGGTTCTGGAGGATGGACTTGCTGTTCTGCTCATGTCTGTTAATTTGTAAGGGTGTCATATTTTATTCCCACCAAGGCCCTGCTCCAGTGGTTCTGTTCAGGAGGTCAACTGGACCCCAACATTTAAGTCACTGGCAGAGAGAGAGGCAGATCTTGTTCACACGTGGTCAACTCATACTCACCAGCCAGCACTGGGAGGTGACTTCCAGCACTGTGGTCACCTGGGGTGTTCTCAAGGAGACATGACAGCGAAGCGATGAGCGAGGGATTGGGAGTGACATGTGTGACGGCTGGAGGGTGATGGGGTGGGTAGTGGGGGCATGGGGAGGCGAAGGAGGAGGAACTCTCGACTTGACCGAATCAGAGGTGTTCCTCCGGAATCCAAAGTCAGCCGCGTGCGAGTGGAGGGTGGATCATCGCTCTGAAGATCCACCACTCAGATCTCGCGGACAGCAATGCGGGCTCTTCGGATGGAGAAGGGCGATGGATCAAAGGTTCGGCTCCACTTTCGCCCACTCCAAGGTGGGGATGATAGGTGGCAGAGCGACAGGTTGCCAGATGAGAAAGGAGAGGGGCGGTATTGGAGAGCACGAGACCGCACCGAGTTACGACTCAGCAAAGGAGGGACAAAGGGCGCTGCCACTTGAAGCAACTTGGGTTACCACGTTAAGCCGTCAGACCGCAGCAGGTGTTGCACGATGTCAAGTGATGCGGGCAGTCCCGTGTGTTCCTCACCGCATCCCGTGGAGGTTCTCGCACACAACCTCGTGCAGGAGGACTCGTACTGCGTTCAAAGAAAGCCACCGGCGCCGCATCATCCGCTCAAAGTTGCATCGAGGATTCTGCCGCTTCGCGACGAGCATGGTGTATCGGCCACGCAGCAGACCTCACTTCCCGTGGAAAGGTGTCGTCATTCAACCGGAATCTCAGAGGGGTGCCATGTGGACAGGTGGTGTCCTGACACGCAAGCCGCGGAGGTGGCGCCCGCGGCGCCACCCCGAACCACACTTGCTTACTATACTCAACCAACATAAGCGCCCTCGGGCACCGCGTGCTCGGTAAGTCGACACCTGCCATCAACCCGTACCGACGCCCGAAACGCCTCGCGTTCACTCTCGCTTGTGCCGCGTCCGAGGATCACCTCCCAGTGTATTTCGGTCGCGAGACGGTCGGCTCGCGCTGCTCTCCGCTGTGCGCATCTCAGACGGAGGAAGGTGCCATTTCCGCACGCAAAAGCTAAAATCAAGTTAAACCGCAAATGAAACTAGCGTATGCTTGTAGATCTCTTCGCAGCCGCGAAGAGTTCTTTTCAAAGACAAAAGAGCACCAACTCAACCTAAGTGCTCCGATGTATGTGCGTTCCGCAAGGAGATAGTATCCCAGGCGCTTCCTTCCTCGAAGATAGTGCCGGCATCGGTCGCTAGCGACAAGGTAGCAAGTCAAACTCGCATCTTTCGGTTTATCGATCAAATCAATTCTTGGCAACCTTTGCGGCGAGTGCCATACTTTGGTGTACAAAGTGTCCGAGTCACTCCGACTTTGCGAAAGCGCTGGAGGATAGCTCGCTCGGGAAGCTGAGACATCCGCGCATTCGAGATGCTAGTCTGTGAGCGATCAAGGTCTTCGGCATGCACACTGCACTCGCATTGAGCCACAGGGACCCGTTTCAGATCCGGACCGAGGAGGAACCGGCGCATTGCATGAACCTGTAGCGAAAATCGGAAGAGTCCTCGTAATTCATCAGCGATGACTATCAGAGGCGACTCGTCGCATCCGGCCGTTGGAGCCGCGGCGCTAGCGTGTGCATGATGCTCCATGCAGGTCCGCTCAATGGAGGTGGGCGGGAAATTCGCGTCGACCAGAGTTGGCATCCGTACATGCCGCATTGTCATACTCTTCCAACTCAGCGACTCTACGTCAGGTGACCCGTCGCCAACGTCTGGCTCGCGGGTGACGTACTAGAGAGCCTCGACATCTTGGGCGCGAAGCGTGGCACTCCTGGAGGATTCTTTGGAGCTTTCCTTTTTGGGTGCGCGCTTTGAGTGCCGCGAACCGCTTTCGGAGTCGGCCGCAATTTCCAAATTGAACTCGTCCTGCCATTCTCAAGCTTTGAGCGGTCTCCATGCGAGTTATGGCATTCTCAGCGCTTCAGTGGAGCTGATGAGACCCACATGGCACTACTGCTATCCTTTCGCCAGCCTCGCGACATCGTGCGAACACCGCACGCATGTGCATGAAATCGGGTCGACACTGCGACACGCCATACGGAAGATGGGCGAGCGTGCAATGGCTGCAGGAACCGCGGGTGATGGCAAATGATTACTGCATTTCGACACCGCTTTCACTTATGGTACCTTTATGACACAAATCTCAGCTAATCCTGCCTGACCGACAAAAGTGACCGAATTTTCAGAAATGACCTTAGACCGATCACCGGCACGGATGTGATCCTCACGCAAAATCTAATAAGGTTAACACGCTTAGACTAGCGCTCGTGACATCGCGGGACTCGAGCGAGCCCTACCATACTGCTAAGTGTGAGGCAACCCGCTATCGACCAATTATTTAATACAACCGCCTATGAACGGAAAAGTCTCCCTACGCTCATCCCTACGTCAGGTGAGAGTTATTTCGACTCAAGCTACTTCTATGGGGTTCTCTCTAAGGCGAGAGTGTGCTGACAGCGAAAGAGGTACCTACTCCTCGTAGGGCTTCAGCAGTGTGCCATTCACCCACCTTCAGAGAATCAGACACACCATCCACCGAAGTCAATCGAATCCGCTCCGAGTCAAAGCTGATTCCACGACAAAGTAGGGTCCCAAACTGCATCCTCGGGAGCTTGCCTCGAAACTCATGGAACCAGACTTTATCATATAAGAGAACCTGCCTGCCAACTTCTGAAGCGCTTTTGGTTTTGATGTGGTGGTCGCCATTGCTCACTCCTGCTCGCCTTCTCGAACCTTCTCGGTGGAATTCCTCGCCGTGAATCGGGCCTCGCCCAGCCTCGTAGCTCGGAGGCATTCGGCGTGACTCCTCTTCTAAGAATTGAAGGGACGCTAAGTATACCAAAAGACCCATAGTAGCAAGGAACGCCGTGGAATCATAGCTTCCCGGCCATACACCAACCGGAATCGCGTCCGGTTGGTCAACGTTTTCACCGTGGTCCGGTAGGCCCACAACGCCGTCGGGAGACGCCGTCTCAATCATCGCTACAGCATATTGGTAAATTTTACCAAGCCCTTTTTCGAGAATCTGTTGAATGCTTCCACTGCATATCATTGCCTGCGGTGGTATGGGCTACTTTTATGATGCTGAATCATAAATGTGTCCAATAGTGACTTGACCGTGGCATTAATGAAACGCGTGCACTCGATCGCTGGTCAAACCCCGTGCCAGCGCGGCCGATGATGCGCTCAAAGATGAACCGGCAAAGGGTCTGCCGAGCACAATGACCACTGCGTCGTCAGCCCTTTATCGGTGAGGTAATTCAGGCGGTAATGATGTACCGGCCTTGAGTGTCGCGCTGGCGACGAGATCTACGAAATCGCACCACTTTTTCAAATGGCCGCAACACATGCACTGGGTGTAGCGAAAGCTCATCCCGGGCGTTAACGCCTCCCGTCCACCCGGAAAAACATCGCAACGCTTCACATAGGCCTTACGAAGCCAAGCATGTGCCATCGCATGCAAACCGTAGCCTGAGCACCTTTCCTGTGGTGGGTTTCACCCACATGCCCTCCCCAACACCACCGTGGACATTCCCATATCATCGCTTTCCCGCTCGTGGTCAAGAACACACCCGCGCAACACCTCATCAAGCCCTAGCCAGGCCACACGCCCCACAATCAATTAGTAGTCGCCCACCCGCATCAACCAGGTGGCGTTCGGAGCCGAGTGTAATCCCGAGGGCATTGTCCCGTGGTCGATAAGTGGCAATGTCACTGTAATCTGCACGTTTCTACCTCTAAGAGGTCGGCATCCGATAGCCGATCGTCCAACTAGCCGTCATTCCTCCCTCGTCTCCAACCCGGATAAATGATCGGGACCAACATTCCACTCCGATGCTTGACAATCACCTCAAACGGACATTCTTCGGAAAGTAGTAGCCAATGACGTATTCTTCCTTCCGCAAAGACAGCTTATTCACCGGATACTTCAATGCAATGGTCCATGACTAATGTAAATTTTTCCACCCGTGAAGATAGTGGTGGAACTTCGAGGGAGTACACCATCGCCAACGCTCCCGCTCGGCCGTGGTGTAGTTCCTTTCCGCATTCGATAACCGACGCCGGAAAAGTATACGGGTGGTCAACTCTGTCATCCTCCCAAGTCACAGCCAATACTGCCTCAAGTGCACACTCACGCATCAATATGCACATGGAACTTCTTTCCGAGTCGTACGATGTATGGGTGCCGTCGCCAACTTCTCCTTCAATGTGTCAAGTGCCTTCCTCCATCTCTCGACCATCCACCGAACACTTCCGACTTCCGCAACGCTTTCCAAAGGGCCGGTGAATTTTTAGTTGCGGTAATAAACCGCCGCACTGTACCCGTGGTGCTCCGAGCAATGCTCGCAACCGGCTTCTACATCGTGTCTCGTGCCTCCATATGGACGATGACCGCGCACTCGCATGATCAATGAAGACCCTTTTGCTTGCACACCACGTGGCCCAAGAGTGTGCCAAATGGAACTACAAAAATACATTTCTTCAAGTTCAAGGAAATCTACAATGAGGACACCAACAAACATAACAAGCAACAGTGGAGGCGTGTTTCTTCAAACGTAGACGTGTCCAATTGTCCATGTAGACCTCCAGAACTTGTGAATGTATCTCGTAAAGCAGTACGACAATCCGGGACACACACAAAGTCTGCGTGCATTGCTAAATGGCATAACGTGGTATGCGGTAATGATCCCCACTCCGGTGAATGTCGTTCTTGCTTTGTCTTCCTCGAATGCGCACCCGATGGTAACTCGAAAACCCATCGCTGAACGAATGTTTCGCTTCCCCAACGCGATCTAGGACTTCATCGCTCGAAAGGAGTGGGAAACGGGTCGTGGATGCAGTGCATTGTTCAGCCCTGAATCTACTACGTACACGATCCTCGCTTTTTCCTTCGTTCTCGATGACACTGGGACTCACCCACTCGTCTTCTCACTCGGGAAGATAAGACCAGCAACAGCATCTGTCGATCTCCATCTTGACCTCTCTTTGATGCGAGGGTTCACCAGCGTCTGCTCGTTTCCACTGTGCCCGTTTTCGGCGTCACGGCTGCGCATTTCGCCTAGGTCCCCCTTTGATCCCCTTCGTGTCCGCAACCGAAGATGGGAACAAATATTCGTATTCCCGTGAGGAGGCTGAAAATTTCTTTTTGTTGTTTCCTCATCCCAATAATCTCCCACATCGTTGCGAGCTTGGGTTTTCTCGTCCGTTCCAATGTTCAGCCTTCCTTTGTCTTTTAGTGGCCGTAAAGTGGACTCCTTCCATCATCGCCTCTTCATCGATGCACCGCCGCCTTCCTTTTTCGTCAAAATAGAGATGTTCTGAGGTCCTCCTGCACTCATCGTCCTCCGATCGCCATCACGTGTGGCAAACCAACTCGCGTCGACTGTGTCGTGACACCACCGGCCCTCATCGTTCCGGCTGTACAGAAAACAAGACCTCCTCGATCGCTTGTAGGGCCCGCGAGACTTCGTATCGTCTCCCTTCGAACAAGAAGCTTCAAAACGAACTTGTCCGCAACCGCCCGCCAAGAGAAATTTCCCCGTTTCCACTCTTCCTCCAGGTACTGTGCCTGGGGATTTGTGCCCAGGGAGTGGATAAACTCCGTGGACCCACATCTCCTCGTGGTACCGGGTGCTAGTGCCACCGTTCCGCAGCTCGCAAATGGAGTCGCGAGTCTAAGTTCCCATGATACTTAAGCGTACTCATGTGTCCTTCGTCCTTTTTAAAGCGTGCCGCGAGAGCATCCGCCACGCACTCCCATCGCACAGAGTGTTGCGGTGATTTTTCCACCACCGTGATGACGTTGACTGCAAGGCCACATCCAAAAGTGGCATCCGGCTTCACCGGGACCATGTCTTCCACCTTGGCAATAAAAGTATTGACTCGCCGCATGTTCGACACAATGTGGGATATCCTCATGATCTCAATCCCTACCCACCGACTTTCGGAAATGGAAGCACATCTCGTGTGGTGGTCCTCATACCTTTTGCCGCGCCTCGTGGCGAGCTCCGGATCCGAGCTCCGAGCTCAGACACTCCGCCAACCGACAGAGCACGCCGGGTTGAGTGATAGTCATCCCGCTCGTCTCGTGGTCATCTCGATAAAGGTGGTCCATCATCTCGAGCATCTCTCCCGATTATCCACTATTTCCGTATATCACGGCCCCCGATATCGGTTGAGAGGTCGGGTGGACCCCGTACTCTCATCCTCAAAGATCATCGCCCTCCTTCTTAAGGTCGATGATAACAGTATCTTTCAAAAGCTCAATCAATGCCGACTACAGGTGATAGTGATCCTTTGCCGCCCATGATATCGATCACCTCAAAATCGCAGTGTGTCTTCACCCTGCAACATCGACCTCCTCGACACCCTCGAGCCTAAGCCCCGATCGGGCACATAGCACATTGGTTTCACCATCCCGAGCTGGATAGGTGAGTAGGCCAGCCGGGGCCTTCCAAGAGTTTCCTCCCATGTCTTTTTCGTGGCAAAGATGCCGATCGTCGACCCCAAGTCCAACATGGTGTCGCACGATTTGGAACCCCGTCGACCTCGGCGTGTTGCTTCGGAATTCTTTTGCCTATGTCCGTGCCTGTCTCTGTTCGCTGACGCGTCGCACGGGCTGGGAGGCCGAAGGCTCACCTGGACTCTAAGTTTCTGCAGGCACGCAGCGTCTCTCCCAAAGCATGCTTGAGCGGCTGTCGCCAAAGACAAACGCTGTTGCCAACATTCCCGAGCAGTCAGCCGGAGCCAATCCGACTTTCGCTGTGACCTCGCGACGTTCGCGCGCATTCGCATTCCCGCAGAACATGCTCCTCCAACCCTCCTCATTCCGCTAACCGAGAATGCCTCACACCACTCTCCTCTAGAACATGCTCTTTCCGGGATTTTGGGCCTCGACTCGATCCTTCAGTGGATGCCGCACCAAACCACCCGTGTTGGCTCCTTCGTGGGCATCCTCTCCAGCTCTCATTTCCACGCTCATCGGCGATCGCCAGGCGGTCTGCAAGTCGGGATTTGCACTCGCGCCCTCGACGCCACCGATACCGCGCCCTCGCGTCCTCTCCCGCCTTCGGGCGAGCCTCACGACCAGCTCGTAGGCGTGCACTGACCCGCACCGGGAACACCGAGCCGTCGCCGTAAGCGTACACTCGCGCGCGCGTGACCCTCCGGCCGGGTCACGCTGAAACATTTCGGCGGACCGCTGTCCGGCGTGCGGCCTCCCGCATGCCTCCGCCTTCTGGAGCCTCGTTCACCCTCTGTCCAGAGGGACGCACCCAGCCGCATCCGCAAAGCAGCAACGAGCGCCCCGCACCGTCGTCTCGTAAAGAAGGAGCGAAAGCACATGAAAAATCCGCCAAGACACATTATTTTCGGACCAGTGGAGCACTTTTTGTAATATCGGCACATCCGAGGAGGATGTCTCACTGGGCCCGCAGAATCTCGGCAGCATTCGCAGGAGGAGGAACCCGGCCGTGGTGGGAACCTCGCGTTTGAAGCCACGGCTGCGGCCGGGTGCACTTCCTCGGCGGGTCTCACCGCCGCGCTCGCGGTGGTGGACCCTCCCCGTGATTGTCATGCGACCGAGGGTCTCACCTCGCCGCTCGTGCAACCGAGGACACCTCTGCTACGTGGGCCCTCGACTGTGCAATGAGTACACCAAACATTTAGACGTGCCGGGTCTCACCGTCGGGCTCGGGAGCGCTCAGCCCTGCTCGGCGATCCGGCGTAGCAACCCTATCAAAGAAGCGATCTTGCGGGTCGCGACATTCCTAGGGGTAGCCCCGCCATGGCTCAACCTTCATGGCCCGTCCAAAGCGTCCCCGCAGCACACCTCTCGAGTGAGGGGGTTCGTGTCAGGGGAGCAGAGCCTGATGAACCAAACCATTTCGTGGTTTGGATCGACGGCAGCTGTGCTTCCCATCACGCCCTGAATCGCCGCATCAACTCCCACGCGGTCTCACCTTCCTTCTGGCTTACTTTCCGCCTGCCCGACGTGCGCGGGTCTATCCGGGGAAGCTTGAATTCGTGGACAAAATCCCGCGCTCACGTCCGCAATTACGGGTTAGATGTGCCTCGAACCACTTGATAAACCATCGCAAAGCCCTCTCGAGCGTGGTTTGGAATTCTATTAACTTCCTTGCATCTCGGCGTCTGGCGAGCCCTCCAGATGGCTTCGCACAGTACCAGAGCAGCTTATACATCATCAGCCTTTCCGCCGCAGAACTCGGATACCAGTGAAAGATCCACCCATGTGTACTGCGAGAATTGACCAGATAAAGCTCTGTGTCCCGGGTTGCACAACGGTTCCACTAGGAAAATACCACTACTAGTAACGCCGTCTACGGACGTTATTGACACTCGATGAACTATTGTATGATCGACTCAATGCTATGAATCGAATAAAAATATTACTTAAAGGTTGATACAGACTGTGGGAAGGCTCCGGATCCTGCCATGCACAAGGTGAGAAGTAGGGCCGCCTGGAGGGGTGGGTGCCGCTTTGATCTTTGAAACATCCGCCGCATCACGCCATGCCATTCATTACCTGAATTCTCTTTCGGGCTGCATCTTTCCGTTATCTCGCTAGTCACAATCTCTATTTCTCGTCATTGGCTCCCATGCACCCACCGCACGCACCGCTGTCCCATTTTCTTCCCTGCATCCAAACCCATAGTTCCCGTCCCTTCCGAGGCGCCCTCCTTCGATTTTTCCTCTCGATCTCTCTCTTCAAATCTCGCATACCCTTCTTTCGCCACCGATCGGGCGACCATGCTCACGATGTGCAAGCGTTGCTCCCAACTAACTGCATGCAAACCCTTTCAACGTCCATTCCCGCTCCCCACCCTCACAGCCACCGCATAGCATCGGTCCCCTCAACCTTCCCCAAGACGGAGGTTTACGCTTCCATACTCGCTTTGTGGAATTAATCAACCCTTCGCCCACCATCGGCATCTTTCGACCCACAGCGAATTTCCTTCAACAGCCCTTCCCTCTTAGCCCCGAGTGGAAAAACAGCTTCTCGCTTTTCGAGAAGGATCGATAGCACTCATCAGCAAACTCCATGCTGAAGGTATCCTTCCAACGTGGTCCTTACCTGCTCCACCATGCAAGGCCACCGTGTCTCACCGTCGGCACTCACCGTTTATCTTCCGCAAGCCTTCCTGGGGAAGCGTAGCTCATGGCTCTCCGCAACCAATTGTAAAGGTCCTAGGAACCTTCCCCAAAAATTTCGTACATCATCGGCCGAGTCGTAGAAAAGAACAAACTCCTTGATCGCCGCCTCCTTTTGTGTCAGCTCGCTTTGCCGAGCAATGAACTCGTCAAGATGATCATCCCACCATCGCCAGATCGCCTCCTTCAAAAATTTCTCGATACCATGATCTAGATCCTCGAACATGCGAGTCCCCGCAACTAACCATTTGTTGGGGAGAAGTCAGTCCCCGCGACAAGACCCAGTTCAAGAGTTGTGGCCAACAAAGGGTCCGGTAGTCTAGAACACACCGACATTTTCACCCGCTTTCGGAGAGCAAAGTACAGGTCGCACCCGAGGGCGTGCCGCAACCACATGCAAGCATGGATGAGATCAATGGCAAGAAACAAACCCGCAACTAATGAAGAATGTTGGCATCCATTACATATACAGTAGTTATATACGCAAGATCACTTTAATAAGCATTCGACAGCTTGCAAATAAAATTTTAAACCAAGATAAACACATTACAAGCACATGAACATCTTATAGAGATAGCAACCTTCCATTGTATTAATTCCTCTGCCAAACACATGATTACATTGAATTCTCACCGATAGCTTACAAATCCGATGCGAGCATGGATTTCGGAAACAAAAAGGTAGAATAGAGAAGGCAAGGAACAATAGGAGGGACATGCATGATTCCTCCGCAACCGCCCGTGTGTCTTTCCCTGCCTCAAGCCTCGCAACCTCTTCAAAGACGTTTTTCGTTTCAGCCTGCAGTGACTCGTATTTATTCACCCTCTTCGCGACTCATCGCCCTCGTGACTTACTTCAGCCTTCTCCCTAGCTTCTCTCCCCGTCATCTACGTGTTCCACCTTCTGCCGTCTCCTTTCCTATATCCTTCATACGCTCTCTCGTCCCTGTTGTATCTCCAGCTATCGCATGCTTTTGCACCACCTTGATAGCTCCGCGACTCCTGGTAGTTGCGGCGCGGTCGCGGTTGCCATGTGTCTTCATTCCGCAACTCAAAAAAGGTCAAAGTTCAAAATGTCTTAGCCAAGACTTTAAAAACTGAACAAAAACAAGGGCCCCAACAAAAAATATAAAATGGTACCCATAGACCACACTTATTTTACCCTCAGAGGAGATATATTTCATGATATGGTAACCTACATCGTCGCATGGGTATGGTAAACTTTCCCTTCTTACCCCATTCTTATATTCATTGTATTCTTCATTGGGAAATAATAAATTCTTCTTAGAGGTCGTACTAGAGACTTTTTCCTCTCTGTTCCATTTAACTCCTATAGGTAAGGTGGTGACATTTCTAATGAGCTTTGGGGTTATGGTAATTGAAATCCCCCTTGCCATTATGGTGTCCCTATCATATTCTTCAGAGTGCAAGGATACTGCAAATTCTCGAGCCAATTCATCATCAAACCCCTTGAGGAACTCAAATAATCCCAACCACTAGTGATTTCTATGGATTTCAAACACAGGAGGGTGTAGTATACTACATTTTATGTCTATGGGATCCATTCTATTGGAACCACCCACCATCTTGTGACTATGTTATAGAGGTGTTTGTTTGTGCCTTGTTTTCAAACAAATTTTGATATGGGACCCTAACGGCTTCAAATTTGCAAAAAATGTGGTTTTATTATCGCTACTCCTTTGAGAAACCCATGAATTTACTGAATTAATGCTTGAATTTGTGTAAATTATCATGAAAAATATTTTCAAATTGGTGGGGTGATGGCCAATTACCTCTAAAATTTTGATGTCCTCTGACTTGAAGGATAGCGTTGGGGTGTCAATACACTGTAAGGTTTCCTTGCATGACAATATATAACATTATGTGGCATTCCTGGAACTTCCTATAACAATAGCATACTTTCCTATAGCACGGGTTTCATGCAAAGCTCGACCATGGATCGAGGCTCCTCAATGTCTCCTGTCTTTGTTATGCTCTAACTGATATCAAAATTAACAATAGAATGAGGGGGAGTGAGTGAAATTTCACTTTTTATTCTAAATTGAGTGGTCTTGGAGAGTAATTGTGATGTGGATTTGGCATGAGGTTTCCTCATTTGGAACATTGGCCCCACTCGATCCAGTCATTCCCTTTTACCTCAGAATTGTCTTCCACTTATAATTATCCCTCTGCCAACTGATGTGACATATCCATGTGTCATGCAAACTCCACCAAATTTTCACTTTAACTATTTTAGGGTGGCCATGTTGAATGGCCATCATTTTTCCTATTAAAGTCTCTTTTCTAAACATTTACTGATTTATTCAAATGATCCATAGCAAGAGGGTGAGGGGGACATACCTCAACTGACTTGATTACTAATGAGTGGAAGAATCCTTTGATGCAGGGAGATGGAGAACTGTGATTGTCACAAGTGATTTATTTTTTTTACTCATTTTCTAAGTGAGGAGCTTATTTTTTGAGTGAGGTGCTTATTGTCTCTGCTTGCAGATTATTCTGAAAGTACCTCATAGAGACAATAGGATGTTTTTTTTGGTGTAGATTCCCTTCTGGAGTCCTCCCGTGATATTCAAGACCATACGTCATCATTCATCTCATTCCTTTCTAATGTGCTTGTTGCATGCACAAATTTTCTACAGGAAGTGATCATCTTCTTGTAGCAGTTCCCTTGTTGCAGTTTTGGAGCTAAAATTCCTTGTGGAAGGAAGAAGAAGGGTGTAGGTATACTAGGCATGATGTTAGGAAGTGAATGGAGTGGTGTGGTGGAGTAGGATATGAGAGAAGAGGCACTGTCTGAGGATTTAGCTAAAATAGAAAATAGTGGTGAAATAGAAGGTTTGATGAGTGAATATTTATGGCTGGGATGGAGTAATGTTTATGGATGGTAGAGAAGGTAGAAAAATGATTTTTAATGTCTCTTCAAGGGTTAGGTGACCCTGGGTGATCTTATTCATCATTGGGTGACTTTCCTCTAGCATTAGATGATTTCTTCTAGCAGTACAGGAAATCTCGTAGCACTACAGGAAATCCCTGTAGCATCCTAGGAAAACAATTAACATTGCAGAGAGTAAGAAAAAATGGAATTTTTGATCACCTAGTGGGAGAAATGGAGGAATGGATTCATGTTGTTTTTTTACATGGACTGTATAGGTAGAGTAGAGAGATAGAGAGAGAAGGAAAGTTGCTCCTTTTGTGCATATTGTCCCTGGTCAACAAACTGGAAAATAGAAGGAGGTTAGTGCATAGGAGTTGTGTCATTATTTTTTTTTATTTATTTCCTTTTTTCCTTTTTTGAAGACAAGTGAGCTGCCTTAGTAGAGGTTTGCACCCACAGGCCTGCCTAGGGTGCCTCAAAGAGGTTTTCACCCAAGCATATTTTATTTCTCTGTTTTTTTTTTTTTTTTTTCTCCAAGGTTTCCTCATGGATATTTTCAACCCAGGAGTGGACCTTGGATGCCATAGAAAGGATTTCACCTAGGCCTATTTTCTTTTCTTTTTTTTCTAGGAAGATGAGCGGCTAGAAACTATGGAGCTTCCAATTACATTCACCTCCATGTTTATTGTATTCATAAATTATGCCTTAGACATGGGATTCTTATACATATTTATCCTATAAACATTGAAAATCAGAGCGATCCCCTCCTCATCTATGTTTTTTATTTGAAAAACCCCATTTTCATGGAATTTCTCAACTTGATAAGGTCCTAGCCATCTGGTCATTAAATTTCCCTTGAAGTACTTGAATATTGAGAATAGAGCAGAGACCCATATCCTTCTTGTAATGTCTTCTCTTTAATGTGCTTGTCATGCTAAAATTTTATTTCCAGTTGGATCACTCTTGTGTGAAGGAGGGTATGCTTTCTAAATCCATCTAAATCATTCAGCTGAAGAAACCTTTCTTGTTGTGCCTTTTTGATGTCCATGCGCAATTGAGCTTCCATCCTAAGGGTGTTATACTCAAACTCAATGGAAATAAAATATGTTTTCCCATAAACTACATCATATGGAGTAAGCCCTATAGTTGTCTTCCAGGTCGTATTGTAAGCCCAAGTGGCCTCCACCAATCTCTATGTCAAATATTTCCTCATGTTTCTCACAAATTTGGTTAGGATGTTCTCCAAGGCTTTATTTTTCACTTCCAGTTGGCCATTTTATTGAGGATGATCGGAAATGGAAGTATTTTTCCTTATATTGTGCTGCCCCTTGAGGTTATCAGGGATATGAGATGTAAATTGAGCCCCCTAATTGGTGACTACCTCCATGGGGTATCCTAACTTCTAGAAAAAATTCTCTCTCAAAAAATCACCCACCTTCTCTTCTATTGTTGCCTTTACAACCCTAGTTTCCACCCACTTGGTCAAGTAACAGTTGAAAACTATGATATACCTCTTCTGCCCGGATGGTTTATCAATGGCTCCAATGAAGTCCATGCCCCACTTTTTGAATGGCTCTAAAGACACTTGAGGTTGTAAAGGAATCTCATCCCTCGGTCTAGGTCTCCCCATCCTCTGACACTGATCACATATACCGGTGTATCTCTTGGAATATTGGTGGAGGGTAAGCCAATAATAGCCTTCTTTTAAAGTTTTAAATGTTTTCCTCTTAGTAGCAAAATGACCCCAAAAAGGACCATCATGACATGTTGAGAGGGTGTCGAAGACATCCTCTTCCCTCGCAAATCTTCTAAGAATTTGATCCAGACCCAATTTGAAGAGATTGCCACTAATCGAAGTGAAATGGGAGAATTTCCATATACTACTGCTCTTTTCTTTGGATGAAAGGTTTGGAGGAAACCTCTCAGCAACCAAGTAGTTAGCTATGTTATAAGACCAAGGAGAGAGTGTTAAGATAATGAATATATGTTCATTCGGAAGATGGTCAACCACCATTCCTTCCTCATCTGCAGATAAAGCTAGTTTGGATAAGAAATCTACAACAACATTTTGCTTTCTTAGTTTATCAACAATTTTTGAATCAAACTGTTTCAATAAGAAAAACCATCTAGTGATTATAGAATTGACATCAGGTTTATTCATTAAGTACTTGATTGATGCATGGTCTCTATGTACAAAAGTCTAATAACCAGTAATGTAGTGCCTGAATTTGTTTAGGGAATCAACAATCGCTACGAACTCCTTTTCAGTGATAATATTGTTAACTTCAGATTTGGATAGATTATTTCTAATGAAATAGATGGTATAGGCTAATTTTTCTTCCAATTGCCCCAAGGCTACCCCCACAACTTTATCCTATGCATCAGTATGAGTGTGGAAGGGCATAGCCCAATTGGGACCTCGAAGAATAGAGACAGTGGTTAGCTTTTCCTTGATGAGATTAAAAGCCTCTTGCGAGAGAATAGACCAAAAAAACTCAAAATATTTGCCCAACAATCTAAATAATGGTGAAACAACATTTCTGAAGTCCTTAATGAACCTCATATAGTAACCATCCAAACTTAAGAAACATCTAACATCTCGCTGATTTTGAGGAATAGGAACCCTTTTTATGATGGTGATTTGGTTTTGGTCTACTTGTATTCCTTCTTTTGATATTGAATGGCCTAGGAATATCCCTAAATATTTTATAAATTCACAATTTTCAGGACTTAGGGAGAGATGCATTTCAATACACTTGCTTGACACTTCTCCTATATTGGAGAGAGCCTCCTATAAATCATACCCATAAGGTGTGAAATCATCCATGTAGATCTCTACTGAATCATGGAATAGTTTAGAAAAAATGCTCAGAACTGCTCTCTGGAAAGTAGGGAGGCCATTGCATAGGCCAAAGGGAAGGACTCTGTAGGCGAAGGGGCCCTAGGGACATGTGAAAGTGGTCTCATCCTAATCGTCTGGGCTGATTTGAATCTGGTTATACCCACTGAATCCATCCAAGATAGAGAAAATTTATTTCCTGTAAGACCATCTAGGACATGATTGATGAAGGACAAAGGGAAATGGTCCTTTTTAGTGGCTTTGTTTATTTCTCGGTAGTCAACACATATTTACCACTTTCAATTTTTCTTTGGGAATAGAACAAGAGGAGAAACCCACTCACTGTCTGATATGGGGTAGATGAAACATGTATTCAACAAATTCGCAGTTCATCCTTCTCTATGGATTTTAAGGCAAGGTTCATTCTCCTTTGGGGATAGCGAATAGGCTTGAATCCCTCTTTAATATAAGTATGAGATGTGCATACTAAGAGATGCACCCTTTTCATGTCCTTGTATTCCAAATAAAAAGCATCTATGTTTTGCTTCAGAAGATGGCATAGTTTATCTTCTTCTTTGGCCGAGAGGGACGAGTTAATCTTCAGGGATTTAGATGGGAAAAATTTCATAGTCTTGGTGGCTTCATAGGTTGAGTCAATTGAGTGCAGCTCAATCCAAGGGTGGCTTTCATATTATCTCACTAGGTCATTGAGTGGAATGGATGTGGGGGGATATATGTGAAAGATATCGTCAATGAGATCATCCTCATCAGATTACGCCCCTCTAAGAACAATATCTATGGTGCAAATGGGGTAAGGTGTGGTAATGGATACTTCATCATCTTCTTCTTCATCCTCCAACCACAGGGGTAGGTCATGGTCAATGGAAGGTTGTGTAGAAAGATATAATACCAATTGTTTGGTGAATTTCCCATTCTTGATAGTTATGTTTCTGGACATCCAATTGATATAAGAATTGGTAGTGGCCAACCAAGGTCTTCCTAAAATGAGAGGATATCCATTAAAATTGGTTCTTGGCTGGTGGACCGAGAAATCTATGGGGACCATAACATCCTCAAAAATTCCTTCCTAAGCTACTATGGATCTGTGTGAAAGTTGTAGAATAATGGTGGTCTTTCTCAATTCTCCTTACAGGTTGATTTTAAGCATAGTCTCACTGGTCATCACATTAATGGCAACCCCAATATCAATCAAAGTGTGGGGGACTATGATACAATCGATGTGTAAATATTCTACTAGACTTCCAAGGTCCAGGTACTTCTGGATGATCACCCTTCCCAACAATAAGCCGAACAACTTTCCCACAACATTGATGGTGGGTGTGCCTTTCTTCTTTCTCCTAGGATTTTTAAGGAATTTTTCTTTGATGAGGCTATTGTAAATAGGGGAATCCTTAATGGCCTAGAGAAGGGGTATTTTCACACACAGGTTTTTCAATTCCTCCAAGAGTTCAGTATCTTCTGGGGTGTACTAAATAGGGTGGATCAGGCATTCAGGAAAAGGAGGTTGATGGGTCTTAGGGTTTTTCTTTTCCTTTTCCTCGTCAACCTTTGCAGTTGGAGATGGAGGAAAATTTTCTGGAATTAGTCTTATAAATTTAAGGTGAATTTCATGTATCTCAATAGCATAATCTGAATAATATGTTTCCACAATGTACTTATATTGTGGCTACTTGTTTTTAGGGTTCAGATTGGGCTAGGAAGTCATCTGAGGCAGCTTAGGTAGAGAAAAATGATGGAACTGAGGTTGAGGTTGGGGTGGAGAAGATAAATGAGGTGGTTGGTTGTGTTGGGGCCTCCACCCTTGTGATGGGTTTCTACACTGATGTGGTTGAGGAATATACTGCTTGAAAGGTTGGTTTACAGGCTGAGGGTTATATGGAGGGGTATAAGGCCAAGTATGAGGTGTACGCCATGATGGAGGAGTGGATGTGTACGAAGACTACATAGGTGCATTCTGGCTTGTATGGTAGTAGGATTAATGTTCACCTAACATGCCATGCTGATATGACCGTGGCCCTTCAGGCCTTCTCTGATTTACGAAAGATAATTGCTCTAGTACTCCTACCCCACCTTGATATACACCTTTGAGACCAGGTAAGGAGGGACACTTATTTGTGGCATTATTCTCTTCATAGACTAAGAAAACCTCTATGACATTTAGTGAAAATCCATTGCAAGGGTGTTTTTTGGTACATCTAGGGAAAAATATAGCCAAGGCCCTCTCTTGTTCCACGTGCTTCCTCTTTCTCTGCACTGTTTCCATTTGCAAAAAAAAGGTGTCGAACATCTCACTTTTTAATTCCTCCAACATATTTCCAATCTCATGCTTGATGGAGGTGGAAGAGGAAGGGATGTAGGTCATGATTTGGCTAGCTCTATGTTCCTTCCTGGCTACCCTAGACTTGTTTCTAAAGACAAATGTTATGTTCTCATAAGATAGCTAGCAGATGTCTTCACCAGACAACATACTAAGGGTTTTGTATCACCTCTTCCCTGATCCCTCGGAGAAGTACAAATTTGAGTGATCCAGGATAAAGGGTGCAGTTGGCTCTTTTATATTTTAGTTGGAATATTTCTTCATAATCCTCCATGGATTCATCGGGTCCCAGAATCATCCTAAATATATCCTCTTTTGTCTCTTTAAAATTTCATTAATATCTATATTTTTTGTTTAAGGACTCTTTCATTTGGTCCCAAGTAGTGATATTGTTCCTTGGCAAACCCATGAACCAGTGCAAGGCTATATCCCTGAGGGTGGATGTGAAAATTTTTAGCTTTTTGTCATCTAAGGCATAGTAATAAGTCCTGCAGACAACAAAAAAATTGAACGTGGAGGTGTCAAGATCCTCAAAATTAAGGCCATGAAAATGTGGAAGGATCGATGAACTGATGTTATTCATTCTAGTTTCTCTAATGGGAAAGACTCCTTGGGTCCAAGTTTTAGCCATGGCTTTAATTTGTGAAGCATGTTCCTTAGGTGAAGCAAGTTCCTATTCTTCTCCAATAGGTTCTTCAAAATTTTCAACTGGTTCACCTATAATGTTTTCTACCTCACATTCACTTAAGAAGAGTGAAGGGTGATTATGTGGGGATGTGGCTATTTTTGGTAAGAATTTCCCTTATTTATCCCTACTCCTACGAGGCATGAAAGTCAAATTGTTTCTGTATTTTTCAATATTTTTGAACTAAATGTAAAATAAAAAGAAAAAAATAATTCTAAAGCATAAAAAAACTTCTACCTACACATCTCCCCAACAACAAAGCCAAAAAATTGGTGAGCCTTGGTATTTCACCAAGAGTGCTACAACTCCCAAATGCCACTCAACATTACTTTATCACCCCAGGTTTCATAAACAATTGGAGGTGACAATGTTATATGCACAGCAGATGAGTTCTACTCATTCCATCCTAATATAAGTTCTAAAATGAGGTGCTACTACTCGGGTTACTTCTAGGAAAGGAAGTCTGTCACACTTCTAAATGTAATCTAAGACTGGAAATAAATCATGAACAGTAATCTATCAATAAGTAAATAAACTAATCCAAATCACATTGATTCATATAGTTATTTGCAAGAAAGATAAATTCACACTTATGTTAATGAAATAAAGGAAATTACACTAAGTGGCATTCATAAGCTAGATTGCTGAATTGAATTGCAGAAAAGGAAACTAATTTAGAGGACACATAATAAATCAAATTAATAACTATTTCCTATATACTTATACCTAGCTACTGTTTTTGATGATGTATCTAGTAATGAACTAATCACACTCTAAAATGAATCTTTTTTGAAGCAAAAGATGGAGGCACTGAAGTGGTATAAGAGGGACCCTGGACCAAAGGTTCAGGGCTGAAGGTGTATTGGTGGCTTGCCTAGGCTTAGATGAGGTGAAGGGGTGATTTTTAGCTGAATGGTGGAGTTTTTGAACTCCTATAGGAAGTTGCTATAGGATTTCCTTTCGTGCTACAAGATGTCCTGAAAAGCTACATGAAATAGGTCGTCTAGAGTTTGAGGCTAGAAATGGCGAGGAAATGATTAGGAGAGGTGGGTTGAAGGTAGTTCTAGGTAGATGAAGGGTAGCCAACCCCTTGGCCAAGCTGAGAAATCTTCACAAATCCTATCTTGCACCCTCAAGGTGGCTCTTGGTGATTTGATGGTGATCTCCAAAAAACATGGCTCTAGGTGAATTGGATGGAAGGTTTTTTATGAAGAGTGAATATTGAGTATGATGGTGCTAAAGGGGTAATCCTCTATTGTTATATTCAAACCTTCAATCGAAATTTTTGTTCATGCATTCATCATTGACAAAGTTATCATAAAAATGGTGGATAAGATGAGTTGAATTGATGCAAACCTACCTATGCAACTAAAGTAGAACTTTAACTCTACATATTCAAAATGTTCATGATAAGAAAATTAAAATATATAGCTTTTCCAAGTGATCATAAACTAAAAATATATTTTTGTCTGTGGTGGAAGTCCTTCCTCATCAATCCCAATGGAAGAGGTGAGATAGAGAGGCTTAGCACATAGTTTTGAGGTTTTGCATGCTACCCAACGGGAAAGGAAGGAAATTAACTACTAAAACATGAAAGAAAACACAAGTTAAAAAGATATACTGAGGCCAACAAATTTTTCCCTAACCCATAAGCTCAACTCCCTGAAACTAACTCAGTGGAGAAGAAACCAAATGATCATTTTATTTCATAGCTAGTCTTGTACATAACATAGGAAAGTCATAAATGTGTAATACAAAAGCCAAGAGTGCTCTGGCTACATCCAAATTTTGAATCATAGTGAGCTCTTTCTATGGCCTATATATGCTAAAGGGTAGCTACCGATAACTCCCTAAAAAGTAGGTATTTGTTCCCTTGGAACTCGAGAGAAGTGGAGCTTGGCTCCCTTTGATCTTTCACTTCCTTGGCTTCCTCTAATTTCGAGCTATTGGAGGAGAATATTGAGGATATATTGGATGCCTTCAGGAGTTAAGGAGGTGTTCAACCTTCCTAAAATAAATCCTTGTTGTCTACTCAGAGCCCTAATTGTGCAGTCTTCCTAAAAAATGGCATCCTTCCCTTGATTTTCATGCATTTAAACCACATTAGGCCTTGAAGCATGACAACACCTAATACACCATTCTCACAAAGAAAAATATTAAAACATGCAATTAAATTTGTGAAAGAGGGAATAATTAAACTAAAAAGGTGACAATTAACCCCTTAGAATGTGCCTAATGATGTTGCTCATCAATGTTGATTGAGTGGGAAATTTTATCAACGTGAAGAGTACCTCTGGATGTTGTTTTAGTATTGGATTTTCCATGATATCTTGGATGTCCATGAAGAAAAATTTTGTAGCATTGAGCACCACTGAGGCATATTATATTTCCACTAGCATGGCTAGCTGGGAATGTGTTTGGTTGAGGAAGCTCTTTGGAGGGAAATTTGAGCATGTCCTAGACACTACATTTATATATTTCGACAACAGGAGTGGGATCCGTATGGTAGAAAATCGTGTATTTCATGAAAATTACAAGCACATATAGATATAATATCACTTCATTCATGATATGGTACAGAAAGGAGTCGTTTTTCTCAATCACATATCAACAAATGAGCGGATTACAAATATTCTCACATAGGATTTGCCGAAAGGTAAGTTCTTGGTCTTCAAAGAGCAGCTTGGACTGATGGATGTGATCCCTTCTCATAAGGGGCACCATTGATCAAGGAAATTGAGCCATACACTTCCCCCCTTGTCTGAGTTCCCAGGGCAAGGAATTAAGATAGAGGGTTCTGTGGGTTGAAGTAACTTTGGATAATAGGGAATCTACCCTATTTGTTACCCAGAGGGTTGGAGTAGTAGCTCACCCTATCTTGGTATTTGAAGAGTATACTCCAGTTGGCATCACACCCAAAATATTGGGCTCATTGGGATTATCCCTCTCTATCTCGCTAACGATTGAGGAGGCTTGGAGGAGCTTGATCCTTACCTCTTGATAAGTCAGATATCTTATCCAAGCTAGATTATGATGTGGGTGTTCTACCACATGAATCTTATGGATCATTGTTGGAAATATTGGTAGGAAATAGGATGGGCTGAGAAATAGATCCCCTACATTACTTATTGCTCGATATGGGTTGATTTGTAGCTCCCCCATGATATTTTTTGGTTGTAGCATAATGAAATTTTGAGTTAGTAGCCTGATGAACTTTCCAGGTAGTATCCTGATGACATTTATAGGTAGTATCCAATCACATTTCTGGGTTTATCCAGATGACACATTTTTAGGTAGTAGCCTGCTAACACATTTTCAGGTAGTAGCCTCTTCATCGAGATTCTAGGTAGTAGATCAACGGATAGAGGGTGTTAGTCTTTCCTCCTCGATGTTTTTTTTTTCTTTATATTCGAGAATATTTCAATAGATAGAGTTGATCATATTGGTACACATGATGACAAGATGACACATTGATCGACGGATAGGTTTTAGAGGTGGAATTCTCCCTAGTTGAGAGGGTATGTTAAAATGATGCAATTGTTGTCAAATTCCACTTTGGACTACTCATTTGATGGATATGATGATTGCATTGCGTTCCTATTTTAGAGAGGACCAAAATCGACCTAAATATCACCTCGTTCGGATAAGAAGAAGTTGATTTTTTTTATTTTGCACCCACTCACAGATATTGCATCAGGTCAGTTTCACTCACATACACATTTGGACAGTTGGGCCTCAACATCAAATGGAAATCATTGGACACCCCTTAGAATAATATAAATACAACTGACGTAGAAGTTCATTTGGAAATCACAATATCAATCATCTTCTTCTCTTCTATATGATTTGGTTTGGCACATTGGAGAAGGAAAGTGGTTATACAAAGGTCAGAAGTTGCATATATGAAGCTCGCACAAAAATTATGGTTTGTATTCCATAGAGTGCCACAAAACTCAAAAATTTCATCCCTAGATGCACGCATGTTATGGGAAAGCTAGTGTCGAGGACCTGAAGATGCACCCATGCTAACATGAAGCGAGCGTCCAAGGGTTTTACTACACCTGGCCATCATCCTAATATTTCAGAAGTTTTTAAAAGCCTTAATCAAGTTTTCTTTGATATATTCTGCAACTGTATACTAGTTTATGAAGTTGTTGGCTTTTATTTCTGATCATATTGTATTGGGATCATTGTACTCTCTACTGAAAATTTTATGACAATATAATAGACGAAGAACTTCAAAGGTTTTTTACCATAGTGGGTTTTGCCCTAGTGTTTGACCAAATGTGGTGTCTCTTGTTGATGTGTTGATTATATCCTTTGCCATTGCATTTATATTTTTGTCTTCAATTATTGTTGATGAATGGAAAGACTAATTGTAATTGGAAATATTGCTAATTGAAGTTTGGAATTTTGCCAAAGTAATTGGTACAACATTGAAAAATATGAAAATTAACATAGACATCACATCGTTTGGAGTAGGATTATGAGTAGTGGGGTGTTAATGATTTTCCTTGGTTAAAAATAGGCATAGAGTGGTGCACGGTGTCTTTGGTAAAAACAAGTGTGTGACCCTATGAAAATTCAAGTGTGATGCATGAAGGTTCCAGCACACGAAGGGGGAAGGAAGTTCCTCCCTTGGAATCCTATAATAGTACAGAGCTTGGAAGTAACACACGAGAATAATTCCATCACATGACCTAACATACAGAATAGTCCACAATTTAAGGTGACACGTTAATACATCAAAACGCATCAAACAATATTCACACAAATGTGAACGAAATAGTTTGTAAGCATATATGCTTAATTTAAACAACATATATTGCAAATACAACAAGAATAGTCCTACTATATCAACAACATATGCATGAAAGCCTGTTGAATATAAGTTTTATTAAAAGTGAAAGATCCAATTATACATATACCATTGAAAAACCACTTGCCCCAATAGTGGAATGTGAAGTCAACAACAATTTCTCCTTTAAATAAGTATACTACCTCTATTCTACAGAGAAACCAAGTCTCTCAAGAAACACCCAAGGTCTTCCGAAGCCTAAGCGTAGACAAAAATTCACTCCAAAAATCCCTTTAAATGAGTTACGAGGATAAATTTATAACAAAAGGGGGGTGACTCTTTACATACACCTTTGTGACTCTTGGAATCTCATCATGACTCTTCAAATTATTTATAAAATGTCTCATTATATTATATTATGAATATTCACATTCCAATATGGACACTTGTAATTTAAATTTTACAAATAGTTACAACTAATAATACATTTTACACTCATACCCATATGAGAAAAAATAAGGTAGAGAAAACTTGAAAACCTAACAAGAAAAAACACTATGATGCTTGAGTTTGGGTAAACTCTAACTCAGCAACTTATACTTGATTCTTCTCAGTCACAAATTAATGCCAAGCTTAGTATTGTGTGATGATATCCCTAAATCGTGTGATGGTTCTTAGATGGAAGTAGAATATAGCCTCTATAGCATCCAGGTAAAATGATTTGGAACCAATATTAACATTTTTCTCAAATAGGAGCAACATTGTTCTGATCTACACAAGATCATCAATGTACTTCTCCATGTTCTATCTATTAAACTCCAATTCCTCCTTGGTGGAAATGTGTTTCAGATTCTCCAAGTATTCTTCGATCTCCTGCTTGACTTGATGTTAAATTTTAGCGTCGGTGAGCAAGACGATTGACAGGATCTTGTGAATTCTCACAATAAAATCCAAAATTTTGTATAAATGTACATATGAGGCCTCGAGATTCCCAATGAATGAGGCGAGCTACTTGTTTTTTGGAATCAAAATTACAACTCTTGTTTTCTTTAACTCTTCCTAGAACTTCATCTTCTTTACCAAGTTAAGGGGTGCCCCTGCGTATGATATTGTCCATTCTTGCATGACAGTGATGGCAGCTAGCACATTCTTAAGATTCTTGATAAATTATTTCCTTTGTTGATATAGGCCGTGAAATTGGACAAATACCTTATGTATGGTCATGAGCTCCTCATAGAGATTTTGCATGTTCTATCCAAGTGTCGATACTTGACCAAGTATTGCTACTCTCATTTCCTCTAATTAAACCTGTGTAGAATCTACATTTTGTGCTACTGCGCAAAGCTGTTATATCTCTTTCCAGGAAACCTAAAAATTATGTACAAATGGATCATTCTTAGCCATAAAATACCGACTGTTTGATCTCACCGTGCCTAGGAAGGCCAAGTTGGCTTTGACAATGACATTTGGATTCCTGCTAGTGTCTACCACTATCACCCTCTCTCTAATGAATGGTGTTGGCTGGATAAATCGTTCTTGCGGACAAGACCGATCTCCCTAGTGTCAGAAGACAATCTAGCAACAAACGAACAACTAAGTTTGTCTTTCTCTAAATATATTTGTTTTGCAATTAAATGCTATGAAGGTGTCGATCCTACCTTAGATCCAAATGCTTATTTGCAGTTGTAAAGCTTCTGTTGTATCAATAATCCGTCCATCGCAACAAGAATCCTTTGGTCGCAGCAAGAATCCTTCCATCACAACAAGAGTTCTTTCGTCGACCTACAATCACAAACAAGCAAATATTAAATATCACCTGTATAAAAAATAATTATAAAACATACCTATCATAGTGATCAAGGAATCTATGAAATAAATGATCAAACGGCAACTTATTGAAATAAACAATCGAACGATAATTTATTGAGAAAAATGAAACTTGATTATATTAATCTTAAAATATGCAGAAGAACCTTACAACCTTAGCCTTGATGTTTGAAAGGCCTTCCCGGGGTCTGAAGCAGGAGTCTCCTCTACTTTGATAAGTCTTGCACTCTTCCTCCAGAAGCATAAAGAGGTATGTGATCTTTCCTTTCAAAAGCTCAGTAGAAATAAGTCTAAATCTCAACAGAACTTCAACTCAATCACACATAAAGCTTGAAATCTAATCCTCAATATCCGAAATCTTAACCCTTAATCTTAACCATTTGAGGCTACCCAATGCCTCCTTTTATAAAGCAGATGAGGAGGTTAGGATTCCACCTTTGAAGGGATAGAATAATCCTTCAAAGGGATAGACTCCTCACATCAAGGGATTAGTTCCTTAAGGTGTGGGATACATGCACCTTACTAAAGCGTACTCATCCCCAAAAAATCTCATCTAGAACCTTCTAGAATTGACCAAAATTCAACTTTTTCACTTTAATTTCTCGCTTTTTTGATCTTTACAGGGGTACGCAGGCATAACACTGGAAAACTACGTTCTAGAATTCAGTTCCTCTTCACATTACCTGCGTACCCTAGCCAGGAACGTAGGTAGGCTTCATGTTACCTGCGTACCCAAAGTTTTTGAGCTTTTTAGGGTTTTTTCTCCAGTTTTAGGGCTTGGAATGAGGAAAAAAGTTTGTAAGACTTGCAGAGGAGGTAATTATAAGTGTCAATGAGCTCATATAGTCAACATAATGTCAAGGTGACATTTTTTAGTGTAACATATTGCCCCCTAAAGTGCAAAGTTTGAAATAGATGAAGATGAAGTCTATCATATATGAAGAGTGAAGTACTTTATCATTTCAAGGATCATCCTGTGGACACCCCAGTCGTAACCTGTAAAAACATTCAATGCAAAATATATATATGTAAACATATCATCGCTGAGGTAGGCATTCCCATACTCAGATCAAAAACTAACTAAACTTGTTCTGATACAGAAATGATTTTAATATTACATCAATAGTGTAGAAAAAGCGTGGGCGCAGCCATCTATAATGAATAGTGTACTGTATAATAATAAAACTCCTCGCAGCCTGGATGGTGGAAACTAGATCCAAGGTCTTGATTTCTGCTTCTCGAACCAGTACGATTCTATCCATGTGAATAAATGTGTTGAATTCGAACATGGTAAAAACCACTTGATTACCAGTCAATAATGTAATATGTTAACAAATGTGAGAGAAACCACCAGTAATGTCAACGGCTCTCAAAGTACTCAGCAAAATCCATGAAATGTGAATGAATGATCTGAAGTCGAACATGTCAGGGAATCATTCGATCGAAGGTCAATGATGCCACCTATCGTCGAAGGCGAGAAACCTGCCATTGAGGCATGCAGATTTCAAGGTACTGACGATTTCTGGATCAACTTCCTAGATAATGAGTTGTCGTCGATAGAAAGTGATCCGTCGTAGGCAAGCCCACAACAAAAAATCATATATCAAGTTTTGAAGAAATATATTGGCAAGGACTAACTCAAGGATGGTCAAAATGGATGACAGATATTTTGCAGATGAATGGTTTGTTTGAACTGTCCTCTTGAACACATAACAACACTGCAGATGGCTTGGTGCCAATTGACCCAAAGCTAATACCCAGAAACAGGCTGAAGACTTTCAATATGGTTTGATTAACTGTTAGGCAAAGGATTTCCCAACCCAGGTGAATGAAAGTGTCGTGTTCAAAAGTGGTTGATTGAATTTCCGAAAAATCAAAATACAACAAACACGCCCAGTTTTCTCTCTTTTCCCCCACCATTTCTGGAAAGTACCTTTTTATTTTTGACAAGCTTGAGGAGGATAACATTTGCCTGTTTATAAGCTCATCCTTCGAATGAGTCCAACTCAGTTTAAGATTCAAACCCTAAGAAGGAGTGGTTCGTTCCTGTTTAAAAATTGAACAGGTCCTTTACTGTTAAATTTTAACGAGTCGAGTATAGGAGAAACTCGGTGTTTTTCAATTTTAGGGAGTCAGAAGAAAAAACTTAAGAAAACTCCATGGGTGTAATTTTTCATAAATTTAGTGTCTCGAGCTCGAAAAAGGATAAAATAATGCGGGAGAGAACTCTATTGACCATAATTATTCAACGTATACCTTTTTCGTAAATAGTCCATTTCAGTCTGTAAAAGGGGTAAAATTATACTGAAAGGACCATCATTCATTTACTTTAACGAGTTTGAATAATCAAGTGCTCGGAAATATTTTCATTTTTAGAGAGTCCGAAAAGGGCTTAAAAGAGAACTCCAAGGTTTCTCTTTTTCATAATTTTCAAGAGTTCGAAAAAGTGATAAAAGTATACTCAGTAGTTTCACTTTTTCTGTAAATTTTAACGAGTTTGAAAAAGGGATAAAAATGTACTCATGGTTTTCACTTTTTCGTAAGTTTTAAAGAGTTCAAAAAAGGGATAAAAATGTACTCTTGTGGCCAACTTTCAATTTATTTTACGAGCAGGAAAAGACAGAAAGAACTCGACATTTTCATGTGTTTTACGAGAATGAAAGATAGCAAAATAATCTCGAGATTTTCATGAGTTTAACGAGTCTTGAAAATAACTAAAATTGACTCAAGATAGGTTTCATTTTTACAAAATCTTGAAACAGAGAAAAACTATGCTTCAGAGTGGTTTCATTTTTTCACAAGCTTGAAACAGAGAGAAAAGCGTAACGTTGCCCCCTAGCGTAAGCATGGGCCACGCCTTTGACTTCATTCCAATTTATTCATTCTTTGTTGGTAATTAATAGTTGGATGGAATGAAGGTTCATTTACGAGATCATATGAAAGACCCGACCTAAAACTGTAAGAAAATTATGCAAAAAGTAACCTAAATATATGACTTAACATTTATGAGATCTAGTCAAAGACTCAACTCAATTAGGGGAGGATTTGTTTCATTTTTTAATGAGCTTGACACAGCAAAAGAACTATGCTCATGGCAATGTGTTTCATTTTTTAACGGGGTTGACACAGTAAAAGGAACTTTCCTCTTCTACATGTTTCATTTTTTAACGAGGTTGACACCATAAAAGAAACTATCCTCGTATCTACTTTCTACAATATACCTATATAACCTACTGATTCATTTTTTAATGAGGTTGACATAGGAAAAGAGCTGTCCTCATACCTGATTCATTTTTTAACGAGGTTGACTCAGTAACAGGAACTATCCTCGTTAAGCGAGTTCATTTTTTAACGAGGTTAACACGGGAAAAGAATTGTCCTCATACCTGATTCATTTTTTAATGAGGTTTACATAGGAAAAGAACTATCCTCATCGCCGACTGATTCATTTTCTAACGAGGTTGACTCAGTAATAGGAACTTTCCTCAGACCAACTGATTCATTTTTTAATGAGGTTGACACAGGAAAAGAACTTTCCTCATACCTGATTCATTTTTTAATGAGGTTGACTCAGTAACAGGAACTATCCTCAGACTCACTAATTCATTTTTTAATGAGGTTGACACAGTGAAAGGAACTATCCTCGGACTCACTGATTCATTTTTTAATGAGGTTGACACAGTAAAAGGAACTATCCTCGGACTGACTGATTCATTTTTTTAACGAGGTTGACACAGTAAAAGGAACTATCCTCAGACTAACTGATTCATTTTCTAATGAGATTGACACAGTAAAAGGAACTATCCTCGGACTGACTGATTTATTTTTTAATGAGGTTGACACAGTAAAAGGAACTATCCTCGGACTCACTGATTCATTTTTTAATGAGGTTGACACAGTAAAAGGAACTATCCTCAGACTCAGGTTCATTTTAACGAGGTTGACACGGTAAAGACTCTCCTCGGTAAAATGAATTATCCTCGCATCTATTGATCATGGCTTTCTTTGGAAAAAGAAACACATGTCAATGGACACACCTTGATCATGGCTTCCAGAGGTCTTCATCAGATGGAAGAACAATTCTCTAGAAGGAACACATGTCAAGGGACTAAACAGGGATAAGAACATTACGTTCAAATAATCCCATAGAGTTTTCCATGTCAATTACCGGATCTAAGTCATAGGAAGTCGAGAAAACAGTGAGAGGCTCGCTTACATCGGTAACTAAAAACATGGGACTAGTTGCCACATAATTAACCCGTGGCAGGGTAGATACCACTTTAGAATCAAGAACATTTAGGGGTGTCATATTATTGGTAGTCAAAACAAGACTAGGGAATGGAAGCTGGTCTACAGTCACAATATTTCCATTGTGAGGGAAAGACATCACGCGAAAGAGTGTTGATACTACAACTTTCATTACATAGACATAGTCTCGCCCAAGGAGTAAATTGAAATCCAAGGGGCCTCAAACTAACATAAGACCAATACAGACAGTTTTACCTTCCAAAGTAATAGAAAAATTAGGAAGGATCCCTAAAGGTTCACTAATGGTTCTGTTAAAAGCTTTTAGATTCTGCATAATAGGCACAAGCTGAGGAGAACCCAAAGCTTTCCAAGCAGTTGAGGATAAAATACTAACAGAAGCACCTTCATCTACATGTGTACGGTGTATGTCCCTATCACCAAACTTCACAATTATTTGGAAAGGGATGGAGGAAGGAAGACGAGGTTCTGTCAGTCTATTCCAATCAAAGGAAAAGACCTTAGTACTTGGAGGGGGTTCTATAGAAACAGGTGAAATGCCCCCCGGCGTAGAAGAATCTGATGTAACAAGAAGAACCTGAGCGGTATGAAGTTCACTCTCTACAGGGAGAATGGGATTGACCGAATATGAAATTGAATCGACCACTTGATCAACTAATGGATCATCAACCTGAGTGATATGAGTTTCACTCTCCAATGGAAGAGTGGGATCGACTGTACTTGAAATTAGATCAATCACTCCGTTAGTTGACGGTAGGTTGGGAGAAAGTTTACGATAACCAGTTGGAAATTCCTGCTGTGGAATAATAAGTTTTTCCAATAATTTTGAGGCTTCATCCATGTGAGGGAAAATTTGAGTTTGATGAATCCCTTTGAATAACTTACAAGGAAACCTAACTTTACCCTTTTTACCAGGAACCTGACTATCACTGGTTGATGGATCAACGGAAAGTTGATGAGATTTTTCTGACCATACTTCCAAGACCTTTGGAATACCGGGACAATTGATAAGGAAGTGGTCACCCTTAAAAATCTTGCAAGGGTATTTGGGTTTATGATGCATGTTGGAGGTTTCCTCAACACAACTAACACTTACAGCCATGGTTGGTTGGTTGACTTCTTTCTTATCTTGCTTCTTTTTCTTCTTCTTCTTCCCTTTCTTCTTCTTGGCCACCTAGTTACTAGCGTTAATGCTTTTACCAAGCGAAGAGGAAGAAATGGAGGAAGAAATATTAGGCGAAGAAGGTAAAGGGTCAACAGAAGATTGGTGATGTTGAGATGGTGAACTCTGTTGAGGTGAAGCATCCGGTTGAGGTGGAACAATTGGAGTATTTGGGGCCAACGAAGTTGAAAATAACCATATCGGTAAACCTATTGTAAATCCAGGTAATGAAAAAGTAGCCATATAAGGAGGAACAACATTTCCAAAGCAAGGAAAAGTACTAGGATTCTCATTAAGAGGGGTTCCTTGGTTGGTAAATTCCGGAACAGTTGCCATTATATTCAACTTCAATGAATTTTATTAACAATTTAAAACTAAAATTAACAATTCACAATTCACACCTAAAAATTAAAATTCACAATTCACACCTATGGTATCTAAAAGTAAAAACAAATAAATTAACACACGCTATCAAATCTAGGAGTCAAACCACACAAAAAGTAACTTCCCATACTAAAAACACTAGTTGGTGATGAAATCCAACATCGTGGAATTTAATACAGAAAGGGCGGTTGGAATAGTTACCCCGACAACCTGCTTAATGAAATAGACTGGCACAAGTTTCTTCACAAAACCATCTCGAGTGAAGAGAACCCCCCAGAGAGTCCAAGTGAGTCTAGTCGACGTCTGCTCCAAGTACAGTGAGATCTTTCCTTCACCGTCACCTTAGGTGATCCGGATTTATGCAGGAACGCAACACAATAAACACATAACCATAAATACAGAGATGCAACGGAAATAACACTTCATTTCATTAATATCAAAGAACTGAATTTTGCTTACAGACAGAATGGGAATAAAACTAGCTAGGGCACTGGTAGCTATCTCTGAGAAGAGATGTGGCGGCTACAGGCCTCTGAACTGAGTTACAATGAGGCTCGAGGGCCTATTTATTACTGAGAAACAATGGAGAACCCTCAACATCCCAAAAACCTAACCCTAAGAGATGAAGCGCCAAAACTATGGGCCCCGTTTGGGTAAATTGGTGTTTCAACTTCCCAGGGACGTAACTTTGGCATATTATCTCCGTTTGACGCACATGATACATCATTAGAAAGCTCTATCCGAGGACTACAACTTTTGTGATGATTTTGATGATCAAAATCGCAACAAATTTTCATACCAAAAAACGTCGTTTAGGGCCTCAAAACGGCTCCGGAAGTTCAGGACCCGAAAAAATGCTAAAAATAGTAAGTTATGCCAAAACTGAAAAACTGAAAGAGACAATGGTGGGGGCCCAAGTGGAATAGGCGGGTGGCCACCAATATCCACCTGGATCATTCCTCCCCCATTAGGAAGCAATGGTCCCCATTGCGTTAAGTTCCTCCATGAGATGAGGAAATTTCTGCTGAACTTGGTCCCTGGTGAACCACTTTCCTTGGTGCAGGAGTTGGCCAGCTTTGACAACCCGATATAGTTGGATCTGTTGTTGACGAGTGTTCTTGATTTGCATGTCCATGATACAATCTGTGGTGGCCTATTCCATGCAGTCTGGGTTTAACTCTGTTGGTGTGAGTTGTTCTGCAATGTCCGAGGTGTCCAATAGAGGTGGAAAGTAAGGACGAAGGCGATCCACATTGAAGACTGGGTGCAGACCAAGGAATGGTGGAATACTAAGCTCGAAGGCATTGTTACCTACAGCCTTGGTGATGGTGTACGGCCCGTATCGGAGTGGGCAAAGCTTGCGGTGAGGTCCAGTGAGGCGCTCCTTCTGCAAATGCAGCCATACTTTGTCGCCCACTTGGAAGTTGTGTGGCACCCGGTGTTGATCATGGCGCTGCTTGTAATTCGCATTGGCTCTGTCCAATATATCATGAAACTGTTGGCGGATGTGTTGAATGCGCTTGATGAAGCTACTTGCTTTGTCAACTTCAGACTGGACGTGCGCTGAATCGGCCTGAGCAGCTGCAAATGGCATGGCTACGTCAATGGGACATAGTGGATGGAATCCCAAGCCTACCTGAAAGGGGCTATGGCCAATTGAACTGTGGAGAGCCCGGTTATAACTATGTTGTACATAAGGGAGGCTCTCGTCCCATGTGCGTGG
Source organism: Pinus albicaulis (assembly GCA_034641835.2). Taxonomy (NCBI): domain Eukaryota; kingdom Viridiplantae; phylum Streptophyta; class Pinopsida; order Pinales; family Pinaceae; genus Pinus; species Pinus albicaulis. Next base: position 395,972,529 of record CM076583.1, on the reverse strand, counting down.
ATGCTTTGAATTGTACATGCACAAAATGTGTACAATCATTCTGTTGACGACCTCTGTCTGGCCATCTGTTTGGGGATGGAAAGCTGTGGACTTGGTGAGCTTTGTGTCCAACATTGACCAGAGGCTGGACCAAAATGTGCTGAGGAACCTGCTATCTCGATCTGATATGATAGACTGTGGGATCCCAAAGTGCACCCATACTCGTTCAAAGAAGAGTTTAGCAGTAGCTTTTGCTGTGATATTCTTCTTACAGGCCGCCATAATGGCCATCTTCGAGAATCTGTCAACGACCACGAAAACACAGTCATTGCCATTCTTAGTAGAGGGCAGGCCCGACATGTAATCCATGGAGATGGATTCCCAAGGTCAACTAGGGGTAGGTAGCGAAGTATATAGGCCTTGCTTCTTGATGGTCGGTTTGGCAATGGCACAAGCAGTGCAGGATCTAATGTGCTTCTCGACATCCTTTCGAAGGTTCGGCCAATAGAAATACTTATGTAGTATTGCTACTGTTTTCTCGACCCCGAAATGCCCAGCGACTCGACTGTAGTGTGCTTCCCATATCATCTTGGTACGCTCGCTTGAAGGAACACAAAGGTGTCCCAGGTGACATAAAAGTGCATCTTGGAGGTGAAAATTTGGAACTTGCGTGCCCCCCAAGAGTGCCTTGTAAGTGTGGCCGAATTCTGGGTCACTCTCATAGAGAAGCGGCCAATCGGAAGTCTCGTGCCCACAAGAGTTGAGCACAGTGGTGAGCGCCACGATCGGTGGTCGGCTGAGGCAGTCTGCAACATTATTGGTGCTACCCTTCTTGTACTTGATGTTCAAATGAAACTGTTGCAGATATGTGGACCACTTCTGATGGCGATCATTCTGCAACTTCCCTTGTGTCTGTATGAACTGCAGGGGCCGGTGGTTTGTGTGGATGATTGTTTCCTTCCCCAAAATGTAATGTTTCCATTGTCGACAGGCCTGCACAATGGAATACATTTCTTTTTCACAGGTGGGATACTTGCGAACTGTCTCAGACAATGTCTCACTGTGATATGCCACTGGATGTCCCTGTTGAGTAAGAACTGCCCCAATAGCATAGTCAGAGGCATCTGTTTCGATCTCAAACAGCTGCTGCAAGTCTGGTAAGGTGAGCACTGGGGCAGAACAGAGGTGATTTTTCAATTCTTTGAACGCCTTCTGTTGAGGTTCTGACCAAAAGAATTTTGCTCTCGCTCCTCCTTTGGTGACTTGACTCAAGGGCCAAGTGATATGAGAGAATCCCAACACGAATCTACGGTAGAAATTAGCAAGACCCAGAAAGCTACGAAGCTCTGTTATAGTAGTCGGGGCTGGCCAATCCCGAATGACTTGGATCTTGGCTGGATCCACATGCACCCCCTTTTCATCAATAATGTATCCAAGATATTGAACCTGGGTCATGCCAAACGTGCACTTCTCCAAATTGGCACACAACTTGTGTTGCCGCAGTGTTTGGAGGACTTGTCGGATGTGATGAAGGTGCTCTTCCCAAGTCTTGCTGAAGATCAAAATTTCATCCAAGTACACCACTACGAATGAGTTGGTGAATGGCCACAAGATGTTGTCCATCATCCTCATGAAGGTTGCGGGAGCATTCGTCAACCCGAAAGGCATGACCAGCCATTCAAAAAGGCCTTCCTTAGCTTTGAAGGCAGTCTTCCACACATCAGAGGGTTCAATTGGTGCCTGGTGATACCCAGACTTCAGGTCGATCTTACTGAAATATTTTTCACCTTGGAGTTGGTCCAGAAGGTCATCAATCCGTGGGATTGGGTACCTATTTCGGACAGTGATCTTGTTCAGCGCCCGATAGTCAATACAGAGTCTCCACGTCCCATCCTTCTTCTGTACCAACACGATCGGGCTCCCACAGGGCGATGAACTTGGTCTGATGTGACCTTTCTGCAACAACTCCTGAATCTGCCTCTTGATTTCATCATTTTAGAGAACAGAGCATTGATAGATCGGTCCATTGGGTAGCGGCGCACCTGGGGTCAGATCAATCGGGTGCTTGACCTGGCAGTGCAGAGGAACCCCTGTGGGTGAGGTGAAGATGTCCCCGTACTCCTCCATGACCTTATCCATTTGTTGTTGTCGTGCAGAGGGGCCCTGTCTGGAGGTTGTGGCCAAAGTCTTGTTCTTGCCCTGGGGGCGGATCATCAGGAAAACGAATTTCCTAGTTTGGGAGATGAGCTTACTACATTGTTTTGCAGTAACCAAAGAGACAGTCGTAGGAGGTGGTACCTCTGGTATCCTGTACAACTTACTTCCCAAAGTAATAACAACAGCACGAGGTCGAGACTCATACACAGCATGACGCTTCCACAAGTATGGTTTTCCTAATAATACATCAGAAACATCAATAGGAGCAACGTCACATAATACCTCATCCGTGAAGGGCTTGATGCTATAGGGAAGGTGGCACTGTTGGCTAACGCGGAGATCTCGTCCTTGGTGAAGCCACCCGATGGTGTATGGATGTGGGTGAGCTGTGGTCGGCAAGCCCAACCGCTTCACGGCGTCTGCTGAAATGAGGTTCTTTTGGCTCCCATTGTCGACAATAAACTGTACCGGGGAGCCCTTTACCCACATCTGGGAGTGGAAGAGACGTTCCTCCTCCTCTGGATCTTCCGGTTCCTCCTTTTGGATCTTTGCAGTGGCAACAGTGGCGTTGGGCTTCGCATCAATAATCTGTTTCCCTTTTTCATTCACCTTTTCAGGTTCTGATTCGGAGTCAGAGCATGCATCTGACTCAGAAGCCCTCATCTCAGCCACTAGCGACTGCTTGGCCCGACACTCACTTGTGTTGTGAGTGAAGCTCTTATGGAACTCACACCACTTTCCCGTGTCCTTCTTTGGCTTTACGGTGTTGTTCTTGTCTTGTGGCTTTGATGGGTTGTCTTTAGCCGCCATGCTCTGTCCTTTGTTTTGCGGTTTGGAAGCACCTTTTCCTTGCTTTTGATTCGCAGATCCAAAGTCTCGCTTCTTCTGTTTGAATTTCTTCTCAATCTTGGCAGCATACCGGTATGCCGTACCAAGCGAGGAGATGTCGAGGAACTCCATTTCCTCCTGAATGTATCTGTGCGGACAACTGCGATACTTTAGCACCAAATGTTTCTCTGAATCTTTGATACCCAACTTTGTGCGCAGGGTATGGAACAGATTCGTCAGCTCGTGCACATCTTGATCCCTTTGTTGTCGCAGCGTGGTCCATTGTATGTACTTGTCCTCATAGCTCCCCACGGGATAGTACTATTCCTTGACGGCGTCTCGGAAATAAGTCCAAGTTGGTACGGCCGAGAACAGAGAGGGTTCTATCTGGTCCTTGTTCTCACAGTAGGTTTCCCACCAGTCCTTAACATGGGGGTAGCTTTGAGGAGTGCAAAAATAATCTTCTCCCGGTCTGAAAAGTCATGAACAGAGAAATATCCTTCTAATAGATTCAACCATCTATCTACGACATCTGCGTCTATTTGACCCTCAAATATGGGAATGTCAAAATTTACTTGTACCTTAAAGGGAGTCACAACTCCAGAGTGGCTACTGGATGCAGATGCGCCGCCGGTGGGCAGCCATTGAAGGATCTGAACAAATTTATCCATCATCGCGTTCCTTTGTTTTTCGAGGGCCTCCTGGAGCAATATTTTGATAGGATCTCCTGCTCCCTCATCTTTCTTTTCATCCCCCATGGGCATCCGTCGAGGTTTGCGATGCTGATCTTGCAAAGGTTCCAACAGATCAAGCCCTAGCTCCTTATACCCCGACCTCGTTGGGGACATGCAAAGAAGGATCGAGAAAAAGCAGACCGCTCTGATACCACTGATTCGGATTTATGCAGGAACGCAACAGAATAAACACATAACCATAAATACAGAGATGCAACGGAAATAACACTTCATTTCATTAATATCAAAGAACTGAAATTTGCTTACAGACAGAATAGGAATAAAACTAGCTAGGGCACTGGTAGCTATCTCTGAGAAGAGATGTGGCGGCTACAGGCCTTTGAACTGAGTTACAATGAGGCTCGAGGGCCTATTTATTATTGAGAAACAATGGAGAACCCTCAACATCCCAAAAACCTAACCCTAAGAGATGAAGCGCCAAAACTATGGGCCCCGTTTGGGTAAATTGGTGTTTCAACTTCCCAGGGACGTAACTTTGGCATACTATCTCCGTTTGACGCACATGATACATCATTAGAAAGATCTATCCGAGGACTACAACTTTTGTGATGATTTGATGATCAAATCGCAACAAATCAAAATATTCTATCTTTCCCAATGAAACATAATTGATTGTCTCAAAGGTTTGGACATGATCTCGTGATTAACTCCTTTAAGAGAAGCTTCCCAGAATGTACCAATTACAATTGGATTTATTTCCTACCGCAAGATTTATCTACTTGTTTGTTTTATTTGCTTTGGAAAGTTAACTACAACCTATTCCCAAGCACTAATCCTGAGCTAGATTGGTGGAAAGAGCCCTAAAAATGTAAAAATTACTAGATGAATTTTAATTAAGCGTTGTGTTATTTAGGCTGTTATTACTCAAAAGGGTAAATGGATATGAAACCAATGGTGTTATGACCCGACCCAAAACTGAATGCAATCGAATATGATAATGTAATCTTTTCAATTTGATGAATCCTAACTAAAGTAAGGAGAGAGTTTCCATTCACTTCCAACAATGCAAAAAATTGATCACTAAGAGAAAATATAACAAATTCTCTAATGCACTAATTTCATCAAGAAAAAATAATGCAAATCAATCCCAAAACAATTTTTTATATTTTTGTGTTTTTTAAAACAAGCATAAAAACATCTAAATTCAAATCAAAGAAAACTGATCTAAATTTATGATTGATTTTTCAGAATGTAAACTATGCAGTTGTAATCTATGCACAATTCACTTGAAAAGTATGCAAATGTAATCTATGCACATTTTTCATTCATATTCTAAAAATGAGAATTCTAATTATGCAAATGTGATCTATGCAAGAGAATTCTCAAACACAAGATGATTCTAATGTAATCTAAGAACCAATCAAGTGCAAGTCAAGAAAATCAGGTGAGAGTTCCAAAGATCAAAAAACACTCAAAGGCGATTTACACTCATACACAATTGTGAAAAGATTGAGACAAACCTCCAAGCAATGACCAAAGGAAATCAAATTAAAAATTTCTCAAAAAAGAGACTCAAAACACCCAATTAACTTAATGGAGATTGATGAGATGAAAAATTGCTGAAAGAAACTCATAAACAAGAGATTTTTGACAAAAAAATACAGATCTGGGTAGATGCTAAGAATCCTAAATTAAATCTAAACTAAACTGGAAAAAAGAAATCTAAAGTTTTCAAAAATTTAATGAGGTCAATGGGCTCCCAGAAGTAACGGTGCGGTCCCGCACATAACTCAAGGAAAAGTGCGACGCCCTCAACGGCCATAAGATCAAAAGTGCGGTCCCTAGAAAAGTTCAAGAAAAACGTAAAAGATTTCAAAATTTTAAAAAACAGAGAAAACCTAAGCTACCCAGGCATATATCAATCAATCAAAAACCAGGAAAAAATTTTCCTCAAATCAAAATAAAAGAGAACCAAAAACAACAAGTTTGTTTCCCCAGTGGAGTCGCCAATTTGTTGGCCGGATAAATCATTCTTGTGGACAAGACCGATCTCCCTAGTGTCAGAAGACAATCTAGCAACAAACGAACAACTAAGTTTGTCTTTCTCTAAGTATATTCGTTTTACAAATAAATGCTATGAAGGTGTCGATCCTACCTTAGATCCAAATGCTTATTTGTGGTCGCAGTGCTTCCGTTGCATCAATAATCCTTCATCGCAACAAGGGCCCTTTTGTCACAAGAAAGTATCATCTTTCGTTGATCTGCAATCACAAACAAGAAAATATCAATAGCACCTGTATAACAAATAATCATAAAACATACCTATCATAGTGATCGAGGAATCTATGAAATAAACGATCAAACGACAACTTATTGAAATAAACAATCGAACGACAATTTATTGAGAAAAACAGAACTTGATTGTATTAATCTTAAAATATACAGAAGAACCTTACAACCTTAGCCTTGATGTTCGAAAGGCCTTCCCGGGGTCCGAAGCAGGAGTCTCCTCTACTTTTATAAGTCTTGCACTCTTCCTCCAGGAGCACAAAGAGGTATGTGATCTTTCCTCTCAAAAGCTCAGCAGAAAGAAGTCTAAATCTCAACAACACTTCAACTCAATCACACATAAAGCTTGAACTCCAATTCTCAATCTCCAAAATCTCCATTTGAGGCTACCCAATGCCTCCTTTTATAGAGCAGATGAGGAGGTTAGGATCCCACCTTTGAAGGGATAGAATCATCCTTCAAAGGGATAAACTCCTCACATCAAGGGATTAGTTCCTTAAGGTGTGGGATACATGCACCTTACTAAAGCGTACTCATCCCCAAAAAATCTCATCTAGAACCTTCTAGAATTGACCAAAGTTCAACTTTTTCACTTTAATTTGTCACTTTTTTTATCTTTACAGGGGTACGCAGGCATAACACTAGAAAATTTCATTCTAGAACGCAGTTCCTCTTCACATTACCTACGTACCCTAGCCAGGAACGCAAGTAGGCTTCATGTTACCTGCGTACCCAAAGTTTTTTGAGCGTTTTAGGGTTTTTTCTCTAGTTTTAGGGCTTGGAATGAGGAACAAAGGTTGTAAGACTTGCAGAGGAGGTAAGTATGAGTGTCAATGAGCTCATATAGTCAGCAAAATGTCAGGGTGACATTTTTTAGTGTAACAATGGATGTGATTTATTTTCATCTAGAAAATTGTTTCTTTGTGCGTGTACAATATTTTTTTGAAGTTTTTCATATGACCGATTGTACACATCCATTATTGGATCATCATCCAGAGGAAATATGTCCCCTTTCTCACTCGGGGCTAACTGAGCACCTGTAGGTGTTCGAGACTAAACAGTGACCTATGGTGTGTTGGTAATTAGGTCAACATATTCATCCTATGGCTCTAATTCCAACTCCATGTCTACAAATTTAATCAAGTTTTCAATCTGCTGAGGAAGCTCCCAATCTTGTATATGTTCGCTCTCTCCCTCTGGTGCTAGTTGTTTTTGTTCTTGCTCTTCAACTTGAATCAATGATGTTTCTTCTACCATTGAGACTTGCCTTTATTCCTCTTCATTCTTCGAATCAATGATGTTTATTCTACCATTGGGCCTTGCCTTTATTCTTCTTCATTCTTCTACTCCTCCTCGTGTTATGTCCTCCTTTTTTCGTGTTCTTCCCTCAACTCTTATTATGCTTTTTGTGCCCTCACTTATGCTTCCTACAAGCTCTTATTTTCTCTCTTGCTCCACTCTTCTCTTTGTATCCTCTGCTTCCTTTGCTTCTACTACCAAATCTTCTTCCCTAAGGATTGGATCCTCTTTCATCTTACAGTTTTGTTCTCCCTATGTATTGTCCACAACCTTTCTCTTTCCCTTATCTTGTACTAGGTAGCTACCTTATGTTGCTTCTTCATTTGAATTTTTTGTCATTTGTGGAGTGCCATATGAAGTCTGTGCTATACTAACCAGCTCACGGGATATGGAGGAATTATAGAAATTCCTCCATGGATCCTTCTCTAACCAATGAAATTTATGTTTGAGCCATTGAAAGTAAATTATCACGCAACGTTTTCACAAAATTTACGGGGATAATATGTGTTAAAGTCTCACATACCGAATGTAAACCTCACTATCTTCTTTCCCTTAGTATCTGTGACCCTCAAGATCTTTATCTTGTAGAATCCAATTTTTATAAGAAAGGTTGGCCAGGGTGCTTTCTTCATCCTATGCAAAGCTACTGAAAACCTTATGGCGAGATGATATGACACTTATTGTATGACAAGGTTCTCGGTGGCATTCCTTGGCAAAAAATGGAGTGTCTTCTCTTTGCCTAACACTCTAATGAAGGTCCCACATGGTGAAGAAAATGAATATGTGATCTCTACTATTGCCTCCATTTCTATATGTGACATGCAAGGCAGTTCTTCCTCAAATATTAACTTGTAAAGAGTGATAATGAAATGGTTAGATAGTTGTTCCATTACTCCTCGATCGCTACAATATGAAATGATTTTACAATAAAAATGCACAACAGTTTCTCATGCTGTCCGTGTCTAGCTCATGCCAAGAAAGTGATTATGTGCATAAATCTCATCCAGTAAGTATGCAGGCTTATAAAACCTTGCTTTATCACCCTTGGGAGGATCCCGAGCTTGTCGTACATGGGCTCTCAACTCATGAGCCAATAAATATGAAAATTTTAAAAACTTCCCCTCGTGCACCACTTGGTTCAATAAGATTTTCCATCCTTCGGGAAAGGTCTATGTGCTTTTTCACCATAGATTCAATAAGATAAAATAACGAAGAGTTGGCAAACCTTCCTGAGATACTTTGTCTTGTATGAATGGGTGGGTGTCTGTCAAAACTTCGATGACTCTTTCACCTAACCTTTGAAAATATCTATTGTGCTCACATATTTGTTGGTGACATAGAATTATGAGTCCATGAGCTTTACTAGATTGGGTATATGGTACATACGCTGATACTATTCTGCGAGAAAGGTAACAAGCTTTTATCTGTTAGCACTATTCAATGTCATGGTATTACCATCAATGTCTGACACAATCTAGATGATGACATCTACATACGTGAATATTATATATATGTTTGCAACCTTGTGTAGTCCTAAATGTCGGATGTTGAGATAAACATGTCGGTCCTTTAGTTATGCGTTGAGGTCCTTTTGTAAAAGAGCTTCATAAACTTGCTGACATGTTGGTGTGGACTCATTTTCCTTAAAGAATTGAGTGTATGTATATACTGGAAATTCTATTGGGGCTTCCTTGACTACTTCCCCAGTACTTCTTTCAATGGTTTCTTCTAAAGAAGCTCTCTTTCATTCCATGGTAACAATGACTGTTGGAGAGAAGAGCTCAACAACTGTGGTACCTATGGTACATAATAGATGCTCATGGAAAGGAAACATCATTATTATCAAATGTAACTTGAAAGCATGATGAAGCAACAAACTGGGAAAATAATGAGAGGGATTGCATAGATTTTATCATCCAGGGAGACTGGTAGATTGTGGGAACTACACACTATGAAATCCCAATAGATAAGAATGAAGCTTGAGGCTTGAGACTATGCAATGTGTAGTTCAGCCTGGGAAGTTTACTGGGAGAGACTACGAATTGCATAATCCCAATGGCCAAGGAAAAAAACTGAGCCCTGGAACTGGGAAATGCATAGTTGCACCAAACTATACTACACACTATGCAGTGCCAGAGGCTAAGCTCTCAACTTGATCCTTAGGATTGCATAATTCCCAACAAGGCAAGGCAAAATCTTCCCAAGGAAAATGTAGATTTTCTTGGTGGAAGTGTGGAAAATAAGCAGAACTGAGTGATGGCGTATTATTGAGTGTAGATATGACTAAGTATGAATGAATCAATGTAGATCAAGTGAAAAAATTGAACCAACGGGAAGAAAACCAAATATGGGAAGAGAGTTTCCACAACGACGACTATCGGTGCAAAAATAGAGAAACCGATGTGACACTTGTGAAAGGAAAACAACATGTATACAAGTTATAATAAGTTAAAATGCTAAAAATCATGAATATAAATTAAAAAAACAACACTCACACAAGAAAAGGGACAAAAAACGACAAAAAAAGTAGCAAAATACGAGAAAAGAAAAATTCACCCAAAAAAGTGATGACAATCACACTAAAGGTTCCTCGATCTCCTCGAGAATGCTAGAGCTTCAATATCAAATTTGAAAATGAGTTTTGGGGGCATCTATTAAATATATTTGAGCAAATTTGGATTTATGATGTGCATGCCTAAAATCAAGGAAAAAGTGACACTTGGCAGAAGTTTCTAAAAATAGTGAATGTGCCTTCGAGATACTAATAATGGGTTCCTATTTTTTAGGGATGGTTGTTTACTCTTTAGATTTTTTATTTTTCTATTTTCTGGAAAAACTTGTCATGCACAATATCGAGAAAGATTACGCAATTGTCAGAACTGGGCAACTTTCCAGCTCAATGCATTATGTAGTTTTTAAGCTGAAGGAAAATTTTGTGTAATTTATGGGCTCGGTGTTGGGCTACCATCCATGACTGTATAGTCTTTGAGCTCCAGGAAGAGCTTCTAGTCAATACTGCACAAGTCCAATCATCAAGGTTAGGTTTCCCTTCCTGTATTATGTAGTTTCTCGAGGCAAGTCCATACGTGTTGGAAGATCAAGTTAGTAGGTTAGATTTTGACTTATAAAGATTAGTTAAGTGTGAAAATAGGCGAAATCAAGCCCAAATAAAAGGATAAGTCTCAATCAAAGCATGGATACTTGATATCAGTGCAAGATAAGCTCCTATGGATAGGAAGTAAGGCACCAAAATCGAAGCATGGGAAAAATTTTGGAGGGTGGTTGTAGCTGCTACAACAGGGAGTAACTTATTAAATCCCATAAAATATTTTATATAAAAACCTACTAAAGTAAAAATTTATATATAATTGTAGGTCTTAAAGCAATTCCAACTTATACTATGATAGATACTTCAGTTTGTAACAACTTATTTGATACCTTTCCTATATTACCTTTATAATAGTTTCCTCTACCCCCTTATTTGGACTTAGGTTTAATTCATTCATTAGTCTATTATCATCCAACTTATATTATCTTCCTTGAACTTCGTGTAAAAAACTTTATTTAATTTTTTTTTTATATACTATAGTTATATATTTAGAACCAAGACTAGATTCACTTCTTCTGTTACTATACTCTACTCACAAGAGTTGCAAGCTTGGGATGGGCTAAGTATGGTTTTTCTCCTTTATAAAAAAAGTTGTGTATGGAGTAACATTTTTATTGTCTTTGAGTTTATAGTAATTTCCACCGAGGAAAATTGCATTATCTTTGCACAATCTTAGTACACTTATTATATCTCTCATCTACTGTATAATGGTATTTCATTCTCTTTAGATCTTAGCAAGTACATATATCCCTGTAATTGTTTTTCTGTTTTCTTAGTATAACTACTCTTTTTGAATAGCTATAACTAGAAAATTCCTTTTCCACTAACCTCAACGTATTTCTTTACATCTATTTAATTGGGTAGTGTTTATTATTGTGTCTTTTGTCAATTTACTTTTCTTACTATATCTCACCCAACTAAGGGTATTTTTGAATATACACTTGAACTCTTAATATAATTTTGTTTTTTGTTTTTAAGTAGTTAAACCTTAATAAAACTATTACCTCCTTGTTGTAGCACTAGAAAATTTAATATTACCAATATCCCTCTTCCTCAACCTTTACATGAATTGTTTTGCTACTAATTAGATTAAGTTTTCTAGTCTTTTACTCCTTCCAACAGTTATGTTATTAAAGGTGACACTTCATATTTTTTTCAAACCTAAGTATGATCTTTTGGGGACTGATTCCTATCTTCTTGCTGTGGGTTGGCCCATAGGCCTCAATATTGGACCTACAACTCTCATACCATATGTAACATACCTCTTATTACACACAATTGATTTTTTACCAGGAATATTCAAGCATATTTTTTTGGCACTATCATTATACGTTACTCTACTCTCCACCCGCAAAGTGAATTTAATATTTCACTTATATTGTAATGAACTATCTATAGTGACCATATGTCCCCATACTATCTAGTTACATGACTATGATCAATCTGTCTTCATAACCCCATTCTGCAATCTCTTATTCGATGTCATTAAATAATACCAATATAAATGAGGGTTCATTTACCAACCATTTTGTGTAGAAGTATATAGAGGCTCTTAATTTCTGAAATAAGTAAGGAATTGATCTCTTGCTTATTAACTAAGTCTCATGTAGTAATATACATACATGAATCTTTAATTGCAATCTTTAATTGCAGTCTTAGAAATTCACAACTTAGACATATAGTGTTTTCTAATGTTTTCACAACAATTAAATGAATATTCTATTACATTAAAATCTTTTATTGTTATTTAGGTTTTTTCCATGCCTATATACCTAGATATGTCATAACTATCCTAAAATATTGACTTCAGCTAATATTACATACATGGATCCTATATCAATTTAGGTAAATAGAGCACATGAATAATCTTCACATAGTTGAGTTTTATGAATTATATGACCTTACTTCAAGTTTTATAAATATATTTGGCTATGGTGTGGGCCATCTGTGACACATGGCTCCACCATGTGTAAGCTAATAAATTCCTTATGTTTGAAATTTCTCATGAAATCATGTGGAACCAACGTCCTCTGCTTCCCTCAACGGTGAGGATTATATCATTGAATCTACGTTGGCTAATACCTCAAACTTTTACACAGGGAAAGAGAACAGCAGACCATCACTAATTTGGCTCATTTTTAATGACCAATAAACTACTCTATTTGCCTCTATAATGTACCCCTTATTTCTCAAAAAAATTTCCTCATGTTTCACACAGTCATTTGATAGTCCGCCATTTTTATTACAGTGGAAACATTTTATCACCCTTTTGGAAGAAATAATTTCTTCTTACTATTTTCCTCGAAATTGTTTTTCTCTCTCTTGCTTTCATCTTGTATTAATTTCATTGAGAACTATTTTCTTTTATTTTACATATCTCCTGTGATTTAGTTGCAGGAAACTCGATGGGTTTAGGTCAGGTAATGACAAGCTCTACGTCCTTTTAGCATGTAGTGTTTGTAATTTGCGGATCCTATTCTATGGAACCATACACATGCTCTTTCTGATTTTTCTTTAATTTCTTTGACTTTGGAAATAATGCAAGTGAAAAAACTTTTGAAATCTGATTAATCGATTATAGTTTTCCATTGTCTAATTTACTCCCTTAGTTCTGCAGGTACTGGAATGTACTTCGATGCATCAGCAGTGCGAGGTTTTATTGACCTAAGAAAAGGTAAAAAACTCATTCACTTTTAACTTTATGTATGTAATGAATTAGTCTTTAAATCAAATAAGAAGGCCTCCAAATTTTCCAGAGTTATTAGTGTTATTAATTACGTTGCCACTCTCTTCAAGGATTTTGTCAACTCCTTCTACTATTTGGTATTTATTTTTGTATGTCAGTCATTCATTTTAGAATTTACCCATTTTCACAAAGGTCTTCTTGTATCATTAATGAAATTTACAAATACTCATTTTCACATTTTTTTTAATCTTGCCGCCCTTCCCAATTTCTCGTTCCACTTCCTTTCATGTTAGAAATGTTCCCAATTTTGGGGAAAAGGGATCAACCTTGCGTAGTAACATGTAGTTGGAACAGCGTTGTATAAGGACTATTCAATTTGGTAGAGAAAATGCTGTGTGCGAAAATCACTATGTGCCTACTGTAAGATCATTGAGGATGCACAAAATGTGATGGCCATGCTTCCTGAAATGGGTGAAGTGGTTATAATATCTATTTTGGTTCTTGCTGCCATAATAATATTGAAGGCCATGTTTAAAACAATCACAGGGCAGGATACTTGTAGTGTGGCTATGCGGGGTATATGAGTAGAATAAAGAACGATGACCGTTATATAAGCTGGAAGAGTATGCTAAACAATGAGGAAGTTCCAGCTCCTCCGAAGAATATTAATAGAGTTAACATTATTTTTAGCTACATTTCAACAAACTGGTCGGTTTTCTGGAGAAGGTGGTGGGACTCGCTGGTAATATCCAGGCCCTGCAAAGATATAGGTTTTAAAATTTGTCATCACTGGTGGCACTACAACGGATTTGTTTGCTGCTGTAATGATCCATGACCCAAAGGATGGTTGTTATGTGGTTTGGGTGGTCATGGTGTCGTGATGTTATGATGCTCGTATGTCTTGATCTTGCAGGTTGGGATAGTTTTCCTCCTGTTTCTACTTAACGTAATACTGCAGTCTGTATTATGGAAACGACACTTCAAAATTCAAATTCGAGGCAATTACTATTGATAGGAGGTTGAATTAACACAAACTGAAGTGAAGGTATTATAAAGTGAGTGTGGTTGGTGTATCGTCGTCCTCGGGATTGTGTGGTCTGATCATAATTAATCGGCTCTTAAGACAATTACGAAGGGGTTGGTGAAGGCTTTAAGGTGGATGTACAAAGTTAAGGGGGGATTGGTACTTTATTTTTTGGAAGAGTTATTTTGGGATAATCCAACACTGTGGTATCCGGGTATTTATTAATTTGGATAGGTTGGATAGATTGGCATACGACTTCATTAATCGGATTGGTGACCTCCTAAATTGGATTGCACTTGAACTAGGGTGGATTTGGTATTTTTGGAGATTGAAAGTACGGCTTCGGGACATGTTATCACTGTGATTTCTGGGCCTTATTTAAACCTGAATGATAACTCCTTAACTCTTTGTCCTTCCTCAACTGATATCGTTTTCGGGGCGGGACCATGGATCTGTGTGACAAAGAATTGACGGGTTGGAAGGAGGACATCCTCTCTTCCGATAACGATACAACGAAGAAACGCTAATCGTGGCCATTCTTGGCGAGAAGAATGAGGCAAATCAACGAGTGGTGATTTTCTTTCACATTTGCGGCGGAAACGTGTCGAAATCTTGGGAATGCTCGGGGAGAAGAATGGAGGTAGTGAATAGATGGGTCTCCCCTGGGGACCACGGCAGTATCCCTCCAAACCCAAGCTCTTAGTCGAACAATTGAGCGCCATCGATGGGGGGAACGTAAATGCTTCAAGCAAACTCGGTAATCGAAAGGAGGTGCTTGGATTATGATGATATAGTGGATAGGGTTTCCCGGTTTGTGAAAAGCACTCTTGTTGAGCGGTGGCTTCATTAGTCGAATAGGTTGGATATGTCGGTGGGTTCAAAAATGCGGGTTCGGAAGATTAGGTATGCCCAAGATCGGTATGCTAATGGGTATGGTTCTTGTCCACTGCGCATCGAGCAATTGTAAGCGATGGATGAGTATGGGTTGAGCGAGGCTTTGCAGATCTTGCCGTGCTATTTGGGCTTTGACCCGATGGTCTCCTCGTAACCAAGATCATACGGGCCAAGCTTTTGGGCTCCCGCTCCGTCTTGGACCATAAAAAACTCTCATCGCATCGCCACCGTCGCTCTGACGGTTCTTGGGCTATGTTGATCAAGATGCATTGGCACTTCGGATAAGCATGTGCTTGGTGCTTATGGACATATCGACTCCTATGAAGTTGTTGGTGTTAAATGTGTTGATTTCGGTCCAATGTTTATTTGTTTTGCCCATATGCTTGGAGGAGTGGTTAATGGGGGATACCTTCGGTGTCTTTGTTGTGAGAACATGGGACATCGGAAGAATTACGATGACCGGTTGTCAAGGTCAATGACGACACAATTATTCATTTGGGAAAATTTCTTTGTCCACTTGATCACTCTCGCTTTCTTAGGTAGTGATAGCGGTCTCCTTAGAAGAACATTTGCTGTTAGGTACTAGCTCCAAACAACATTCAACATTGGTTATAAAATCGATTGTATATCCTCTAGTTTATATCAGAAATCTGTTGGTGATGAGCCTCCTTATGGACATAATGGATTAACCATGCCCCCTCCTCTTAAAGCTGCCTCCCTTGGGTGTCGCCATGGTCGATGCCTTTCGGATATTTCTCATGGCCTTTCCCATTCTTTGCCCAGTAAGGGGCCTGCTCTTGACCCTCCTATCAGGCTGGCCTTGGTTGGTGCTTATCCCGGTGACAATCATGCCCACTCTTCTGCAATCGGTTCTACTCCTTTACCCGATGACTGTAACCTAGAAAAGCTTTATGTTAGCTACGGGTGAACGCTTTTCTGAGAATCCTATGAACGATGACATAATACCTTCTCCTGCTAGTCCTTTAATAGTCTCTCCCTCCATGTTGCATTTGGAATGGGTGTCTCCTACCACTACCCATGAACAGTATGCAGAGTTCCCCAGGGAATCTCCAAGGAACTCAGTCGGTGATGATTTAGAGGCCATTTTGAGGGATCTGGATATGGACCTAGCAGCATTGATAGTCTTTGATAAAAATCCTATGGCCCCTCAACCTAAAATCTCCCCTAAATCGGTTACCAACATAACTGTTAGGAAAACCTCCAAATCCAGCTCCAGGCACTTTCGAGGAAGACAAAAGACAAAGGCACTCTTTCAAGGGGAGATTTTGAACTTGAAAGACATTCCGGTCATGGCTATGGATGATAATAGGGCCCTTAGAGCAAGCTGCCCTTACAAGGGGTCGACATGATCTCCATCATATCTCTTAATGTAAGAGGGATGGGCGATTCCTCTAAAATAATTTGCCTCAAGGAATTGGTGGAAACACATCGACCATCAGTCATATTGCATCATGAAACTCTTTGTTCAAGATTGGTAGCGATTGGATCTCTGTTATCTGTCTATTTTGGTTGGAAAGCGACAAGGATTGACTCTGTTGGTAGGTCGGGTGGTATGGCCATTGTCTGGGATGACCGACGGTTTGATCTTAACGCATATAAATTCTTTGGCGGAATTATTTTACACTGTTGCAATATAGGGGTTTGTGAAAGGGTTGTCATCATCAACCTATATGCACCCTGCCTGTCTTGGTCTGGATTATAGGAAAAATTGGACAGGAGTGGACTATTAAAGCTAAAATATCTCATGCTGATTGGAGATTACAATGCATCTCTTGTAGTGGATGAATCATGGGGGTTTCGGGCTAGATTGGATCCTATTGTTAGAAAAGTTTCTCAAATACTTGGAAATCACAATTTAATTGACATAAAACCTAATCCGTTCATGCCCACTTGGTCGAATAGAAGGTGCGGCAATGAATATGTTGCAAAGGTTTTAGACCGGGCTATGGTCAGTCCTAGCTTGATAAATCTTCTGGGCAATATGTGCCTTTCGATGATACAGTCATTTCTCTCTGATCATATGTAAATTCTCTTGGCATGGAGGCACGAATCCAATTTGAAGGGTGGACCCTTCAAATTTAACCGGGTGTGACTGTCCGATCCTGAGTTCATAGATTTGGTGCATTCCTTCTGGAAGAAGGATCATCAGGATGTTGACAGAATCGATTGGCATTTCTTGACGGACAAGCTAAGAAGTCTGAAAAAAAGGGTGAAGGGATGGGAGCGGGAAAAGAAGAAGGCTCAAAGGAAGGAACTAGCCGAGGTTATGGATGGCATTGAATAGGCATATAAGCACATGGTGGTCAATGTGCTGAATGAGGATACTTGTGCCTCTTTGAATGCTCCTGAGGCCCGCAAGTTAGAACTATTGAGAATTTAGGAAACTACTGGAATTGAAGAGTAGGAAACAATGGCTCAGTGAGGGTGACCTAAACACTAAATACTTTCACACATGTGCTACTGGAAGGAGTAACAAAAATGCCATTTGGAGAATTCATACAAAGGAGGGCACTCTGATATCGAAGGAAGAAGGGATACGGAAGGCTTCTTTCGAACATTTCAAGAGCTTCTACAAGATGGATGATGACATTGTGGCCCGTAATTAGGAATGGGTAGTTCAACACCTTCCCATTATGTTTGATCAATGGGCTATTGATGATATTATGCAGCCAATACCTAAGCTGGAGGTTGAAGCAGTCTTAAAATATTTTGCTAGAGATAAGAGCCCGGGGCCTGACGGATGGCCAGTAGAATTTTTTCAAGGTTTTTTTGACATCATGGGGGATGAATTACTGGGTGTGACCGAACATATTCGAACATCGGACTATGTTCCTGGTGATCTGAGATCAACATTCATTACTTTAATTCCTAAATCATCTGAGCCCTCGTCTTTTTCGGATATCAAACCCATTGTTCTTTGTAATGTACTGTACAAGATTTCATCCAAAATTATTGCTAATAGACTCAAAGGAAATTTATCTAGATGGATTTCAAAGGAGCAATACAAGTTTCTACAAGGCAGATCAATTCATGATGCAGTGGCTATTGCTCAGGAAGCAATGCATTTCATTCACGATCAAAAAAAGGAAAGCATAATTATGAAGGTTGATCTTTATAAAGCATATGATTCTATAGATTGGTCTTTCATCAGAGTTTCCCGCTTCAAAATTGGACTGTCCTCGCCTGCCATCCAGTGGATTATGGCTTGCATCAGTTTGGTCAGGTACAGTGTACTTATCAATGGAATCCCTACTGACTTCTTCAGTGCTGAACATGGGCTAAGGCAAGGCTGCGCCCTATCTCCACTTATATTTATCTTGGTGATGGAAGGGTTCAAACATTTAATCGAAATGGCTTCCAATGAAGGATATTTCAAGGGGCTATCATTCTCTCCTCAGGTCAGCATTACCCACTCTCTCTTCATTGATGATTTACTTGTTTTTGGAAATATTATCCGAAACCATTGGTTTTATTTACATATATTGATGTGCCATTTTGGGTCGGCCACTGGGCTGATCATTAACAAGTCCAAATCATTCATTTTATTTGATAACGGTGATCTGGAGGAGATTCAGTTTATTGCCATCTTTCTGGGAGTGAATGCCTACAGGATGTCGGAGGGGGTTACCTATTTGGGTTTTTGATTGAAACCTTGTACATATTTTAATAAGGACTGGGAGTGGATAGTAGATAAACACAAGAGAAAAATCCTCAAGTGGTCCAATCATTGGCTTTCCTTAGGCGGCTGATATATACTAATCGAAGCGGTGTTATCTCAGCTATCAGTCTACTGGGGCCACTTATTTTCACTCCCAACCTTTATTCTCGATAAAATTAATGTTGTCATTGCACATTTTCTATGGGCGTGGTTATCATCTGAGAGGAAATACCACCTGTGCAAGCTATCTACGGTGACTACTCCTAAATTTCTTAGTTGCTGGGGGCTGTTGGACATTAGAATTTTCTCCTACACCCTGCTTGCTAAGTCTCTATGGAGAGTGCTGACCGGGAATGGGATTTGGTTTAAAATAATAGAATGCAAATACATCAACAATAAATCTCTACTCAATTTTCTCTATGGTTTGTTCCTTCACATCCAGCGGGCTTTAATGATCTGGAGAAGTCTGATAAAATGCAAAGATGTCATTAGGAGTAGACTGCGTTGGAAGTTTGGCAATGGAAGGTTGATTCCCATCTCGTGCGACAGAATCCATGGAACTCAAGAGGGTGAGAATATTGATGCGGGGTTCTTTCATAGGCTATCTCATAGAAGAATCATGTTCATTGCAAACATCATATCTCACTGGGAGTTGGGAGTACCGGTTTGGAAAAAAATTTCTGTTGTTGGTCTGCATAATTGTGACTTGAAGAACTCGTAGAGCTTTATTGGCTCCCTACAGACTGCCAGTTTATTATATGATCGTGAGGGTGATAGGATCATATGGGGCGGAGCGACAAAAGGTACTCATATCAGCCTCAAAGAGCTATATCGGAGCTTGAAGGCTGAAATGCATAATGTTTTGGATATTCCTAGATTCTCCCAAGCTTGGGGATGGAAGATTCCGAATAAAATCATTCTGTTCATTTGGTTGTTAAGAATGGGGAAGATTCTAACCTGGGAGAACTTACAAAGATGAGGCAAACAGGGACTGGGTAGATGTATTTTCTGCAAAATGGACGCTGAAATAGTTCATCATCTCTTCTTTGAATGTCATGTTGCAATAAGGGTATGGCAGTTGTTTCGGTGTTTTTCCAATGATCATTATTGGAGGTCGGGGGAACAGGAACAAGTTTTTATTTTCTGGGCCGCCAATACTAAAGGATACAAGTCACTTCCTTATTATGTCTGCTGGGAATTATGGTGTGCTAGGAATCACATGCTTTTCAGGGAGGCTCAACTTGATTCTATGTTGATCTACGCTCACACTATGGAATGGATCAATAACATTAATATTACCATGCCAGACTATATTGATCTTTCACATAGGTACAGACATCATAGCATCAATCTTCCGGCCTTATTCTTTGATGGTGCCCAATAGGATGGATATTGTGGATGCGGTCCTTGGATTAAAGTCGATGGCGATGAGAGATACCATATATTCTGGAATGGCCAGCGTGAATCGAACAACAAAGCAGAGATTATGGCTTTATGGGGTGGGGTAATGGTTGCCTATCATTTGCAGATACATAGTATTAACATTTATGGAGACTCAAAGATCATTATAGATGGAATATCGGGTAGGTCCTCTCTACAGGGCTCTCCTAGGGGGCTGGATTGATCGTGCCCACTACATTCTATCTAAATTCTAGAGGTTCTCTATGAACCATATTTACAGAGAACTCAACATGAGGGCTGATAAATTGTCTAAGAGTGGTCTCGATCAGCCATTTGGATGCATCTCGGTTCTTCACTTTCGACAATCTAAACTAGTGGCTTCTTACTCCTACCCCTTATAACATCTGTGTTGTAATAGTATGCTCCCTTTTTTGGTTGATATATTTTGCGAATTTTCTGCTGGGGCTTTATCAAGTGAGCCTAACCTTCGGATATGTCAATTTGACCTTTAAGATGCTTAATTAGTCTAACCGCTTCCTTGTTTTGATGTTTTCTATTGATGGTTGGCTTTCATTCCCCCCTGTGTGGGCTAAATTAGTCCCCTGACAAGCATGCCTGATGTTACTGTCTCTGTTAGTTGTGGTTTTCTAAGATGCGGTTTATCAAGCGAGCCTAGTTTCTATCTACAACTGCCTCGACCTTGTGCTCATCGCAAGTCACCTGCCTGGAACCTGGTCTACAACCTGATCTGATTTGACTCATCGAACGCGGCGGCACATGGGTTTTTTCTCTGGGATTTCATGAGCATTGGATGGGATGCTTCCTCTACTCTTCTTGCTCCCATTTTCTTTTAACTGTAACATTTGGATGCGGATGTGTATTTGAATCTGTTTCCTTTTTGGCTGTAATGTGGTAGATTTTCTTTGTTCATGTCGATGTAACAATTCAGTTGAGATTCCCGGATTTGGATGGATGACCTGGATGCCTTATCTGTTTATGATGTAAATGTATCCTATGCTACATGGACTGTTTTGTCTATTTCATAATATGAAACAGAATTTTTTCTCTTGTGAAAAAAAAGACACTACTTTTTCCTTTCTTCTTAATAATTTTCTTACTATTTTAATTTACATGATAGAGGTTCAAGCATTAAACCTAGCCTCTAATTTCTTTGATTTTAGGTATGAGATTTGTCTACTACTTACCTGCTCTATTCACACCAGAATATTGATTCAAAGGTCTCCTTCTAAGATTTTCAGGGCCTATTTTTTGGAATCTAATTTCAATTAAATTTGGGTTTTACCGTGTTTGATTTCTTTCACCTTTACATGGTTATATCCGTTGTGAAATTTGGGCGTAAACCTTACAGACCAGACAATTTCCATAACAATATTTTCAATTAATTTATACAGATATTACTATGTTAATTTAAATGTAAAAATCTTTCCCAGATTTTGCGTTACATAGAGATACTCGAAGATAATACAGTATAAATTCAAATTGTATTGTCAACAAACAATGCATATATTCCCTTTTCATAATGAAGGGATCTCTACTCTATTCATGTTGGCCAATATTTTTATTATTATGGCCCTCACTACATGTACATTTTATATTTTTGAAAATTGAACTACATTCGGGCTATGGTCTCTTGCTCAATTTCCTAACCGAATGGAAATCGAACCATCTATCCATACATGTCGATTTAATTATAGAAAACTCATTATTTGGATACAACTTGATTACACCTTCAACATAGTTTTTGTCTCCTTCCATCTATTATAATAACTCCTGTGAGAATATTTTCTCCCATAAACTTGAATATATGTACATATTCTTCTTTGACTCCAAGATAATATGAAATTGTCACATCCTTTAATTGTTAATTTACCTGTACCAGAATTAAAGAATTTATATGTACAAGTGCATAGGTACAGGAATATGGAAATGCATTGTACTATGGATTTAATCTAGCTAACTCATAAATAGAAATCCTTGTTTACTTTAAAGATACTTTCATATAATTTATAATCTACAAATTCTATACTAAATAGATAAAGTATATGGTTTCCATACTACTTTAAATTTTTTCCAAGCATTTATTTTTGTGTATAGAAAATCAGTTTTCCCTTATACTTATTATCCTATATGAACAACTATTTTAAATTTTTTCCCTTGCATGCATGCATTTATTTTTGTGTATAGAAAACCAGTTTTCCCTTGTACTTACTATCCGATATGAACAACTGTAATACAGAAATTCCTTACTAAGAAATTTCGGTAACAATGTTTATCTTCCACGTATTATTTTTGTGTAGAAAATCAGTTTTCCGTTATACTTAGTATCCGATATGAACAACAGTAATACAGAAATTCCTTACTAAGAAATTTCGGTAACAAAGTTTATCTTCCACGTATACAATTAGAGTTTGGTGCAAAATAATAATATAAAATAATATGTAAGCCCTACGTGGAGAGCAATAATATGTATAGGAAAATCACAAATATGTTACATTTCCTAAAATCTACAATTACATATAATAATGATTTAGAATTCACAACAAAAATTAAACATAATTCTATATATTGCTCGGAGAACAAAGCATGTTCTACCCAATCATGAACTGCCTTTCTCTACTAGTTCCTCTCATAAAGTATCTTCTTTCCCTCTTGACTAAAAAAACAACTTTGATTCCTAGGTGGTTAATTTTGTAGATTTTCTTCCCAACATATTTTAGTTGTGTCATGCTTTAAGTTCTACTAATCTTTTTTCTAGCAAATTTTGTTTTAGTTTTTTCGAAAAATTATTTTCTTTTTCTTTAAAGCACACCTTATTCTCCTAAATTTATTTATTCCACCCCACATAGTATATCTCTCAGACTAAGTGATTAAAAAAATCTCCCTCCCGTTATGTTCATTTAATTTATGATTTTTTCTACTAGGGAATTTTATTTTAGGACACTTTTTAGGGAAGGTCTATTATGTAGACTTGACCACCAACAATTTTTTCTAAGTTGGAAAGAAGTCTTCTAAATGATAGTGCTCTTTCCTAATACTTCCAGGAAATTAATTTATTAACTAAAATAGTGATAAATAATTACATAATCACGTAAGTCTCATAATGGATTCCATCGCCATTAAGTCTAATAATAGTTCAATGTCTAAAAGTAGTAAATGTTTAAAAAATTTAGTCGTAAGGTTGTTACATAATCCCTGAAAATAAGTTAGAAAGGTAGACTCTGAAAACCATAAAAATATTTTATTCCTATTGTTGGGGATGATCGAGCAAACCCTACTCTTGTCTAAGTTCAAAAGCTTGAGTCGCAACTCAAAAATCCCCACAATTGAACTAAGAACAGAAATCCAAATAAAACATGATCTAAACTCCAAGAGATAGAGATGAAAGATTCACCTCCAAGATGTAAACTTATGCCTCGAATGCTATAATGAAAACGAAACAGTAAGAGGTCAAAGGGTACACATTTTAGTGAAGAAGGGAAATTACCTGCAACCACTAGGTTCTATCATTTTCAAAATCATAATGTACTCAACTTAAAATAAGGAACAAAGGAAGTTACAGTAAGAATGATTTGCAACACAAATTAGCTGAACATTGGAGTAAACCAATGGTGGGCCAGCCATCAAACCATATCATCACTCTGACAGTGGATGTGTAAGAACAAAGAATGAAGAAGTTGATAATATGTAACTTAAGAAGTATTATTGAAAGAAATAGTTGTGTTTGCAATTCAATATTTTATAGAAAACACATAAAGATAAATTATTTTTTCGAACCCACCTATCTAGTGAGAGGAAGCAAATCAATTACCAAGGTATTGGGTTAATTCTTGAGCATCGTGGAATTTGTTCTCAAGTTATTCCCTTATGAATATAAAGATATGTCATAAGAACTGGAATGGCCGCACCACTAACTAAGTGAAGAAGGCTATGGCCAAAGGCCAGAAAAAAACCCTCTCACTTACATAAAAGGGCACCAACATACAAAAACCAACAATGAAGAAATGAGAATAACATAAGAATATTTTCTCCACCAGAACAAGAGCCTAACTTTGTATGTCATCGGATCGCCCAAAACGATCTTGAACATTTGAATGATTAACCACATTGTAATCATGTGCTAGTGGAAGTATGGGACATTGTCGCAAAATGATGGGGCATGGTGCCATGAAATAGTAAATATGGTTATTAATTTGTATCATTCACAAAAGACACAGGTTAAACCATGACTTCCATAATGTTGAGAACCAAAGATGAGGATGGGCACAACAATTAACAAACATAGTGTTTAAAGAAAGACTTAATTGGTGGTTGACAACTATAAGAACATGCCATAGATGTGGGAAACGCTATAAGGTTATGGGCCATGGCTAATGTTAAACCTAGAGTTAAAAAAAAATGAAAATAGAGTATATGTGAATGACAAATGAAAGAATAAGTTATTTTTTTTTGCACAAGGGAGATTCAAGGTACATGAACAAAAGTGTTTAAAATACCATGGAGAAGATTAACTCCATGGATGAAATGTATGAGGCATGCAAAATGGTAAAGCCATACCAAGATTTTATATAAAAGGAAAATATGTTTAGTACATGACTATAGAACCACTTGGTATACATTATTGACTTGATCCAAACCATAGTGGTCAAAATACAAAGAAGAGGACTATTTATAACTAAAAAAAGGTATTGGGAGTCTGAGGTACATAACATGCTGTATTATAGTTGTAGGTTCAACATTGAGGGATATAGGCCAGCCCATAGCTAAAATTTAACAAAGTTACTATGTGTGTTACACAAAGGTAAGAAGCAAAGAAGACGTAAATGGAAGAAGCATCTACCAAAATTCCTAGTGAAAAAGAGTAGATATTTGTGCAGTAGGAGATTACGTGTCATCTCCTACAACATAAGAATTAGCATGGAAATGTTTAAATAATAATTGTGAATGAAGAACAATATGTTAATGGATAGAAAAAATTATACATTTACATTAGAATGGAGGCATTTAGTCATGTGTTAAGAAATTGTTGTTGTTTAAAGAGAGGTGTTATTTTCATATGTAATTGGGAATTATTAAATCGCATGAGGTGATTCAATATATGTGGAAATATGCATGTGCTATTTCTAAAAAAAAATATTTTTCTAATTGTTACTAATACTGTTTATGGAAGAACACACAACAAATGTAATAAGAGATAGCACATGTTGATTAATGTAAGAGTTGGAGTTTAATAATGCATAAATGTTGGCATACGCATTATATTGGTATGTACTAGAACTGTAATTGTGGTCTATTGATATACAATGTGGGTATACATGTACAAGTACTGCATATAAGCTATGCATGGTTTCCTCTAACAATGAATTGGATTACAAAAAGAAATGACATAACAAGTCTCAAAACTACATGAAATATTTTTATGGACCGAAATGGAAAGAACTTATGTAAATGGGTGAAATTGTAGGGGAGCATCTATAGGAGTATGATGATTCGATTTAATTATAAGAGGCCAGAAGTGTATAGAGGATATATTCTTTTACATAATATAACAAACCTAATCATTGGCATCTGTTAAGTGTACATGTCGGAGACAAGAAGATATAAAAGGTAAGTCTTGAATAATTTTACTATTCACATGATACACATATTTATACAAGTGTGGTGACCATTGGTTTCATATTCCAAGTGGTATCTTCGACTCCCTTCGACCACTCAAATTCCACACCAACCCTTAGAGGATTAGGTCTCGAATATCCCCCCCCTTAATCTGAATGGATATGTATGAGACCAAA
This sequence comes from Pinus albicaulis, assembly GCA_034641835.2. NCBI lineage: Eukaryota > Viridiplantae > Streptophyta > Pinopsida > Pinales > Pinaceae > Pinus > Pinus albicaulis. The sequence goes on along the minus strand of CM076583.1, from coordinate 395,946,679 downwards.
AAGAAAGTTGTAATAAAAATGCAAAAAAATTAATGGCATCACTAGGATGAATGAGCTCTCTAAAATGTTGGTATAATAAGGTGGTTTAAGGACGAACACTAACACTCAAATGCTTAGTGCAGTTCCCATAGCTCTTCCAAATTTGATACAAAGATGAAGTCTTCTTCTAGAGGAAGTGCTCATAATTATTTGAATAGGGGAAAATTCAACCTGGAAAATGAAGGTATGAAACCTGCATAAAAAGGGAGAACCTCAACTAGAAAAGGGAGGTCTCAACCTGTTATGGTTTAAGGATGAGAACCAACTCTGGAATGCTTAATGGAATTATTGGAACTCTTCCAGAACTGGAAAGAAGATAAAGTATTCTCCTAGAGGAAGTGTCCCTGATGATTTTAAGAGTGAGAAGCTCCACCTGAAAAGGGAGGTCTCAACCATGCATAGATGGTTTAAGGTTGACCACCAACCAAAGCATGCTCATGCTACGACTCTGAATCTGGTATGGTAGGTTGTGGCTCAAGCTAACTTGAAATTTTTTGTCTCTTTCTACAAATCTAAATCTGGTATGGAAATTTGTGGCTCAGGCTCACTTGATGTGGCTTTGAAGCTTGCATATTACCATCACTTCCCCCTTGTCAGATACAAGGTGAAAAAATGAAGAAAAATAAATTGCAATGCGTTTTAATTTTCTAGAAGAGATTCTGACATATGAGTGAAATATCTTCTTGGTTGTTGAATACAATTGCCAAGAAGAAATCCATCTAAGATGAACATTTGTTCTTGAAGGAGGCTTGTTTATGAAACATCTGTGTGAAGAATGAGTGGTTTTATGATAGTTCTTACATGGATGAAGATCAAAACAATGATCTTTCATATGGCTGACTCAGTCACAATGTTGGAATTTAACATCTTTTGGCTGCAAATGTGGAGGAGTAGGATCTCGAACATGCGAAGCTGAAATTCCATGAAGAAAACTCACACTTTCAAATTGAATGAGTTTGGAATAGTATGTAATTTGAAAGGAAACCTCCTTGTCTTATCCAAGACCTTTTATGTTTTTGTTGCTGACAGGTTGTTCCCAAAGTATGGTGATTTTCTTGGGCTGTGTAGGCTTAATTTTAGCACGTGCATGAAAATCTGCTCTTGAACTAGGCATTGAGTGGAAATCAACCTCAAATTTACATTCTTGATACTCATGGGAGTTTGTATAAAATGCTCTAAACATAAATAGGTTCAGAATGATGACTCCACTATTGTAATTATTCTTTCTTAAGATGAAACTCCAACTCCAAAAAGTCAATATTTTCATGTTCATTTTGCATATAGGTTTTAATGTCAATGGGATTGTTCTTGATGATTTTCACCATCTCATAAATAATTGAATGAGAGAATATTTAATAACTCTAATACATCACCAATTAGAGCTATTTCATAGACAACTCAAGTAAGAAAAAAAGGCATTTGTTTCAACCAAAAATTCAGCATGGATTTTTGCTATAATAGACAAGGAAAACTTAGAACCTCCAAAGAAAATATTTACACTTTTATGTAAGAAAAATGACTCCAAAATTCCTGTCAAAATTTAGGAATTCAAATCTGCAACGCAAGCCATCAAATTTAAAATCTTGGAGGTCTTCTATGCACATTTCGAGCGAGTATGGGATCTTTAAGAGGTAATTGAAGTTATAGAGACTTCTTATACTCATAATTTTATGTAGATCCAGAAGAAGAGGACGTATATCGAGCCTGTGTAAAGAAATCAAATTATAGATCAACGATGATTATCAGAAAGAGAGATTGTGAAGCACGATACCCAAAACCACATGAAGGAGTCTTGAATCAATTTTTATAAGAACTATGAGCGGGAAATCATTTGCATGAGGATCTAAACTTAGATGCGGATACAAGCCCTCAAGCATGATATTCAAAGAAAAATGGGAATACTAGCATCACTACATAATTTTATTTATGCAGGTAAGTTGTTGTAGGGTGTCCTTACCCTGCAGGATTATGGCATTGGTTGTGATGCGTCCATCACTCTCACCACAAGACTACTTGGAGGGTGCTCCTGTTCTAGCTAAAACGACCCTGCATCATTCAAGGTGGAGCCTCAAAACAACCCAGAACATATCCTGAATCTACCTAGGTCTGATATCATGGAGCAGAAGTCCCAGATCCCCACATTGAGAGTAAATTTGGACAAGGTAAACAATATTTAGGTAGATTTCTACACCAATGCAGTTATATGTATATTTAATGTTTTCTAGACCAAATCAGAGGCTCTTCATCAATGTATTTTCACTTCTTGGTCACCAAACTATGATATTCATCTCTACTCTAAAGGGTTTTTTATTGGAAAGTTTGATATAGTAAAATAAAATCATTATGTATTAAATGAAAAGCCATGATTTTGGGTAATGATGAAGTCTTCAGGATACCTTGGTTTCCAAAATTTGATGCTACCACCATGGTGGTATACAAAATTTCTGCATGGGTGAAGATGCGTAATCTACCATTGAATTTTTGGCACCACAAAGTATTAGAAGGAATTGGGAATTCCATGGGGAAATTTATAAAGATTGATATAAATCAAGCCTCCAAAGGAATTTTTACATTTTCCATAATTTTTTTTGAAGTTTACCTCAACCAAGGTTTACCTAGCTGCATCATATTAGTATAGAATAACCTTCATTGGAAAAAATCTCTTGATAATGAAAATAAGGAATTTTGTTGTTGTACATGTCTTCAAACAGCACATCTTCAAAGTGCATGTCCACAAGCTAAAAAGGAACCCAAAAGAAAAAAGGAGACAACCTCAAAAGCCCAAACGTTGGAAATTATCAAAATTTTGAGAAGAGGAAGGAGAGGATGAAAATGCCCTAGAAAACACCACCACCATCAATGAACAAAATGTCAAAGACACCTCACAAAGGGATGAGATCGAGCTTAATTCTGGAATAGTTCCAATATATACAGTTCCATAACAACAAAATGTGAATATTACCCCTGAAAAAGAGGTAATTGGTACCAAACGAACCCATGTATCAGAAGGTTCAAATTTTGATAAAAAACTCTCAGTAAATGTAAAAGAGAATCAAATTTCTATTCTACAGATCATGAGAAGCCAAGATCTGATAATTTTTCATATGCTATTTAGCATCTACGATATATAATTTAGTTCAATATGAATAAAGATGCGATTTTTTCTTTGGGAGAGGGAAAAAAAAATAGTATAATGCAGTTGCATATAATATAATGCGGAGAGGAAAGAATACATCGGAACTAGGTAATTTAACCGCAGCCTTTTATGAAACGATTAACCGCAGCCCTTTATGAAACGATTAACACGTCCCTTGTAGAAATATACTAAGGAACTCGACCCTCCTTATGTTCATAAATTTGAGATGGCCAAACCACTGAAAATTTTGGTCTTCGATTTTCTGAACTCAATATTTTTTGCAGAACTTGTCCTGGACATATAGGCAATGATGTCCCAACCTCTTTTTGTGAGAATAACTTGGTGAAGGTGATTAATAGTGACTTGGTCTGTTGAGTTAACAAAAACACGTCCTTCTTGGTGAGAATTTTATACCAAAATAACCGAGAAAAATCTAATCTTCTTTGGATGAAGAATCTCAGTCCTATAGCCCGAAACTTAAACCCGTTTTTTTACAGGTAAACTCAGACACAATGATGGAGAATTAGGCCCTTCACTCAACATAAACAATCTTTGTTAGTGCACCACTCAATTTGAGCGAATGAGTCCAAATTGAATAATTTGGCCTTTGAGAATTAAGCTTGCTAGAAACTCAAACCTCTCCACTACACAATCATGAGCGCAAATGGTGAGGAAATTTTCTTGCTCCTTGGGAATAAAATTCTTATAATGTCACCACTTATTTGGATGTAAAGGTAGAAGGAGGGAAATCCAACTAGGCCCATAGAGAATTTAGCAATCATGTCCTCTTTAGATTTCTAGAGCACAAATGCCGAGGAAATCATCCCCCTCCTTGTCTGCGGTTGGTCCTCAGACTCAACTGGTAGCCAGCCAAAATTACACCTGATATGGCCCGAGTTCAATTAACTGCAAGTCATTTACTAAGGAAAAAGAATCATGGGATATGAATACAAAAACAAATTTGAGGCCTCTAAACAAAAGAAAGATCAAGGCAATTCTCTGCTTAAGGTTGGAAAGTACCAGCAAGGTGTAAAGAAATATGATAAGGCGGAATAAAATGTCGAGCATGATAATTCCTTCAGTGTTGAGGAGAAAAAAAAAATCAAAGGTTCTGAAAGTATCATGTGAACTGAATCATGCGGCATGTTGTCTTAAACTGAAATAATTCAATCACCAAGTTAAACTTTGTTCAAAGGTGTTAGAGCTCAAATCACAAAATGTGAAGGCCTTGTATAGAAGAGCACAGGCATATATAGACACAACATATTTGGGTTTAGACTATTTTGGTATCAAGAAAGATCTAGTGATACTGTGAAATATGAAGAAGGCATTGAGTTTTATGTCAATGATGGAAACATTTTTTAATGAACGTTGATTCCACTATGGTGTTGTCAGGAAATGTCCTCCCAAATTTATGTTTAGTTTCTCCACTAAGGCTCTCCCAACTCTACTAAATTTTGCCCAACTTGCAGCTTCGTCAACAACTAACCGTTATTCCAACTTTAACTCTGCAATGGAGTACCGAATAACACCCCATAGAATTTGGTTGTTCCTGCAAAGGAACATGGATATAGTTGGTGTTGTTAGTGGAAAAACTTAGAAAAACAAAGCATTGCAAATGGTTAAAACAATGAATCTACAAACATAAACTAAACAAAGAGATAAACACACAAAATAATTCTTAGGGAAGCAAACAAGTGAAAAAAATAGCGGAAAAATGATCCCTTTATTTATTGTTGGAGGTAGAAGATGAATACGATAGATGAATACTAAACACATTAAGAAAAATATTTGAGCTATGGTGCTAAAAAATACCTAGCAAGGAGGTCCCTTTCCTCATTCTCTTTGCAAACGTCTCCTCTCTATCTAAAGAAGTATGAGGACTCTCTCAATGGTGGACTCTTCTTCTGTCACTAAGATGATGGATTGCTTAAAAGCAATATGGCCAAAAAATTAATACTCTTACTTATTCTACTTCAACAATGAAATGTGGTGTTTCTCTGATGGCAATTTGTCTACAATAACATTGTCTCATACTTTGGCTCTCTTATGGCATGTTTATATAGAGTTTTTTAATCCATATTCCATCTCTTGGTTTATGAATTATAGTGACTCAAGAGTAGGACAAGATGTTTCCATTCAGGGATGCATATCTTCAGGGCAACTCGAATTCAGTTGTCCTTGACTGTAACATGTCAGGTAATCATCCTCTAAGTGTGGGAAGTGGTACCAACTTTGATGAGTGATATCTTTCCTCGACCACGTGAATTTCAAAGAATAATTTTCTTGGTTACGATTTTTTCCTTCATATATGGTGCGTGATCCAAATTTTACACATGCAATATTAGGAGAAATTATATTTGTTGAACTTCCATAATTTCTTTAACTAGAAAATATTTATCTGTACCTTCTGTTGGAATACCTTGGGTGGATTTTATAGTGTACAATTTTATGGTGTTAATAGATTCCCCCTAATGTATGAGGTTAGGAGCAAACTAATAGCCGAAATACATCATGTTTTTGTGTTCTAATTGAGAGTAGGAGTAAATGATTTGAGAGAGAGAATAAAAAGAGCTTTAGATTTGCAGTCCTTTTTGTAGTGCCCTTCCTTTCAGCATTTTCCAGCACACCTTCACAAAATTTCTAGGAGATTTAGATCTCCCTCTAGATTTAGATCTCCCACTCGAAACCTTATTCTTGTTTCTGTTCTGGGAAATTCCTCATTCAGATAAGGCATCTCCATTCTAACCCTCCATATTTCTCACTCTCATTTCCTCCGACAGCAAGGCTGAGACAATGTCATCAAAATTCAAGGTAGTTATATTGCTACCTATTGCAATAACCAGACTGTCCCAGTAATCTGGTAGAGAACACAACAAACTGATGCACTTATCTTCATTTGAGATTTTAATATCAATAGATCATAGCTGGCTTACCACAGTATTGAAGGAATTCAGATGCTCCGTCACTGAGTCTCCATCCTTCATCCTCAGGTTATACAGTTTTTTCTACAGAAACAATTTATTCACTAGAGACTTAGATTGGTACAAAGTCCCAAGTTTTTCCCACACATTTTTCGTCGTAGCTTCCCCAGATACATTCAAAAATACCAAATCTGAGACACACAACCGTATTGTGCTCTTTGCCTTCTGATCCAACTTCTTCCAATCTTCATCTAACATTGCCATTGGTTTAGCACCTGGATCTACCAAGATCCATTGATCTATGTCCACGAGCAGGTCCTCCGTCTTAAGCTTCCACAACTCAAAAATATGACCATTAAATTTCTCAATCTCTATCTTTCCACTTCTCACCATCTTCTTTCACCGCAAGAATCAATCTTATAGATCTCCCACTAAAGAGGGTCTACCTCAGGCCTGAGCAAAAAAAAAAAAACCCTCAGCAGCAAAGGTGTCCCCTTGAAGTCGAAACTACTCTGATACCAAATGTAGGTTTTAAACCTGTACAGAAATTACCTACAAATGAATCTTAAAAAAAGAAAATAGACAATAGCAAGAGCATAAAACATAAAACAAATATACGTAGAGATTTTCCCCTGCATCCCAAATCGGGAAAACCAGCTTTATTTTTCATTATATTCCTTTCAGTGTTACAACACACATATATGCATGCCGAAGCATACATAAACCCCAATCCATTAACCCTGGATTATAACATAACCTTAGTTCTCTTCACCGAATCTACAAAATACTAGTTGCGAAGGCAATCGAAACAATGAAGAAAGGAGAAAAAGTGATTATCACCATAAAACCTGTGTATGCCTTTGGGTGACCAAGGTAAGGATGTTGAAGAGGGGTTTTTTGTAATTCCTCCAAATGCTACTATCACTATAAATCTGGAAATGGTTTCATTTAAAGTTTTTAAAGAAGTAACAAAAGCTAAGAAGGTTATCAAGAAAATCTTGAAGGAAGTTGATGGATATGATAAACCACATGATGGGAACATGTTTTATATCAGATATACCACTAAGCTACAAGATGGAACAATCTTTGAGAAGAAGGGATATGAAAGCAAGGCTGGAGAGATTGAGTAGTGGGGAGAGAGAGGGGCCCAAGGATTGATGGTGTAACATACGTGTGGGAAGTGTGGTCCCAGGTGTAGTGGAGAAGATAAATGGTTAACCTAGGTGGAGCAGATATAACTGACAGGCCAAACTGGGAAATATCAGTCAAGTTCTAGAAAGGATGCAGAGCTGATAGAATCTGAAAATGCCTAGGCTTGGCCTGCGCTTTGATACCATGTTAAACATATGGGGTCAAGACAAGAATATATAAAGGATAAGTATTGAATAATTTTACTATTCAAATGATATACATATTTATGCAAGTTTGGTGACCCTTCGTTTCATATTCCAAGTGGTCCCTTGGACTCCTTTTCAGTATTCAACTTCCACACCAACCCTTAGATGATTAGGTGTCCAATAATATGGAAAGCACATATCAATACCCAAATACATGCAATAACTAATTATAAATTGAAATAATTTCCTTAACAGGAGGTCACCTCAATAAGATATATATATATATATATATATATATATATATATATATATATATATATATATATATATATATATATAATTGGAATTCCTCCTATATCCTATTCTAACTATCTGATGATAGTTTAAAATCTGAATATATGTACATTTTCAAGAGTAATACACTGTTTTTTTAAAATAAATGGAATTATAGTATTAGAGTGAATTCCTACATAATTTTTTTGAGAACATAAATAATATAAATCAGAGAGAATAAATATTTTATCAATATTTTGATTAGTTGAAACAAGGGTGAATTTGATTTAGGTGGGTTCAAATTAAAGGAAGCATAGTATCCGATGAGAAAAAGTTGTATACAAGACATTTTAAGGTATCTAAATGCCAAAAAAAAAATGGTATAAAAGAGGGGTTGAGAATCGAGATACATGAAAATAAAGTGTAACACAGAAGAGTATTCTTGAGAATATTCAATGTCAATGTTAACACCACTTAAATTTTTTTATCAAGAAAAACATATGCTAACATCAAAACTCAAATGTGAGTATGCTAAGTGGTGTAACTTATGCAGGTAAATATAACTACATGACTATCATGAACAGGCTTGGGCTACAGGACTAACAAAAGTGAAACATGTAACTCTTGAAAAAGGAAAATACAATGGGCCATGAAAAGAAGAAAATAAATCCTTGTTTGGGATAGACCTAAATGATGAAATGGTCCTCAAATTTGTATGGGATTACATATTATTATTGTTTATTCATTGGAAAATTCACTAACTGGTTTATATTCCATTAACTGGTTTATTTTATAGTATTGTCCATAAATAAAAGAGTTAAGTTTTTTTCTTGAATAAAAATGACTAGAAAAGTTGGTTGAGTGAAATGGTAGTTAACTAATATTGATTTGATTGATGCAGTAGGATAAACAAGTGGATACTAATTGAATTCCCTAGAGAGGCCTAGTGGAGTTGAATTTTTTTTGGCTTGGAATAGCATTGTTGGGCCTCGAATATGCCCATTTTTCCATCATACAAAACCATTATTCATAACATAAATTTCGACACTTTTACACTCATTTCACACCATAATTCCATAAATTATCACCAATTCATGACTTACACATCCTCATGGTTGATTGTCATTAGTTTTATTAGATTTTATATGATTAGAGATAATTCAATCATAATTTTCTAATGACTGTTTTTTTAAGTTCATTTTTCGCTGCAGGGTTCCATTGTCTAAATTCTTCACAAGCCAGTTAAACAAGTTACTGCAAGTAGAGTACAAAAATATCCAAATTCAGGTTTCGACATCTTGAGATGCTTCTAGGGAAAAGAAGGGTAGGTGATTGAAAAAAATAATGTTTTAATACCTTCCCATGCATTGGATTTCATCCAGGTCACAGATGTGGGTCTCTAGGAGCTGATTAATAAATCTACTCAAAATGTGCTACCAAGTTTGACCTCGAACTCTGTGCAGCTCGAGGTGAATCTATAAAATATAAGAAAATAATTTTGTTAAAAATATAACCTATTATGTATATACGAAATTCTTTCTCCAGAGTCAAATTAGTCTAAAATTTATACATGGGTCTTGGAGGTAGTTTGGTAAAAGATGACTATGTTTCCAGAGTTCTAGAACCTTGCAAAAAGAGCCATACAACCAACTTTTGGCACAACTTCCTAGGAGATGGATTTAAATGAGACAAATACAAGAGTGTTTTTTGTTGCAAATATAGCCAATTAGGCCCCCTCCGAATCGTTTTCCAAAATTCTCCATGGTTAGCAAGATATGCCAATATCTCTAAGGTCAGTTTGTTAAAATCGTTCAATTTTCAAGAATTGAGGAAAATGAATAATTCGCTTTGTAAATCTTATAAAATGTCTCAGCCATGGTTTTTATGAAATTTTTGTAATTTCTTGAAAGGGATAGAAGCATGGAAGTAATAAATGATGGATTGAAGCTTTGTTATAATCATAATTACATCTTAATTGAATTTTGTTCCATCTATCAATTCTTTGTAAGTATTATGTGTGTATTTCAATTACATTTTACCGAGTTAATTTTGCTTACTCCAGTCGTGGCAAGAATCCACCACCACCTGGAAGCAAGTTTTGTAGTTCAATTTAATCATAGGAATTATTCTTGTAGAGTAAACCTTGTTTAAACGGTTGTTTAGATCTTTCATGATTTCATATTTTGCACTTAAATTCTTGCTCTGTTTTGTATTAGAATGTTGTAGATATGGTTTCTTAGTTATTAAATGATTAAAGAGAATGATGTTGAGCAATGAACTATGATCTAAATAATACTCTTGGTATAAATTCATGGCATGAAACAAGTAATGAATCAAGTTTAATTACCGTGTCACAAGAATAGGAACAAATTTATTATACTCTATTTATTTTCAATTCGAAATCCATTATCATTATGGGAAATGTTCTAAAAACTGAATGTGCTCAAATATAATATGTGGTTCTGGAGTAATTTGTTTTGGAAAGGGATTTAGTTAAGAACTCTTTGAAGGCTTGATTGTTATCATTCAAAATGAGAAGAGAGCTTATATTTTTTATTATGTATTCAATACTTTCAGTGTGTGAATTTGGTGTGAATGGTGTAAAGTCTTCTGAGCTAATTGAAACGTTTCTCACCCAAGATTTAGCTTAGAAATTGTATCTATTTTCAATTAGAATCTCTTGATTTTCATAGCGTAATCATTTCCTTGTAAGAAAAAGTCTGGGTGTGAATTTGATTTCACAAGTAGAGATATCATTTTAATGCAGATTGATTTGGATTTCATTTACTTTTAAGTTTCTATTATGATTTTCTAGATAATGAAGAGTGAGCTTTCTTTCGAATGATTTATTTCATCTAGATTAGGAATCTCGAATTGAATTTTTTTCATATATTAAGTTGCAATAAGTTTATTTTAATAAGATCTTTCATGTTAGAATTTCTATCATAGTTTTTCATTTCCAGCAAATGAATGGTGTGTTCTTTGAATGATTATGTACTAGAAACAACGATTTTGTACTTAGACAATAATTTCATTTCATACCCTAGTTTAGCTTAGATGATGTCGTCCTGTGTTAACTGCACTTGCGCCTCCAAGTCTTACGACATTGGATTGATAATTTAATGTTGGAAATTATAGCAATATATTTCCCCAAAATTTTTGGTGCCATTGTCAAGGAGATGCTAAAGGGATTAGAGCACAATTTCTTTCACGAGTTTGTTGTGGTCTTAGTTGTAGGAAAATAAAAGGGTGAAGAGAATATGGTAAGATGTGAGTGAAGAGCGATGCATCCACTATGGTGGGGTTGGTCCAAAGTTTGGTTGTCCAAGTAGGTAAGTTTGGTGAGTTTTACTGCAATGAGTTTTAATTCATTTAGATTAAAATTTCAAACACTTTAGAAAACTATTTTTGGGAGGCTATAAGAACTCTTTGTAATAATCCATGTTGTGAGACATGGATCATCAACCAGCAAGAGAAATTTAAGAATTATTGAGAGCTTGAATAATGTCCCTCAAAGCACTTTCTCAAATCGTAGTAGTAGTTGGGGTGTATTCTTCTCAGAAAGAGTTCATCCTGATTGTATTTAGGAAATTATCTATCTTGCCACAACCAGAAAAAAAATTGGAAGCCTCCCTTGATTCCTCTTCCCTATATACCAAGGAGATAGATGAATCATTTACAAAATATGATGTGGAGCATCCAATTGAACCCGATATTGAATAATTTTCACCATCCCCATCAGCAAGCCTGATATGCATTCCATAGACCAATTATCTAAGTTTTCCTGGCACGACCAAGTAGGACTTTCAGAGTTGTCCAAATGAATAAATGAGCCAATACCACCAAGATTACATGAAGCATTGGTTCCAGATCACAATCTAGTCAAACTACCACTCTCATATTTAAGTACTCTTTGTATCACATCTTTCAACGCTATTGATTTTTCATGCTCATATACCTTCTAAAGTTTATATGTTAAATCTTGACATGATTATATCTTTATACCTGATCTGCACATGGCTTCATTGGAAGTTCTCTTTCAATTGAAGGAGGGCATATTTTCTCCAGTATAGTAGGAAAGTTAGTATTGTAATAAATAAATGAAAATAGTAAAGAGAAAAATAAGTCCTTTTGTGAAAACAACTTATCTGGTGCAACTCGATAAGGAATTTTCTTGAAAAACAAGTAACTGGTGGGAAAGTTCCCAATAAAGTTTTTAGACTTTTATCTTTTCCTGAAATCATGTATTTATGTTTGTACTCAAGTTGGTTGATGTGGGATTCCTTAAGGCCCACCTACCAACGAGCCTCGTCCCATCGACATCAACACATTATCTAGGACCAAGGTTAGGGTTAGATAGAGTACCTGGGAGACTGTATGCCTTAATGGAAAGTATCCTTGTCATCTATTAAGGAAATACATTAGTGTTTCTTCATGCATGAATTCTGCAGTCTGTTCCACTTCGACAAATCCATTCATGGCTAGTAGAATGTACCTAGTGCCTTGATTCCCATTGACATCAAAGGTGGGATATCTCGCATTGGTTAACGATCTCCTCAATGGTCGGTAATCCAATGGTTCTTTCTTATGTTTGAAATCAACACCATTTATTCACATATGAAACATTGCACACGAGTGTGTAGTGGTTGAAGACTCTATGGTTTTGAGATCTCAACACATATTGCAACATTTTGTATCTTTTTTATCAACATTTCCAATTTTCATTTGTAGCAGTCTATTTGCTTTAATAAATGTTTCCCTATCACAACATGTTCAGTCATTTCCCCTTGCTCGATAGGGACATGCAAATCCCTAGGCATGGAGGAGATGGGAACCTTCATCATATTTTTTAGCCTTCAGTCCATCATTCATCTCTTTATTTCATCCTTTAGCTCTCCGGCTTCCTACAGAAGGTCCAAATTAGCACCCATTGTAGCTCTAGTGCTTCCTCTTAGATCCATATCAGAACACATCAACTCCACTTCATCCTCCACTTCATCTTGTAGCATCGGGCACATAAAAAATAAAGGTAAAACTTGAGGTAAATTTGTCTTATGATTCTCTAATTCATTAGAAGGTTAAAGAAGATTAATTATTCACCACTTCTCATTCCATGCATTTCATCTTTCATAAACCATTATCCTTCTATTTCCTTCCATTCATTACACATATACTCTAATTACAAGACCACGTTAAAAGTAAAAGCCTTATGGTGCATTAATAAAAGAAGTCTCTATGGTGTATTCTCCTTCCATTATAACAAGCATTAGGATGAAGTCATTACTGCCATGAAATGATAAAGGAAACCACCTATAGACATTGATCTTACGAAAACTGAGTATGAAAACACCCATTTACCATCTCCATCACCACCTCTTTTCATCCATCATCTCTCCCTCACCGGTCCCTTTCTTTTCCTCAATTTGTATTGCTATGAAAATCAATATGAAGAGTGTTGCAGCAGAAGAACCAACACCTCAAGGTATTGAAGCAGTGTTTCTCTACAAGAACTAACACCTTCAAATACCCAAGCAATGTTGTCTCACAATAACCAACCTCTACAAAACAATATTAACAATCTGTCAATGAGCAAGAGATTTGTTTGCATGAGGACATCAAAACCCTCGGGAATGGGGGGATGTTGGGCCTTGAATATGCCCATTTTTCCATTATACTAAAACATTATTCATAACATAAATTTTGACACTTTTACACTCATTTCACACCATAGCTCCATCACTTGTCGCCAATTCATGATTTACGCTTCCTCTTGGTTGATTATCATTACTTTTTTTAGCTTTTTTATGATTAGAGATGATTTATTCATAGTTTTCTAATGAAATTTTTTCTAATTTCATTTTTCGCAAGGTTTCAATGTCGAAATTATTCGCAAGCCAGTTAAACTAATTACTACAAGTAGAGTACAAAAATATCCAATGTGGAGTTTCGACATCTCGACATGCTTTCAAGGAAAACCGGTGGAGGTTATTGACAAAAATAATGTTTTAATACTTTTCCATGTGCTGGATTGCATCTAGGTTTCACATGTGGGTCCCTCGAAGCTGATTAACAAATCTTCTTAGAATGTACACAGTTTCCAAACTTCCCAGTTTGACCTTGATTTGGGTGCAGCTTGAGGTGAATCTGGAAAATATAAGCAAATTTGTTTGTTAAAAATATAGCCAATTATGTATATCCAAAACAGTTTCTCCAAATTCGAATTATGCTAAGAGTTATACACGGGTCTTGGAGGCAGTTTTGTAAAAAATGACTGTTTCCAGAGTTCTAGAACCTTGCAAAAAGAGACATAAAACCAACTTTGAGCACCATATCCTAGGAAATCGATTTGAATGAGACAAATGAAAGAGATTTTTTGTTGAAAATATAGCCAATCAGGCTCCCTCTAAACCGTTTTCCAAAAATTTTCATGGTTAACAAGACATGCCAATATCTCTACAATCAGTTTGTTAAAATTATTCAATTTTCCATAATTAAGGAAAATGAATAATTCTCTTTGTAAATTTTATAAAATGGCATGGCCATGATTTTTATGAAAGTTTTTGAATTTCTTGAAAGGGATAGAAGCAGGGAAGGAATAAAGGATGGATTGAAGCTTTGTTGTAATCATAATTGCATCTTAATTGAATTTTTCTCCATCTCTAAATTCTTTGTAAGTATTATGTTTGTATTTTAATTACATTTTACTAAGTTAATTTTTCTTGCTCTAGGCATGGCAAGGACGCACCACCACCTAGAAGTAAGTTCCGTAGTTCATTTTAATCATAGGAATTATGCTTGTAGAGTAAACCTTGTTTAAACAATTTTCTAGATCTTTCATGATTTCATATTCTGCATTTAAAATTCTTTCTCTGTTTTTTATTAGAATTTTGTAGATATGGTTTCTTAATTATTAAATGATTAAAGAGAATGACATAGAGAAATGACCTGTGATCTAAATAATTCTCTTGGTATAATTTCATGGCATGAAACAAGTAACAAAGAAACGTTAATCATCGTGTCATAAGAATAGGAACAAATTGATTATGCTCTCTTTATTTTCCATTCAAAATCCATGAACGTTGTGGAAAATGTTCTAAAAACTGATTTTTATCAAATATAATCTAAGGTTCTGGAGTTTTTTCTTAGGAACAGGATTTAGTTTAGAGCTCTTTTAAGGATTGATTGTTATGATTTAAATTGAGAAGAGAGCTTAGATTTTTTATTACTTATTCAATACTTTCATTGTGTGAATTTGGTGTGACTGGTGTTAAGTCTTCTAAGTTGATTGAAACGTTTGTCACTCATGATTTAGCTTGGAAATTAGATCTCTTTTCAATTATAATCTTTCTTAATTTTCATAGCATTATCATTTCTTTGTAAGAAAAAGTCGAGTGTGAATTTGATTGCAGAAGTAGAGATATCATTTTAATGCACATTGATTTGGATTCCATTTACTTTTAGTTTTTATTACGATTTTTCTGATAATGAAGAGTGAGCTTGCTTTCGAATGATTTATTTCATCTAGATTAGGACTCTCGAATTGAATGTTTTTCATGGATTAAGTTGCAATAAGTTTATTTTAATAGGATATTTCATGTTAGAATTTCTATCATAGTTGTTCATTTCTAACAAATGAATGGTGTGTTCTTTGAATGATTTTGGACTAGAAACAATGATTTGGTACTTAGACAGTAATTTGATTTCATACTCTAGTTTAGGTTAGATACTCTGGTCCCACGTTACGTGCGATTTCACCCCCAAGTATTACGACCTTGGATTGATAATTTAATCTTGGAAATTATAGAAATATATTTCCCCAACAAGCATAGAAAAAATGCAAAAGTTTATGGATGAGTGGAGCAGCCATAAGTATGAAGGGAAATCTCTCAACCTAGATTTTTCTATTTGATGTATTGTTTTTAAAAAATATTAATAAGATTTCCTAAATTTATAAAGATAATTGTAATAACATACTATTTTTTGATATATTCGATATGAAAAGGAAGGAAAGTGTAGAAACACCATGGTTGTAGATGAAAGAAAAATGATGTAACATCCATTAACAACATACAATGCCAGAAAAATAGAAAACTCAAGACAGTGAGTTATGGGAAAGTAGTGGATGAAGTCACAGAAGGAATTTTGCAGGTTTGTAATGTTGTAAATATTTTTCTATTTTCATCACATACATTGAGTATAGTCATGATGTATATTTTACTTTTCCAGGTGTTAATAATTGTAGAATCTTTATGTTAAAATATTATGCTACAATAAAGTAGCAAAGCATATCCTAAACTTTAAGCATACATGATTGATGGATATTTAATATTATGATTCAAACATAACAACATAGTTATACTATTTGGTATGGAAAGTCATTAGTTGTGACTCATCAAATGAAGAAAGGTAAGAAATGAGTCCTTAAAATTCTATTGCCATTGTGTAAATAGTATGTATGGGAATTAGTATTTCCATGATTTGAATTTCACAATAAAAACATTTAATTGTGTCCGTGAAACTTGGCATGGCCATTGGATAAGTACACAAAAGTACCTATTTCTATGGATATACTATACTAATGGTTCTAACCCTTGTTCGGTGCATGTCGATGACCCTTGTTAGGTGTAGGTTGATCACCCTCGTTGGGTCCGTGAACGAAATGTGATATAACCTATTTAACATGGATGATAACATGCTGGAAATTGAATGTGAATTTTAGACATAAGTGAATTTACTTTGAAATTGATCCATCATTCAACTATAACAAAATGGAACCACTTCAAGCCTAAGGAAGCTATTTAAAAAAATGAAAAAAAATGTGGGACGGATTTCTTTCACTTCTTCATAAACATCAAATGGTACCCCAGGTGTAGTTTCTTTCATATATGAGATTATTTTATATCTAATTGTAAATATTTTTTAATTGTTTAGATGTGTGGCCATGACTTAATTTGACTGAACTATGTAAAAAAATTTATGATGAACAAATATTTTATTTCTTTTTAAAAATATATGGGAAATAGAAAATGAGTAATGTGGGCTTCCTAACTAGAACCTTCCCAAATTGTCCCAAATTACTATGGGAGAAATAAGGGAAACATCACGTGGTAGAGAAATATTATGTTAAGTGGAAAGATAAGCTAAACTAAAAAGAAATGCTAAGTTATGTAAAAATATAAACATAGATACAATGACAGAAAGACATTGTTATGAAGAAAAACTCTTAAGATAAATAATAAGTTAGATAGAAAAAAAATATTTTTCTTATCTTTAAAAAAACCCCCCAAAAAAAAAATAATAACTTAAAAATAAGACACCACTAAAAAAATATTATGTAAAGAGAATTAATAAATACAACTCAGTGAAAAGAGGTTGGACAAATTTGGTTTTGAATAAATGAAAAAAGAAGCAAGTAGCTCGAGCTCGGGTTGTTGTGGCACAATTCATTGGTTGGGATGAATATTCCTTTCCCATATCATTCCCGAAGGAATTTCGGTAGTTCATATAAGATGTTAGTTATTCTTAATTGTAGATGTAATTGGATTTTGAAGTGGTATTTTTGTTTCTTTGATTTTTATTTTAATGAAGTTGTTTAATTCTTGGTTGTGTTTTTGAAAGAATTAATGTAGGAAGTGAAATAATTATTTCTGGCGCATATTTATATTACTCCTTTAATTTGTTTTAAAGGTGACTGAGTAAAGAGAAAATGTAAATGTTATTGTCAATATGGGTTATTGGACGCATTACTGAAAACTATCGTATGCCAGCATCATATGGCATGAAGATTTAGCAATTACATTTTAAACTAAAGTTATAATGTAGGTTAAAAAAGATTTGGCTATTGTAGCAGAGTCTGCTATAGTAGAGTATGATTATGTACTGTAGTTTTCTATAACAAAAGTTAAGAAGACTGCATAATAGACTAAATATACTTA
The DNA here is from genome assembly GCA_034641835.2 of Pinus albicaulis. Classification (NCBI taxonomy): domain Eukaryota; kingdom Viridiplantae; phylum Streptophyta; class Pinopsida; order Pinales; family Pinaceae; genus Pinus; species Pinus albicaulis. The sequence continues at coordinate 395,929,035 of CM076583.1, read as the reverse complement.
AATGAAAGTTGAATAAACCTAATAAAATACAAATTATAAGTCATCGAAATATAGTACATTTCATTCAGTCAAACTATGAAATACTATCTAATGTTACACCTATTATTGGCTACACATCCATTTGGCGGTATGAATGAATCCATGTGGAGGATTCTAGTTGGGTGTATAAAAAATAAGTGGTGTGAACATTATTTTCACATAGAAATAAATTGACCATTAATTTAAAATGAAGTTGAAGTACTCGTTACAAGGTAGTTAGGGTACCTAGTGGGGAAGGAGATATTAATTCCAAAAGGAATAAAGTTGCATTAATCTTGTTAGGTAATCGTTACACAAGGGATGTTTAAAGCCATCACGTATACATGTTTAGTGGAGAACTGTATTATTTTGGAAATAGAATTAACTAGCAATTGCATCATATGTTGCAAAGGAAATGCTGTAAAGTTGTGGTATAGGAAATAATAGCATATAAGAAAGAAGAAGTAGTAGGAACTTTCTCGACTCCAACTTATCCTCCAGAATAAGGGGTGGAGAATTATGTTTACTAGACCTCAAATCAAAATATCTATATTGGGTAATTGATGTGGAACAACTTCTTTGTTATTAATTGCATGTAAGATTTGTTTTTTAATAATGGATGAGACATTTTGGCCAAAGTACTGAAAGCCTCTATATGAAAAAATCTCCAACTTATCCTCTAGAATAAGGGGTGGAGAATTATGTTTACTGGACCTCAAATCAAAATATCCATATTGGGTATTTGATGTGGAACAACTTCTTTGTTATTAATTGCATGTAATATGTGTTTTTTTAATAATGGATGAGACATTTGGCCAAAGTACTCAAAACCTCTATATGACAAAAATCCGCATGTATTTTTTTCTTTTTTTCTTTTTTCTGCATGAAGAATGCACTTGGTTTTTACGACCAATTTGGGCATACTTCACCCTTCCACCAAATTATTTAATTCTATCACATTCGCAATGTTGAATTCTTCTGATACAACTCTTAGAACTCCGACTCTCCTCTACAGCTAGAACCATTTAATGGAATAAAAATTTATCACTATGACATGTTGTACAACTAGAATTATTTAATGGAATAAAAACTTATCACTATGAAATGTTGTACTTCGAAAGAGACTACTAAGAAGCTTACGTATGGTAAATCCACCTTCACCTATCATTTGAACATAGAGAATAGAGTTATCTTAATCATCAATTTTATGGATAACAGACATTTGGGCCCTTTTTAACCCTTGGGGATGATTAATTAATGTCACTTCAGATAATTTATATTAATAAATTATCTACAATCATATTTCCAAAATTCATCTTTGAACTACCAATATTACACTTCTTTGAAACTTTTCACCTCAGTCAGAATAATCAGAGAAGTAAGAAGAAAAAATCAGCTCATAATCAAGGAATCTAGGGACTTCTTTAAGGATCATAATTCAAGACTTTAGGGCCTTTTAAAGATCATTTATTTTCCCATTAAATAAAAGGAAACAATAAAAATTTGTAGTGACAAGAATGAGAAAAAATTTTAAATGTAATAAATGCCTTCCCTAGTGATAGTACATTTTTGTTTTGAAATGAAATTATTTTCCAGATCTTTCAAATAATAGATTCCTCCCCAAGTTACCCTTTAGAGATACATTTTTTTTCAACTGATTGTAATAGGTAAGTGTCTTTTGTCCAGTATTTTCTGAGTCCTTCTCACAATTGGAATGTTTCTCTTCCCTAGTGATAGTACATTTTTGTTTTGAAATGAAATTATTTTCTAGATCTTTTAAATAATAGATTTCCCCCTAAGTGACCCTTTAGACATACATTTTTTTTCAACTGATTGCAATAGGTAAGTGTCTTTTGTCTATGTTTCTCTTCCCATAACTCTATCTCGGGTTATAATTCTAGCTTTCTCTTGTTTATGAATAAATTGTCTCTATATCACTATTGTTTGCCTCTTTTTGAGGGATTTCTTGAGTCACTGAGATAATGTAGCTCAGAGTCCTCTTCTGTTTTTAATTCTGCTATTTGGTCCTCCATAGCCTTGTCAACTTAGATTCCTTCTAAAAAATCATACATTCTTGATAAGTATCCATTGTCATGCTTTTTTTCTTCCATAGAGTTAAGATTGATAGAAAGGTTGGAATGTCATTGTAATTCCCCCCATATAAAGAAACTAAATTCCACATGAATACCATGTGTCAATACCATGTGCTATATTTATAGTTTAGAATTATTTTATTTCGTTATTTTTATCTTTTATTGTATTTTCACCTAGTTAAAATGTTCATTACATTATGTCAATATTTTTATTTAATTTACTTATATTTTTAATTTTGTGTAATTTGACATAGTCAAAATGTTAAACATGACATTCCAACCTTTCTATCATATTTTGTTGGACAACATAGTAGCATAAAAATGTAATATTTAAATATATGAATAGTTATTTTCCTTTTTTTATATTATTTTTTATCCATGTAATATAAATTAATTGGTTTTTGTAGAGCTTAATTTTATGATATAAATTTTATTATAAATAAAAAATTTATGCTTATGTACCAAAAAAATTTAATTTTTATGTATTTTACAATTTTTTTTATTCATTAAACTCATTTATGTTAAATCTAGTTTTATTAAGTCATTAATTTACATTTTATTAAAAAATTGAGATTAAAATGTAAGTTGGAAATTAAAAAAGATCACATATTTTAAAAAATTTCATTATTAATTTAATTTTTTATATATGAAAAAATAATATTCATGAATTATAAAACAGTTGTAACAAAAATAATATATAACAAAAAAAACATGTATTTTTGTAATAGTAAAATTGTTGTAACAAAAATAATACAGAACAAGAAAAACTATGTATATTTGGATGTATGAAAAATTAGATACATTTTATTAAGTAAAATTTTAAAAGAATAATATTTATAAACATTTAAAAATAATTTTATCAAATAATTAGTTTAGATCCAGAGTTAAGATTGATTTAGGTCATCTTAGTTCCCCCTGGAAAAAAACCACATTCCACATGAATACTGTGGGTCGATACCATGGGCTGTATTTATATTTTATCATTATTTTATTTTATTATTTCTATTTTTTATTGTATTTTTAACTAATTAAAATGTTCATTACATTATGTCAATTTTTTATTTAATTTACTTCTATTTTTAATTTTGTGTAATTTGACATAGTCAAAATGTTAAACATGACAGTATAACCTTTCTATCAACATCAGAACCTAAAACATTTCAATCATCTAACATTTGATCCAATGGCTCAAACATGGACACAATGGTTATTAAACATGACAGTACAACCTTTCTATCAACATTAGAACCTAAAACGTTTCAATCATCTAACATTTGATACAATGGCTCAAACATGGACACAGTGGCAGCTAGCGGAATTGTTTTTAAATAGTGACATCTTACGACATAATTAATTGGTTAAATTTAAACCTAAGTCCACATGGACTGAGAATCCAAAATTGTATGCCAAACTATTTTAAGGGAATAGCTATGGATTTCTAAGTCCCACAATAAATAATTTCCACATTTAATAATAGTGATAACTACTCTAGGAGTAAGGGAGACTATTAATTAACAAGTAGTCTATAGTGTGACTTTTTGAAGACTTACGGTGATTTTTTCTTGTCTAATTTCTCTAAATTCTGCCAGGAATTTATTGAAAAAAAAAATTGATGGGTATGTTGCACAATCGAAGTGCCCTGGGAGTTTTCAATTTAATTAACAGAAATCAAGATTTTACCTCAAATTTTTTCACCAAATTCGGACACCTGAAACTCCGGAAAGTGACAGTAAAGACAAATCCATTAATTAATCCATATCTCAAGCAGAAATAAAACCAATGAAAAATATATCTTACAAAGACAAAAAAAAAAAAAAAAATTACTTAAAACTATAGTTAAAAAATATATATATTTATGCTTAAAAATAAAAAAGTATTTAATTATATATATATATATATATATAACAAGTTTGTGGAAGAAAAAACAAGTTAATAAATTTTGATATCTTTGATGTCTAACGTTACATTAGGTGAACTTTCCACCCAAGAACAGGAAGTGTCAAAAAGTTTTGGATTTAAAAATTAGAATTTATTAAAATATTAGATTTATTATTATTAGTAATATTTTGGCTATTAAAATATGATTCTAATTAAAATATAAATTAAATAATAAAAAATAAAAAATTATCAAATATTAATATTTAATAACACTATTCTTAAATTGCCGTAGTTTAACTAGCCGGAGGAATCGTTCTGAAAATCATGAAAATTCCGGTAAGATTTTCAGAAAATCCGGCAGGAATTTTTCTAAATCCATGTTATAACTATCAAAGCTTAATATTTTAGGTGTCCTACAGGTTTTTGATGGTGCTGAATCCATTTCCAATGTCAAAATCAGGATTCAAGCATTGTTTCTGCAAGATTTTAAAAAAAAAAATTGGCCTAGATTCCGAGCAATTTTGACTGTCCGGGCAATTCCTCCGGCTCATTAGACAACGCCTTCTTAAATTTTGATATATTACTAAAAAAATACTAATAAAATATTAAAGCTTAATAAAAATAATTAATAATAATTTTTTTAAGATAATTATTAATTTATAAAAAATTAAATAACTAAAGAGATTAATATATTAATATTAAAAGTCATTATTATTATAATTGTTAGAAATTGATATTGTAATCAGAATTAAAATATTATAACTAATATTAATAGTAAAGCCATAAGTAATTAATAATATAATTATTAAAATTATAATGATGATTAAAATATTTTAATATATTAATTATATTAATATTAAATTCATTTGGTAAACAATTGAAATATATAATCATTAAAATATTATTATTGAGACTTTAATTTGTTCGTGTTAAAATATTGATTGATTAATATCAATTCTTTGAATTAATGATTTTAATCAATCATTATTTTAACTCCATATTCCAACGAATTTAAATTTTAGCAATAGTATATTAATCATCCTATATTTTAATTATTTACCAAATGACTTTACTATCAAAATAGTGATAGTTAAAAAAAATTAATCATTATATTTTTAATAATTATAATGTTAATTACTTGCCAAATGGCTTTAATATTACTTATTATATTTTTATTTTTATTAAAATATGAATTTATAATAATTATAAGATTAATAAGATATAATATAAATATATTAATATTACTAGTTATTTTTTTTATAAATTAATAATTATAAAAAATATTGTTATAAATTGGTCTTATTAATTATTAATATTTTATCATTGTTTTGAGTAATATATGAATATATAATAATGATCTTATTAGATACTAATAAATTCTGAAGAAATCTTTCGGTAATAATCACATTATCATGAATACAGTCGACGCGTTTCGAACCAACCAGTGTGGTTCATCATCAGGACTAGGTGAGAGATCAGACCAGTCGTTAAGTTTAAATAGATGTAGGAGATGCAAAGAAAACAGATATAACAGATACTAATACTTTAATAGTTCATTACTAAAAATTTATTATTTTAATAATTTATTATTTAATAATTAATTTTTTAAATTATATCTAAAATAAATCTTATTTTAATAATAATAATAATTTTAACATTTTTAATAAATTCTAATATCTAATTCCTAAAATATTTCTGGGACCACTTCCTTAAAAAGATTGATCTTATCGTTTTAAAAGGGATATGACATTTGAAAAGATTTCAATCAAAATGAATAGCTAAATAGGAAATATCACTTTCCTAAAGCATTATATAGTCTCTCTCATTCTACCACCTTTCACTCTGAATTAATCATTTGCTTCTGCAAATAGATCACAATGTATCTCATTATATAACTATGGGATCACTAGAATGAATGAACATAACAACATGGGAGATAAGAACTCTGACTCAGCTACAACTCACTTATATTGGAAAACAATAAATTCTAAAACACCTCTTAACTCACATAAATCAAGATTATTTCCTCACAACTAAAAAACAACTCAATAAATCTATCACTCTTCAATTTCTACATTATTCTAATAAATTCTCAATTTATAAAATCATAATTTTATTTAAATCAATAAATTTCTCAATTAATATGATTTGTTTTCCCACCCATCACATATTTATTTATATTATTTTATATTATTGTTAATTAACACCTTCACACATATATTTATACTATTGTTAATCATCTCCTTCACATATATTTACCATCCTTCGTATTATTTTACTTTATTTTCAACTTCCACTTCCCTAATCTTCACACCTCCTCTTTTAAATTCTCTTCCCTATTGACTTTATCACTAAATTTTTAAACATAATTAAATTTTCTTCCACAAAATTCTTTAAATATCTTTCTTAGCCCACTTCCAATTGGGATTATGCAGGTTATCCTAATGATTGGTCAGATTCAATAATAAAGACATTCACGATTAAATGTTAAAATATATTATTTATAATGTCACATATTTATTTATATTATTTTATATTATTGTTAATTAACTCCTTTACATATATATTTATATTATTGTTAATTATCTCCTTCACATATATTTACCATCCTTCGTATTATTTTACTTTATTTTCAGCTTCCACTTCCCTAATCTTCACACCTCCTCTTTTAAGTTCTCCTCCCTATTGACTTTATCACTGAATTTTTAAACATAATTAAATTTGCTTCCACAAAATTGTTTAAATATCTTTCTTACCCCACCTCCAATTGGGATTATGCAAGTTATCATACTCTATGTATTAATGGTTGCTCAGATTGAATAATAAAGATATTCACGATTAAATATTATAATATATTATTTAAAAAGTGCATCATCTTTTAAATAATATATTTATTTAATTATGAAAGAATTATTAATTAATTAAAATTTTATAACTTGAGTTAAAATTCTGCGCAAAAGAACATGTTAAATTTGTTATATTCGTTTAAATAAATTATCGAGTATATGCATCTATTTTCAAAGATTTTAAGATTCAAATATAAGAGATTAAAATTTATAGCGTTTGAAAATCAATCAACCAAATAAATAAATAAATAATTCGAACACTAGTTGTTTCAGTACCTGTCTGTCTTTTGATATTATTAATTAATTTATTTAAATGATAGTTTTTTTTATAAAATTTAACCAAAAAAATTCAAAAAATAAAAGGTTGGAGTGTTTGAATTATTTTTGACTAAAAATAGATTCAACATTATCAAAAAAATCTAATATCATTCAAAATCTCGAAATTTAAAAACAATAATCTAGATTTTCAAACATTCTAACAAGATTTTGTTTTTTTATACTGTTACAAAATTTTCATTATTTTGTAAGTTAATTTGTAATCATAACTCCATTCACAACATTATTATTATTTTCCTAGTTAATTTGTGAGTTTTTCAACCAACACTGGCGTTAAAAATACCTCTCATAATTCCATTCACAACATTTATTATGATTCACATATGTGATCACTGTGGGATCCAGCTAACATCACGTTAGATATAGAATATCCTTGAAATATTCCGAATCTCAGACACTTTTAGATGCAATCGTAGTCTTTGCAATCAAAAATGGCTTGCCACATGTTTTTACTGTCCCGAAATGGATGAACCCACATGATCTTGGAATTGGAGATATGCATGCACATGCCTTGCGCAGAATGGCGTTTAAAGTTAATGGGATGGGAAAGTAGAAATAATGACGGCGTTCTTCTCATACGTGAGCGACCGGAAATCGATGTCAAATTTAGAAATTAGTTGAAAGTTTAAATTAGGTTGCCAAATGACCAGGTCTCTGTAAATCCTCCGTATCTTTGAGCCTTTTTGTAGCGACACATGTGATCGATTTTGGATTTTTCTTTTCCTGCGAATATGAGAATCGCATTCTGCGATTGCTTCTGGATCTCTTTTTCTGTACATGACCGAATGGTCATGATGTGTGCTGCTTGTCTTCACCGTCAAAAGGGATTGTAGAATTGACCATTCTATAGAGTGAGGTTACCACCATAATTATTCTCACAAATCAGATACAGATACATAATCTACAGATATTTTTGGTGCTCCAAGCCGGTGACCGACAACTTGGGTCGGCTAATGCTACATTATGCTCCGTGGCTCTGTAACGTCTTTACTTCCTGAATTTGAAAGTTGGTGTCAATTTTTTGTTTTTAATAGCACGAACCTAACTCTGTAATTTAACTGGTCCACAAGAAGTCAACTCTGGTAATTTAACTTTTTGTTTAATTTGTCTCTTCCCTTCTGTTAGGGGCAGAGGCAAAAGCATTTGTGAGGTTTGATCTTAAAAATCTCTAGGTTGTCCTTTGGATAAACCCTATCTGTAAGTGAGACTTGCTAAATTAGTACACAAGTTATATATATCTATCTATATATATATATATGGAAAAATATATAGCAAGATATTTAACTATCCGGGATTCTTAATTTCTAAATAGGTTTTGTTACAATACCATGGGTCAATATCGTGACTTATCAATAACACGTACTAAAAATCTATAGCTCATTTGATCGACACTTGGTCATATGATATTTTTTAATAAATGAATTTAATTAAAATGAAAGCAAGAAGATACTTTGTGTTGAAGATAATGGTGAAATGTATTTTAGGAGAGAGTGAGTTCATTAGTTGAAGATATGCCTTAGATTATGATTTAGTTCCTATTTCTTAATCTAAAACTAAATGTTCCTCCCCCTTTCTAACAAACCCTTCAGGTTGCAATAAATACACTTCTTTTAATTCCCCATTTAAAAATGCATATTTCACATATAAGTTGTCTTCCACTTTTTATCACTTTGAAAAAAAATTTCAACTTTTGATGTGTATACTATTAAAAATATTCTATATTTTTTTTATGGGGGCTAAATCCTTGTCATCCACCTTATAATTACATATAATTACGTTAAAATTCTAAAATCCCAATGCTAAAATAAAAAATAAGCTCATGTAAAATTATAAAACTTTTGTATCAAATTTAATTTACATTATTTAAAAGTTTGTTTATTCAAATCTGATTTTACTATCAATTTTTTTTATTACTAATATTGTATTTGATCTTCTTGTCTTATATCTATATAGGATAGTATTAAGATTGTAACATAATTAATATTAATGATTTTATTTTTTTATTTATTTAATGATAATTTTTTATTATTTGACTATTTTTTCAACTTGATTAGAAATTGAATCTCGGTAATAAAGATAACAATAATTTACTTTGATCACATAAAACTAGAACAACAACATTAATAAATGTGGTTGAAAATTGCAAATAAATATTAATGGTATGGATCTAATATCTTTTTTTTGTAAGTCAAAGTTCTATTCATTCATCAAAAAAGGAGTACATCAGTTTCAAACTGGAGGTAGTCTCACCCTGACCAGGTTTTTTGACTACTGCGATCAGCATATGAAAAAGAAATGAAAGAACAACTAGAGACACAATCTACAACTTAGGAGGCCAACAACACGAGAAAACATATAAAACCAGTAAAACACCAATAAACATGATCAGTCTTCTGAGGTAATTGAAGTAGGATTGTTTGGAGCAGTCCATGGAGGAGGAGGAGGGTAGAAGGAGCATTGTACATGATCCTCAAAGTGCGCCATCCATGACTCCAACTTCTCCACCTTATCTGTTAGAAAATTGTGACTGTGCTATACCACCACAACCTGTTTCCAGACATGACACTAGAAGTAATGCATCTTGTTGAACATAGAGATGAGTAACATAAGTTATTCTTTCTACACCCTCTCTTGGGTTTATAGGTAGTCCAATATAGTTAGGATCAAATCCTAACAGTTATTTAGAAAAAAATGATGATCCGCCATGACTCCACACCCAGGCTTTCTTGCTTCCCCCTGGCTACGAGCTCCCCTTCATCGCAACCTCCCACCCCTCTTCAGAGTCCGCAGGGTGCTCCCCCATGACCAACCAATGAACCATCATGACCACCACGACGCATAGAAGATGCCCGACCTCCCATACCAGTGGTGCAAGCACCCCGGCTAGACTTTGGATATGCTTATGCCACCATTTCCACCTATAAATGAGATCCCGGACCATCCAGATTGGATGAAATTCGCTTGGTTAAGGGGAGGGAACGAGTGTTGCACGACTTCAGACACATCGTAGCAAGGCCACTAGCACCAAAAAACAGACAGAATGAGCAAGAAATTTCTAACCCACATCTGAATAATGATGATAGGGAAGCCCCCCAACCACATTGGAAGAGCATTAACCAATCCAACTAGGGAAATAGCCAAACACCAAGAATCCAGACCAACGGTGAAAATATTAACAATCAATTCATAGACCCTAACCCCTTGCAGGAATAAAACTAACCAGAATCCCTAAGAGCCGACACCCCACATCCATGGGAGACCTTTACAGATGTAGAACCCTAAGGGAGAGTCATTCAAAAGATGAAAAATGCTACCCTAAAGATACAAAAGAGATCTGAAATCTCGTATGCACAACCACCCATAAAAAAGCTCACAGGTCGATCCAATTACTATGCGCCCAAGCCTTTATCCATATCACACAAGCCAAAGGCCACACACGAGAAAAAAAAGAAACCAATTCATTATCCCTGGTGGTGGGGAGGGGCACCGACGGTGGAAGCGCCACCGGTCCTAAGAAGGATGCCAAACGCAAAGGTTCACAATACTATATAATCTCAAGCCTTGTCCAACAAACTGAAAACATAACCAAATTACTTGCCATAATATAGTTTCACCACCGTCCATATACCATCGATGATTGTCTGCTTCCTTTCCAAACAATCTTGATGGGAAGTTCAAATGCCCAAAATTAACGTTACCTATACTAAGATCAATGTGAGAGGATGGGGAGGCTAGCCCTCACACCGCTAGCCATGTGTCTGACATCATCTTCCATGGGTAAGATCGATTTCCTTGTTTCTCACCCCCATTGTGCATGCCTCTTCTGAGGCCACAATCTTGTTGAATTCCACGAAGTGGGCATCTTGTGAGGTTGAGGGCCATTCACCTAGGAATTCCTAGCCTTGGTGCTCACTACCCCAATTAGATACCTTGTAAGTCACCTTATTACCTTCACAATCCACATGTTCAATGATTACATATACAAAGGAAGGGATCCAAGAGTTGATATGTTTTCCAATAAGCTCAAGTCAGAAATTTTTTATTACCTTATCCATGGGGGACCCATTGATTAGCTTCTATACTATGGAGATTGCAATTTGTGAATCTCCTGTGACCTGCAATTTCTCTAATCTCATTTCCGCTGCAACTTGCAATCCCTTCTCAATTACCAGAAATTTAGTTATTGGTGGAACTACAACATGAGGCTGGAAAAAAATTCACCACTTTCCCCTTGTCATTGTGAATGACACCCCCTAGGCTAGTTGGTCCCCTGTTTCATTTTGAAGCACCATCGAAATTAAGTTTCAAAAACCTCGACAAGGGATAGAGGGAGATGTCAAGCGAGCCACTCCTCATGGAAGGTGTGCCAGTGGGTCCTAGAGCCATATAACCAGGGAAAATAGCTAATGCTCTCATAATTTCATGTTTCCTACACTCATATTTCCAGTCATCCTCTGACCATCTAGAGATATAAATTGATTCTTGGATGTTACTCTTTATTATATTCTAGAACTTCTCAGCCTCTATGGTTTCTGAGTGAAAAACTACCCTATTTCTTGCTTTCCATAGATTCCAAAGGATAAATCCCTGTGATATACACCGTGCTCTATTAACGATAGGGTTCTTGAAGAACATCCAATGGAATTGCTCGAATGAATCTCTCAAAATGTTTACTAATTGATCAACAAAAAGGTTTGGCACTTTGATCCTATATGTCCATTGCCTTCAAGAAAAATTTTAGTAAGTGGTATGTGTTTTCCTCCTCTTTTCAGCAAAGAGGACATAGAGAAGTACCATGAAAACCATTTTTACTGATTTTGTGCTACGTAAGAATATTTCCATGCTCAATTAAATAGAGAAAGAACAAAACCTTTCGCTAGAGCTTGAAACACCAGATTCTTTTCCATAAAGGATCAGGATTTGGGTCCCCAGAGGAAGACAAATGGCATAAGCTTCTTTAAGAGAGAACATACTTGCCAAGAGATGGCCCCATCCGAGTTTATTTGGTTCCAAATTCTTTAGAATAGGTAACTTTCAGAGGATTGGGACTATGGCTTCCTAATCCAAGGGTGGATCAGGAGTTGGCAAATGAGTGAGAGATTTCCAATCTCTCCACTTCAATGTCTGGTTCATGTATTACTAGAATTCCTTCACCCTTTTACTCCCTATTGAGTGGTAAATGTTTGGATATCCCTAAGGTTCCATTCCTGATTTATTCTAGGGTGTTTCATCTAGGCTTCCATCCAAAATATGACTTTTAATCCATTTTGAACTTCCCACAAACCATGATCTTGTATTATGTCCCGATGCTCTTTTTCCTTATTCCAAATGGATGATCCATTTGTAAGGTTTCTAGTATCTTTCAAGGGGTCCTTGCAACCCACTAAACCATATTTAAATGACCAGAGAATATTCCAGATCTCTTTCCCTCCCTGCAACCACCGACACCATAATTTGCCACTAAGAACATGCTACAAGAGATAGGCATCTTTCAATCCAATTCCTCTATGGATATTAGGTTTACATAATTTGTCCCAAGGCACCAAAACCCATTTCCTACCAATATGATTCCCTGACCATGCAAATCTCTAAAATTTGGTTGTTAGATATTTATATATACTAGAAGGGGATGGAAGGGTCGAGAGTTGGTAAATCAGAATCTACTGGAGGACTGATTTTAAGAGGACTAAATGGCCTACATAATTCAAAACCCTAAAGGTCTAGTTAAAGATTTTCATTCGATACGACACAACATGTATTTCAAATAGGTTGTATGTAAGGATTCAGATACCAATCATACTCCTAGATAAGTTCTTGGGAGCAATCCAATTCTGAAGCCTAGGGTCAGAGGTAGATGACTTTGCACCCTTGGGTGGATATTGAAAAAGAAGATATCATATTTTTCCCCATTGATAGGAATACCTAAGGCCTATTGAAACTTCTCAAGGATGGAAAAGAATTTCTTGGATTATTTTAGAGTTGGTTTTACATATAGCATATTATCATCCATAAATTGTTGGTGAGTGATAGGAGGAGCCTCCAGGGTTATTTTTATGCCTTGGAGATGGCTAGATTTGGATGAAAATTTTAAAAGATGGCCAAGACCCTTTACTTCAATAATGAAGAGTAAGTGGGATATGGGATCCTCTTGTCTTAGACCCATGGAACTCCGAAAGGTGCATGAAGGAGCCCCATTTACTAGGATGAAATAGAAAGGGGTTTATATCATTGATTTGACCCATCTAATCTTATATGGAGAAAATGTAAAATCATCAAGGATGGACAGGAGATAATTCAAATTGAGGCGATTTTAATATTTAGGGAGATCAATTTTGATGAGCATACCTGGAGATTTGGATGAGGGTATAGAGTGAACTATCTCATCACAAAAAATTCTTCCATCCATGATTTTTTGGCCCTCCATAAAGCCCGATTTCTTCGGGCCAGTGATCTCTTTCAATAAGGGTTTGAGCCTCCTGACTAAAATACATTATATGATTTGATAAATAACATTTCACAGGGAAATTGGTCACAAAATTTTTGGATCTAACACCGTGCCTTTCTTCAGGATAAGTGTGAGAAATGTTGCATTTAGTACCGACCATATTCTCTAGGTGAAACGTGAGTCGTTATCTAATGTGTGGATTTTAGTCCCAATAAATTATGTTAATTTTAAATAAAAATTTTATTTTCTATGCTTTAGAGCAATTTACTTCAATATTTTCTTATTATCCCAATATCAATTTCAATATTAGCAACCACATTAAAATTTACAGTAACTTTTGATCAAATATAAACAATAAACAAAAAACAAGCCAAGACAAGAGGACATAATATTTTTTTGATGCTAGGAAATAACCAATGCAGGGAAAACCCTTTCATCAAATCTTATTATTATTCTTCAAAATTTCAGCAAAGAGAGAGAGTATAATATACAAATTTCAATTTCACAATTCTTCAATCAAATAATAGTCAAGAGGATGCCATAACCTAAAAGTAAACGCTCACCAAACCAGGAAGAAGAGTTCACCAAAATAACTTGATCAACCTTAGTCAATGTGATTAGCAATAGTAGTCAAATTCAGTGCAAAACAAATCTAAAAAAGTAAGTCAAAGTCATTCAACTGAAAGTCAATGCTACGGTCAACACTACAGTCAATGCTCGTCAAACTACCCAGAATTTCTCGAAATATGTGCCAATGAATGCATCCTAAGCAGATCATAATTCTTCCTGATAGAATGAAGATTTTGGAGGGAGTTTGACCCAGATTCAACACTATTCAACACTTTGTACTTCATCCCTCAAACAGTGTGATAATTTGAGCCCAGAAAAAAGTCCTTCATCCACATGTGTGAGGGAGAGAGAGGTACTCCAAGTGCTTGTACAAACCAATGAGACAGAGACATATAGATGATGAGATAAGTGATGTCCAAAATGAGGAATGAGTCTCTCTTATTTATATCCTTAAATGAGGATGGAGACACAACCATTGGGGCTCATTGGCTTTCATTACATTTCTAGCCGATCTTGACAATTTGTACATGTGTGAGAAAATAAATTCGAAATATCACTTTTGTTCCTCCATAAAAGGTGATATTTAGATCAATATAGTACCTCTTCGAAAGAGGAATCCAAAAAAAATATCATCTCCATCATATGAGCTGTCCAAAGTGTATTTTTTCCCTAGATGTGAATTTTAACACTCCCTCACAACTAGGGAGAACTCTACCCATCAATCCATTTGTAAACACGTGCAATCCTGTCATCATGTACCAGCCTGTCATCCTGTATCATCTTGTCATTCTGAATAATCATATCATCCTATATCATGTTGTATTGCTCTTCTCTCTCCTATACTTCGCTCTGTTGAGCCATGAAGAAACAACAAAGAATATTTGTTTGAGACTGAGTCACAAGACCTTGCCACTCTCCACTACCCCAAAGTCAGTATAGAGGTAAAAATATCAACTAGATTTGATCCCAGATCAAGTTTTCAGACACAATCCATCCTACCATAAAGAGTATGGAAGTACATGATGCATCCATCTGCAGTTTTATGGTATCTATCCTCATTTCCCAAATTATTGGTTAGATGAGAGGTACTTCCCTTGAGTCCCATGGGTAGGATGTATGTCAGGCATCAACAAGAGAGGGTGAACCTGCTCATATATCCAACAATGGGGTATCCTAGGGGAAGGAGAAACATTCACCTTATACGTAGCACACATATATGGGAAGGAAAACCTCACCCTATGGTCAGCTCCAAGGAGAAACCCCAAACCCCCAAAGCTCCCAGAGCCGAATGTCCATGTTATCACTAGAAAATTGGACAAGAAAACATGACATTATTTAATCTTAGGAAGGAGGATTTACAGGGCTGATAGACATTACAGAATCTAAATTATTTAAAAATATCTAAGGTCTAAGAGGAAAAATCAAATTATGCATTGAAGGAACCAACAAAATGCGCCTTTGTGCGTAGTTTTCTTTGATAAGCGTGCCTTTGCGCAATTTTTTCTCAAAAAGCCGTGCAGACCTAAGAGTGGTAGAAGTCACTTTACAGGACCACAAGGCACACTCCAAGACATTGAACCCACACTTGAGGTCGCCTAAGGATGGCTACCCAAGCCTCCTTAGGACCTCAAGGGAGCACACAATGGAATAAATGTGGCACACAATGGAATCACCCTCCTCTCTTGGGTCACCATCCAAAATGTACCAAGAGAGGGAAGGAGAGTTTGAATTCTCCTATAAAAGGCCATCAAGAGATGAAAAATATGAGAACACATTGTTATGCTGGCTAAAATTGCCCCAAGCAATCCAGCAGCATGTGATCCGGAGCAGAGATAGAGGGGACTCAATTGTTGGCCATCGAACAACACCATTCCACCATAGTAGAGAGAGGGAAACTTTGCGCCAAGGTAGCTTGTAAGTAAAGACATCCTTGAATAGGGACTTAGAACTCCCTAGTTCTAAGGTCCCCTTCGCAAGTGGGTAAAAATTTCATCCTTGATTCCTACCTGCACTCAATAAGACGGGACGTAAGCACCACCATTTGGATTATTGAAGTTGTTTGACTCTATTTAGAGCTTCTGTATTATTTTCTTTAGTTTAGTTTTTATTTTTGAATATGCATGATATTTATCTATCTAGTATGTTTATGTCTTAGCATGTTCCACTAACTTTTTTGAAGCCATTTGTTTTCTACCTGTGACCAAGAACTTAAGAGGGAAAGAACACTCCTCTTAAGTAGGTGTGATTTGGTGCATTTGTGCACCAAACACACAAACATAGGATTGGTGAATCCACTGGCTTTTATTTCCAAGTTGATGTGGTTGTGCCTTTTTTTCAAAGACCTCTTTCTTTGCTGAGTAGTTTGGTTGGAACTGCCCCCTTCACTCCTTCATTGTCTGATTCACCCACAGTGACAGGCTAAAGTTGAAGAGCTCCAAAAAAATTACTTTGCAAGAAAATTTCATGACTTTTTTATAGACAGGGGAGCCCCATTACACATGTTCAGAGGCAACCTCTGCACAACCTTCACGCTTGTCTCATATTTTTGCACACAGACACCAAAAGTACTATTTTTTCTACTATTTCCATTTTTTTATTTCTTGTAAAGTGACTGGCAGCCCATAATACATCTGCTAGCACTGGTTGACATGCCCCACAACTTGTTAAAGCTCACTTTTAGCTGCGTTTAGTATTTTAGGTGTTAGTTTTATTTCAAGTTGGTTTTTGCAAATTTCACACATATTTTAAGTAGGAGGGAAACTAACTTGCATTCTGAAATAATTTATGTTATGCAAATTTGGGTACCAAAGAAAACTTAGATAATTAGCCAAAGTAGGTGGCCCAAGTCCATGCATGCTTAGCTAAAGTCTTTTTCATTTTTCTAGTGTAAAAGTCATTAGTTTAGTTCAACTTTTGCAATAGGATTCGAGACCAGGATCAAATTGTCTATAGAGAGAAAAGTAATCTCTATTTCCTTTGCACCTTCGGGTGATCCTAGGAAAGAATATGAACACTCTCTATTGATAACTCACCATCTCCCTATAGTTGATCATTTAGATTAACTAGGAAAAATTGAAAGCGGCCCATATCCGCACATGTTTTTCTTTCTAGAAAGGAACAACAAAACATTATTTAAATAGGGGATTTTGAAAAGGATTATTGCATATCCACATGTTCACACTGTGTGCTTGTTCACCTTTTTTTCACACATGTCCTCACCCTAGGTAAAGTAAATAAACCTAAAAATAACTTAACAAAACTCACTAAATTCTCCCCACAGGGGCCAAAAAAGAATTTATAGTCTAAGTTAGGAGTAAGGGGGTAGGCATCCAATAAGCCACCTTGGTCAGTATTCATCTTGAAACATATAAGTTGATTATTTAGGGAAATTTAAAACCCGTCTATCAGCCGATGGAAAATGAAACCCGAGCCCGATAGAGACCCAATTTAGAGGGGGTTAGGCTTAGGCATAGTGCATGCCGTATCATTCGGGGCTACCTGACCCGTCTGATACTCGGTACTGGTAGTTAAACTACCAAGAAGCCCAAGACTAAAACACTCACATGGGATGACAGTGCTTAGTAGCCAAAATTAGGGCATCCTTCCCTATATGTGATAGTGTAGGCAAGCACTAGATCCTCAACCCTTACCTTGGTGTATTTTCTTCATTTGACTAGGGGCGTCACAAGTTCTTTGGGGACGTTGTGCCAACATTTGCAAGATATCTTCTCAAGTCCCAGTTACATTTGAGCATGTGAGGATGATTAGGTCTTCTAGGATTTGAGTATCATACACAAACAACAAAAAACCATATTTTTTGATTGACTGATCACATAGGATTAATCTAAAGGGAACATTTATCTTTTATTTTCGCTTTTTTTTATGTATGTGATCAGAATTCTACTTTTATTATAATCTCCATCCTCTAAAATATCTCCAAAACCATACCTATTCTATGCCATAATGGACCCAATGGGACCTCATCGATCTAGATGCCTTTTGGACCTCCCCCCATTACCAGGAGGGGTTCCAAGTCTTTCACCATTTAGGCATCAAAGAAGCAACACTACCACCATTATTGGTCCATCCTATATTGGGGCATCATTAGTTGGGAACCCTATTCGGTCTCCCAATGCCACACCAGTGAACACCCCCACAGGGTCACCAGACACCACTCTTCCCACAACCCCTAGCGAGTAGGGGAGTGCTACCCATTCGGGAACCTAGGTGAACACACATTAGGGTACGTCGTAGAAAAACCCTATTCCTAATGAGAACATTATGTTTTCACGGGTTGCAATGATTACAGACTCGTAGTCACCTTTCATAGCTTCATTAAATCTACCTGATTTAACCAAGTTGAAAAACGACCCCATTGCACACAACCCCACATGGCCTCTGATGACCATGAAGCTCCCCTAAGATCTTCCAAAGTTTGAAGGAAAGCAATCAGAAGACCCTGGAAATCACATAATGACTTTCCACCTATGGTGTTCATCGAACAACATCGTTGACAATACTATTCGACTAAGACTATTTCAACACACCCTAACCAGAATAGTCGCAAAATGGTATGTGGAGTAGACCTCTTCTACACATGGAACCTTTAGTGTCCTCTCTACTACGTTCCTGACGTATTTTCAATTACCCATACACCATGATTCTAGAATGGAATTACTGACCCACTTTAGGCAAACACCCGTCGTCCATATTGCGGACCATCTCCATGAATGGCAGCGGCATCGTAGCTTGTGCTAATCCAAACTCGACGAACGAGTTCTGTTAGGCCTATTCCTGAAAACTCTCACCGCATATATTTCAAAGGATGTGGTGTAGAAAAGTCCCATACCCGAAGAGGACACCATATGTAAGGCCCAACAACTCGAGCTGATATATACACAATCAGAGTATATTTACAATATCCTGCCTAACGCCCTGCACCTGCAAACTTACAAAGAATTTCTAGGCACGTCAAACTCCGCAGATAGTTTGATCGGTTCATTGACCTAAAATAACCTAAGAAACAGATTTCAATACCCCGGTTACGTGTATGATTCTATGCAGAACATACCACAACCCGGCTACCAAATTCATCCTGTGTCTCCACAAAATTTGATTAGTAGGGCATCATCGTACTGCCATCACCATGGACGACCCTATCCTCTGGCTCAGGGGACCCAATATGTAGTTAGACATGCTGAAGGAAGATCTCTCCCCCAACAGCCATTTATAAACCAGGGACCGTAATATGCATAGTACCCAGCAAAAGACCCCCCCATGCAGAATAATGCACAGGTGAACTTTGTGCAACCTTCCCAAACCCAACTACTCCAACCATATAATTAGGAGAATCCAAATTATCCTCCTAATGCGGTGAATAAAATAGGAAAAAACAAGCCTAAAGCAAATCCTGGACTGGAGGGAAACAATCAGCAACGCCGTCTGCGATCTTAGGCTAAATTTAACTCCAACCGAAATCAAAACTAGGAGCCAGTCATCCCCCAAAGGTGGAACAAGAGGGAAATTCTTTGGATGAACCCCTCTTGTTTGATCTGTGGTGAGTATGACCATTACACTCACCACTGTCCCAACCTCCCTGAGATGAAGAAGTTGCAGAATAACCATGGACAAGGGGGATCCTCCCAGTAGACAACAGTCATGTAGGAGCCTTTCTCCCATCGAGGGATAGTTAGAACGTAGCAACAAGATACCGAAGATTCTGAAAAAAATAACCATGAAATATACATGACTAGCAAAGAAATGTTTTTTCAAACACGAAACTGAAATTACGATACCCTGTTAGACACCAATCCATCAGGGGCTAGTACAAGTGCACCAACAACACCTTTGATCATATCAAAGATGCCTATTTAACCTTTGCCAAAAATGGCTAACGGACCAACTAGGCCCTAAAATGGCTAAGGGACCAACTAGGCGGGCATGAAACTATTCCAAAGCAACCCATAACTATAGCATTGTGGATGATCTAGCTTAATCTCCCACCATTATGTCAGCTTTGGAGGTATTAGAATCATGCCCAAAGCAGTGGAAAGCAATACTTTCCGCATTAGGCACCATCGACTCTATCGATTCGCGCCTGATAGCTTTTAATTTAGATAAATACACCCCTATGCTTCCCTCAATGGTTGCCTTTCAGATACCAGTATCGGTGAAAAATATTGCCATTCATCAATGTATCATTGACTACGGTGTATCCACATGCATCATGTCTAAGAATGTAGGGCAAAAGTTAGGGTCTCTCGAACTAAAGCCATCAGACATCACGCTTAGATCATACGATGGTCACCCTTCAGCCCCTGTCGGTCTCTACCAAAACATCTTGGTATGCTTAGCTGACAAGACGATCCTTATAGACATAGAATTCTTGGATGCTAAACTGGATTACAATATACTCCTTGACAGGAGTTATATGTATGCCATGTCAGCCATATCCTCCTCCGTCTTCCGAACTATGATGTTCCCCAATGAGGGCTGCATCGTTACTGTAGACCTGTTGACACATAGCGAAAAGCAGCCCCTAAAAAATATTGATGTCATTTTTCCCTATGTAGACACATCTGCCAAGACACTTACACGGTACCAGGAATATGGCCCCGACCAGTTCAAATCGTCGTCCATCCTAGGGTCATTCTTAGGAGATCCCCATGTTATACCTAAGTCATCACCTGATGTCACAGGGGCTCCAGTGTGCATGATCTCCTCATCAAGCACCAAATATTTTTAAGACACGGAGACAAGCAGTAATGACACCAAGTCCTCGACCACGTTAGTCTCTCTAGCCTATGCCACCTCCCAATCTCCTTTCCTCTCCCCCTAGCTATTTTTTTGTCGCAGTAGGTCATGGCCACTGTGGTCCTACCAAAATTATCATTTGCAATACCATTTTGGTACATAGTCCCACCTACTCCAATGGGAGTTGAAAACATCACCTCTACAGGGTTAATCCCTCTCAGCCTTGAGCAGGCCCCAGCCATTCAGGAAACTGTTGCAAACATCCATTCAAAGGAAATTTCCATCACAAAACCAATGGTTACGACTAAGAAAACTGAGAGAAGAGGAAAGAAGGTGGAGAATCCCACCACGCCACAAGAATCACCATGCTGCACCATATGTGACATGGTAGGCCACCCTACCCATATCTGCCCAGAGTTGGACAAATTAAAACTACTCCTTAGCTCTGCAGTAGACACCACGGCACAAATTTCCCATAAAAATGGGCTTGCTACCAAAATTCAAGGCAAATAATTGCGTACAAACTACGCATGCTCTATCTACAACAATTATGGACACTATACCCATCATTTCCCAGATATCCCATCATATAAGGATGACTTACATGCCATCAAGAAATCCTATCAAGAGGATCCCTCCACCTCGTCATCTGGAGATGAACCTTGTGTCATTCTATACCTGCAGGAGGAACGAAAGTCACCTGAATGACTCTTGTTCATATTCCCCCCTCCTGTCATACGCTGCACACTCTGTGATGAATGTGGTCACTTCATCAAGGAATGCACAACCGTAGAACTCATCCACAGATGGTATCTTATCGATAGCGTTTACTATGTTGGTTTGTGGGAAGTGCAATTCACATGTCCTTTATGTGCTAATAACCACATTTTAGAACAATGCCATTATATCCCCCGATTTCACTTACTGCTAGCTAGTTTGTGCTCAGCCATAGTCTACCTCTACCAAAAATATGGCTCTAACTCTGAATCTGTGAACAACTCAACAACCCAAGAAGATGTGACGAGTAGATCCATCCTCTTTCTGTCAGCTAAAAATCCACCAATCAGGGAACCCTTAGTTACCCCCAACCGCCCTCTATGAAGAATACCAACATGTACGTTGTGTAAAATTCCCAATCATGTGGTCGCCACTTTCCCTGACTCAGAAGCGCTATGTCGCTGGTACCCAGTCATGCCATCAAGAGAGTAGGACATGAACCCCATATCTAGGTTGTTTTTCCTAGTGCGTCAGGGAAATCACGATGATTGGAGCTATTATTCTATTCCATGAGTTCTTCCTCTAATTGATATGATACATACGTTAGAGAATAAATGTGATGATCTACTCAATCGATATAGAAGGAAAAACACCCCGAGGCCATCTACCCCACACCCACATCGGGGTAATGAGAAAGCTAGGATGACACACCAACCAAGCATGAGCCAAGTTCAACCTAGGATAACATACGGACTATGCGACCTGATTAGCCACCGGGTCAACCAGTGTAATGAAATGAAGCACCTCGCAAATAGTTTTTGCACAATCTCTTCCCAACTACAAATAATTCTCTCTAACCAAGAGAAGATCATGCACACTTATTGATGGATTTGTTCACACTTTCATCATACAATAAAATGCGAGCATATCTCGAAGCTTAGAGCAGCAAGAGCAGCATTATGTCTACACTCCGCAAAAGAGTTAGACATGCCCAAGTCAAAAACTCAGAAATGGAAGCAGAATACCTCATCCTCTACAACGGACCCTTTCCAAGCATCCATGTCGAGGACGAAGAGTAGTGTTCATTCCCACACAATCTACTCAGTTGGCACAGTGGTACCATGCACCATTTTCACTGGCCATAACCCCAAACCAGAGGCATGCCCGCTAATGGGAACATTCAGGTGTCTCTGCACCAAACACAATTTACTCCCATAGGAGACTGATCATCCTAATGAGGGACCCAACCTTGTGCTCAAGCAAGACCCTATAACAAAGATTCTCCTCCCACCAAACCCTGAGGACAAGATACACCATATACGATTCATATCATCATGTATTCGAACCAAGACTCGAGCCGCCCGCATGTCTTCGATTCCCAACCCAATTTTTGTCGTAAAAAATCAGGGCACCCTACACTTTTGCGTTGATTTCCATGAGATCCTAAATTTACATGCCGCCATTGAACTCCTCGATGATACCCAACCTCTAGAATAACATCTAGTACAACTAGAGTTCATCGATGAAAGCCAACGGTAGTCGCTACAACACAACGAGGCCCAAAATAAATGGGTAAAAGCATTGTTCGACTGCCACATCACCCCTCGCTCATTCACTCAAGGAGAACTAGACCTCTGCAGTGATGTCGCAAAAGAAGCCCTAGTGCCATTGAAGTTTGAAACTTTGTGGAAAGGACCCTACATCATAAAAAATTTCCTCCTGAAAGGGGCATGCATCCTGACTGAGCCGAAAGGAGCATGCCTCAACAACCCTGCTAACGGCCTTTACCTCAAGAAATTATATCCATGAGGGCCGAGAAGGCCCTCCCCTGGAGTCAATGTACACAGACCCAAACACTTAAATTTTTGACCAAAAGAGTTGTTACAAAATGCGCTCTAGTGTCACAATGGATTACCAACCTGACCTTTACTTTGGATTTGCCGATGGAGCATCACGATGGTCTCAAATTTTAGCAGTAGTCGCCTGGGTTATCGATCACCCTAAATGATCGCCATTTGGCAACAATGGTGTTTGTATCAGCTCAGCAAAAAACAACCAGGTAGAATATGATGCATCATCAAAATTATGTGCGACCCCCTCAATCAAGGCATACACCACATACATATCTACCTTGATTCCCAGTTAGTAGTTTCACAGTTAAACCAAACATTTGAGATAAGAGATTCACATCTATTTAGAAAATACTTGTGTGCCAAAAGATTAAGCAACCAATTTGACTACATTACATTCACACATGTACCAAGAAGTCAAAACTGAAAAACTGATCACATAACTAACAATATTGTAAACTGGAATGCATCTCGGATAAACCATGATACATAAAAAAAAAAAACCATAGAAAACATAGATATCCATCAACATAGCATAATCCATAAGAAAATCCAGGGGACACAACATGTAGAGCCACAAAATGTATATAAGATATATATATATATATATATATATATATACAAAAAATGTATGTGTCTGAGTACAAAAAATAGTATCTCTGACCCATAAGTCAACCCAAAAAGATACAAATATACAAGTAGAAAAAAATAGGGGAAGCATCCTCCGGGTGCTTTCCCCATATACAATAGGACTCTAGGGTAGTGCTCCCCCAAGTGGGGCACCTGGACCCACTGCCACTCTAGGTACCAATACTGGAGCCGCCGTCAAAATGGAGATAGCAACCCGACGTAAAACCAACTGATAGCTGCTCTCCCGACCCATCAAGGTCTCCAAGCACACATCCTCAAGGTCATTCAAAAAACCTTAGGTAGGTATCCCCTAGTTCAAGTGGTCCACTCGACCCCATGCATCCTCTAAAGAATCTACCTACTCGGTTAGCTCGGCAACACGAGTGTTTGCCACATCAGCACGAGCTCGCTTAGGAGTAGTCTTGGCAGCAGTCGAGATACTACCCTCCCCCAAAGGTCCGGCCTCTCCTCCTGGTGCTCCACCCAAAGGTTTCACAAGAGCTCCTCCCTGTCCCTCGTGAGCTCCTCGAGGCCCCCGAATCGGATGGTGTCCCACCAACCGAGCGATAGGACGACTGAACTCCCAAACATCTCCGAGAGTAACCAAGACTATGTTACTATCATCATAATACACATATAAAACATAAATACTCAAGTAAATGTAGAAAACACAAAAACATACATGTTGGCCCCCAAGTGTACTGGCAGGAAGATCCATGTCTGGATCTCCTCGGAAGTCCATACTCACATAAGGGAATGGAAGGAACATCTCAGGATTGGCCTCAAACCAAGCATCCATGGTGGCGTTCCAATAAAGCCCCACCCTGCCTCCACCTCTTCGAGGCATCTCAGGGGCCCACCTCCTGATGTGAGGCTCGTATGGCCCCCCAGTTTGCACTACCACCGTAGGTCTCTGCAGCATTACCTGCTCATACATCATGCTCCATAGGATGCTGGCATAACTAAACAACTTCAATCCATCCTGGACCTTCAAAAGTTGTTCCAGCATCGTGTTGTAATAGAAACGGGAAAATTAAAAAGCGTTCTCAGACCTTAGCCAGTGCAAGACACCGATCTGCGGACCCGATGCCCGATGAGGTGCAGACAACCCTACTAGTCGCACAATTTCCGCTAGAGCACACTGCTCAGCCAAGTCTGTCACTGTATAAATTGCTATATACCCTTCCGAAAGGGGCGCCCCACCACAATGGCTTACTGAGAATATCTCAAGATCGACTCTCCTAGAAGGAATTTGATACCGAAGCCCCTCACCCTGAGGCATAAGTCAGGTCACAAAATAGATATCCATCTCAGGACGAATAACAAGGTCACACCTACGCAACACCATCACCTTGCACCGCATGTTCCAACATTAGACGAGGTAGCAGAAAATACGATCCTAAGATCATAGCAGGTCATTCTCCATGAACTTTAGAATACCCCAGTGCACCAAATTTTGGCACGCATGAACATCAACAACTAAGGCATTAAGGGCATCAGGCCAATCCCTCTCCCTCCACAAGATCCTGTCATCAAAATAGGAACACATCAACCACACTGAAAACACTAAAAAATGGAAAATTTTCCCAAAATTTTGGAAAAAAGAAGCTTCTACTCTCCATGCGCCTGTTCCTCAGAGAGGCGTGAGCAGAGTGCGTATATCCTTCTCATAGATTCACCAAAGGCACGTCTAAATCTAGGCCAGGTGTGCTAAATGCACACAAAACCTTATTTTTGTGCACAAGGTGTGCACCTGTACCTTGATCGCTTACAGAGTCAAGTTAAAAAATAGCTTAGGATCTGTACAAACCCATCTTGTACGGACCCTGGAAGTAACACACTGAAATAATTAAAGTGCAGGACATCATGGAGTCTACCTGACTCAAAAATCACTAATCCCGAGTGCTCTGGCTGACCACAATGGCAAGAACTGCTTTGAAAAATCATCTGAGCTCTGAACACTCAAATGACACAAATAAACTGAATTGAGCCATATTCTCCTATATGTCACCCTTTTTAGAAACTTTGGAGGACCATAATGAGAGCTCATAAGGCCCAATTACCAGACCGAAAGCAACACTGTGATTAGCACTCCATAACGCCCAAGGGTGGTGCCACACATTGGCACCCCTGAAAAACAATTTTTCACTGTCGGGATGTATGTCCTCTCTCACCTTATTTTTTAATGCACATGTCTTTCAAATAATATTTTAATAAGGAAGATGTTTTCATTTGGGGTATTTGTTTTTGCAGGTAGTTTGCAAACTATCCATTGCTCCATCAACTGAAATTTCTAGAGAAGGTATCATTCTACCCTCAGCATGATAGAGTCCAAGAAAAACTCTGCATATCCTGACATCATTTCTCCATTAGAAATAAATCATAGGTTCCAAACACTGAAACATGTTTATCATCCCCTCACCTTGCACATGATAAACATACTCGTTGGTTGGTAGAGCCTCCCCTCCATAGCGCCCGTCACCCACAGTAGACCATATCTCAAAAAAATTGTGATGCCATGGTCATACCACTTTAGTCCGAGAAGCACCTCATGCCCATTCACCTGCCATGCATCGGGTCAAGTTTTACCACATCGAAATAAAAACCCTTTCCCGGATGACAAGGTTTTTCAAGCAGATCTAAATCGTACTACCGTGCCTCTCATTTGGCCTACCATATGGCCATCAGTGTAGCCCATCTGTGACATTTTCCATCTGCTTCATCAACCCCACACATGATACCAACAAATGGGGCCCCCACCCTCAGCAAAAAAACCTTCCTCACATCATTAGTGAGCAAACACTTTCATGTTTTGGGGCACCCGTCTCTGTGTTGTGTACAAACCAAACCCCATGATTTTATTCTTTTGGTAAGTGTACAAAGACCACAAATGGTGCATTATGTCCCCCACCCACCCATTCATTTTTTCTCCCATGGAAGGAGTCCCTTGTCACCCTTGGTCAAATTATTACACCCTTACACATAAGTCACCATGACATTCATAAATAATATATACCCACCCTAGATGTCCTACTAATTCCAGGGATTTACCCATTAGAAATAGTTATGATTTCCCCCAAGCTGCTTTTTCTACTCTGACCTTGGGCCACTGAATCCCCATCATCATTTTTCAGTCTGCCCTCGTCATAATGACTATGTTAAACCTATCAAATCTAGAATCTTGATCCCCTGCATTAGTGACTCTCTCGTTCGGTTAAGGCTTCCTTTTTTTCAACATCAACACCTATTTTCCAAAAAGGAAGTTGTACCTTGGACTGTCCCTCTCCACAAAAAGGACATCCTCGGGTGGCACTGTGGGAGACATCATTGCCCACAAATGTCACTAATCCTCTTGACATTTGACTACAACACAAGCTTTCATGTCAAGATGGTATCGTACCTTACAAGCATTGCACTTTGATCAAATTCATCAAAGACCCATGCCTTTATAAGTGTCTCTTTCCACAATGCTTACATGGGAAGGTCCCAACCATCACCTATGCGTACAATGAGCATTGATATGGAATATCAAGATCTACGTATATGGATATTGTTAGGGTCCTATAATAATAGGGATCATAATTTTGAATTGACTATGATTAAGTGTTGTAATATTGTACATACTTTTGCTTTCTGCAAATGTTTTCCCATATTAAAAATTAAAAGAGGGTATGTCCTAAAACAAAAATAAAAGGACTAAAAGAAAAAGATCAAAAAGGAAGATAAAGTATGAACCCCACAAAAAGAAACAAAATAGATCATGAAAGTGTTGCACACTCAAATTTCACTACTCTCAGCTTAGTTAACTTAATGCAAATAAAACTGTGTGTAGCTTGTCCAAAATTCCGCAATTCATGATGTTCATACAGTTTAATATTGACTCGTTCATTTTTTAAAATTTCATGCAATGATAGTTAGTGAATAAAGATCTAGCAGAACCATTTAATCTTGGTAGATCAGTAGTTCGGTAGAGAATTAAAATGAGCTCATCATTTTAATTTGAACCATTGGATGTTATAAGGTTAGAAATAGGTTATTTTTCTTATCAAAAGAAAATAAAAGGGTCAGCGAGCTCAAATGCACCCAATAAATGAATTAAAAAATGTTATGGTAAATAAAGGGTAGGTAGATTACTTTCACAAGTAATGGAAAGCATCCATTGGTTCATCTCATATCACTAATATCCTCCTAAATCCTCTTACCCTTGCTAAAAACCCTATTATCATTCTTAAAATTCATTTTCCCTTGTAAAAAGTCCCTTTCCTTTTGAAAATAGCCCTTTCCCCTTATTCTAACCCTTTCCCCTTCTTTAACACCTTTTTCCCTTCTTAAAAACCCCTTTCCCTAGTTAAAAAACACATTTCCCTTTGAAATTTAATTTCCCCTTTACTAACTCCCCTTTTCAATAAAAAAAACATAAAAAACCCACTTATCTAAAGTTTTTTGTTTAAAGTATATCGGGCCCCACTGCGAAAACTATCCTCGACATCCTTTTAAACACCTATTCCTAATGTATTTTTTAACATCCCGCCATTATATAGTTTACAACCCCATTTAATCATTTTAGCATATAATATATATATATATATATATATATATATATATATATATATATATATATATATATATATATATATATATATATATATATATATTATATATCCCCCGCTTTTTATTACATTAATATCTCGCATATATGATCCTAGATCCCACTTTTTAATTAATCCCATATTACATTCCCTAACCCATTGCATATATAAAATCCCCTCCCACAAAAATTTAAACCCCTCCACTATATTTAACCCAACCAAATTATATTAAAATCCCTTCACATAAGTCACCCTGAGTCCCACCTATCATAACTCATCACTTCTATCGATCACCTGATCATTGCCGATTAGATCCAATGGCCAATAGGAAGTTTTGCACCCTTGAAAGTCCAAAGTTTAAAGCTGAGGGGGGGTGAAAAATGGGTGTGTTAGTCATCAGTAATTTTTGCCTTTGTTGATGACTAAATGATTATCCCAAGATTTCTAAAAACAAGATTCATAAACATTGTGAGTTCTAGAAATCTCACTGCCTTCATTATCCTCAAGATATTTTTTCACTATTTCGTCATTCCATAATGTCTAGCTTTGCTTACTAGTCCCAGAAAACCCATTAGAGGATTATGTCACTCTTTCTGTCTATAGGTATTCAGCTTTGGCCCAAATCCTTTGTTTTTTTTTTCCTAGAAACCCCCACTGCTACCTAAGCATACCAATCAAACAGCTTTGTTGTGTCTCCCAAAATACTCCCAAACACTGAGGGTCTAAAACAATCTCTGTAGGATCTTAAATAAATCAACTACATTTTATTTTGGATCTTCAATACATTTGTTTATCATAAACTCTATCTTACACTTGATGATCCCAAATTCTAGGTCTTAGTCCAAAAGCCAAGTCCAAGAAAACTTCCACTAGGTCACCTAGGGTTTCACAAAGTCATAGGGTGGATTTGGTATCCTAACAACTCTTGTTTTTCTGTGTGAAGAAGATGCATTCAAAAAAATAAAGGAAAAGGTGACTTTGTCTAAAACTCATCAAAGAGGTCATTCAAAGAAGCCGTTTTCGCCTAAAGGACAAATCTTGCAGGGGGACAACTACCCCTTGCTCACATTTCTGCAAAGGGAACAAATGGCCATAAGCCTGGAAAAAAGTAAGGTAATGAGAAAATCATCACAAAAAGATCATTAACAGCAAAGAGAAAGTAGAAAGCATATGTTTGAAGAGAATCAAGGTTTTTGATATTTTTGACCAAGAAAGGAATCAGTACTAGGGTTGCAAGGGCAAAGGTCACCTCAAACTCCATCAAGTGCACATTGAAGACTTTTAGGAATGATAAATGAATTTTGATAAGTTTCAGAGAACTTAGGAGAGAACACTATTTACTTTTCTCTAAGTAGCCCTAAAACCTAGAAGTTTGGGGAGATGGACAAAAATGGTGAAATGATGACAAAGAGCCTCCTTCATAACAGGAGATGGCTTCAAAGGGTTTCAAGTTGTCCTGTAGGGTTTGGAAAAGAGGCACTAATTCCACCTCATCAAAAGGTAAAATCAGAGGTCTTAAAGGGATCAAAGGAGGCAAACATAAACCCCAATACTCCACTACACCAAAGGAAGAAAGATGATCAAGAGTATAAAAAAAAAGAGCCAGAAATACTAGTGCAAGGTTTTGGCTTCTCAAAAGAACAGTCAGAAGGATTTTTAAATGGTCAAAGGGGGCAAGCATGAGGTAAAAATTCCTAAAGAGTTAATTATGATAAGCATGGTTTTCACTATTGAAGAAGAAAGGTGTTAAATTCCAAAATACAGTGATCAAAGGCAGAAGTTGTGTAGGCACCTGCAAGAACAGAAGTGGCCAATGGAAAGACACAAAAAAAAAAGTTTAAATTACTCACCTCCCCTCACCTAAGAATTAGCACTAGCAAATTGATCAAAAGAAAAAATCTGTAATCGGTTTAAAAGAGAAGAGAGAGCCTCCAACAAAGTTTCCTTATCAAACAAATATTCTGCAAAAGATGGCTAAACATAAATGAAACTTCTGCAAGACTGAAAAAAGTGTTTCCCTACATGAACATTGATAAGGTCAAAGAAAAAATGTTTCAAATAATGGTGGCACATCTAAAGACCAAACTGTTGTTGATGATTACTGCTAGGGTTTTTTTCCAATAGGATTTTTTTCTCACTGTTTCACAGAGAAAGCATGATATAATGTAAATAAGAGGAAAAAAATGTCAAATTGATCCCAATTTTGCTATTTGCAAGGTTTTAGCATTATAAAGAAGGTTCATTTTCCAGAATGGGTAAAGAGCACATGTTTGAGCTTGATAAAAGCTTTGTTAGTACAAGAAGAACATCAAAATGCTTCTAGCAAGGCAAAAATCATATTTTTTGAGACTCTACCACCTACAAGACCAGAAAAGGCCAAAAAGATAGTAAAATGGGGAAGAGAAATAAGCTTTGGGAAAGTGATTTTTGTCACAAAATTATTTTTCAAAAAAGGGGTATAAAAGCCTCATATCCCTCTTTCCTTAACTCATAAATGTCTTTGTAAAAGATGGAGAGCCATTGAAGAAGTTTTTAGGGTTTTCTGTGCAACTTTGGAAACAAATTTCACGCACTGCTCACCAACGGAGGCGCTACGCACCTGGCCGTCGGTGCTGTGCACGGAGGGGGAAATCACAGTGTTAATTTACACTGCGCTGCATATCGGGAGGGCAGCACTATGCACCTGTGAAGGCACTGCGCATAGGCCCAAACCAAACCGACTCACCCACTGAGAAGCCTCTTGCACTACGCACAGAGCATAATTGGTCAAATTTGCTCAGAAAGTGGCCAAAATCCAATTTTTGCCTCCAAGCTCCTCCAAAGGGTTAAAAAAGGTTGGTGGCCCCTCTTCTCACCCTTCCAAGTTTTTCTCTTGCATGCATAATCCAAATAGAAGTTCAAAATCCTAAAAACTTGGCCAAACCCTAATCTTCATGCCAATCAAGCATTTGACCTTCTAGAGAAAGAAATACCATTTTGAAGTTGTCATTAGCTTAAAGAAACTCAAATACAAGGAAACCTCCTCCTAAAAATTCTGAAAAGCACTCCTTGATCAATCCATTTTGCCCTCATTTGCTAAAAATTTCCCTCACATCACACATATGCCCTCCCTAGACCTAAAGCTTTCACCAAGGTAAAAACCATTATGTTCTAAGATACACAAAGAAGTGAGCACTTGGATGAAGACAGGGAGGGTGATGATACACATAAATCACTCCCAAAGTACATAAAGAGGTATTGCTGATAAGAAAAGATGAAAGCCAAGAAAATAGTGAAGACAATGATCGGGGTGACATTCAGCAAAGAAAATAAACATGACAGTCAAGAGGTAAATGTTCCTAAACATGAAAATAAGCCTAGTCAAAGTGAAAGTAGTGACAAAATGGATGAAAATATTGAACATGAAGAAAAAGAAGGTGAAAATAAAGACATAGTAGGTCAAGAAAAGGAAACCAGCAAGACAAAAATAGGGTTTGATGAAGGAGACAGTGATAAAGGAATGCCACTGAGAGGACATCAATGGAGTATAAGGCCAAAGTGAAGCAAATGCAAAGGTTGATGATAAAATCCAAGGCCAAGGTAACAGTTCTAAAGATAGCAAAAGGGTGACAATGATGAAAGTGTTGAACGTAGCAGTAAAGCTCACTGCTCTCCCAATGGACAAGATGATGATTCAAAAAGTGATGGGAGATCTAGCAGTAATGGTAATGATAGAGTTTGAAGAAGGAGGCATTAATACAGAGGATGACCATGATAGTATAGCAAGTAAAAGACAAGGCAGCTAAGAAGACAGTCATGACATTAGTCATCTTCCGAAGGATAAATGAACATACCCTTTTTATGGAAATTTGAGAACTCAAAGAAGTTAAATACCAAGAAAAACTTAGAAACATGGCTCAAGATTTTCCACATGCTTCTCAAACCCCTTGAGGAACTTTTCCCCCAAATTTAGGGAAATTCTAAGAAATTTTTGTCTTTTTGAAATTTTGAGCCCTCTGTGCGCAACACCCTAGGCACTACACACAAATTGGTGCATCATAAACTCACAAATTTTTCATTTTTTTATTCCTCACATCACCAGCATACTTTTCACCAAATTTCAGATCATTTGGAGCATTTTTGACCCCCCAAAAGGTCAAAAAACATCAAAATTTTGACCTTTCTACCTCATTTTCAGACCAGGTGCTGCGCACATAGAAGTGTTGGGAAAATTGGTTTTTGAAAAGGTAAATGGATTCCACTCAGAAAAAATAAAGCGTTTTTGTAAATTATACTCATTGCGCTTTTCCAACGAGCCATCACGGGACCAAATCCAGTGTCAGGAAGGGGTCCAAAACTCACCTACAAGAGACCCTATTTTCTGCTGAAGTGGCACTACACACAGAGGCTACCTAGTGTGTTTTGGATCAAATGTCAAAAAAACACACTCATTTATTGCAAATAGATATTTTTGAGTTTTTTGAGGAAAATTACTCTAGAATTAGGTGCAAATAGTTATTTTGGCATTTATTTCTTAGGATATTATGTGCCTTGGGCCCTACATGGTCTCTTGACCATAAATGACATTTATGATTATATTTTACATTTTCCTACCACATTTAGGGTTTTAGTCCTGATTTTCTCCATAAATAGAGCATGAGGACCCTATGTATTTTGTTGGCATTTGATGAGCTTGAAGAGCAATATACATGGTTTTATGAGCTTGGAGAAGAAATTGGTTTTGTGAAGTGGATGAATGGCTTGTTTGGATTGATGATGGAGAAGCTTGTTTGTAGGATTCAATAACTTTGTGAATAGTGATGTATTCTTAACTTGTTAATTTTTTTATGTTCTCACTTTGTTTCTTTCTTCTTGGCTTCTATAAATCAGAAAACTATAGGTTGAGACATGTTCTTTGAGGCACCTCAGTCCTCTTGTGTGTTATAGCTTTGATGTTTTCCTCTTTTGGCCATCTTAATGAATTCTTGATTTCTCCTTAGGTCCACCAAATTTTTTTTTTTTTTCATGTATGGTTAGTATACTAGCTTACAAGTATGATTTGTGGTATTCCCTGCTTATTTGAAGCTTTCAAAACCCTATCTTGAAGCCTTTCTTTGGAATATTGATTGTTAGGTTAAGCCAAAGAGATATCGTTCGATATTTCCCTTTTTCCATACTTACCAAATTTATTTAGAGCTCCCAATAGCTTGAAATATGATCTTTAGGAGTTCCCTCTTCATAAATTGAGTTATTTGTTTTATCTTATATGTTTTTCCCAATATTTAAAGGTGAATTTCTAAAGTTAGAAGCTCGTATGTTTTCTGTGTTTCACTGGAATGTTTATCTTGGATGTTTATTAGTTTAATTATTGTTCATTGAGCTTAATGGTTTGCCCTACCTCATGAGCTGTAACTTTTAAACTATATATGTTTAGGACCTCTTAGTTTTTTCCCAAATTTGATGTTCACTACACCTCATACATCCCCTTAAGGATCCATTAACCTTGCTAAATTGGCCCTAAAAGACAATATGTTTCATCATTTAGAAACTCTTGACTTCATTTGACCCCATAGCCCAATGGCTTTGACAGACTCTCACTCCACCTATTCCACTTGACCATCTTACACAACCAAAAAAATCAACAAAACCTACACTTAACAAGTAGCCTAAAATCAGAACCCTAGAGAAAAAATAATACATCCTTTTCACCCAATAGAGAGATCCCTCTCTTAGTCCAGGAAGGATAGGTCATCGAAATCTAAATACTGGTTCCATGTTGCCCTGTCATTTGGTCTACCAATCTGACAAATCATGGGACACTAATGTTCTGGCGATCACGGTGGGACCTTCTGAGTCAGGGACAAACTAAGCATCCCTTAGGACTTTAGAAACCTTTGTTAAATCATATAGAACTCAACTGATAGCCAAGAGTAGATTCTGTTTGTTTCAACATCTTCGAAAAATTATGATTCAACCATAGGACACCCTTACAAACCCTATAACTATAAAAATAAAAACTTAGAAAACCCCAAAACATCCCTAAATTGGTTTTTGTCAGTTATTGGCATTGGACCATAAACATACATCCTTAAAAAACAGAAAAAATATCCACTTGGCGACTCCACTAGCCTCCAGTAGGCCTATTACTCCATTAGTCCTCATAAACTCCCCTGGGAATGCATTAATCAATCCCAATCATGTTGATGGTGGACAACAAAGTTGAAATCTTCCACCTGGATACTCCATAACCCTCAATATACCTAACGACTCCACTGGTAGAGAAAGATAGACTAGCTAAAAAGATATAGTGACCCTTTATGATTTAAAAACATGGATCCAAGGATACAAAGGAGATATGCTCTGATGAACAGAGATCATATCCCTGGATTCCCACAAAAAATGCCTCAGATAAATTGGATGAAAAACCTACCTATATTTCAAGATGAAAAATGTGATGATCCCTTGCTACATATCATCAAATTTCATATACATGTATGGAGGTTAAAGGTTGAATGACATGAAGTCTGCCTCATGAAAATGTTTATGGAAACATTAGAAGGTACGACAAGAGAATGGTATGAATGGATGAAGCCTGGTAGTTTGCTTTCCTTAAAATATCTCCACAAGATATTTTGTGATCATTATAAAGAAAATTATCCATCTCTATCATTAGCTGAAAATTGTTGTGATCAATCCAAATACCTCATACAATAACTTGCAAACATTGATGAAGATTTAGGAAATTGGCATCCTGAGGATCTATTAGAATCCATTCATCAATTTCATTCTCAAGATAGCTATCATGACAGACTACAAGAGTAGGTTGAGGAAGAGATAAATCAAGGAATAGAAGGAAACCCACAAGATCTCTATGAAAGCACAAGTGATGATTCACCATCTCTTCTAGGTGAGGCTCAAGACAACATTCAGCCTCAAAATCAACCTTCACAAGAGAGAGAGAATTTTTGTTCTTCTATCAAAATAGAGAGAAAAATTTCACCTCTTTTAACTGAAGAGGAAATAAATCAAATGCTAAACATGCAGCCAACCTCTAAGCCTTTATGTGAAAACAAAATTTCTATTAATTCTCCTACCAATCCCATCTACCATACATAAAAAAGTGAACTTGTAGATCAATTCAAATAAAAACAAATTGGCAATCCAATATGTTTGATTGATGATGTTACTTATGTTGATAATTTTCCAAAGTTTGATTAGTCTGATGATGATGTCCTCCAAACAGAAACTGACCTTGTAGAGCAATCAATAGTTGATTTGTGGGATGAAATTCACTATCATCAGCTTGAAAAAAGTAAGCAGCCAACACAGTTCACCTATGATAATGATGAGGAAAGCCTTGCGAGTTTACAAGAAAGTGAGGAGTCTCTGACTCTTTGATCTGTTTCACTTCAATCCATCAGAAATAACTTTCATGTAATTGGAAATCAACATTCTTTAAGTTTTGATGTTGAGGTTGAGGAGGATGATGAACTTCTTGAGCAAGTTTTTAATGAGAAGCCTTTTCCTGAAATGGTTGAGGAAATCATTTGGGACATGGAATCCTCCTTAACTCCATATTTGCAGCCACCAACTTCCTTTGAATTACAAATTTCAGATGAAGGCATGGAAATTAATGATCACAAGAAAGTTGTTGCACTTCTTTCTCAAGAGGATTTGTTGCCAAGGGATGCTCCTACTCATCAACATGGGTGTTTTCACACAGAGCTCAACTCACTCTATCAAAGCACATCAAGTTTTTTAGAGGATAAAATTTCCACATATGATGAATCTACTAGTTGAGAAGATCATGAGGAAGATGTGGAGTTTCTTTCCCAAAAGAGTCCCAAGCATAGCCAAGTGGAAGAAGGAATAGTCCTGAATGAAGCTTATGTCTCAAATCCTCTAGATCAGGTATTATTCCAAGATCTATTTGTTCTTTTCCTTGAGAAATCTAAAGGAGGAGTTTTTTATTCCAAGAACAGTCTGTTGCAAAGTGTGAGAAAAATTTTAAGCATTACTGCCTGAAAACAAGTGAGGTGGAAGTGGCTTTTTAATTTTTTCAGCACCCTCAAAGAGTTGAACCAAGATCCCTCATGCCCTCATGCAATCATCTGCTTAATTGGTTGTTTTGGAAAAGCGAGTTCACCAAATGAATGTATATCATGTATAGGTTAGATTAGGATGGGTAGGTATGAAAAATAAACTCAACCTTGTGAGCATATTTTTAGTTCTATATTGTCTATAAAAGATGAAAAAACACAAAAACAGAGAAAGGTAGAAAAAGAGGGAAAATTTAAAGAAGAGGTACAACTCCATACCCCAAAAATAGTACTATTGAAAGTGAGCAACCTTAAATGCCATTGCTAGTTCATAAAGAAGTCTTGTTTCATTCACCTAGCCTAATCATGGGTGAAACATGTTTTAAATTTATTGTTGATAAGTTAGTGAAAGACAGTGGGTCAAATTATTCAAGCTTGAATTGTCAAAATAATAGATTAGGTAGAAAGGTACCGGTTCCACATGCTTAAAACAAAACCAAAGAGAAAAATAGGGATGAGTAGCAAACAATGTATCCTAGCCTTGATTTTTTCTAGTCTTATTTGGTACAAAAATAACATTTGTGTGCAGCTTGTTTTTATGCCACAAACACATGGTAAATCAGAATGTCTAATCCTGATTTATCCATGTTTTCAATTTCATGTTTATAGCATAGTGAATAAATCCTATCAGACAGTTTAACCTTGACAGTTGAATAGTATAAGTAGAGAATCAAAGGAGTTCATTAGCATAATCTGAGCTCCGGGAAGAAATAAGGTAGAAGTAGATAGTTTATTTTTTATTTCAAAATAAAAATGTCAAGGTTGCTAGTCCAAATGCACCTAAAGAAGAAAAAATGTTAGGCAATCAGGTTGGGTAGGTAGATATGAAGTTGAGCTAATCATGTCTTTCATATTGTTCAGATCATAGCTTCAAGCAAACACCAACAAATGAAAAGAGGTAAAACTCTGCCCAATGGATGAGGCACTGGTTTCCATAAAGCCAAAGATCTAAAGTTCTGGACAACTCCTAAAAAGGAGCTGCCCTCCCCAAGTGGAGCCACTATTAGTGATCAGTAAATTTTTCCTTTGTTGATGACTAAATTATTATCCCAATATTTCTAGAAAAAAGGTTCA
Source organism: Pinus albicaulis (assembly GCA_034641835.2). Lineage (NCBI taxonomy): Eukaryota > Viridiplantae > Streptophyta > Pinopsida > Pinales > Pinaceae > Pinus > Pinus albicaulis. The sequence continues at coordinate 395,891,158 of CM076583.1, read as the reverse complement.
TAAACATTATGAGTTCTAGAAATCTTCCTGCCTTCATTATCCTCAAGATAATTTTTCACTATTTCAGCATTCCATAATGTCTAGCTTTGCTCACCAGTCCCAAAAACCCCATTAGAGGCTTATGTCACTCTTTCTGTCTATAGGTATTCACCTTTGGCCCAAATCCTTTGTTTTGTTTTTCCTGGGAGCCCCTATTACTACCTAAGACCACCAATCAAACAATTTTGTTGTGTCTCCCAAAATACTCCTAAACACTGATGGTCTCAAACCATCTTTATAGGCTCTAAAATAAATCAAGTACATTGGATTTTGGATCTTCAATGCATTAGTTTATCATAAAATCTATCTTACACTTGATGATCCCAAATTCTAGGTTTTAGTCCAAAATCCAAGTCCAAGAAAGATTCCACTAGGTCACCTAGGGTTTCGCAAAGTCATATTGTGGATTTGGTATCCTAACAACTCATTTTTTTCTGCGTGAAGAAGCTGCATTCAAAAAAATAAAGGGAAAGGTGACTTTGTCCAAAACTCATCGAAGAGGTCATTCAAAGATGGATTTTTGGCCTAAAGCACAAATCTTATAGGGGGATAGCTACCCCTTGCTCACATTTCTACAAAGGGAACAAATGGCCATTAGTTGCCAAAAGGTAAGGTAATGAGAAAATCATCACAAAAAGATCATTAACAGTAAAGAGAAAGCAACAAACATAAGTTTGAAGCGAATCAGGGTTTTTGACTATTTTGACCAATCAAGGAATCAATACTAGGGCTACAAGGGCAAAGGCCACCTCAAACTCCATCAAGTGCACATTGAAGAATTTTAGGAATGATAAATGAATTTTGATAAGTTTCAGAGAACTTAGGAGACAACACTATTTAATTTTGTCTAAGAAGCCCTAAAACCTAGAAGTTTGGGGAGATGGACAAAAATGGTCAAATGATGACAAAGAGCCTCCTTCATAACATCAGATGGCTTCAAAGGGTTTCAAGCTGTCCTCTAGGGTTTGGCAAAGAGGCACTAATTCCACCTCATCAAAAGGTAAAATCACAGGTCTTAAATGGATCAAAGGAGGTAGATATAAACACCAATACTCCACTACACCAAAGGAAGAAAGATGATGAAGAGTATAAGAAAAAGAGCCAAAAATACCAGTGCAAGGGTTTGGCTTCTCAAAAAAATAGTCAAAAGGATTTTAAAATGGTCAAATGGGGTAAGCATGAGGTCAAAATGCCTAAAGAGTTAATTATGATAAGCATGGTTTTCACTATTGAAGAAGAAAGGTGTTAAACTGCAAAAGCCAATGACGAAAGGAGGAATTTGTGTAGGCACCTGCAAGAATAGAAGTGGCCAATGGAAAGACACAAAAAAAAAGGTTTAAATTACTCACCTCCCCTCACCTAAGAATTAGCACTGGCAAAATGATCAAAAGAACAAATCTGTAATTGGTTTAAAAAAGTAGAGAGAGCCTCCAACAAAGTTTACTTATCCAAAAAATATTCTGCAAAAGATGGCTAAACATAAATGACACTTCTACAGGACTGTCAAAAGTGTTTCCCTAAAGGAATATTTATAAGGTCAAATAAAAAATGTTTCAAATGATGGTGACACATCTGACGACCAAACTGCTGCTGATGATTACTGCTAGGGGTTTTTTTCAACAGTAGGTTTTTCTCATAGTTTCACAGAGAAAACATGACATAATGTAAATCAGAGGAAAAGCATGTCAAATTGATCCCCAATTTTCTATTTGCAAGTGTTAAACATCATAAAGAAGGTTCATTTTCAGAAATTGGTAAAGAACACATTTTTGAGCTTGATGAAAGGTTTTATAGTACAAGAAGAACATCAAAATGCTTCCAGCAAGGAAAAAATCATATTTTTTGAGACTCTGCGACCTATAGGACCAAAAAAGGCCAAAAATACAATAAAATGGGGAAGGGAAATAAACTCTGGGAAAGAGAGTTTTGTCACAAAATTATTTTTCAAAAAAATGGTATAAAAGCCTCATATCCCTCTTTCCTCAACTCATTAATGTCTCTGTAAAAGGAGAGCCATTGAATAAGTTTTTAGGGTTTTTTGTGCAACTTTGGCAAATTTTTTCAAGCGCTGCGCACCGACAGAAGTGCTATGCACCTGGTCGTCGGCACTGTGCATGAAGGGGGCATCTGCAGTGTTAATTTACACTGCGGTGTGTAGCAGTATGACGGTGCTACGCACTTGTGAAGGTGCTGCGCACAAGCCCAAACCCACCCGACTCACGCACAGAGAAGCCTTTGCAGCTATGCACAGAGCATAATTGGTCAAATTTTCTCAGAAAGTGGCCAAAATCCAATTTTTGCCTCCAAGCTCCTGTAAAGGGTTAAACAAGGTTGGTGGCCCCTCTTCTCACCCTTCCAAGTTTTTCTCTTACATGCATAATCCAATGAGAAGTTCTAAAACATAAAAAAATTTCCAAACCCTAATATTCATGCTAATCAAGAATTTGACCTTCTAGAGAAAGAAATACCATTTTGAATTTTTCATTAGCTTAAAGACACTCAAATACAAGAAAACCTCCTCCTAAAAATTCTGAAAAGCACTCCTTGATCACTCCATTTTTCCATCATTTGCTTAAAACTGCCCTCACATCACACATCTGCCCTCCCTAAACCTATAGTTTTCACCAAGCTAAAAACCATTCTATTCTAAGATACACAAAGCAGTGAACACTTGGATGAAGATAGGGAGGGTGATGATATACATAAATCACTCCCAAAGTACAGAAAGAGGTATTGCTGATAAGAAAATATGAAATCCAAGAAAATAGTGAAGACAATGATGGGGGTGACAGTTAGCAAAGAGAATAAACATGACACTCAAGAGGAAAATGTGCTTAAACATGAAAATAAGCCTAGTCAAAGTGAAATCAGTGACAAAATGGATGAAAATATTGAACATGAAGAAAAAAAATATAGAAATAGCAGATCAAGAAGAGGAAACCAGCAAGGTACAAATAGGGTTTGATGAAGGAGAAAATGAAAAAAGAATGCCATTGAGAGGACATCAATGGAGTATAAGGCCAAAGTGAAGCAGATGCAAATGCTGATGATAATCTCCAAGACCAAGGTAATACTACTAAAGATAGCAAAAGGGTGACAATGATGAAAGTGTTGAAGGGAGCAGTAAAGCTCACTACTCTCCCAATGGACAAGATAATTATGCACAAAGTGATGGGAGATCTATCAGTAATGGTAATGACAGAGTTTGAAGAAGGAGGCATTATTACAGAGGATGACCATGATAGTACAACAAGTAAAAGACAAGGCAGCAGAGAAGACAATCATGACATTAGTCATCTTCCTAAGGATAAATGAAGATACCCTTTTCATGGAAATTTGAGCACTCAAAGAAGGTAAAGACAAAGAAAAACTTAGAGACATGGCTCAATATTTTCCACAAGCTTCTAAAACCCCTTAAGGAACTTTTCCACCAAATTTAAGGAAATTCTGAGAAATTTTTGTCTTTTTGAAATTTTGAGCCCTTTGTGCGTAACACCCTAGGCACTACGCACAAAATTGGTGAATCCTCAGCTCACAAATTTCGCATTTTTGGATTCCTCACATCACGAGTAGTATTCTCACCAAATTTCAGATCATTTGGAGCATTTTTGACCCCGTAAAAGGTCGAACAACATCAAAATTTTGACCTGTCTGCCTCATTTTCAGACCTGGCACTGCACACAGAGAAGTGTTGGAAACATTGGTTTTTGAATAGGTAAATGACATCCAATTATCACAACTCAAGAATTTCTGGAAAGTGCACTCATCAGGCTTTCCAATGAGCCATCACGGAGCCAAATCCGGTGTTAGGAAGGGGTCCAAACCTCAGCTACAAGAGACCCTATTTTCTGTTGAAGTGGTGCTACACACAGAGGCTGCCTAGTGTGTTTTGGACCAAAAGTCAACAAAACACACTCATTTATTGCAAATATATATTTTTGTGTTTTTTGAGGCAAATTACTCTAGAATTAGGTGCAAATATTTATTTTGGCATTTATTTCTTAGGATATTATATTCCTTGGGCCTTGCATGGTCTTTTGGCCATAAATGACATTTATGATTATATTTGACATTTTCCTACCAGATTTATGGTTATATTCCTCATTTTCTCCATAAGTAGAGCATGAGGCCGCTATGTATTTTTTTGGCACTTGAAGAGCTTGAAGAGAAATATGCATGGTTTTATGAGCTTGGAGAAGAAACTGGTTTTGTGAAGTGGATGAATGGCTTGTTTGACTTTATGATGGAGATGCTTTTTTGCAGGATTCCATAGCTTGGTGAATGGTGATGTCTTCTTAACTTGTTAATGTTTTCTTGTTCTCATTTTGTTTCATTATTCTTGGCTGCTATAAATTAGAAAATTATTGGTTGAGACATGTTCTTTGAGGCACCTCAGTCCTCCTGTTTGTTATAGCCTTGATGTTTTCCTTTTTTGGCCATCTTAAGGAATTTTTGATTCCTCCTTAGGTCCACCAAAAATTGTTTTTGTTTCATGTATGGTTAGTATGCTAGCTTACAAGTATGATTCATGGTATCCTATTCTTATTTGAAGCTTTCAAAACCCTATCTTGAAGCCTTTCTGTGGAATATTGATTGTTAGGTTAAGTCAAAGAGGTCTTGTTCGATCTTGCCCTTTGTCCATGCTTACCAACTTGTTTCAGAGTTCCCAATAGCTTGAAATATGATGTTTAGGAGTTCCCTCTTCATAAATTGATTTATTTGTTTGATCTTATATGTTTTTTCCGAAAATCCGAAGGTGAATTTCTAAAGTTAGAAGCTCTTATGCTTTCTATGTTTCATTGGAATGTTTATCTTGGATGTTTATCAGTTTAAGTATTGTTCATTGAGCTTAATGGTTTTCCCTACCTCATGAGTTGTAACTTTTAAACTATATATGTTTAAGACCTCTTAGTTTTTTCCCAAATTTGATGTTCACTACACCTCATACATCACCTTAAGGATCCATTAACCTTGCTAAGTTGGCCTTGAAACACACTCTGTTTCATCATTTAGACACTCTTGACTTCATTTCACTCCATAGCCCAATGGCTTTAATAGAATCTCACTCCACCTATTCCACTTGACCATCTTACCCAACCAAAACAATCAACAAACCCTACACTTAAAAACTAGCCTAAAATCAAGACCCTAGAGAAAAAATAACACATCCTTTGCACCTAATAGAGAGATCCCTCTATGAGTCCAAGAAGGCTAGGTCCTTAGACTCTAAAGACTGGTTCGATGTTACCCTATCATTTGGTTTACCAATATGCCAAATCACGGGACACTAACATAGTGTTTTCGTACCCCCGCCCATTTTCCATGCGTTAGTCACTCAATCAATTGCACCCCCCAGTCTCTTAACCACCAATTAACTTTTCATTGTGTGATAACCTGCTATACCACCATTTCACTGCATGATGAAATCGGTTACTATTTGAAAATCAAAAGCCCACTCGAAACCATTTTTCACCATTTTAATTAAACAAAATTCAAAAGTAATAAGTCCCAACCCTATGAATTTACTTCCTTATTTTTGTTTATTTGCAAAAGTTGTTTTAATTGAAAAAAAAGTCCAATAACCATGGTTGACCTAGTTTGAAGCCAAAATGGCCTTTGCAGACCGGAATTGAAGCCTATTTCTATCATAAAACCTTCTGCAGACCAAAAATTTGTTTTCCATGTAATCCTAAGCCACCAGAAGCCATTATTAAGCATAGAAAAGTATTAAATTGATTAAATTAAACAGAACAATGGCCTCCCAGAGCATAATATTTTTTAACTCTCTAAAACCACTTATGGTAGATGTCGACCACACACCTTTGGCTGACAAAGACTTCAAAATCAGTGACATGAACACTAATTTCAACCTTCTAGAGCTCCACTGCTAGAGCCATGATAAATTCATGGACCAAGCTGATGATATCCACCTATGGGATTCAAACCTACCTAGGTACATTTTTCGACAGACCTTTCAATTCCCTAAAATCATCAGACTACCAAATTAATTATTTTCCTAATGAAAGAGCTCTAGTAACCCCAAGCCAAGAGATTTTATTCACAATCACTGCAGAATCCATAAATCAGATGTTACAGATCAAACGCAAGCCTGATGAAACCCCATTATCAATTTACATGCTCACTGAACTATATCTGAAGCTATAATTTCCCAAGAGGTTCCAAATATTCCAAACTTTCCTTCCTCCCTCAGTAGAAATCCCAAAGAGTAACCCTCCATACTCAACTTCCATTTTTTCAAAGAGAACCAAATAGATTGTCACAATGTTGTCATTTATTTTAGGGTATTTTACTGATGAATATGTAGATGCCTCTATCCTAGGTTTCCTGTCCCTATTTTTCCCAGGTCAACCTCCATCTTAAAAATTCAATTTTTCTCAATATCTATTAGATGCCATCCGTGTACAGTTGTTCAAATTACTAGAGGAAGGAGTATTTAAATACTCATCAGTTTTTTTTCCATTTTTTCATATATTTCCAATTAGAACGGTTTGCAGTTAGCCTCCCAAAACTAGACATAGAGGGTAACCCCCAATATGCAGTCTTCTGGACATCCTTGATCAAAAAGGATTCCACAGAATTCAGCTACAAAGGCTTCATTTATTAATTTGTTTATCCAGTTGTCAACATGCTAAGCAGTAGCATTCAACCTAGGGTCGGTGAAGAGATAAATAAATTATTGCAATTGTCTGATCAAAGTAGAACAAGAGACTGGTATTTATACCATAATCATACTAAAATTAGGGTATGGATGCCATATTATTCCATACAAGCTCCCAAAATACCTCCCAATGAGGTTATTTGCACTAGAATACATCATACATATCATAAACTCAGATGACGTTAATTTCTTGTCAGCAAAAAAGAAAACTCAGTTTAAAATTAAAAAATAGCTTGGTCCTTTCATTTGAAATAGTAGGAATGTTGGTCAACAAGCAGATAAGTGTTTACAATATTTCAAGTTCAGTAATAGTTTCAAATGGCACTATGATCCTTTGGGAGTCATCAGTAAGTTAAGAGTCAAATTCAAATTGACTCATTTTGTTCTTGAGTCAAAGCCTGATATTCAAAAGTATTCCAACCAGTTAGAGTGGTTATAAAATAATTTGCAAGAGGTGGAGAAGCAAGTTTATGCTAGTTCCATCCTGCATACTCCAGCCCCACAATACAAGAACTCAAATAGAGAAAGAGAGGAAGGATCTTATTCTATAGAGACTACTTCTGATACCAATTTCAAGCTAATGTACAGGAAAAAGGCCAAACTGAATCTAGTGATAGAGAAAAAATAAATAGTTGACACAGTGGAAATCATAGATACAGATATAGTGGTCAGAGATAATGTACCTTCCATAGTTTGAAAGGAAACACATCAACCATCAACCTCCAGTGCTCAGATTATTCAGAAACAACATAGTGCAAAGGTTTCTTCATCAAGTAAACTAGTGGATAAAGAGAAAAGATATAATGTAGAAGTACAAAGAAATCAAATTGAAGAATGAAGCATTGAAATTTGTGACTTATGCCCAATATTGGAAACAAACTCCTAGTGACCAGAATAGGTCACTTTTAGCTTTTGATTACAAAACTAGGAAGATGCAAATGACCTTTTTACAGCCAAAAGTGCAAGCTCCAAAATCATCAGCAAAGTACAAGAAAACAACCTTTGAAGTTATGGTTAAAGATGTACATATAATATATGATCAAATTGAGTTTCATAAACAAGGAGGAGAAATTATCTACTCTACTATGCAAAAGAAGGCTTTGAGTGTTCAAAAACTACATAATTCTCTAGAAAATATCAGGGCACAGTTAAAACTAGAGAAGGCTTCTTCACAACCAAAGGATAATAGAGTAAAATCACTTGAATAAATGGCCATGGAGGTTGGATACAATCCTAAGGACATCAAAGCAGCTGAAGAGCTTATCAAGAAGAAGAATGCAAACATATATGCGTTGAAGAAGCAACTAAAATTACCTCCCACTGAATGAGATGGATAATGAAATGGATAAATTAGTGCAGGAAAAGAATGCTAGCATGGAAGCATTTACTATTATTTCTATTCCCATAGCCTCTACATCATCTTCAGTAGCTACAACAGTCCCAACTACTACAACAGTTCCAGTGACAACAAAAGTTTAAGCAACACCAACTACTACACCATCAACAGTAATAATCCATCCCAATGATGAGGCAAATAAATTGATTAAAGTAATGCAAGACATGTCAATCCAAACAACTAAGATTAATAGACTTAAAGAACAAGTAAAAACTCTAGAGGATGAAAAGAAATTAGCTCAGGTAATGCATAAGGCTGAAACACAAAAATCAAATAGATTGACTGATAGGATACAAAAGTTAGAAAAGGAATTCACATTGGCAGAGCCTTTGGCACAAGCAAAGCAACAATTTTGGGCCAATATCGTTAACTCTATTAATGATATTTGACCATCTATCTAAGTTATATTTGAACAAAAAGATTTTATAAAGGAAGCTAGTGAAGCTATTCAGAAAGTCAAAGAAGAACTTGAAAAGAAACCAGAGCAAGCCATTGAGATAATTAAGTTTCTCAATTCTAAGAAGAAGCATGAATTGTAAGAAATTAGGATAACTGACAAAATAGAAACAATGTTACAGGTAAAAAAGGTAATTTCCAAGAGAAACCCGATGACACAGCTTGAGGATAGGTGTCAAACAAGGGAGCTAGCAGTGAATAGATTCATGAAAAAATATGATGTTTTGAGAAGAAAAGGCCTACCTAATCCATTAGTGATCAATGACAGACTAATGAGGCATGAATATTATGACAAAAATATTAGAGAAGTGGAAAAATAAAATTCCAACAATTCCTCATTGAAAGGAATTACTACAGGAAAAGTACTCATTGAGATTTTTGAAAATCACTTTTACCTCTAGCATGAGGTAAATAATATATTTGTAAAAAAGCCTACATTAACCAAGTATACTTAAGTAGATGAGATTTATATGAGTTTGGTAAAGATTAAAATTCCAGATGAAGAAGCTTGGGAAAAACTGTCTGATTTACTATGACAGGTAAAAGTAAATGCAGGTAAAAGAGAGACAAGGTTAAAGGTGAAAAAATAGCATGTAAACAAAGCAGTCAGATAAAGATAAAAGAGAGAGTTTAAACATCAAGACAGAGTTAAAATAAAAATTATATGACAACCAGTGTAAAGATACAACTAGCGTGAGAGATAAGACAACAAATATCAAAGAAGCAAACAACAAATCCAATAAACAGGGACAACTTGCATTTAGTTAAATAGGTGTCTCTATCTTCTTGCATGAAGATATTTTATTTCCCTTGAATAAATCCTAAATCAGTTTTAGGATATTTTGTATTAAGTTTTGTATAAATACTTCAACAATTTGAAGTATTGAGTGGGGATTCCTGAACATTTCTATAGTTGTAATTGATCTATATACCTGAGGGTTTATTGTAAATTTTTCAAGTTCAAAAATAGGACAAGTAATAAAGGAATTGCATTACAAGATTCATGCGTTGAGCTACTTCAGTGAAGTATATTTCAACTTTTCATTTTTATTTTCTTAAGTATTCCATAAACTTGCATTTTTTTCTAAATTTAAATGTTATAATAGGAATATCATTGTAGAATTTGTTTAAATACACTCTGTTTTGAACTATTATTCATTTTATTTTTTTCCTCTGATATCTAGATCTGAGAATCCTTAATTTCTCTCCCATCCCGATTTACCTCTTTCACCTTCCTTCATCATCGGGTTTAAGGAATCCTTAATTTCTCCTTGATCTTGATTGAAATCCACTTCACCATTCAACCTTTAAAGATTTTATTTTGTTCAGCTACCCTGTCATATAAACACTTCATTTAGAACTTGATTCTGTCCTGTTTTCTTGAAATTTTGACTCCATAGCCCAATGGAAAAGTAGAAAAGAAAACTATCCATCTAAATCAGTAATTCCATCAACAAGACAAAATCAAACCATATCAATCTTACATAACTAGCCTAAAATCAATTACAACAACAAATTTAAATCATAAAGAGAGAGTCCTCTCTGAGCATTAGGAAGGCTAGATCCTAATGTCCAAAAGTAGTTGATAGTTACCTCTAGTATTTCTTTAACACACATAACAACCCTGGGAAATTTTGGAGCGATAACATACTGGCGACCATACTGGGGAATTCAGTCCTCAATTAAATGAATCTTAAAGGAAACACTTTTCCTCATCTTTTCACCTTAATTTTTATTTATGGTTGTTAAAATTTTTCATTAAAAGTTAAAATTCTAGCTTCCAAAAGGACATACTATACTAGGGCTCATCCTGATCAACAACCTTCTATAATTGTTGATGATCCTGACAGAATTATAAGGCAAAAAAAGAGTAGACAGTCTAGGAAGTAGTTGTCAATTAGTCAAATCAAATTCACTCCCTGAAGAATTATCAAGCTTATAGTATATTCACTTTTATTTATCATTTAAGCATTCTTACTTAGAGCCAAATCTAAAAATTCAATCTATGATATTGTAATAGACCCTAATTTTATTCAATTTATTGAAAAAAAGAAGGAAACTACCCCACTTGATTCAGATCAACAAGTTCTATATAAATTTTATAAACTTGATATTTTCACCTCGACCTTGATTAAAGATATTGAAGAAGCCTTTTTTCAACAATCAGTTGAGTTAGCTGCCCTAGTTGTTGCTACCCCTAAGCGTTCTACCATTCCTTCAGAAACTGTAGAAATAGATTGATTTAGTTTCACCTCACCCATAATCTTCACTACAGTTCATTCCATAGAACCATTCATCCCCAAGCTTCCTCTTCAACCTACAGTTTCATTCCCATCTTCTAGTGCTCCAAGTATATCTTCTAGTACTTCAATCTCATCTTCTAGTATTCCAAGTACATCTTATATCACTTCAAGCGTGTTTCCAAGCACTTCAAGTTAATCTCCAAGAACTACTACTTCACCTCTTAGTCAAGATAGAATCTTAGCAATGGCAGCCAGATATGGCCCTTTGGTCTTACAGGCCCCTTTACATGCAATGCCACAAGATTACCAAAGTAAAACATTTCAGTTTTATGGTACTGGTCAATATACTGCTCAAAAACATGTAAATAAAATGAATCATTACTTTGAATTATGTGAAATTGATGAAGCTAGTTTTCAAATGAGATTATTTGCACAAAAATTAGCAGGAGATGTTAAGAAATGGTTTAAAGCTTTATCTGCTGGTCATATTGCTGATTTAGTTGCTTTCCATAGATTGTTTATTAATAGATGGGAAAGAAAGTAAAAACCTTTACAAATATTATGTGAATATGAAAACATCAGAAGAGCTCCTAATGAATCTGTTCAGGATTATTGTATTAGGTTTAACACCATTTATAATTCAATTCCTACCAATATCAAACCTCCATTAGACTTGGCCCTAATCAAACTTCCAAATGCTTTTGACACTGATATGTCTTATCAATTGAGAGAAAGAAACCTTGCAACATTAGAGAAAACACAAAGTGATGCAGATAGTTTAGAAGAAAACTTTGTTAACTAGAAGAGATAGGATGAGAAATGAAAGAAAAGTAACCATTAAGGATGAACCATCCACATTAGACACTAAGATAGATATTTTAGCTAAAAGCATCGAAATAATAATTGATAGATTAGAAAACATGGAGGATAATCAACAAGGTCCTCAAATTAGAAATCCCAACTTTAGGAAAAATCCCAATACTGGTAAATCAAGAGAAGCAACACATGATCAATTGATTAGACCACCTTTCCAAGAAAACTATGTAGAGAGTTCTCAACAGAATGGTGAAGACTAGGACACCCAGATAAAATTAATGGGAATAAATGATGAAAATACTATTTTCTTACCCAAGAAGAACATGAATTATACATGTTACAACAATTACAGTTAGAATTTGGAGAGTCATTTGACTATAAAGAAGGCTATGAGTCTAAGATATACGAAGTTCTCAAAAAATATAGCCTTAGAAGTAAGAAAAACACAGAAGCCACTACTAAGAAAATTGTCCAAAATCAAACCAAGAAAATAGTAGAAGCCCCTGTGAGCAAATTTTTGCAAATTCTCCCTAGAGAAACCCACAAAAATTCAAGCCCAAAGATTGTAGACATCACATATAATGATACTCAAACTATAACTGCCACTCAAACTATCCCAGATAATAAAATTGAAAGTAAAACAATGGAAACACAAACTGAAATATCAAATATGGATAAAAAAGACAATAATACACAAATTGCAATTGGTAAAGAGGAAATCATTCAGTTAGGTAAAACTCAATTACCATTTAACATCCGAGTTGAGTTAGCCAAATTGAAAATACCAGTTCCCTTAACAGAAATAGTAAAAAATGATTCATACAAGGCATAAATCACTGAAACACTCAACATAGGTGAAGGAGAAGATGATGTTAACCTTAATGATGACCAACCAAAATTATTATTTGGTCCTGAAGTTAATGGTAAACGTCAACAAGGAGGTGTCCCTCCATTCTACATTAGTTTGAACATTCATGATAAAAACTTACACAACAGAATGTTAGATTCTGGAGAATCTCTTAACTTAATGCCAAAAGTTGTCATAAAAAAACTGAATTTAGACATTACTAGACCATACAAATACTTATTCTCCTTTTATTCTACTCAAGTTAAATGTCTTGGCCTGATAAACGATCTATGTGTAACTCTAGTCCAATACCCAGCTAAGAGTATTATCATGGATATTGTAGTTGTTGATATCCATCCAAAGTATGGAATGTTATTATCTCACTTGTGGGGAGAAAAAATACATGGATCACTACAGTTAGACATGTCATATGCTACAATTTCTGTTTTTGGTCAGCCAAAAAACCTTTATAGAGAAACTTTTATGAAATACATGGTCAGTAGTGCAAAAAACCCACAGAATTATCCTATCTATTCTCTGCATGCTGATATGAATTCTTTCATCTTATGTAATTCATACACTATAAAATATAAAAATACAACAGTAGAATAGAAACATAAAGGAATTGACAGTGAAAATATAACTCATGAGTCTATGTGGCACTTAGATTTCAATATTTCTGTGAATATATTAGGAGCAGGAGTTGGAGTATGGATTTATAACTTAGAGAATGATCATTCATAAGGACATTCCTTTAGGTTAAAATTTAAATGCACTAATAACATGGGAGAGTATGAAGCATTAGTGTTAGGTCTACAAATTGTAAGAAAACTTGGAGCCAGGAGAGTTTCTATCATGGGAGACTCAGAATTAATCATAAAAAAAATCAAAGGAGAGTATCTTGTGAATAATCCTAGACTGAGCCAATACAGAGAAACCATTCTATATTTTATTAATTGTTTTCTTGAAATTGACTTTGATGTTATTCCAAGACAAAAAAACATGCAGGCACACAGTTTGCCTACTTTTTCTAGCACATGTAGATTACCATTTCAGCCAAATCACCAGTACACTGCAGAGGTAAGACATAGGCCTACTATACCTGATAATTTGAAATATTGCCAAGTATTTTCACAAGACTCAGAAGTTTATAACTTTTTGAATTCTGAGGGAGATTTTCAAGACTATAATATAGATACTAATTGTACAGTAGACTACACCATAAATAGTGATATAGATATAAGTGATGGAGATAAAATAGAACCCACTAAATTCACTAGAGTAGAAATAGATTAATTAGAAACAGTAGAAATAGAGGAAATAACCAATGATGAATGAGAGATTTTAAACCTTAAAGATAACATTTTTCCTAAGGGATTAGCCCCATTAGAAGATATTTTTGGCTCCAATGATGTAGCTAGAAAACCCAAAATGGAGCCTTTAAAGTCAGACATAGAAGAATGTAAAACAAGAACAACAGAAAAACCCAATATTATAAAATTATCCAAAGCATTACTTCCAGCTGAAAAGCTAAAGTACATAATTTTCTTTAAATAATTTCAAGATGTCTTTGCCTCAAGTTATGAAGACCTCAAGCCTTATGATACCAACATTATTCAACATACCCATCAAAGAAAACAGGAAACCCTTTAAACAAAATATTAGGAGAATTAATCCAATTCTTATGCCATTGATTGAAAAAGAAGTAAAAAGGATGTATGAGGCACAAATCATAACACCTATTAGATATTCTAATTGGGTCTCTAATTTAGTTCCGACTAGAAAGAAAACAAGGGAAATCAGACTTTGTGTTGATTTCCGAAACTTAAACAAAGTGTCACCAAAAGATAGCTATCCTCTCCCCAAAATGGACCACATTTTACAGAGGGTATTTGGATCATTCAGAATGTCATTACTTGATGGATTTTCTGGATACAACCAAATCCTATTTCAACCTGAAGGTCAAGCAAACACTGCATTTACCACTCCCTGGGGAGCTTTCATGTATGTGAAAATTCCCTTTGGATTAATGAATGTAGGAGATAAATTACAAAGAGATATGGATATAGCTTTTGCCAAGGAGATTCATGATTTTTTAGTCATTTATCTAGATGATATCATAGTATTTTCCAAAATAGATAATGAACATCTAGATCATTTGAGAAGATTTTTCATAAAATGTTGAAAATTTGGCATTTCCTTGAATCCTAAAAAGACACTTTTTGGATTAGAATAAGGTAAACTCCTGGGACACATAATTTCAAAAGAAGGTATTAGAATTGATCCAACTAGAATAGAGGCAATTTTAAACATTAGTCATCCTAGAAACGTCAAAGAACTATAGGCATTCTTAGGTAAAATAATTTTTCTTAGAAGATTCATTTCTAATTTAGCAGAACTAATCAGAGAATTGAATAAGATGTTAAAAAAAGATTCAATACTTAAGTGGATAGTAGAGGTTAAACAGTCTTTTGAAGCAATCAAAGAAGCTCTCACAAAAACACCTGTCCTCATAAGCCGTAATTTCAAAAAAAAATGTATAATTTTTTCTTTTGCTTCATAACATACCATTGTAGCAGTCTTGTTTCCAAATAATGATAATGGTTATGAACAACCCATTGATTTTCTCAGTAAAACCTAGATAGATGAAACACTAAAGTATAATATTATGGAAAAATAAGCATTTGCTTTAGTGAAAGCTATAAAATATTTCAGAGTGTACATTTTATACTCCCACATAATTGCATATGTTCCAAATTTAGTAGTAAATTACATTCTAACTCAGAATGGGCCTGCTGGAAAAAGAGGCGAATGGATTTCCACTATACTGGAATATGGCATTCAAAGAAAGCCTACAAAATTGATTAAAGGCCAAGTTTTAGCCAAACTCATGAATGAATGAAACTTTCAAGCCTTCGATATAAATTTCATAGATCAAATAGATGATCAAGAAGAGATGTCTACTCCACATATCACTGAAGCTTTCATAGATTCACCCTGGTATGCAAAAATTATATTTGTTTTACTCAATCTACAAGCTCCTCCTGGTTTATATACAACTAAAGGTAGATTCTTGAAAATCCAAGAAATGAAGTATTCTATCATAGATAATGCTTTATTTTCTAAAGATCAAGGTGGCATTTTATTAAACTATTTATTAAATGATGAAGTTCATAAAGTAATGCAGGAATTTCATGCAGGAGACTGTGGAGCACAACTCTACTATAAAACACCTAATAAAAACTTGAGGGAAAGTTTTTAGTGGCCCACTCTTTTTGCATATGTCAGAAATTATGTGGCCTCCTATCACAAATGTCAGATATTTGAAGGGAAGAATAAAATATTACAATTACCCTTCAAACCTATCTCTGTAGAAATTCCATTTCAACAATGGGGTTTAGACTTCATTGGTGAAATTCATCTGCTCTCCTTAGCCCAACATAAATGGATATTGACAGCCACTGTTTACTTCACCAAGTGGATAGAATCCATCCCTTCATGACAAGCCATTAACTCTGTCGTTATCTCATTTCTTGAAAACAATATCCTTTCTAGATTTGGATGCCCACAAAAGCTCATTATTGATAATGATGCTGCCTTCCAATCTAAGAAAATGATAGACTTTTGTAACAAATACCATATCAACCTTGGCCATTCCACTACCTATTACCGTCAAGGTAATGGACTTGCAGAATCCTCAAACAAAAGCCTAGTTAATATCATCAGCAAGCTGTTACAAGATAACAAGAAGACCTCGAATAAAAGGTTGGTTAATGCCTTATGGGGAGACAGACTTACTACCAAAAAATCTATTGGTACAACTCCCTATCAATTGGTATATGGGATGGATGTTGTTTTTCCATCCTCATCGGGAGTGCTAGTGATGAAAATGATATAAGAGTTGAAAGTAGAACCAAATGACATCCAAAGGAGGATAAATCAAACAATTAATTTGCAACAAACCAGGGAATAATTTTATATCAAATCACAAGTGATTCAAGACAAAGTCAAGAAGATATTTGATACGAAAAACAAATAAGATGAGTTCTACATAGGTGTCAAAGTACTCAAGTGGGATTCCATAAGAGAATAAAAAGGAAAACATGGTAAATTTGACTTTATATGGAAAGGCCCATACATCATTTATGGTTACATAGGTAACAATGCATTTTTCTTAAAGGAGTTAGATGGATCAGATCTACCAGGTGGACCAGTCATTGGTAGAATGTTGAAGCATTATTTTTCACCAAATTAACCATTAATTCTTTTTTTAAAAAACAATTGCAAAATTTATATTGGATTGGATGATTATCTTGCAAAGTTGAAGCCCGGAGGTAAGGCCCTAAGCTTTGAAAGGTATAACATCATATGATTGAATAAAGAAGATCACAGAAAGTAGTTCCAAGGAAAACAAATTCAAAGTTCCAAGGCCACTAATTTGAAAGTTCTTGACATCTCACTAGGATATGACATCCCTATGTGGAGCCACTGTTTGGGTCCTATAATAAAAGGGATCATAATTTTAAATTGACTATGACTAAGTCTTGTAATATTGTACATAACTTTGCATCCTGCAAATTTTTTCCCATATTAAAAAAAGAAAAGAGGGTATGTCCTAAAAAAAAATCAAAAGACTAAAAGGAAAATATTAAAAAAGAAGATAAGGTATGAACTAAAAAAAAGAAACAAAACATATCATGAAAGTGTTGCACATTCAAATGACACTACTCCCAGGTTAGTTTACTTTATGCAAATAAAATCATGTGCAGCGTGTCCAAAATGCCACAATTCATGATGGTCATACAGTTTATTCTTGACTCGTTCATGCTTTTAAATTTCATGTAATGATAGTTAATGAATAAAGATCTAGCCAAACTATATAATATTGGTAAATCAGTAGTTAGGTAGAGAATAAAAATGAGCTCATCAGTTTAATCTAAGCCATTGGAAGTTATAAGGTTAGAAGTAGGTTATTTTTCTTATCAAAAGAAAATAAAAGGGTCAGCAAGCTCAAATGCACCCAATAAATGAAGTAAAAAATGTTAGGGTAAATAAAGGGTAGGTAGATTACTTTCACAAGTAATGGAAAGCATCCATTGGTTCATCTCATATCACTAATATCCTCCTAAATCATCTTCCCCTTGCTAAAAACCCTATTGTCATTCTAAAAGGGCATTTTCCCTTGTAAAATGTTCCTTTCCTTTTGAAAATACCCCTTTTCCCTTATTCTAACACTTTCCCCTTATTTTACCCTTTTTTCCCTTCCCAAAAACTCCTTTCTGTAGTTAAAAAACACATTTCCCTTTGAAATTTAATTTCCCCTTTACTAACTCCCATTTTCCATAAAAAACCATAAAAACCCACTTATCTAAAGTTTTTTGTTTAAAGTATATCGGTCCCCACTGTGAAAACTGTCCCCGATATCCTTTTAAACACCTATTCCTAATGTATTTTTTAACATCCCACCATTATACAGTTTACAACCCTGTTTAATCATTTTAGCATATAATATATATATATATATATATATATATATATATATATATATATATATATCCCCCGATTTTTATTACATTAATATCGCACATATATGATCCCGGGTCCCACTTTTTAATTAACCCCATATTATATTCCCTAACCGATCGCATAAATAAATCCCTGCCCACTAACATCTAAACCCCTCCACTATATTTAACACAACCTACTTATATTAAAATCCCTTCGCATAAGTCACCTTGGGTCCCACCTATCATAACCCCTCACTTGTACCGGTCACCTGATCATTGTTGATTAGATCCAATGGCCAATAAGAAGTTTTTCACCCCGACAGTACAAATTTTAAAGCCGAGGTCCGGGGGGGGGGGGGGTTGCAAAATGGGTGGTTTCACACCCCCACTCATTTTCCACACGTCAGTTCCTCAATCAATCGCACCCACTAGTACCGAACCACCAATCAACTTTTGATCGTGCGATAACCTGCCATACCACCATTTTGCTACGCAATGAAACTGGTTATTGTTTGAAAATCACAAGCCCGCCTGTAACAATTTTTTACCCTTTACAATTAAACAAAATTCAAAAGTAATAATTCACAACCCTATACAGTTACTTCCTTATTATTGTTTATTTGCGAAAGTCGTTTTAATTGTGAAAAAAGTCCAAGAACCATTGCCGACCCAGATTGAAGCCAAAACAACATTTGTAGACCAGAATTGAAGCCTAGTTCTGCTAGAAACCCTTCTACAGACAAAAAATTCACTTTCTAGGTAATCCTAAGACACCAGAATCCATTATTTAAGCACAAAAAAGTAATAAATTGATTAAATTAAATAAAACGATGGCCTCACAGAGCATAATATCTATTAACCCTCTGCAACCACCTGTGATAGATGTTGACCACACACCTCTAGCTGATAAAGACTTCAAAATTAGTGACACAGACACTGATTTCAACCTTCTAGAGCTCCACTGCTGGAGCTATGATAAATTCATAGACCAAGCTGATGATATCCACCTCTGGGATTCAAACCTACCCAGGTAAATTTTCCCACAGACCTTTCAAATCCTTGAAATCATCAAACTCTGCCAAATTAATTATTTTCCTAACAAAAGAGCTCTAGTAACCCCAATCCATGAGATTTTATTCACAATCACTGCAAAATACATAAATCGGAAGTTACACATCCAACCCAAGCCTGATGAAGCCCCATTATCAATTGAAATACTCACTGAACTATATATGAAGCTAGACTTTCCCAAGAGGTTCCAAATATTCCAAACCTTCCTTCCTCCATCAGTAGAAACCCCAAGGAGTAACCCTCCATACTCAGCTTTCATTTTTTCAGAGAGAACCAGACAGATTGTCACAATGTTGTCATGCATTTTAGGGTATTTTACTAATGAATATGTAGATGTCTCTATCCTAGATTTCATGTCCATATTTTTCCTAGGTCGACCTCCATCTTCAACATTCAATTTTTCTCAATATCTATCAGATTCCATCCATGGGCATCTAGTCAAATTTCCAAAGGAAGGAGTATTTAAATACTCATTAGTTTTGTTCCATTTGTTCCTATATTTCCAATCAGAAAGGTTTGTAGTTAGCCTCCAAAAACTGGACACAGAGGGTAACCCCCAATCTGTAGTTTTCTGGACATCATTGATTAGAAAGGATTCCAAAGAATTCAACTACAAAGACTTCATTGATTCATTTTTTATCTAGTTCTCAAAATGCTAAGAAATAACATTCAACCTAGGGTCAGTGAAGAGATAAAGAAAGTATTGCAATTTTTAGATCAAAGTAGAACAGGATACTGTTATTTACACCAGAATCATACTGAAATTAGGGTGTATGGATGTCATATTATTCCATACAAGCTCCCAAAATACCTCCCAATGAGGTTATTTTCATTAGAATACATCAAACAGATCCTAAACTCAGATGAAGTTAATTTCGTGTTAACAAAAAATAAAACTCATTTTAAAATTAAAAACCAGCTTGCTCCTTTCATTTTCAATAGTAAGAATGTTTTTCAACTAGCAGATAAGTGTTTACAAGATTTAAATTTTAGTAATAGTTTCAAATGGCAGTATGATCCTTTTGGAGTCATCAGTAAGTTAAGAGTCAAATTCAAATTGACTCCTTTTATTAATGAGTCAAATCCTGATATTGAAAAGTGTTCCAACCAGTCAGAGTGGTTGGAAAATAGTTTGCGAGAGGTGGAGAAATAGGTTGATACTACTTCCATCTTGCATACTCCAACCCCACAAGATAGCAACTCAAAGAGAGTAAGAGAGGCAGGTTCTTATTCTGCAGAGACTACTTATGATACCAAATTCAAGCTAACGTACGAGAAAAAGGCCAAACTAAATCCAATGATAGAGCAAGAAGAAATACTTGACACAGTGGAAATCATTGATACATATATAATGGTCAGAAATAATGCACCTCCCACAGTTTTAGAGGAAACACATCAGCCATCAACCTCCAGTGCTCATATTATTCAGAAACAACATAGTGCAGAGGTTTCTTCATAAAGTAAACCAATGGATAGAGAAAAATATATAATGGAGAAGTAAAAAGAAATAAAATTGAAGAATGTAGCATTAAAAGTTGTGACTTATTACCAATATTGGAAACAAACTCCTAGTGACTAGAACACGTTACTTTCAACCTTTGAATACAAAAACCGGAAGATGCAAATGACCTTTTTATAGCCGATAGTGCAGGCTCAAAAATCATCAAAAGACTACAAGAAAACATACTTTGAAGTTATGGCTAAAGATGTACATCCAATAGATCATATTGAGTTTCATAAACAAGCAGTAGAAATGATCTACTCCACTATGAAAAACAATGCTTTGAGTGTACAAAAACTACATAATTATCTAGAGAATATCAGGGCATAATTAAGACTAGAGAAGGATTCTTCACAAGAAAAGGATAATATAATAAAATGACTTGAAGAATTGGTCATGGAGGCTGGATACAATCCAAAGGACATCAAAGCAATTGAATATCTTATCAAGAAGAAGAATGTAGACATAGCTACATTGAAGAAGCAGCTAAAATTACCTCTCACTGAACATCCAAAAATTAAAAAAAATTGGATAATGAAAGTTAGAAGGATGAAATGATGAATCTCATCATTAAGTTGACATATCAACTGAAAGAGATGGATAATGAAATGGATAAATTAGTGCAGGAAAATAAGGCTAGCATGGAAGCAGTTATTGTTACTGCCATTTCCATAGCCTCAACATAAACTTCAGTAGATACAACAGTCCCAACTACTACATCAATTCTAGTGACAATAGAAGTTTCAGTAACACTAGCAAAAACAACAGCTCATCCCAATTATGAGGCAAATAAATTGATTAAATCAATGCAAGACATGTCAATCCAAACAACTAAGATTAATAGGCTTAAAGAAAAAGTAAAAATTATAGAGGATGAAAATAAATTATCTCAAGTAATGCATAAGGCTGAAATACAAAAATAAAATAGATTGACTGATAGGATACAAAATTTAGAAAATGAATTGACATTGGCAAAACCTTTGGCCAAAGCAAAGCAAGAACTGTGGGCCAATATCATTAACTCTGTTAATGATATTTGGCCATCTATCCAAGTTATATTTGAACAAAAATATTTGATAAAGGAATTTAGTGAAGCTATTTAGAAAGTTAAAGAAGAAATTGAAAAGAAACCAGAGGAGGCCACTGAGATAATTAAGTTTCTCAATTCTAATAACAAGCATGAGTTAGAAGAAATCAGGATAATGGGCAGAATAGAAATAATCTTAGAGGTAAAAAATTTAATTTCCAAGAGAAACCTGTTGACATAGCTTGAGGATAAGTGTCAAACTATGGTGCTAGTAGTGAATAGATTCATGAAATGTTTTTATGTTTTGAGACAAAAAGGCCTACCTAATCCATTAGTGATTAATGGCATACTAATTAGGCATGAATATTATGAAAAAAAGGTCAGAGAAGTGGTAAAAGAAAATTAAAACAATTCCTCATTGAAAGGAATTCCTACAGAAAAAGTACTCTTTAAATTTTTTGAAAATCTCTTTTACATCTAGCATGAGGTAAATAATCTCTTTGTAAACAAGACTACATTTACCAAGTATACTGAAGTAGACGAGATCTACAGGAGTATGGTAAAGATCACAATTCCAGATGAAGAATTCTAGGAAAATAGTGTGATTTACTATGACAGGTAAAAGTAAAAGTAGGTAAAAGAGAGACAAGGTTAAAGGTGAAAACAGAGCATGTAAACAGATCAGTTAGATAAAGATAAAAGACATATTTTAAAGATCAAGACAGAGTTAAAATACAAATCAGATGATAGCCAGTGTAAAGATATAGCCAACGTGAGAGATAAGACAAAAAATATCAAAGAAGCAAACAACAAATCCAATAAAGAGGGACAACTTGCATTTAGTTAAATAGGTGTATCTATCTTCCTGTATGAAGATATTTTATTTCCCTTGAATAAATCCTAAATCTATTTTAGGATATTTTTTATTAAGTTTTGTATAAATACTTCAGTAATTAAAAGTATTGAGTGGGGATTCCTCAACATTTCTATAGTTGTAATTGATCTATATACCTTAGGGTTTATTGTAACTTTTTCATGTTCATAGACAAGACAAGTAATAAAAGAATTGCATTACAGGATTCATGTGTTGAGCTACTTCAGTGAAGTATATTTCAATTGTTCATTATTATTTTCTTAAGTATTCCATAAACTTGCACGTTTTTCTAAATTTAAATGTTATAACAAGAATATTATTGCAGAATTTGTTTAAATACACTTTGTTCTGAACTATTATTCATTTTAATTTTTTCCTTTGATATCTGGATCTGATAATCCTTAATTGTTATCCCATCCCAATTGACCTCTTTCACCTTCCTTCATCATCTGGTTTAATAAATCCTTAACTACTCCTTGATCCCGATTGAAAACCACTTCACCATTCAACCTTTAAATATCTGATTTTGTTCAACTACCTTGCCCTGTAAACACTTCCTTTAGAACTTGATTTTGTCCTATTTTATTGATATTTTGACTCCATAGCCAAATGGAAAAGTAGAAAAGACAAGTATCCATCTAAATCAGTAATTCCACCAAAAAATCAAAATCAAACCAAATCAATCTTACATAAATAGCCTAAAATCAATTAAAACAACAAATTTAAATCATAAAGAGAGATCCCATTGTGAAAATTAGGAAGGCTAGATCCTAATCTCCAAAAGTGGTTGATAGTTACCTCTAATATTTCTTTAACACACATAAAAACGCTGGGAAATCTTGGAGTGATAACAAGTACCACATTCCACCTATTGTCAAAGAAAAAATGCCCTTGAGGACATCAACAATCATCATCATCAACCAACAAATCACTACCATGCTAGTGGCACAGACATAATTTATATCTTTCAAGTATACTTATTTATCTAGCCAAATCATCCTAAGCATGGGACGTGCTTGCCTCATAGAAAATTTTTATATATTGTATTATACCATTGCTTGCATGGATCCCACAGGACATGGTCACTCTTCGACATGGTGCAGGGTATCTCCAACTCCATGCTACATGCAGGTCTCTCTCTCGCTCCAAACAGTACACAAAAAAGAAACTATAATGTATTTCAACTATACAGTTCTTCCTAGCATCACACATTACGAGGCAATTGTTATCACTATAAAATAGGACAAGCAAAGATGACATTATCTAATGTCAGGCAGAAGGATTTATAAGGCTAAGAGACATTAGAGAAAATGAAGTATTTAAAAATCTCTATGGTATAAGAGGAAAAATCAAATTGCGTACTGAAGTAACCAGCAAAATGCACCTTTGCGGGAAGTTTTATTCGATAAGCATGCCTTTGAGTGAATTTTTCTCCAAAATCCGCGAAAACCTAAGAGTGGTGGAAGTAAATTTCCAGGACCACAAGGCACACTCCAGGAAATTGATCCCACACTTGAGGTCACCTAAGGACATCCGCCCAAGCCTCCTTAGTACCGCAAGGGAGAACACAATGGAATCACCCTCCTCTCTTGGGTGATCATCCACAATGTACCAAGAAAGGGAAGGAGAGTTTGAATTCTCCTATAAAATGCCACTAAGAGATGAAATATTTGAGAAAACATTGTTATGCTGGCCAGAATTTCCCCAAGCAATCCCGAAGTGTGCGATCCAGAGTAGAGATAGAGGGGACTCAGTCCACCATAGTAGAGAGAGGGAGACTTTGCACCAAGGTAACTGGAAAGTAAACACATCCTTGCATCGAGACTTATAACTCCCTAGTTATAAGGGACCCTTGGTAAGTGGGTAAAATTTTTATCCTTCATTCCTACCACCACTCAATAAGAGGGGACATAAGCGCCACCGTTTGGATTATTGAAGTTTTTTGAATCTATTTAGAGCTTTTTTATTATTTTTTTTAGTTTATTTTTTATGTTTGAATATGCATGTTATTTCTCTATCTAGTATGTTTATGTCTTAGCATGTTCCACTAACTTTATTGACTCCATTTATTTTCTTCCCGTGACCAAGAAATTAGGAGGGAAAAACCACTCCTATTAAGTATGTGTGATTTGGTACATTCGTGCGCCAAACACACAAACACAGTCTACATGAAGCAGGACCCGCATAGGAGGGCCTTTCTAGAACTCCAAGTATCTCACAGAAGGTTAAGAATTTTACCTTCCCCAAGGGCTTAGTGAGAATATTTGTGACTTTCTCATCAGTCCCAATGTGATGGAACCTTATGGTGCCCCACTGTACCATATCTCGGATAAAGTGGTAACCAATATTAATATGGTTGGAGAGGTCGTGAAACAGAGGATACTCTGAAAGTCGGATCCCATTTGGTTGTCAGAATATATCACAGTGGTATCTATGAAATCCCAAAAGAGCTCAAAAAATAGTTTTTTCAACCAAACAACTTCACTACAAGCCATACTTGCTACAATGTGTTCATCCTCAGTGGTGCTCAATGCAACCAATTTCTACTGCCTCCTCATCAAAGATATCGAATCAGAACCTAGAGAGAAGCAATATCTAGATGTGCTCTTATGATCCACCACACTACCAGCCCAGTCAACATTGGTATATCCATGGAGCCTTAGATTCCTGACATTGTATCTCAATCCATAGTTGATTGTGCCCCAGAGATATCTCAATACATTATTGGCAATAGTCCAATGTATGTGATGAGGCTCGACCATAAACTGAATAAACATATTAGATGCAAAAAAATTGTCCATATGGGAGTTCAGTAAGAACATCAGCCCCCCCATGAGTTGACGATACTCAGAACGATTTCCCAAATCGGGCCCAGCAACACTTCCTCATAACTTCTTAAAGTTGAGTTCAATCAAAGTAGTCACTCACTTGCAGTCAACCATCCCAAATATTTCAAGCAACTTCACAATATATTTTCCATGAGAAAGAAAAATCTCATCTGGATTATTCCATACTTCATTATTTATGATCTACTCATAATATTTGTTCATATAATCCTTCCAAAATTGGTACTTCATGGCTTCTTCAAATTTTCCTGGCTGATATTGAACAATGGTGATCATGGCTACTAAGTACCCTTGGTACCTGTTTAGGTTCCTACTTTCACAAAGTGTTCCCCATGGTGCAATATTTCTCTCAGAAAATTCGAGAGTATCTCTAAGACATGATGATCATATTTTTGGAGAATATTTCTCACTAGGAGGTGGAGTAATGGGATCCATTGAATCATCAACATCAATCATCGGTTCATACTTCAGTTCTTCCTACTTTCATGCATCTTCATCTTTATCTTCTTTTGAAATAGGAAGATCTCTAATCTTCCCAAGGGCAACATCTTCGTCGAAGGTGACATCATGACCAATGTATACTTCTCTTTGACAAAGAACATAGTTTATCCATGTTTTCGAAGACTTGATGTTGCCCACAAAAGTTCCATTCTTTCCAGAAGAATCCCACTTGCTTCTATTTTCTTTAAGAACATGAAAATATACAAGACATACAAAAATTATAAATTGAGAAACATTAGCTTTCTTATCAGTGAATATTTCTTTGGGAGACTTGGAGTCCAAGGCTTGATGCAGGCATCTATTTTGAACATACACGATAGTGTTAGCATCTTCTCCCCATAGGAACTTCGGTAGGCCTTGGTCATGAAGCATGGCATGAGTAGATTCAATTATGGTTTGATTCTTCCTTTTTACAACTCCATCTTGTTCATGAATATAAGTAGTATGGGTTGCCTCTTAATTCCAACTTCCCTACAATATTCATTGAACTCATTTGACTCATCTCCAGTTCCATTATCGGTCCTCAATACTTTGATATTATTCCATGTTTGATTTTCAACCAAGGCTTTGAAAGAGAAGAACCACTTCAACACTTTTCCATTTTCCTTCAAGAATATCCATGTTTTGAGAGGGAATTCATCCAAAAAAATGGCATAATACAAATATCCTCCTAAGGATGTTAAGGGAAACATACGAGATAAATCAGAATGAATCAATTTAAGTATGTCGGTTGTTTTGGTATCACTTGAGGGGAATGGTCCCCTTATATGTTTCCCTTCGGCACAAACTTAACAAAAACCTCCATGATCAACATTGAAATCAGGCATACCAGTGACCATATTCCTAGCCTCAGGAAGAGCTTTAAATGAAGGTGAGGAAACGTTCGATGAGATAATTCCGATCGAAGAGTAGTGTTGCATGTCATAGTTCCCAATGGACTTCCTTCAACTTGAAGAGTTTCAATCCTGAAACAAAGAGTGTATTCTTCTTTGAAATTTATCTTCCAAACATATACCTTTCCATCAATGAATGATACCTTGAATCCTTTATCTTCCATCGCTAAAATAGACACTAAATTATTATTTAAGTCAAGTAGATAAAACACATATTGTATATGAATTATTTCACCTTTATTTAGTTGAAGAGTAACAGTTCGTGTACCTTTCACGGGATAGGTGGTATTTTTTCTGAGTATGATCTCCAAATTTTTTTCCTTTTCAATCAAATGAGAGAGGGCCTCTTTGTATACATTTAAGTTCCTTGAAGCACCACTATCAATCAACCAATTATCCAAGGTGTCGGGAGGAGAGGTTGTGGAGAGGGAAGATATAAGAAGAAATTATTTTTTATTGTTATCTGCAACATAGGCTCATCATACCTGGAGTTTCTTGATCTCTTGGAAGGTTGACCAATTCCATTTTGTGTAGTGGGAGCCTTTCTCTTTCCTTTTTTGTTGAACCTGTTGTTCCTTTGATTTCCATTTCCCTTGAAATTCATTTGGTTGTAATCATAATATTGAGGTGTATCCTTTTTTTTTAGGACAATCTCTAGCATAGTGGTCAAACCTGTTAGAATTGAAACATCTACCCTTTCTTCCATCTTTGAATCTCAATCTTCCTGGTCCTTGATTTCTTGGACCAACATTGTTCTTTCTTTTAGCTTCAGCAGAGAATGCAGTAGGATCATTCTTCTTTGAAGGCATGTCTCTCTCCATCATATTTGTATATTCTTGAGTGCATCTAGTCAATAATTCATCAAATTCTGGAATTCTATCATTGTTGAGAATAGTCCTATTTAATACATACCATGCTCAGGGAAGACCTCCAAGGGTAATATGAGTGAGCTCTCGATCTGAAATAACCTCTCTAATAGAGACAAGATCATTTTTTTTTTTGGTAATCCTCATGAAATAGGATTGGATGGATTATCCTCTTTCCATATTGATGTCCTTCATCTTTTTCTTGAGAAAGACGATTTGGTTTGCGTTTCTAGCCCTGAACATGGTAACCAACTTTTCATACATATCCTTAGGTGTGCCCAGCTTAGAGACGTAAGGAACCAAGTTTTTTTAAATAGAATTCTTGATGATCTTCTAAGTTTTTACCTCTCGTTTCTTGTATTTTGTCTTAGTGGCAGCTGGTGCATTTGGAGGAGGCTTAGTAATATTTCCTTGCACATAGTCCATAATATCATGCTCCTCCAAAGTCAAGTCCAAGGATATTTTCAATGCATGATAATCATATTTATCATTGATCTTGTCATCATATTTGAAGTAAGATGACAAGGCCAATGACCCTTGTCCTTGTGCAAAAAATCTCAGTGATTTTTATTCTCCTACATGAGGCCCTCGTTCTAATCCACTGAGATTAACTTTGGAAAACATTGCCTTATTTTTGAGATGGACGCATTCTCATCCTCACTCATTTTGTGAACAAGGTCTGAAACTGGGATATCAATTCTTCTGAGATTTCCTCATGTTGGATAATCCCACAACCGTTTGATCCATTGAGATAAACAATCCTATTAAATTTCCTGCATTTCAACATATTTTGATGAAATAATTTCCTATTTTGTTCACCTTCTTTGAGCCTTTGAACTCTCTCTTTTTTCTCAAAAAGTTTCTTTCTATTTTCCCCGTTGCTCCAAATAATTGAGGACTTGACCCTCCAATGAAGTGAGGGATTCAGTTTGACCTTCTAAAATGATTCGTCACTATATTGACTATATTGATTCCTCCAACTTCCACTGTTCATGATGAATTTACCAAAGTATGATCGATTCCATTCTTTGATCCTTCCTTTTAGTTACTTCAGATTCAATTGAAAAGTCTCCATTTGATTGCGCCTGGTCACACGGATATCTATCCACCATTCTTCTAACTTAGCAATTAAATTTGGATTTTTTAGCTAGAACTATCCAAAACAAAAATAACAGTTCCTTCGTGCCATCCTTAGGTATATATATAGGAAAATGGCCCAGTGATTTGTTCCCATGCAAGGTAGGATCAAATCTTTAAGGAATAGGTCCTATTGAAGAATGTTTTCTAAAACAAGGAAATGATCTAGTGGTGAGGTGATCCGCTGCTTTCCTTCCCGTCGATTATTCCATAAGAAAGAGCCATTAACAAAATCAATGTATTTTTCTTCGAGATCTTGGATACTCTCCTTAAAGGAAATGGAGATCGGATCCAACCACCTAATTTCCCCCTTCTTCTTGTCCATGTTCTTAATCTAGTTAAATTCTCCTACTGGAACATAATTCGTGTCACCTAGAAGATTCTTTAGATGCCATAAATTTTAAAGAAAGGCGAACTTTGTCGCTGGCATAGTGGGACCATAAACCCCTATTAGTCAAACATTTTCTGGGGAGCCTATACATTCAAATTGACCTAAAAGGGTATTTGGGTGGGTGATCCAGTTCCCACAAGAGATAGATCTAGAATCCAAAAGCATACCAAACCCTCTGACACCACCCCTTGCGACATGGATCTAATATTAATGGCCATATTAATATTTGTTTATATATATGATTAAATAATTATAATAATATTTTTAAAATTTTTCTTTTATTTATTGAGTTAGCGAATATATGTTATGAATTCTTTTAAATATGTATTTATATTGTTTACTTTTTTTTTAATTGTTTCTTAATTTTCTTTCTTTAATTTATTAATTTTGGATTTCAATCAATTGTTTATTGAAGGGATATTTTCATTTTTTTCAATTTCAATTCATTATTTTTCTTTCCATATTTTTTTATTGCAAGCTTGAAGTGTTTTTTTTGGATGGGTTTATATTATTTATATTAATGATACCTTGAAAATTTTTTAATATTACTATATTATATTTTATAACATTTTTTTTAATATTTTTTTTATGTTTTTAAAAGCTTATTTTAATTAGTAAAATAGTTAGTTTCTTTGACCCTTTGTTGTTGAATTTCCAACTTATTATTTGGGTTTTTTCCTTAAAATTCTTTGGAGAATCTCAAAACTATTTAGTTTGTGTTATATCTTGTCCTCTATCCATGTACTGGTGATGAACCACAATTGAGGATTCAGAACGTTGACGCCAAAAAGCATATATGGCTCGTCCGAAAAAAAAAAATCCACTAAAAGTATGAATTCAATAATATTCATATTCATATTCATAAGTAGATAATAGTAAAAATATTAATGATATTACAAAAATACCTATTATAATAAAAAATTTATTATTGTTATTAAAATTAATAATAATTATTAATTTTTACTAATTATTGTTAATTAAATTTAGTATCATTATTAATTGATACATATTAATATGAATTAGTTAATTAATTTTTATTTTCATTCTTAATTAATTATTATTGTTATTTAAAAACACATAAGCATAGATACGCTCTGCTCTGCTAGGGTTTCATCTCCCTCCCTTTGAAACCTTCCTTGATGAATCTGACTTCCTGACAGATCTCGATCCATATGAATCTCCTACATGTTGTTATATATCTCATGTTGTGCTGACCGACGGTAGAATAAAAAATGAGTGGCCCCTCGCCTAAGTGTGAGGGGTCGCAGTCTTTCAAGTACACTCTAAATTGAACCTCACTTTTCCAGGGCCACGAGAACAATGAACCTGTCGTCGCTGCAATTTCTAAGGATTCCATGGTGGTGGGGATGCAATTGCGAGCCAGAGAAGGATGAATTCACTTCCTGCCTCAAGTAGAAACCAATCCCGTGTTCGTTATCTCAAATAAACTCCTTGAGAAAGCCCATGAATATATGAAGGATAACTCCATAATCTGTAAAAAATTTAGGGATCTAGCCCAAGGAGCAAGATATCTTGGTATGGATCTAGCACAAATGGTCACCTCGTGGGAATTTTGAGCTCTGCCACTAAGCCAAATGGTTCTTGATAGTAATCTTCTAAGATATAGAGGACATAAAAACATCTTCAAAAATGGACCATATTTCGTGGACAATGCTTGTTTTTTCCTTAGTTTTGGGAATAATGTTATAACCATGAGAAGGAGGTGTTCAAAGCGGCTTCGGTCAGGGTTTGTTTGTATTCATTGCCATATTATTTCTGCGATCATGATATCCTAGAGGTCATAGGTAACTCCATTGGGAAATTTTTTAAGATCGCTGAGATAAAAAAACAATGTCGTCACAGAGCCTTCACCTGGATATGTGTCCAAATGACCATATCCCAACCTCTACTAGAGTCCATCGAGTTGATCTTCCATGAATCCACCTAGATCCAATCGCTTGACTATGAGAATGTTTCATTCAAGTGTCGGAGGTTCTGCGAATATGGGTGTCTCTTGAGAGATTTCCTTGTGACAATTGCGGAGGAAGCCAAGTTTGTTGCACGATTCTAGGATGAAGAATGGTTTCAGAAAGCATTAGATTAAATTTCATCCTAAAAGTGCCCATGAAATTTTCATGTAATTTCCATGTCATAATATGTAAGAAAAACAAAATCCTTTAAATTTAAAAAGAGGTACATGTAAATATTTTGGTGGGAAAAGAAGAAAAACTACTTTTTTTACTTGTATTTTTGGCTTATCTTCTTATCTATTTACCCGAATTTCAAGTGTAGACACTTTTTGTACACGGAATTAATTTCCACATCCAATGAGCACCCAGTATGCATACTTTTGAGAAGAACCACATTGATAAAAAATGAATATACATTAAAAAATCTTGCTCAACACGTTTTTTTAATCTATGTTCATTTTTTATCAATGTGGGTCTTCTAAAAACTATGGATAATGGGTACTCGTTGGATGTGAAATTTAATTATGCATCCAATGAGTGTATAAACTTGAAATTTGGGTAAATCAATAAGGAGATAAGAAAAAATACAAGTAAAAAAAGTAGTTTTTTCTTTTCCCTCCAGAATTCATCTCTTATTTTATTATTTTAACTATTATTTTATTACTTTTACTTAGGAGGCCACTTTTAGGCTAAAATTTCCTCTAATGTGGGTGGTCACAGTCCTCACCATAATTGTCCTAAGAAAAATGGAACACAGGCACATCTGGGTTCCCACAAGGCTCCCCAATCTTAGTCGAAGCTAGCTCCTGAAACCACGGTCTCCTTGACAATCCCCAACTCAGTCAATCCTTTTACGATCCTAGAAAATAATGATATCTCTTAGGAGCATATATAGGATTTCCTATCCTCTTATAAGGAAGTCCCTCAGTCCATCGAGGTAGTTAAACAACTTGTCACCTTGGGAGAATAGATGGCTAACAAAAGAAAGGTCCCTGAACACACTAAAAATGACATACGAGTCAAATAAATCCTTATCAATACTAGCTGAAGGCTAGAGGTCAAGGAGAAAAATAATAGATTGGCTTCAGAAGAGAATAATATGTTGGAGATATTCAAGTTTTGGATCAAAACTGATGTCAAATATATTCTAGGTACTCATCTCTACCTTTTTTTCCACCTATTAATCTAATGGTAAGCCAGATCTGGGAGACTAGACCCATAACTCAGATGCACAGGAAATGACAGAAATTTTTTAGCACACACCCTCGTGGACCTAGGGGGCAGATAAAATTTAGAAGGAAGGAAGTCAACCAAAGACCGAATCCAAGAGGCTAAAGAATTCTTGCTGAATTTGGGGCAGATGGGAAAATTTATGGATTTCTTTCCCAGATTCGTCTCTCCATGTAAATGAAGATCATATCATGGAACATCTAGGGCTACAACAGTCTAGGTAAGATTCGTTCCCTAAAGGAAAAAATTGATAGATACCGACAAGAAAGTTTCCTTCAAGAAACCAAAATGAATGTTGAAAAGGTAAGGGGGAATAGTTAGCGATGTTGGAAGAATGGTAGGGAAATTTCCATTGAGGAAAGTGGGACTGTGGAGGGTTTGGAAATATTATGGGTTTCAGAAACATTAATCCTGATAGATGGGGTAGGCACCCATGATTATCTCTTAAATTCCTTCCGTCTTATAGGTGTAGAGAACTGGAGGAGCGTAACTGCAGTTTATGGCCCTCCCATGCCTCGTGATAAAGAAATTTTCCTCTCTCATTTACAAGGGCTCAAATGTGCTTGGGACTCTGAGTAATAGATCATTGGTGGATATTTCACATGATTACAAATATAGAAGAAAAGAGAGGAGGAGTTTGAATATTAGATCCCTCAGCTCAAGTATTCAATGATGCCATAGAATATCTATGCCTCTTAGAAATTATCCCCAATCATGGCATACATAATTGGAATAATCATCGTGGGGATTTCAACAAGGTACCCTCCCCATTGGATTGTTTCCTCACCTACGAACATATGATATTGCGAGATCCAAAGGGTGAAACTAAGATCCTACCCTCCCAAGGGTCATATTATTGGATGATCACTCTGGGCCTCACATCTGTAGTTTCCCCTCAGAAATAATCCTGCGGATTTGAAAGCTTTTATCTTCAACATCCTGGTTTCCTGGAAAAACATGAGACCTAATGGACCTGAATGGCCAATCCTCCAAGAAAAAACATGCAGGCCTTCCAAAATAATTTGTAGGTTCTAAAGCTCTAAATAAAAATATAGAACCAAGAAGAGTTTGGTAACATCTTTAAGTTCAAACGTAAGCTTGAGACTCGCCTTGAAGATGTGGAGAGAACTATCATTTGGGAATGCTTCTCTTCATATCTGGAAGAATAAGAGGGGTTCATTTCTAGAGAGATAGGTGAAAGAAGATGCTAGGAGGAGATTTTATGCCATTAGAATTAACGTATCCAATGGTTGCGTGAGGGAGAGCGTAATTTTATTCTTTCTCACATTTCCATGATAAGTCACCTCCACCGTAACAGAATCACTGAACTTCAAGGATCCAGATGAAATTTCAACAAAAGGAGGGTATTGAGAAAACATTGAAGACCTAATTTGCATCACTTTTACAATATGAAGGTTGCGATCGTTTCGGAGCCATCCAAGCTATCATGCAACATATACCCTCCCTAGTAACCTAGGACTAGAATGATGCATTTCTTAGCCATATCATGGTCAAAGAGGTGGAAGATGTGGTTAAGGCCTTGCCCAAGAATAAAGCACCTGATCCCAATGACTTCACAACTGAATTATTTAAAGTTGTGTTGTCCTTCCTGAGTCAAGAAGTTTATTAGCTTGTGGAGGAATCCTATCGCCTCCCTCAATTCTGGTCAGGCATTAATGCCACTTTCCTAAATATCATCCTCGAAACCCAGGAGGTCATTGCACCCAATGAATTCCACCCTATTTCCCTCTCCAATGTTATATAAAAAATCATGTCTTCCATTCTAGTCTACTGCCTGAAACCACTCATACATCACATTATGAGCTAGGAGAAATTAGGTTTCATGGAAGGTTAACAAATCCTGGATGGCATCAACTACACCCATGAGACTATCTACTCCTTCAAGGCTCAAAAATCTAGGGGCATGCTCCTAAGATGGATATTTCCAAAGCCTATGATTGACTGAGTGGGGACTATCTGGTTTGCATCCTTCATGCCTTTGGGTTTGCTGAAGATTGGATCTGGTGGATCAAATCCATGATCTCCACCCCTTTCTTCTCAATCCTCGTTAACAGCTCCTCCATAGACACATTTAGATATTTCGATCAAAATCCTTCAAGGGGACCGCATATCTCCATTCCTCTTCATGATTGTATCAGAAACCTTTGGAAGACTGATTAAAGTGCTAAATAAGTCGAACCTATTGTATCATGTTCGCTTGTATGGCACTAATGTTGATATGGCTCACCAAAAATTTGTGGATGATAATCTCTTGTTCAAGAAGGGCACTCTAAGAGAAGAAACACGGTTGAATCACATTCTAGAGGACTTCCAAGACGCCTCAAGTATGCTCTTAAACAAAGATAAATAGAATATTTATTTCTTTTACCCCCCCTAGAGCATCCAATCATGCTTGGCTAGAATCATGGGCTTCACCATTGGCTCTCTCCCTTCTAAATACCTTGGAGTCCCTCTCATCCTCAACCCACTCTGCATCGACCCTTGAAAATACCTCTATTCTAACATCTCCAAAAAGCTTTGGGCCTGGACCATTCGAGTCCTTAATCTAGATGGGAGAGCCACCCTCTTCAAGTTGGTGTTCCAACCCATGCCCATGTATAAGCTTTCGACCCTCCCTGTTGCCAAGTGTATCTACTTAAAATTAATATCCATTTTTTGACAATTTTTATGGAGCAGTTCTTCAAAGGATCAAAAATTGCCTATAGTAACTTGGCCCAAGTTATGCCTCCCCAAGGCGATGGGGGACTTAGCTTGCGAGACCCAACTACTATCAATGCCACTATGAGGAGGAAATTTGCTTGCGGTGGATCCAAGGAGGAGAAAAATTTTGGAAAATAATTTAGACCCATAAATATGGACAAGGCAAATAATAGGAGGCACTAATCCATGAACCTCTTTAGTGCTCTGGATAGGCCATCTGAAACCTAGATAATTCTAACAATGATTTGATTAGGGCACATTTATTTTGGGAATTTAAATATGGGAAGTCTTCCTTCTTTTGGAAAGACTCCTGACAGCAATCTCCTCCCATGGCTCAAGATCAATCCCTTCTTGAGATAATGCCATTCTCCCACTTCATATCTTCCACCTGGATTGTAGACTACTTGTACGACACACCCCATGATCAAGGATGGAGAATTGGGAATTTCAAGGGTGATTGGCTACCTGAAATTAATAAGATTGTTGGAGAGTGTTTGGGTTCTCATATGCAGCAAGGACCTATACATGTATCTCGAGAGCCAAACAAGCTTAGATGGGGTATTTCAAATTAAGGAGTATTTTCTTTTAAGGAAGCATGTTTGCTCTCAATGAATGCAACCCCAAAGTAGGATAGTCCCCTTTGGAGGAGAATATGGATAAGAAAAATATGGCCTAAAGTGGTGCATTTTATTTGGTTCATGGTTCATAGACGAGTGCTTTCCTGGGACCATCTTCTAAAGCAAGGTTTTGTCTACCCGTCTATGGGCCCTCTACGTAAGCGGGCAGAGGAGACTATGCTTCATATTTTTTCTTAATGCTCCACATCCAGTTCAGCTTGGGACCAGGTCTCCTCCATATTTGGTGCTATGGACCACCATAGAAATGACCTTGGGATTTTGTTAGCTGATTGGCACATCCATCGTTTTTCCAACTCGGTGGTAATTCATGCTTGGTGACTCACTCTGGGGCTGTTTATTTGAAACACATGGAAAGTGAGGAATAGTGCCATATTTTATGGAAATACACATTCCAACGCCCTCATTTGGTCTCATACCATAGAAAATATCTGACAAAATCTCCTCACAAAGAATTGGGACCCCGCAAACCAGGAGGCGAACCCCTCTGAAGCCAGGATCATTACACTATTAAATCTCTCCTTCAATATGGTATATCGACATGCAATGGTCTCTAAACCCTCCCTAACCTACTCCCCTTCAACCTTTTCTCCCCTTCCTATGGTTTGGATTTAGTTAAATTTCATTGGAGAATATAAAGGAAATCCTGCCTTAGCTAGCTATGGGGGGATCCTTCGAGATTTCTCAGGTTCTCCATGCACAACCTTTGTGAGATCTAGTGGGACAAAGAAAAATAATGTGGAGGAGTTTTCTAGAAGAAAAAATAAACATGGCCCTCCACCTTCACTATGTGACAATTCGAATCATGGGCGATTCGTGCCATTAGGGGATTTTTGAGGATTAAAATGGGCCTCCTTAGGAAATTATAAAATAATAGTGGAAGCAATCAAATAAGATTAGATTACATCATCAAATTTTAGAGGGAAAAAAGGAAAAACTATTTTTTCAACTTGTATTTTCAAGTTATCTCCCTATGGGTTTACCCAAATTTTGAGCAGAAACACTCATTGGATACATAATTTGATTCCTAATCCAAGTATTACCCATGTATCATACTTTCGATGAACCTTTCTACAAAACAAATGATAAATACATGAAAACCATGATTGTAATCACATTTTTTCATGTAATTCTCATTTTTCATGTAGCAGGGTTTACCGAAAGTATGCAACATGGGTACTCATTGGAAGAGGAATTAAATTTTTCATACAACTAGTACTCCCGCTCGAAATTTAAGTAAACCCTTAGGGAGAGAAGTTGGAAATAAGAGTTGAAAAAACGGTTTTATTATTTTATTATTTTTTAATATTTGTACTTTTTTACTCCAAAAATGGTGAATCATCCCCCATGTTTAACATTATCATATTGAATCTTATTGGTTCTTATAAAGTGTATTTTGGTTGTACATTTTTCTTACGAGGCCCATTTTAGACCACAAAATTCCCCTAATGCTAATCCTTTATATGGTCCAGTGAATCCTCAATGGCTCTGCCCTTGAGAAAGTGGCGAAAATATAGTGTTTAGAAGCTCAACTCTCCTGCATCCAAACATCCCTAAACTCATTTGAGTATGTTACTATGAGACACGCACTAAGAGAGGTAGACAAAGTGGATGTCTCGCTGGCCAATTGAGGCACAAATACTCCCCAACGAGAGTTTCGAGAAACCTGGGTGGATGTTATTTTAAAAGCATATCTTGATCCAGGAGAGTTCCAGACTCTACAATATCTTATGGCGGAAGACCTAAGAGTCCCCGATGGGGTTGTCAATTCAGAATGATAGCTGGAGGCATCTCTGAAAGTGGATATAGGAGGGCCTTCACGTACCACATGATTTCCTTAATGATTTCCCTCACACGCTCAGGTTTCATGGATCATTGGTATCTGGACCGTGCTCCCAAAACCAACATAATATCTAGGTTTATGGGTCATATTTTGGTTATCTACAGGTTTTTGGCAATGGTGAGAGAGATTTGGGTGAGAGCACTCTGTGTATTGGTGTTACGGCTCAATCTAAGGCTTGTGGAATCTACATAGTATTAAATATGTAAATGTGGGTGTGTGTGGAGGTCGCTTTGGTTTTTTGCATGGTCGCAGGATCCATGAACTGATCTCGCTATGGCAAGTGAAGCGAAGAATGGTCCAGGGCTTGAAATGTTTGTGATGGAAGGTGATCTTATTTGGGCGAGTGTGTGGTTAATTTTTTGGTTAATTAATGTTGCGTGGGTATTGAAGCTCATGGGAGAGGTCAATGAGTGTTATTGGTTTCATTTCGTGATGAGCTCGAAGGACTTGACATCTTGGTGTGTGTCTCCATGGTAAAACTTTTACGGTGCAATTGATAGAGAATTTCCGGTGTGAAGGCCTATCCCCAGTGGTCTTGAGATGTCCGATGGATTGGGTCTGGTATGAAATTTTTGTGTGTAAAATTATAGTTTGAACTCGTTAGTGAGCTCATTTATTGGCATAGATGCTCTTCTCAGCTTCTGCACAACACTCAGTGGCAGCCATGGTGGTATCCCTATCCTGCTCCCCAGACCAAGTGGAAGCCACTGTCACCTTGGAGTCGATAGCATCCCAACTGCAACGCATACAACTCAATTTGTACACTATGCAGGGAGAATGGTATGAGGAAAGGAAAGAAATTGTCGCATACATCAAAAACCTCTAATACAAGTAGAACAAGACCCTGGACACTCTTGAGAGTGTTCAGTGCTCCAACAGCCACCTTCAAGCTCTAGAAATTCAAGTGGAGCACATCGATTATCACATTCACAATTGAGAAACCCTTTTTGATGCACCTCGTCTATTTCCTCGTAATCCTCCTCCATGATGTATTTTTCTACAATTCGTCCTTTTTCCAATTTTGTGCCCACAATAACCACAAACACTAGTTTCCTTAGCTATCTTATGGGCTTCCTTCTATGTATATTTTGATGCCTATGTTGATATATAATTATGAAGGAACACAATAAAATACAAAAATAAACATAAATGTAGAGATGCAGTAGGAATAACACTTCATTTCATTAATATCAAATACTGAAAAATGCTTATAGACAAAATGGAAAATAAATTAGATTGGGTGATGGTAGCTTATCTATGAGAAGAGATGTCGCAGCTACATGTCTCTAAATTGTGTTAAAATGAGGTTAAATGGCCTTTTTATTATTTAACAATAAGATAAAACCCTAAACAACCAAAACCATAACCTAAGGAGATGTAACATCAAGATTTTATGGGACCCATTCGGGTTAGTTGGGAAGCCAAATTCCCGGGGTTGTAACCTGGTCATATTATCTTCGTTTGACGTGTATGATACCTCGTTGGAAAAATATTTCCATGGAATACAACTTATTTTGCAATTTTCTTGAAATACTTGAAGGAATCATGCCCAAAAAACATCGTTTGGGTCCTCAAAATGGCTCTAGAAATTCAGGACCCGAAAAACTGCTAAAAAATGTAAATAAGAAAACTGATGAAACTTAATAGGTGGAATAGGGGGGTGGCCACAAATATCCTCCTGGATCATTCCTCCCCCCTTCGAAATCAATGGTCCTCATTATGTGAAAAGCCTCCATGAGGTGGGGAAATTTTTGTTGAACCTGGTCGTTGGTGAACCACTTTCTCTGGTGAAGGAGTTTGCCTACTTTGACAAATCGGTATAGCTAGATCCTCTACTAGCAGCTATTCTTGATCTGTGTGTCCATGATCCAATCAATTGTGTCTTATTCCATGCAATATGGGTTTAACTATGTTTGTGTTAGTACTGTTAGAAATATTTCCATTGATGGCAAAGGAGCAGAAAGGAGCATCACCTGAATTATCACTAAGGCAAAGGAGTAGAGAAGCAGTAGCAATAAGGAAAAGAAGAAGTGGAGTAATAATGTAGTATGAAAAAAAAGGGGGAGGCAAGGAGGAGCATTAGACCATCAACAAAGGAG
The DNA here is from genome assembly GCA_034641835.2 of Pinus albicaulis. NCBI lineage: Eukaryota > Viridiplantae > Streptophyta > Pinopsida > Pinales > Pinaceae > Pinus > Pinus albicaulis. The sequence goes on along the minus strand of CM076583.1, from coordinate 395,851,570 downwards.
CACAAAGGAACAACACCAGAACACTGTCAAGCACCAAAGGCAGCGAATGCAGCTAAGCAACAAAGGCAGAGAAATAGCAAAAGAAGAGAGGCATCGAATGTAGAAAGGAAGAAGAAAAATCTCAGGAGAGGAGAAATGTGGAGGACCCGATGAACAAAAGCGGAAACATGAATTGATGGCATGCTTGAAATTTTTACCAGATATGCAGAGAAACCATGAGTCAACAGTGAAGATGGAACAGTGAAAGCGGTTTAAAAAACCACCAAAGGGTTTTCGCACTGCTTTTGGAGGATAAATGGTTTTGAGTAAGATGGATGCGATACATTTAGAAGGGTGATGCGTGGCATACTGAAACTACCTATTTCACGTAGGATCAAAAACTTTATCCATTGGGGATGGTTTTCACGCGATGACGTGATGACCGTTGGATCATTCTAGGATCAACGGCAGAGACTCAACATTCTTTGGAATAATGAGATTGTGAGTTAAGAGGACGAATGAGCATGGTTAACGTTGATCTAGGATCAACGGTACTGCATGGGCACAAACAATCCTGATGATCTCTCTGTACCGAGGAGTGCCTCTATAGTACCGTGAATATAATTTAATAATTGGAGTGCCTTTTGAGGTCTGGTGCCATACATATTTTGGGGCCAATACATTTTTTTGACATGCTTTTTTTCGAAGAAAATAGTATATAAAGAGCAGAATGATAAAAGGTATGGGACCAGTGTCACAAATCGGGACAACGTAAACAAACAGATGAGATTAAAGGATATGCAATGCAAGGGATGTGATGCAATGCGATTGCATATCGCAATCAAGGTAGGATAAAAATCGCACAAACACAGTGGTCACAGAAAATGCGAAGTGCGATGTGATGATGTAGGGATGACATGGCAAGTGACGTGGCAGCTGACATCGACCTGACCCCACAAATAACAAATAAATAAAGATGACGTGGCAGTGACGTGCTGATGATGTGGCAAGGTGACGTGGCACGATGACATGGAGATGACGTGGACCTAGTCCGCATATCGCAAATTGCAAGATCAGAGGGGTGAAGATCGTAACAGAAAAGTTGCGATGTGATGTGCCGATGCAAAGGGACACGTGGCGGCACAACGCAATATCACACATCGGCGATGCTTATGTGATAAGAATTTGTAAGTTATAGAAATTTCAAAGCGATCGATGAATGCGATGAAATGGAGGCGATGCGAAGTTCATCGCATATAAGAGATCGCAAAGCTCAGGAGAGATATCACACAATATTAGAAGTCATGTGAGTTGTGATGCGAAGTAGCGATAAATTCAAGTGGGACCCAATCACATATCGCTCATCGCAAGCTCAGGACAAAGTGCGATAAAGGAGTCGGATGTGATGCAGCTCAGAACCATTATTTAAGAGATTTCAAGTCTAGGTGTATGTGATTTCCCTTTGTAAATCGCATCGGAAAGAAAAGGAGCCATATAGCAAAGAACATTTGAAACACCGAAGTGCGATAAAGAGAGTGGACGTGATAGGGATCAAAGCCGAAGCCTAAAGCATTTCAAGTCCGGGAGTATGTGGATTTTCCTTTGTAAATTGTTTCGCAGAGAAAAAGGAGGATTATAATGTAAAACAAGAAGGAAAGTATGAAAGCGGGTATAAAGGCTTGGGTAAGGACCCGACATAGAGAAAAAGGCAAAACATGATGTTTAGAAGAGCGGTGAAAGTTGAATGTTGTGGGCACAAGAAAAAGAGGTATGGTCGGGCAAAAGGAGATATGATGACACTGTTAGAAATGCAATAGAATGGGTCAAGTTGGAAAAAATGAGCGGTTACACAGCAGAGCTAGACTATAACAGCAGAAACTAAAATGACAATGACAACAACAGAAAAGACAAATGTATGGAAAACCAAGAGCTGAAAGGGTTGAGTGAAATGTATTATTGTATCTGTAAATGTAAATGATTTAATTATTTTTATTGTATGTGATGCAAAGGCAAGTCTTCGTAGGAAAAGAAAAAATCCACTGTAATACACAAATATATTCATTATGTTATATCATTCTGAATGTGCTGGACAAGAAAATGAGAAGGGGGAAGGTAAAGAGTCATACCTGTTCATTTCGAATTCCATGTGGAATGCAAACAGTTATGAGGTGATCTCTATAAATAATGTTACCATCACATGCATAAGCACAGAGAGAGAGAATGGAGAAAGAGGTCAGAGAGTGTAAGAAGAAGGAGTAGAGAGAGGAGCTGTGAAGATCCAGAGATGATATAAAGCAAATTTGAAGGCTGGAAGGACAACAGTAAAGAAGGTGGAAAACAGAGATGATATCCAGGTAAATCAGCATATGATGTTATTATACAGTGAGGAAGTTGGTGCTTCCATATCAAGTTGTAGCTTGATAGATGTCCAGTTGTAGTTTCCTGAGGTAGGAGCCTCCTATAGGTTGTAGCCTACAAAAAATATATGGGAGTTGGAGCTTCCTTGCAAGTTATAGCTTGCAGAGTTGAGGTAGTAGCCTCCTGTAGGTTGAAGCCGACAGAAAATTAGTGGTGAGAGGGAGTTAGAGCTTGCCTTTGCATCACAACAATAATAAGATTCGGTTTTCTCCCTTATGGGTTTCCACTTATATCTGGTGTCTATGTGCATGATGATTATATGTTGATATTTTGTCTTTAATCTGCTTAATACCTTCTGCTCACTTATTAAGACTGTTGTTCCATTGTATATTAATTTGATCACGAAATGAAGATGTAAATAAGTGTAAAAGAAAGTTTTACAAGACCACGACTGCTTTAAATTGATTCACCCCCCCTCTCATTTTAACCAAGGGCTCAACAATTGGTATCAGAGTGGGGTTCCTTCTGTATCAATTTAACAACTGGAAGGAAATCCCTAGTCTCCAAGATGACTAGTCAAGAAGGATGCTCAACAAATAAAGCCCCTCTGTTTACTGGCACAAACTATGCCTTCTGGAAAATAAGAATGAGGACATACACAATGTCTCTAAGAATAGAATTTTGGGCTCCTGTGGATTTGGGATATGCCCCAAAGGAGTCTGACACAAGGAAAGAAGTCAAACAAGATTTTATAGCTAATGCCAAAGCCATGAATGCTCTCCTAAATGGTCTGTGTGAGGCAGAATTTATCAAAGTAATGAACAACAAGATTGCCAAAGAAATATGGGATACATTAGAAAGTATCGATGAGGGAGATAAAAAGGTGAAGGCTACCAAGCTGAAAGTCTATAGAGCCCAGTTTGAAAATATAAAAATGAATGAAGAAGAAGATGTTGCCATCTTCTTCTTAAGGGTTGAATAAATTGTAAATAACATGAAAGATATAGGATAAACCATTATAGAATGTGTAATTGTACAAAATATATTGAGATCTTTACCATCCCGGTTTAACCCCAAGGTTTCTACCATAGAAGAAAAAGCTGATTGGGAAACATTGACCATGAACCAATTACTTGGAAACTTAACAGCCTATGAGATGAGACTTTCACAGAGGAAGTCAAATGTGAGGGAGGCAGCCTTTAAGACAGAGAAGAGCAAAGAAGAAAAATAATATACATGCTCCTGCTCTGATGAAGAAGAGGCCAAATTTGTCAAAATATTGGATAGAGGCTTAGGCAAGTATAAAGTTAAACTTCCATTTAAATGCTTTAACTGTAGAAGAGTTGGGCACTATGCATCTAAGGGTCCTCTTAAGGAAACAAAGAATCAGATTCAAGAGAAAGAGAAAACCAAAACAAATAACTAGAGGAAAGGGAAGAGATTCAATAGAATATCATTTTATGCTCAGCAAGATAGCAGTGCATCTCAAAACTCAGATGAATCCTCAAATGAATAAGGAACCTCTGAATTTGTGTTGATGGCCAAGGAAGAATCTGAATGATTCCTTCTAGAAGATGAGGAATAAGGTGAGGTAGATCTTGAGGGGGAGCTAAGAAGTGCACTGGAGGAAATAGATAGACTTAAACTCAAGTACAGAAAAAAGAAAGACATTCTCCTCAAATGTGTAAAAGAGGTACCAAATTTAGAAGACCTCATTCAATTGAAAGTATAACTTGAAGAAGCTAAGAAGGTGGAAGAAATTTTGCTAAAGAAAATTAAAGATAAACATCAGGAGAAAGAGAAATTGGAAGAAGAAGTGGTACGGCTAAGAAAGAGACTAGAAAACACCCAAATGGAATTGTCAATGAACACTCCTTGAATGACAAGCGCTGAACAGTTCGACATAATTCTAAATGCTCACAGGTCTCCTCTCATAAAGGCTGGGATAGGATATGAAGGAGAAACTAGTAAGTCCAAGGTAGAAGATAACAAGAATATCATTTTTGTAAAAGCTATAAAGGATAATGAAACAACTCAAAAAGGAACCACAGAAGCAGAATCCAGCAAGAACTTCATGTGTGATGAAACAAACAGAAACAAGTAGCAACATCAAGAGACAAAGAATGAGCGAAAGAAGCAAGAAGTTGCAAAAATATCAATTGTTCCTGAAGATCAATTGAACAAGTTCGGAAGATCTCAAAGTAAATTCTTTCCTCCTATGAGAAATGTCACTTGTTTTTCCTATCACAAACCGGGACATATTGTTGCATACTGTCAGACAAAGATAATCGATTTCAACTAGCAAAAGAGGCAGAAATTGAAAAGACTACCTCAAGAAAACAAATGGAGAGGGCAACCCTACACCAGGTACACTAATTGTTTCCATGGGTATTGTTTTTATTGTAAGGGGTTTGGCCATAAAGCCATGGAGTGCAGAACATATGGAAAAATACTGATTCTTAAAACCCCAAGGAGATCTATGAATAATGGAGAGTTCACTCGTACACATAATCCATTTAGAAATATAATCAAATGCTTTGTATGCCATCAAATCCGACACATGTATTCCAAATGTCCTCTCAAAGAATGTGGTCCATCTTCTTAGAAAAGGTTCTAAAAAAATAGCTGCCTATAGTGGAAAAAGAAGTTGAATAAGTGTGACCTGGCTCTAATAGTCCAAGATCAGAAAAGCCAATGGTATTTGGACAGTGGATGCTCAAAGCATATGACTGGAGATAGAAGAAAGTTTGTAAGCTTTGATGAAAATAAATCTAAAAATGTAACATTTGGCAATGATAAAGCAGGGAAAATCAAGGGAAAAGGCTCAGTCAGTCTGAATAATGGAAGAGGAAAGGCTCAATATGTACTGTTTTTGGATGGGCTGAAAGCCAATCTGCTAAGCATCAGTCAAATGTGTGATAAAGGCTGTGAGGTCCTTTTTAGAGCCCAATATTGTGAGGTAATATCAAGCACCACAGGAAATACCTTGATCAAAGGTGTTAGAAAAGAAAGTATTGTCTATATAGTGGAAGAAGAGAATGAAGAATGCCACATAAGAAAACTTGATGAATCATGGTTATGGCATAGAAGATTGGGACACCTAAACTTTGACCACATCATCAGTCTGAGCAAGAAGAATGCAGTCAGAGACATGCCAACAATAAAGAAGCCTTCAAATACCATATGTAAATCCTGCCAACTGGGCAAGAAGACCCGCATATCTTTCAAGACCAAAGAGATACTATCTACAAGTCGGCCTCTTCAGCTTGTACACATGGACCTGTGTGGACCTTCAAGAACTAAAGCACCAAGTGGAGAATCTTATTTCATGCTAATAATATATGATTTTTTCAGAATGACGTGGGTAGCATTTCTCAAATACAAATTTGTAGCACTTGAGAAATTCAACATATTCAAGGCATTGGCAGAAAATCAAACAGGATGCAAGCTAAAGTGCATCAGATCAGACAAAGGTGGTGTATTCACAGACTATGATTTTGCAGACCTATGCAATGAGCATGGGATAAAAAAACAGTTTATAATTGCAGGTACACCTCAATAGAATGGAGTGGCAGAGAGGCAAAACAGGTTAGTACAACAAATTTCCAGAGCTATGATGCAAGAAAGTAACATTCCCCAAACCTACTGGGCAGAAGCAGTACACAGAGCTGTTCACATTCTCAACAAAGCTCATCTAAGACCAAATTGTGATAAGACTCATGAATTATGGCATGGTAAACTAGCATCAATCAAGCACTTTAGTGTCTTTAGAAGCAAGTGTTTAATAAAAAATAATGATGAAAAACTGGGGAAGTTTGATGCAAGAGCTGATGAAGGAATATCTTTAGGATATTCATCCAAAAGTAAGGGTTACAGGTGCTACAGCAAAAGACTACACACAATTGTGGAAAGAATTGATGTAATATTTGATGAAGCTACCAAACAGAACAAGAAGCACAAGCTGCGCCAATCCTCTAGACAATCATGAATCTGAGAACGAAGAGAATGATGAAAATATCAAGACAAAAGGTCCCTCAAGACACACTCAAAAGAACCATCTAGAAGATCAAATAATTGGGGACAAGAGTGTGGGAGTCCAGACAAGAAGACAGCTTGCTGATCAGACAGAAGAAGTATACCTAGCCATGTTATCTCAAATAGAGCCTAAGAAGTTCGAAGAAGCCAACAAAGACAAAAACTGGGTAAATGCTATGAATGAAGAACTATACCAAATTGAGAAGAACAATCCCTGGGAGTTAATTCCAAAACCCACTGGGAAAAATGTCATTGGCACAAAATGGATATTCAAGAATAAGATGAATGAACAAGGGCTAGTAATAAAAAATAAAGCTAGACTTGTATGCAAGGGGTATTCTCAAATTGAAGGACTTGACTATGATGAAACCTTTGCCCCTGTAGCCAGAATGGAAGCAATCAGAATATTTTTTTCCTTTGCATGCTATCATGATTTCAGGGTATACCAAATGGATGTGAAGTCTGCCTTCCTGAATGGAGACTTAGAGGAAGAAGTCTACATGGAACAACCTGAAGGATTCTCATTAACAGATAAACATGACTCTGTGCGTAGATTAAAGAAAGCCTTATATGGTCTGAAACAAGCTCCTCGTGCATGGTATTCAAGGCTAGACAAATACTTGCAAAACCAAGGGTTCAAGAAAGGAGGAGTAGACAAAAATTTGTACATAAAGGCTAATGATAATGAACTCTTGATTGTAGTAGTGTATGTAGATGACATCATGTTTGGTAGCAACAAAGATGAGTTAGCAAAAGGATTTGCTGAAGAAATTAAATCAGAATTTGAGATGTCTATGATTGGAGACCTCACCTTCTATTTAGGTTTTCAAATTCAACAAAATAACACATAAATATTTATTTCGCAAGAAAAATACTTAAGAGAAATGTTGAAAAGGTTTCAAATGGAAGACTGCAAACCTATGTCAACTACCATGATCATTGGATGCAAACTTTGTGCTAATGATGGATCTGCAGATGTAGATCAAAAACTTTATAGATCCATGATAGGAAGTCTGCTATACCTAAATGTCTCTAGACCAGACATTATGTTGGCAGTAGGACTTGTGGCAAGATATCAAGCAGCACCAAAACAAAATCATTTACTTGCAATCAAGATAATATTTAGATATCTTCAAGGAACTTCACATTATGACCTATGGTATCCAAAAGGAAAAATCTTCACATTAACAGCATACACAGATGCAGATTGAGCCAGCTATGTGGATGACAGGAAAAGCACAAGTGGAGGTGCATTTTATTTAGGAAAAATTCTGGTGGCATGGCTAAGAAAGAATCAAACTTCTATCTCTCTATCTACAGCAGAAGCAGAATAAATAGAAGCAACTGCATGTTGCACACAAGTAATATGGATGAAACAAACTCTCCAAGACATGAAGGTAAGCATTGATGAACCCATTTCTATCAAATGTGACAATACAAGTGCAATAAGTTTATCAAAAAATGTCGTACTTCATTAAAAAACAAAGCACATCCCAATAAAGTACCACTTCCTTAGAGAAGAAGTAGCATAGAAATTAGTGAAGTTGGAATATATATCAACTAAGGAAGAAATACCAGACATATTCACAAAACCTCTTGCTAAAGAATCATTCGAATATCTAAGAGACAAGCTAGGGGTAGTGTCTGTAGATGTTACTCTCTAACATGATCAGAAATCAAAAAGGGGGGGGGGCGGGTTGCATACAAGAAACAAGATTCAATATTAGACAAGAAAGCATCATTCCAGGGGGAGAGCGGTCAATAAAAAATTGTCACAAAAGAGCTAGAGCAATGGAGCAGTGCATGGAACAGGTCCTCAAGATCAGAGAATTATGAAAAGATAGAAACCACAATGGGAAAAGTGCAACCTTTTGCCATTGATGTCAAAGGGGGAGGAAAAGAAAGAAAAAGAAGAAAGGGCCTTATGAAAAGCAAGCAGAGGAACTCCTGGAGGAAGCATTGGAGTATTGCCATCAATGCTAAAGTGGGAGGCTATTGGAAATATTTTCATTGATGGAAAAGGAGCACAAAGGAGCATCACCTGAATTATCACTAAGGCAAAGGAGCAGAGAAGCAGCAACAATAAGGCCAAGAAGAAGTGGAGTAATAATGCAGTATGAAAAAAAGGGGGGGAGGTAGGGAGCAGCATTAGACCATCAGTAAAGGCAAAGGAGCACAAAGGAACAACACCAGAACACTGGCAAGGACCAAAGCCAACGAATGCAGCTAAGCAAAAAAGGCAGAGAAGTAGCAAAAGCTGAGAGGCAATGAATGTAGAAAGGCAGAAAAACAAGCTCAGGAGAGGAGCAGCGTGGAGGACCTGATGAACAGAAGCAGAAACATGAATCGATGACGTGCTTGAACGTTTTACCAAATATGCGAAGAAACCATGAGTCAACGGTGGAGATGGAACAGTGAAAGTGGTTTCGAAAACCACCAGAGGGTTTTCACACCGCTTTTGGAGGATAAGTGGTTTTAAGTAAGATGGACGCGATACAGTTAGAAGGGTGATGCGTGGTATACCGAAACCGCCTATTTCGCCTAGGATCAAAAAATTTATCCATTGGGGCTGATTCGCACGCGATAATGCGATGACCATTGGATCATTCTAGGATCAATGATGGAGACTCAACATTCTTTCGCATAACGAGATTGTGAGTTAAGAGGAGGAATGAGCGTGGTTAACGTTGATCTGGGATCAACGGTACCACAAGGACACAAAAAATCCTGATGATCTTTCCGTACCGAGGAGTGCCTCTGCAGTACCTTGAATCTAATTTAATAATTCGAGCGCCTTTTGAGGTTCGGTGGCATACGTACTATGGGGCCAATAAATTTTGTTGACATGATTTGTTTTAAAGCAAACAATATATAAAGAGAAAAATTATAAAAGGTGTGGGACTAGTGTCACACAACGGGACAGCGTAAACAAACGGATGAGATTAAAGGAGATGCGATGGGATGGATGCGATGCGATGCAATCGCATATCCAAATTGGGCCAGGATAAAAATCACACAAACAAAGTGGTCACAGAAAATGCGAAGTGCTATGTGATGATGTGGGGATGACGTGGCAAGTGATGTGGTAGCTGACGTAGACCTGACCCCACAAATTGCAAATAAATAAAGATGATGTGGCAGTGACATGGCGATGATGTGGCAAGGTGACGTGGCACGATGACATGGAGATGATGTGAACCTGGCCCGCATATCGCAAATCGCAAGATCAGAGGGGTGAAGATCGTAAGAGAAAAGTTGTGATGCGATGGATAGAAGTGATGCAATGTGCCAATGTGAAGGGACACATGGCAGCACAATGCAATATTGCACATCGACAATGCTTATGTGATAAGAATTCATAAGTTATAGAACTTGTGATGCGATCGATGAATGCGATGCAATGGAGGCGATACGAAGTTCATCGCATATCGCAGATCGCAAAGCTCAGGAGAGATATCACACAATCTTAGAAGTCATGTGAGTTGTGATGCGAAGTAGAGATAAAGTCAAGTGGGACCCGATTGCATATCGCTCATCGCAAGCTCAGGACAAAGTGCGATAAAGGAGCTAGATGCAGTGCAGCTCAGAACTATTATTTAAGAGATTTCAAGTCCGAGTGTATGTGATTTCCCTTTGTAAATTGTATTGAAAAGAAAAGGAGCCATATAGTGAAGAACGTTTGAAATGCCGAAGTGCGATAAAGAGAGTGGACGCAATAGAGATCAAAGCCGAAGCCTAAATAATTTTAAGTCTGGGAGTATGTCGATTTTTCTTTGTAAATCATTTCAGAGAGAAAAAGGAGGATTATAACGTAAAACAAAAAGGAAAGTATGAATGCGGGTAGAAAGCCTTGGGTAAGGACCCGACATAGAGGAAAAGGCAGAACCGGATATTTAGAAGAGCGGTGAAGGTTGAACGCTATGGGCATGAGAAAAGGAGGCATGGTCGGGCAAAAGGAGATATGATGACACTGTTAGAAACGCAATAGAATGGGTCAAGTCAGACAAAATGAGCAGTTATGTAGCAGAGCTAGACTATAACAGCAGAAACTAAAAAGACAGTGACAACATCAGAAAAGACAAATGTATGGAAAACCAAGAGATGAAAGGGCTGAGTGAAATGTATTATTGTGTCTGTAAATGTAAATGATTTAATTATTTTTGTTGTATGTGATGCAAAGGCAAGTCTCCGTAGGCAAAGAAAAACTCCACTGTAATACGCAAATATATACATTTTGTTATATCATTCTGAATGTGCTGGACAAGAAAATGAGAAGGGGGAAGGAAAAGAGTCATACCTGTTCATTTCAAATTCCCTGTGGAATGCAAACAGTTATGAGGTGATCTCTATAAATAATGTTACCAGCACATGCATAAGCACAGAGAGAGATAATGGAGAAAGAGGTCAGAGAGTGTAAGAAGAAGAAGGAGCAGAGAGAGGAGTTGTGAAGATCCAAAGATGATATCAAGAAAATTTAAAGGTTGGAAGGACAACAGTAAGGAAGGAGGAAAACAGAGTTGATATCCAGGTAAATCTGCATATGATTTTATTGTAGAGTGAGGAAGTTAGTGCTTCCATATCAAGTTGTAGCTTGATAGATGTCCAGTTGCAACTGGCTAAGGTAGGAGCCTCCTGTAGGTTGTAGCCTGCAGAAAATAGATGGGAGTTGGAGCTTCCTTGGAAGTTGTAGCTCATAGAGTTGAGGTAGTAGCATCCTATAGGTTGGAGCCTACATAAAATCAGTGGTGAGAGGGAGTTAGAGCTTGCCTTTGCATCACAACAATAATAAGATGTGGTTTTCATTTTTATGGGTTTCCACTTATATCTGTTGTCTATGTGCATGATGATTATATGTTGATATTTTGTATTTAATCTACTTAATACCTGCTGCTCACTTATTAAGATTGTTGTTCCATTGTATATTAAGTTGATCATGAAATGAAGATGTAAATAAGTGGAAAAGAAATTTTTGCAAGACCATGACTATTTTAAACTGATTCACCCCCCCCCCCCCCTTAGTTTAACCAAGGGCTCAACATTTCTACCACGTCAGATGTGTCCAATATAGGTGGAAAGTATGACCGAAGGCAGTCCACATTGCACATTTTGTGAAAACTAAGGAATGGTGGAATACTAAGCTCAAAGGAATTGTCCTATATAGCCCTTGTGATGGTGTATGACCCATATCAAAGGGCGCGAAGCTTGCAGTGGGGTCCAGTAAGGCGTTTCTTCTGCAAATGTAGCCACACTTTGTCACCCACCTGGAAGTTGTGAGGCACTTGATGTTGATCATGTCACTACTTGTACTTAGCATTGGCTCTATCCAATCTGTCATGAACCTATTGGAGAATGTATTGAATGCGCTCAGTGAAGTTTTCTACCCCATTGGCTTCAAAGTAGAGATGAGAGGAATGATTATGAATAACCGCAAATGGCATGACTATGTCAATGGGACATAGTGGTTGGAATCCCAAGCCCACATGAAAGGGGTTGTGGCCGGTTGAGGTATGGAGAGCCCAAAAATAGCTATGTTGTGCACAAGGAGCCTATTATCCCATGTGCATGGATTTTTTGAGTTGTATATGTGCAAAATATGTATGGTCACACTATTGACGACCTCTGTTTGTCCATTATTTTGGAGACGGCAAGCTGTGGACTTGGTGAGATTGATATCCAGCGTTGACCAAAGGCTGAACTAAAATGTACTGAGGAACCTATTGTCCCTATCTGAGATGATAGATTGCAGGATCCCAAATTTTACCCACAGTATTCCAAAGAAGATTTTATCAATGGCCTTTGTTGTGATATTCTTCTTATAGACCGCCATAATGGCCATCTTCAAGAATTTGTCGACAATAACAAAATAGAGCCCTTCCCATGCTGATTAGAAGGAAGGCCTAAAATTTAATCCATGGAGATGGATTCTGAAGGTTGACTAGTGGTAGGTAGCAGAATATAAAGGCCTTGCTTCTTCATGGTCGATTTCGCAATGGTGCAGATAGTGCAGGATATGATGTACTTCCTGTCATCCTGTCGAAGGCTCGACCAATTGAAATACTTTTTCGCTAATGCAACTATTTTCTCGACCCCAAAATTCCTAGTGACCCAACTATAGTGTGCTTCCTAAACCATATTGGCACGTTCACTTGAAGGAACCCAAAGGTTCCCCAGGTGACATAACATTTCATCCTGGAGGTGAAAATTTGGAACTTTCCTACCCTCCAATAGCGTCTTGTATGTGTGGCCGAATTTTGGATCACTTTTGTAGAGAAGTGGCCAATCAGAAGTCTCGTGCCCATAGGAGTTGAGCATGGTGGTTAGCACCATGATTGGTGGTTTGCTGAGGTAGTATCCAACATTATTGGTGCTTCCCTTCTTGTACTTGATGTTCAAATGAAACTATTGTATGTATACTTACCACTTCTGATGGTGATCATTCTGAAACTTCCCTTATGTCTGTATGAATTGTAGGGGTTGGTGGTTTGTGCGGATGATCGTTTCCTTCCCCAAAATGTAAAGCTTCAATTATCAACAAGCCTGCACAATGGAATACATCTCTTTGTCATAAGTAGGATACTTCTAGACTGTGTCAAAAAGTGTCTCACTGTGATATGCCACTGGATGCCCCTGTTTATTAAGAAATGGCCCAATCGCATGGTAAGATGCATATGTCTCGATCTCAAATGGTTGTTATAAGTATAGTAATTTGAGAACTGGCGCAGAGCAGATGCGATGTTTCAACTCTACGAATGCCTTCTATTGAGATTCATACCAAAATAAATTTTCTTTTTCTCCTCCCTTTGTGACTTGACTCAAGGGCCAAGTGATATGAGATAATCCTGACATGAACCTATGACAAAAATGGGAAAGACCCAATAACCTGCAGAGCTTTGTCAGAGTTGTTGGGGATGGTCAATCCAAAATTACTTGGATCTGGGCTAGATCCACATGCACCCTTTTCTCATCAGTAATGTATCCCAGATACTGAACCTCAAACATCCCAAAAGTGCACTTCTACGAATTGGCACATAAATTTTCTTGCGCAATGTTTGGAGGACCTATTGGATGTGGTGGAGGTACTCTCCTGAAGTCTCACTGAAGATCAGAAAGTAATAAAATTACACCACCACAAATTAGTTGGTGAATGGCCGGAGGATGTCATCCATCAGCCACATGAATCTTGCAGTAGAATTTTTCTACCCAAAAGGAATGACAAGCCATTTGAAGAGGCCCTCCTTGGCTTTTAAGGTAGTCTTCCACACATCGGAGGGTTTGATTGGTACTTGGTGATACCCAAACTTACAGTTGATATTGTTCAAATATTTGAACCCTCTGAGCTATTCCAGGAGGTCATTGATCCGTGATATTGGATACCTATTCCGGACTATGATATTTTTCAGTGCTCGATAGTCATTACAAAGTCTCCATGTGTCATCCTTCTCCTCTACCAACATGATCGGGCTCCCACAACGCGAGTAGCTTGGCGTGGTGTTCCATTTCTATAAAAAAATCTTGGATCTACCTCTTGATTTCATTATTATCGAGATGAGAGCATCGATAGATCAACCCATTAGGCAACGTCATGCCTCAGATAAATGGATTACTTGTCTTGACAGTGTAGAGGAACCCCTATCGGTGAGGGGAACATGTCTTTCTATTCATCCATGACTTTGACCATCTCCTTCTGCCATGCCGGAGCATCCTGTTTGGAGGCTACAACCAAAATATTATTCTTTCCTTGTGGGCGAATTGTAATGAAAACAAATTTGCTGGTTTGGGAAAAAATTTTAATGCATTACTTGGTAGTAATAAAAAATATGGCGGAAGGTGGTACTACCTTCGGTATCATGTACAACTTATTTCCCAAAGTATTAATAACAGAACCAGGCCTAGAATCGTAAAAAACATGTCGCTTCCACAAGTATGGTTGGCCTAATAATACATCAAAAAATTTAATAGGAGAAATATCACACAATACCTTATCTGTGAAGGGCTTGATGCTATAGGGTAAGAGAAACTATTGGCTAAAGCGAAAATATCTTCCTTGATGAAGACAACCGATGGTATATGGCTACGGGTGTGTTGTGGTTGGTAGGCTGAGCCTCTTCACGACCTCTACTGAAATGAGGTTCTTTTGGCTTCTGCTATAGATAATGAATTGCAATGGAGAACCCTTTATCTACATATTGGAATTGAAGAGGCACTCCCGCTCCTTTATATTTTCAGGTTACTCCTTCTAAATCTTGGTGGTGAAAATGGTGGCACTAGGTTTCACATCAATGATTTTCTTCCCTTTTTCAGTCCCCTTTTTCGGTACTGAATCAGGACTAGAACATGCATATGATTCATCTCCCTTTAGCTCAGACACAAGCGACTGGTTGACCTGACACTCACTTGTGTTGTGAGTGGAGATTTTATGAAATTGACACCACTTCCCCATGTCCTTCTTCGGTTTTGTAGTGTTTTTATTCACTTTATTCTTCAGTAGGTTATCCTGAGTCACCCTGATTTCTCTTTTCCGCTTGTTCTATGGTTTGGGGGTGCCTTTCCCTAGCTTCGAATTCATGGATACAAAGTCTCGCTTCTTCTAGTTAAATTTATGCTCGATCTTGGCGGCATATCGATATGCCATGCCAAGCGAGGTAATGTTGAGGAACTCCATTTCCTCTTGAATTTATCTGTGTAAATAGTTGTAGTACTTTAGAAGCAGGGGTTTCTATGAATCTTCAATACCCAAATTTGTGCACAGGGTATGGAACAAATTTGTAAGCTTGTTCACATCTTGCTCCCTTTGCTGCCGCAACGTGGTCCATTGGATGTACCTATTCTCATATCTTCCCATGGGGTAATATTTTTCCTTGATGTTATCTTGTAAATAATTCCAAGTGGTTACGGCTAAAAAAAGTGAGGGTTATTCCTCATCCCTCTATTCACAGTAGGTTTCCCACCAATATTTTGCATTGGGGTGTCTTTGAGAAGCGCAAAGGTAATATTTTCTCAATGAGAGAAATCATGGACCAAAAAATATGCTTCCAGAAAATTTATCCATCTATCTATGACATCTGCATCTATTTGTCCCTCAAATATGGGAAAGTCAAATTTTTCTTGTACATTAAAAGGTGTGGAGCCTCTAGAGTGGCTGCTAGATGAATATGCACCGCTGATGGGTATTCGTTGAAGTATTTGGGAAAATTTATCCATTATCTCATTTCTTTGTTTCTTACGGGGTCTCCTCGAGCAACATTTTTATAGGATCTCCTGTTCCCTCATCTTTCTTTTCTTCTACCATGGGAGGTTGTGAGACTTTGTCAGGCTAATCTTGCAAAGGTTCAACCAAATTGGGCCCTAACTCTAGATACCACTAATCCATAATTATGTATGAATAAAATAAAATAAAAAAATAAACATAAACATGGAGATGAATTAGGAATAACACTTCATTTCATTAATATCAAAGACTAAAAAATTCTTACAGACATAATAGAAAATAAACTAGCTCGGGCGATGGTAGCTTATCTCTGAGAAGAGATGTGGCTGCTACATGCCTCTGATTTATTTTAAAATGAGGTCCAAGGGACTTTTTATTATTGAACAATAATACAATACCCTAAACATCCAAAACCCTAACTCAAGGAGATGTAACACAAAGAGTTTATGGGCACCCTTCAGGTTAGTTGGGCATCCAACATCCCGGGCTCGTAACTTCGTCATATTATCTTTGTTTGCTGCATATGATACCTCATTGGAAATATATATCATATTAATATAGATATTGATGTGATTTTCTTGAAATCCATAAAGTAATGATGCCCAAAAAATATTGTTTGAGGCCTCAAAACGGATACGAAAGTTCACAACACGAAAAACTGCTAAAAATGGTAAATAAGGAAACTGATGAAATTGACTAGTCGAAATAGGTGGATTTCCACAAATATCCACCTAGATCGCGTGTTATCTAAAGCTTGTGATGATTTTTTAATTCAAGACTTGATTTACCGTGATGTGTCTTTCAGAATGATAATATAATGAAACATTTTTACCAACAAAATTTTTTTATTGTTATTATTTATTAATAAATATAAATATTGTTTTTTAATAATTTCTTTTAATTAATATTAATGAATTAAACCTAAAGGATTTATATTAAACCCTATTAATAATATTATACCTTAGGAATATGAACATGTTGACGTGCTGAAAAATCTAACAAGCAAGCGGCTCTCCCCGATGTTTGTCCCAATTAGACTTCACACCATTTGGAGTAGGAGCCCCATTTGGAGTATTGGCCTAGTTTCCATGTATCCTTGTAGATTTTCCTTGACTACAAAGTTCAGCACAAGAGATTAATAAACATGTATTTTCGAATCAGCAAGTGAGTATGCTTTCTCAAATATTCAACTGCGGAAAGTATCAAGATCCTTCTACTAAAAGGGAAGAGAAAAGTGGGCCCTTTAAAGAAAAGTAATAGTACTAATATAGAAAAGGGACATACGCATATACATACGTATTAATCATTGATCTACCAGAAAAACAGTTCACAAGGAAGCAATGGTTGTTAAAGAAAATACAACATGCCTTCAACAAGATAAGTACTAAAGCCACCAAAATAGTTCAATTTCCTTAGTACATATGGAAACAAAAAACATCACAAGCATTCAAAGAATATTCTTACAATATTCATGAAATGTTACTAAAATCATGGTTTCTCATCAAGCTTCCGAGTTAAATAAAATTTCCAAGATACATAAAGATAGTGGACACCATTATCCCCAATAGTTGAGCATTACAAAAGTCACTTGCTCCTCCAAAAAAAATATCCTCCTCTCTAATTCCAGGTAGGAGAAGCCAAGGTGAAAAATCATTTTCATGGAAAATGAGGGTGTATAAATAACAAATGAGGTGTTCATTCACCTCCCTTGTGACTGTTGAACTACCCTCATGATTGTTCAAATTCTCTATGACTTCTCAACTCCTACATGACTCTTCACATTCTATACATGTCTCTTCGAATTCCTCCTTAAAATACATTTTCCAATATAAATTTACATAATCCACAAATGACGTGGCTAATAATGACTCATGACTAGACATGGCATGACACTTACGACATGGATTTCATGATGATGTTGCAGTGAAAATTTGTCCTTCTTGATTCTTTGTCTTTAATAAAATATTTATGCTATACTTTGTCTTCATGAGATATATGATTTGGTCTTCATATCTATCCTCCAAAGGGTTGTGAATCAAATGGAGTCTTTATGCAATATTGATATCTGGTCTTATGTTATAATCCAGTGTCCCTTCGTCTTCTTTCCTGATGATCATCCTATGTCCTTAGCCCCTTAGTTGTCTTCTGACATGGTCTCCTTCTCCATCTCATTTATCATCATCCTATCATGACATAATAGAACACCTGATACTGCAATCCACCCATGATAAGACGAAATCAATATGATAAAATCCTAGCCTAATATTCTTCATGAAATCTCTTGTTAAGGCTAGAACTAGTGACTAGTCAAGTGACTAACTCGGAGATTTCACAATTCAGGATGGTCAAGGTAAAAGGATTGCATAGTCGAGGGACTCAAGGACTCAAGTTGGAGACTTAAGAATTGAGACCACATAATGCATAGTTCTAGAAGCCTAGGCAAGGGTACTACATAGTTGAGGAACTAAAGGGCTCAAGATGGAGAATTGAGGCTTGAGACTACATAGTGCATAATTCTGAGTGTGTGTCCTGAGTGACTACGCAGTTGAGGAACCCAAGAGGTTAAGCTTGAAGCTTGAAGTTGTCCAATGCAGAGTTAGAACAAGAGAACATGCTATGAGATTACACAATTGAGGGGTGAAGGCCTAAATCTTGATTTTTGAAGATTGAAGTTTGCAAATGCATAATTATGGATGGACTCGAGAGAGAGGCCAAGTGATTTTTTTGTTGCACAAATCAAGAGCTCAAGGATGAGGCTTGATGATTGAGACTATGCAATGCCCAGAGAAGGTTCGATGGAGACAAGGATTGCATAGTTCTAGAGCTCAAGGACTTGGAATGATAATAGAGAGTACAAAATGTGTATTTCCAAGAGGTAATGTTAGTTCTTGAGGGTTGAGACTTCAGAATGTGTAGTTTAGGAAGGTTTAGTGAAGTCAAGTCTCCCAGGAACACAATTTTCAGGATAAGTCTAAGCGTGGGATCAGTGAGGCCCAAGAGAGTAGAGACAAAACTAGATGATGAACACACACTTGAAAAAGTTGACGACACAACATTGATCACTCATAAAACAAGAACAACATGATGCCTTCAATGCAACAACAATGCAACATACCTCTCCACATGTGACACAAAATATATACTTTGTCACAAAATTGATGACACTTGTGAAAAAATACATGAAACATTGGGAATGAGTGTAAAAAATATATACATGACTAGTAAGACTCATCAACACCAAATTCACCCCTTTAAATAAGAAAAAATTCCACTACATGATAAGCGACACTTCCCATGCGAAAAGAAAAAATTTCTATAGAAATAGAAATGTGCGAACAACACTTTCAGTAATTCAACTATGGTGAAATCAATAATTCCAGAACTAAAATAACATGAAAAATAAACTAATAAATATGAAATAAATTGAAGGCCGTAATTAGAACATGAATGCGACACTCATGAAAGTGAAGGCACGTAAAAGTGATAATTTGGAAAACTCACCGAAAAAAAAGTACAGTCACAACCAAAAGTGAGAAACTGTCAATGAAAACATGCACTAATCATCGAAAATGGTTGATCATCTCACACACAGAGTGTTTATGGAATGTGCTATGCTGATACCATCTTTTGTAAATGAATGCACTCATGAACTTGTTGGAGATTGAGCATCTGCAAGAAGGTGACCTCTAAAATTATAATATAAGGGGGGGTTAAAATACTTATCAAGGCATCATCCAACCAAGAAGTGACTACGAAATGACCGAACACAAGATCCTCAATAAGCTCCAAAATTCAAGTGTATGAAAATTTTTGGAGGGTGTTTGTCACAGCAACAACACTTGGTGACACACTGGTAGAATTCTAGCTAAAATACCTTGGTAAACTCTTTGTGATGGTTATAGTTCTTTGGAAAGTATTGATTAATCATTCAGGTTACCCCAGATTCCACACTTACCCCATACATAAATATATTCCCTTCACTCCTTCTTGGTTGAACGAAAACATAACACCAACAATATCACAATGTGTGAAGATAAGGCAAGGGTAATATAACACATGATTTTTATGTATTAAGAGTATATTCTTTCATCTCTAGCATTGCTCCACTACCAGTAGGCCTAGACAGTACCCCGATAGAGTCACTTTAGGAACACAAACATTTCTCTGCTTGCAGTGAGCTTGGACAGTATCCCGACAGAGTTGCTTGCTTCACCTCTGTGCGTAGGAAGCCTTTCTCTTATTTCACCATTTTTTATTTATTCTTTGTAGAAATGTGCATTGAAACTTATTTATTTCATCGTAGAAGAGGGACCCCAAATTATTGTGAGAAAAGAGGTTTTTCCTTCAGAGAAGTATGTTTAATACCTCTGATATTGATTTTCTTGTTTAGATTTGTGCCTTGTACTTCTCTAATCATTCTGGTTAGCATGGAGAACACCGAAACATAAAGAACCAAGTGTAGGGATGGGGATTCCAGAATAAACATAGATATCATGGTATGACATAAATATTTTCTTACATAAGTATCTTATTTTCCTTTAGAACATCATTGACCAAAGGGATAACCAAGACAGAGAAGAACATTTGAGAGTAAGCCAAATTTTATGGTGTCACAAAGCCCTTTTCTCTTTTCCAAATTATATTTTGAGCCAAAAGGAACATATTTCATGTGAAGTATTATTTAACAAAAGACAAAAGAAAATCCAATACATAACAAGAAAAGTACTAACTCGGGTGGAAGCCATCTTCATCATTGATTTGAATTCATTTTAAAACTTTGACAACCAAATTAGTTGAGATGAAAAAATATTCTAATTGCAAATATTAAGATGTATGAATTGAGGAAAGTTAATGAGAAAGATGAATTGAAGGTTTACCTTCACGCAAAAAAATAGATGATGAGGGATGGAAATAATCCTCAATAGTTTGAATTTTTTCATTTTCATCACGGATAATCTCACCACCTTGCATTAATTGAAAACTTAACTTTTACATGAAGAACGTGAAGAGCATGGATTATCTTGATCGCAAGTTGATGCATTACACAAGGTAAGGCACAAGCGATACTGAGATGAAGAGTATGTTTTGTTAAGAAAATTTTGTTTGACCGAACCAGATTCTGGATGAGACACCAAAATATCAACTGGTACACGAGAATTCATCATCACATATGTCAACAATTTCATCATCGTTACGGATAATGTTTTTTTAATATTTGATATTTATTAAGAAAAAAAAATCGTTTTGTTCAATACCGAGATTAGTGGATTTAAAATTAGACAAGAATGAGGAAATATAATCTTAACATGGAGGATTTTGCAAAAGAGAAGAAATATGGAAAGAATGTTTACCTTCCTGCTTCTCTACCTGTGAAATATGACTACCTTACACCTGTTCACTGCTTGTATTTGGAATAGGCTAATCAAGAAAATCATGGAGAAATGGTTCATGAGAAATATATGATAAAGGAGGAAAAGATTCGAAATAAAATTTAGAATTATTCTTCCCCATATTCTTCATAAGCCATTCTAGGATTTTGCTCCATTTGATACGAATCATGAAAAGCATAAGGGGAATGAGAAGATGGATTAGTAATTTGATGTGCACATTTCTGAACATCATTATCATTGTGAGGAGGTACCCTCATAGAAAATTAAAAAGGAAGATGAAAAGGAGAAAGAGGAGTAGTAGGTCAACCTCCTCTAAAATTTGAGGTTTATAATGATATCCAAGAGTTGGGGAAGTAAAAACATAAGGGGGTTCATATTAAATTTTCAAATACATATGGAACAAAAGGTTAATTTTTTTTTTAAAGAAATCCCAATATCTATCTTCTCTTTGAAGTTCATAACAAAGGTGAAGGAATTGATGAGAATAATCATCAATTGATTCATTATAATTCATTCTTAGTTGATTAATTCTTATAAGAACATCCCAATAATCATATCTATCAAATTATTTATGAAGCTCCTTCGCATGTTGGTTAGATGAATGGATAGAAGGAGTAGGTAATGTATGATACCATCTCTTAGAATGAAATTCAAATGCGAGGTTGAGAAATCTTGCCATGACATCCTTGCAATGTATTCCATTAGAAAGGAAAAAAAAGGAAAACTAGAAAAAAATGTTCACAAAGAGTTAATTCACCATCGCCATCAAACATAAATTGAGACAGGTTAAGAAATATTTCCATAGGGATGGTAACATTAAGCCCTTTATAAAAATATCTCGAGATGATGATTAGGGGAAGAGCCATTTTTGAGATTCAAAGTAGGTTCAATGGGCATAGGTTTTCATTTTGCCCTACTTCTAGTGTCATTTTTTTTACAGTGATGGAAATCTATCAACCAAGGGGGTCTTCGCAATGTGATGTACCAATTATACCTCACAACATTTGGAGTAGGAGCCCCATCCAGAGTATCATCCCGACATTTTCTTATTCTGCTATCCTAAATTTGAAAAAATGGTGGATGTCATTTGAAAAAGAGAGCTACATGGTCATCCAACCAATGGATCAAATGTAGGGGTTGTAGTTTGTGGAGTAGATAGAAGAGGTTCAGGATGAAGGTCCCTTGGATTTTCCTTATAATCTCAACTACCATGTATCCTTGAATATTTTCCTTGTATAAAAATTTCAACAAAAGAGAGTAACACACTAGCATTTTTGGATCAGTAAGTGAGTATGCTTTGTGAAATTTTCAACTGTGGAAATTATCAAGGTCCTTCTATTGAAAGGGAAGTCAAAAGCGAGCCCTTTAATGATAGGTTATAGTACTAATCTAGAAAAGGATCACAAACACAAAAATATGAATGAACCATTGATGAACCAACAAAATAGTTGACAAGGAAGCAATGATTATTAAAGAAAATACATCACACCTTCAACAAGGTAAGTACCAAGGCCATCGAAATAGTTCAATTTACTTAGTAAAGATGAAAATACATACATCACAAGCATTCAAAAAATAGTTTTAAAATATTCACAACATATGCATGAAAGCGTGCTATCTCAATGAGCTTCTAAATTAAGTAAAAGTTCCAAGATACATCATGAAAATGAACAACACTAGCCCCAATATTGGAGCATTAGAGTAGTCACTTGCTCCTCCAAAACATATATCTTCCTCTCCAATGCATTGCAGGAGGAGCCAAGGTGAAAATTACTTTTCATGAATAATGAGGGTGTACATATAAAAAATGACGTGTTCATTCACCTTCCTTATGACTCTTCGACTACCCTCATGACCATTTGACTTCTCTTTGACTTTTCAACTCCTATATGACTCTTCAGATTTTGTACATGTCCCTTGGAATTCCTCTTTACAATGAATTTTCCAATATCAATTTACATAATTCACAAATGATGAGGAAAATAATGACTCATCACCGGACACGACATGACACCGATGACATGGACTACAAGATGAAGTGGAAGTGCCAAGCTTTCTTTCTTGTTTCTTTTTATTCAATAAGATATGTATCTAGTAATTTATTCATGAGATATATGCTTTGTCTTTAATAAATTCCCTCCAAAGTGTTACGAATCAAATGGAGTCTTCATGTGGTCCTAATATTTTGCCTTCAGGTGTAATCCAATATTCCTTCATTTTCTTTCCTCGTTATCATTTGATCTCCTCAGCTGCTTAGGTTGGCTCCAAGATCGTATCCTTATCCATGTCCTTCATCATAATCCTGCCATGAAATAATATAATACCCACAACTACAATTTCCCCCTGACAAGAGCACATCAGTTCGATAAACCCCTATCCTAAAAGGATTCATGAAAACACTTGTTAGGGCTATAACTCATGACTCGTTGAGTGACTAACTCAGGTATTGGGTAATTTAGGATGTCCATGGTCAAAGGATTATACATTTGAGGGGATCAAGGAGTAAGGTTGGAGGATTATCATTCTGGAGGCCTAGGCAGAGGGAAATCATAGTTGAGGGACTTAAGGGCTCAATATGGAGGCTTGAGGCATGAATGCACAGTGAATAGTTTTGAAGGCCTATGCTAAGTGACGTCACATTTGCGGAAATCAAGAGGTCAAGCTTGAATCTTGAAGTTTTCCAATGCGCAATTCTCAGAGGAGAACATGCTGGGAAATTGCGTAGTTGAGAGGTTAAAGGCCTCAAGATTGAAGCTTCAATATTGTAATATTCCATTTTTCGTGCCACCTATGATAGGGTTACGATCAACTTCCAGAGTTGGGAGCAGACAGGTCACATGTATCGACTGGTGTCATCAGCGAGACCAGGGGAATTTTGGAGGATTTTTTAGGAGTTTCTATGAGGATCGATGGAATTCTCTTGATATATTCCATCATACACATAGTTTTCCTTTCTTTTCAGTGCATTCCAAGAAATGTCAGAAAACTTAGTTATTTTTGGGCTTAACTCAATTAATTATGCTTAAGGTGGCATTCCAGGAGGAATAACTGATAGAACACCTTAGTGTAATAGCTCTTTGGAATCGGGACAAGATTACCTACATGATGGGATGGTTGGACATGAGTTTCAGTGACTTGAGGAGACATGGTAGCCGATTTACTCTTTCCTACATTAAAAAGGAATATTTTAATTGGAAAATGAGAGGGAAAAGTGCTCCATGATTAAAATAATAATAAAATAAGGTCCTAGAAGGATTCCATGAGTAAAAAATAATAAAATAAGGATCTAGAAGGATCCATGAGATCTATAAAATAAAAGGAGGAGGCAATTGGGGAATATCTTGGATTTGATAGATTTTCTTGTATGTGAGGCTGAGAACCCAACTCTCTTCTCCATTTTTAGCCCTAGGACAAAAACCCTTGGTTGTGTTAACAAGTGTTGGACAAAAACCCAACTCTCTTGAGGAGATTTCATGAAGGAGTTTCAAGAAACTTTGGAGATATTGGAGAGAGGATCATTCAGATCCTCAATTGGTGCTTCATTTTTTTCATTGGATTGAGATGTAGCTGATGTCAGAGGGAGGGTGCAGCAGTTCAGTTTTGGAGGCTAGCACAGCGCAACAGTGTAGCATATCCTTGAGTCCAGATTATATCTCAGCTATGTTATCTATTTATCTTTCCCGCATGTAAACCCTAGTTTATGTTATAATAAAGCTGAGATTATTTACTACATCATGGTGTTCTGGAATTTCATAAACTTTATATGTCTTATTTTACATGGAAATATTTTGTAAATACATATTGATTTTACGGTATAATGTTGGGTTAAATTTTTTTCTTGAAAATTTATCAAAATATCCCATTTGGGATATGACAGTTGTATCAGAGATGGTGATCTTGCGAGCTTGAGTGTTTACTTTTCAAATTACCAAAAAAGAAAAATTCAAGGGTTTTATTGTAGCTCAATTTCAGAGGAGGATCGATGGTTTACTATTTTGAGGCATTATTGGAGCACACAGTTTGGTTCTTGTGTTTTTTGTTGGTTGCAAGGTTCATTAGCTTACGAGACCTATAGGCGAACCTAGATTCATTATAGTTTCCACTATAGGTGAACCTCCAGGGCTGAGATTGAGATTTTATTTCTCGAGAAGTGTAACGGTCTATGGGCCAGCGCATAGGAGGTGAGTTGAGCCTGTTGTGGAGGAAGGTCTCAACCATTTGAGCCTTGTTTGTTGAGGGAGATAGAGGATGTGCAAGAGGGATTATTTGTTGCAAATTTGGAGGGTTGTTGAGTATTTTTTTGATCATTTTGTAGACAACGTATTCAATAGGTATTGGGAGAGCATAGGGCTTATTGGGATCAATTTTGGAGGATCGTGATTTGGCCAAAACATTTATGGCTTTTGGTCAGATTGGCTTGAGGAGTTAGTGAACAAATTTTGAGAATTTTCTAAGCACTGGTTGTGGGTTTTTGGGCCAATCAATTGCAGCAGCTACTGTAGAATTGTTGTAAGAGAGAATTTTGTTGGGCCAAATTTATATTCCTGGGAAAAATTGATATTGCAAGGAAAAAAATATTCTTTTATGGGAATTTATCTTGATGGGTCAAAATCAATTTTTGGGATGAGATTATTTGTTGGAGCCTAATTTATTTGTGTGAGCATAGTTCATTTTCTAGAGCTAGATTTATCTATCAGGGCTGAGTTTATTTGTGGGGCCAAGTTTATCTATCCTAAATCAGTTTATTTTTTGAAGGTTTTGCGGGAGATTTATCTCATTTGAGTTGGTGATTTTTCAGTGAATTTTTTGAGCTGAAGTGTAGGAGCATTGTTGTACAAATTTGTCTTATTTGGAGCAGTGTGCAGAGTTGGGCAGATTAGGAAAGTTGCATTAAATTAGGGCTTTCTGTATCTTCTGGAATCTACCCAAGATTTTTCTGGGTTTTTCTCAGTTTTTTGAAAGGAGTTTGTGGTTAAAATTTCAAAAAAAAATTGGGTGATATTCAGGTATGAAGCCGTCATTCTTATAACAGGAAAATCATTGATTTAGCATATTTTCACACTATTTTAGCATTTTGGGTCATTCAAAATTAGACCAAATTTTTTTTGGGTTTTTCAGCCATGGGTCAAAGAGTTGGATCCTATTTTTTTAGAATTTTTGGGGGTGTTTGGTTGCCCCATATATACATAATTATTTGGAATCTAATGGGGAAGGAGTAAGCTTAAGTTTTGGGTCCTTGGTGACCTGTAGAATTTGCTAAAATAATTTCGAGATTTTTTTGGGTTTGCGATGGAGAGTCCAGTATTAATTTGGAAGAA
This sequence comes from Pinus albicaulis, assembly GCA_034641835.2. NCBI lineage: Eukaryota > Viridiplantae > Streptophyta > Pinopsida > Pinales > Pinaceae > Pinus > Pinus albicaulis. Next base: position 395,825,282 of record CM076583.1, on the reverse strand, counting down.
TTTTCTGAGCACTTTTGGAGGCTCAAACAAGGGTTCATTCTAGCCAGCAGTTGTATAATTTCTGAAGTCAACGCAGAGATTGAGGAGAGATCATTTCCTTGCATCTGGAGTAACATTATTCTCACCTGAGATTGTTTATATTTCTTTTCTAGGATGAATTGATCTTGTTGTGAAAGAATGATTTTTCTAGAGCCCCATTTATTTTCCAGAGCCTAAATTATTTGTCCGAGCTAGATTTATCTGTTGTGGCAAGGAATTTTTCTGAGAAATGTGAGGTTCTATGAGTTGGTTGAATAACTATATTCATATGTCATACTAGCCTTATATTGCTATGAGTGTTGTATAATCATAGTATGAGTATGTTATATGAGTAGAGGTTGAGTCAAATTCTCTACGACATTGTCACCCTTGCTACAAGATCATGGGATTTTAGGAGACTTTTGAAAATATTAGAGAAGTCTCTAATGAGTTACAAAGAATTCAATACCAGCTACAGTTTGAAAAATTACTTGCAAAAGGTGCTTGGAGTTGAAATGCTTCCTTGGATCAACGAGAAAAACTAAACAACAAACCCTCTTCAAAGGGGATAAATTCCATCCTAGAACTAGAGCAGATAAGGGATTTGCAAAAATAATGGGAGTTATGGAATTGACTCTTTTCACTTGGATATAGTTTGAAGAACCTAAATATGACCGCAAAAACTTTCCTTAATTTCGAGAAGCTAGAATCACATCTTTCTAAAGTGAGCCAATCAGATTTGACGGTCCTAAATTGGGCACTCGAACCAACAGTGCTTGCCTTGATTCATCCAAGATTCTTGGAGCATCCTTGTGAAGGAGTCAAAATTATACTAGCTTCCTATCTCAGTGAGATTATCAGAATAACTTCACCTATGATTCCTTATAATGATGACATTATGCGGAAAGTTTTCTAGGTAATAGAAGAGAATCTCAAGGATCTACATAACATATATGGTCTTGCCATTGAGAAGAGGATCAACATATTAGAAATAATGGTTGGAGTCATGGGTAACCATGATGATATTTGCAAGATGCTGCATACCAGGGTGTTTACCATCTGGAGGAGATAACAGTTGGTTTCACCTATTGCTTATGAACTGGATGAGAGGTTGGTTGAGAAAAAACTTTGGTTATTCAGGAGACAGTTGACCAAGGAGGAGATGCTCCGATTTTTTGGATCATGAAATAAGAATGAGTTGAGGAGGAAGGGAATTTTCTTCATTTTCAAGGGACCTTGGGGACCCAAGCACTCATGTTTGAGAGATGGAGATGAGGTAGCAGACGTAGAGTATGAGGACATTTCTTCTGCATGTCAGGGTGAGGAATCTTCTTCGAATGAGTCCATGGGGTCATATTAGGATTCTTCTAGGGAGCATCTGTAGTCATGTGGAGCTGATGAAAGTAGCCCGGATTTTTATTCCATTGTGAAGAGTGAGAAGTGAGGGGACTCTATGGGAGATATTTAGTATGATGAGTCACTTTTGATGATTTCACTTGAGCATCATATGGTGGAGCATGAGTCAACTGAGGAGGAGGTTATACATATCATGCATGATTTTCCTTTGGGGCAGAGCCAAACAGAGACTCATATTGAGTCCGTGGTGGATGTACGACTACCCTTAGGGTTACCCATTGGTGAGGAGTAGATGGATGTATGGGAATCTAGCAGGATAACAGTAGTTTAAAATACTTACCCTTAGGAGATGTTGGAGGTCGATAGGGTAGCTCTGCGAGTGGCTAGTAGGTAGTCGGATTATGAAACTCCTGATCAGGAGATGGAGAATTTGTTGGAGATGGTGGGGCATCCATGTTTGGGTCGACGCGCTGATGAGGTGGAGATAGATGCACATGTATTCAACAAATTTGGATTACTTTCAAGGGGAAGCACTGTCTAGGAGTACATAGATGGGGCTTGCAGCATATCTTTCCCACTTTGTCTTATTATAGATAAAGGGGCCTTCTTCTGAAGGCAGACCTTGTCGTCAGATGGGATAGGGAAGAAAGAGTTGAGTATGGACTGGCGACCTCACTCCAGACTTGTTCTATATGCATGTGTCACTACATTTCATTCTTCTTCCAGGAAATATTAGTGGGATATCATGAGTTCATATCCTATTTATGGTATGATCTTATGTTTAGGGAGCATAACAAAGAAAGGACCCTTAGACATGATAGATGCGACAGCATCCAGTTGGAAATGGGGCATAGGTCAAGAGTTATTCAAAATTCCATCCCAAATTCAGGAGAGCAGGGTTAGCATGAGATTGATTCAAGAGTTGAACTGGAGAGAGGAGATGAGTTGGTATCGTATTGACAAAGTATTATTCTTAGTCATGGGTACATTTTGGCAGGAAGACTTGGACTAGAGAGATGTTACATATTCATTTGGGCCGTGGATTGTGGATCGAAAATCCATCAATATTTCAATAGCACTAGCTTGACATCTGCAGACCAGGATTGACCTTGACCTAGACCGAAGGTTGAATTGGAGAGAGTGGCTGAGTTGGTCCTTGCTTCATGGGGCAAAAATTATAGCTAGAGATAGTGCATAGTCTGAGCCATGGGATTCAGAAGATGATTGGCCATGGTGGCATTGGGATCTGAGAGGATTTATTGATTACAAGTGGAGTGAGAGATCAGTTTGGGATCCTGGAATCGAGGGGTCCATTCTAGGTGACTCAACACAGGAGCATAGTAACACCCACGAGTTTGTATGGGATCTGGGCATTGGGTCTCAGTTGCATCAGGCCAATAGGGTTTCCCACATATTTGGATTTTTTGAGGGCAAGAAACCTTGGGAAGGTCTGTAATATTCCTTTTTTTGGTGTCAACTATGACAAGGTTAGGATGGAATTTCAAAGTTGGAAGCAGACAAGTCACAAGTATAGGTTGGTGTCATCAGCGGGACTAGGGGATTTTTGGAGGAGTTTTATGGAGTTTCTATGAGCACTGATGTCATTTTCTTGATATATTCAATCATCTGCATAGTTTTCCTTTCATTTCGGTGCATTGCGACAACTTAAAAAAAAATGAGTTATTGTTAGGCTTAACTCAATTAAATACACTCAAGGCAGCATTCTAGGAGGAACAAATGATAGAACACCTTACTGTAATAACTCGATGAAACTAGGACAATATTACCTACATGATGGGATGGTTAGACATGAGTTTTAGTGACTTGAGGAAACATGGTAACCGATTTACTCTTTCCTGCATTAGAAAAGAATATTTTAATTGGAAAATAAGAGGGAAAAGTGCTCCGTGATTAAAATAATAATAAAATAAGGATCTAGAAAGATTCCATGATTAAAATAATAGTAAAATAAGGCTATATAAGGATCCATGAGATATATAAAATAAGTGTAGGAGGCCATTTAGTAATATCTTGGATTTGATATCTTTCCTTGTATGTGAGGTTGAGAACCCGGTTCTCTTCTACATTGGTAGCCCCAGGACGGAAACTTTCAGGTGCATTGACAAGTGTTGGACAGAAACCCAACTCTCTTGAGGAGAATTCATTCAAGATTTTCACGAAGCTTCATGGATATCGGAGTGAGGATCATTCATATCCTCAACTGGTGCTTCATTGTTTTCAGTGGATTCAGTAGTAGCTATTGCTAGAGGGAGAGTGTGGCAGTTCAATTTTAGAGGCTAGCGTACCATAACAATGTAGAATATCCTTGAGGCCAAATTATATCTCAGCTATGTTAGATATTTTTCCTTCCCCCTTTTAAACCCCAGTTTATGTTATAATAAATTTGATATTATTTACTGCATCATGGTGTTATGGAATTACATAAACTTTATATGTCTTATTTTACATGGGAATCTTCTGTAAATAAATGTTGATTTTACGACATGATGATGGATTAAATTATTTTCTGAAAAATTTATCGAAATATCCCATTCAGGATATTAAAAATATTAAATTTTACCATTATGAAATTATGGAGGGAGAGAGGCCAAGTGATAGCCTAGGTTTTTAGTTCAAGAGCTGAAGGTAGAGGCTTGACACTTGAGACTACACAATGCATAAAGAAGGTTGGTTGGGGGAAATATTTGCACAATTATGGAGCTCAAGGACTGGGATTGAGCACTGAGACTTTACAGTGCAAAGTTCCAAGAGTAAAGGTTATGGATTTAGGTTTGATACTATGAAGCATGCATTTGAGGAAGGATGAGTTGGGTCAAATTTTCTGACAATGAAATTTTCGTGATAAGGCTAAGTTTGGGATCAATGAGGCTCAAGTTAGCAGAGAAAAATCTAGATCATGACCACACAATCAGAGCAATTTATGACACAAAATTCATCACTAAATAAATAATAACAACATGATGCCCTAAATGTGACAACAATGAAACATACCTCTCCAAGTGCAACATAAAATATATACTTTGCAACAAAAGTGTTGAAACTTTCCCGAAAGTGCATGAAATTTTTTGAATGAGTGTCAAACATGTTTACACTACTATTAGGACTCATTAACACCAAATTTACCCCTTGAAAGAAGCCAAAGTTCCGCTTTACATGATAAGTGATACTTACCATGCTAAAAGATGAAATTTTATATATAAATATAAAATTGAAAATGAAACATGCGATATGTGAACAAAAATGAAAACAACATGTGCCACATCGAGAATAACATGAAAATGAAACTAATCAATATGAAATAAAGCGAAGGATACAATAAAAAACCTGAAATCGAAACTCACAAAAGTGAAGGTGTGCAACAACAACAGTTTGGAAAATTCACTGAAACAAAGTACAATCACAACCAAAATTCAAAGAATCTTAATGAAAGCTCGTAATGATTGTCGACATGGGTTGATCATTACAAAAGCACAATCTTGATGGATTGTGCTATGCTTTTACAGGCTTGCTTAAAATAATGTGCTAATGAACTTGTTCCAGATTGAGCATGTGCGAGGAGGTGACTTCAACACTTATTATCCAAGAGGGAGCTGGAATACTTAAGAAGGCATGAGTTGACGAAGAAGTGACTACAAAACGATCAATCAAAAAATCCTCAGTAGGCTCCAAAAATCAAGTGTAGGGAAAATTTTGGATGATGTATGTTTCATCAAAAACATAACCCTTAGATTAATAAACCCAGTAGATTAATATTATAAACTCAAGGGAATAATAAAGCCAAGGGATTAATATTAAAAACCCAAGGTAACAATACTAAAACAAAGGGATTTATATTATAAACCCAAGGGAATAATAAACCTAAGATATTAATACTAAATGCCCAAGGGAATAATAGTAAACCCAAAGGATAAATACTATAAACCCAATGTTTAGAATCCCAAAGAGAAATATTACAAAACCTAAAATAAACATTGTTCACCATAGTTTACCATTGTTGATTTTCATATTGAGACGATTTTTGTCACAATTTGACATTGGACCATGGTTGACCATGGTTTATTTTCATATTAAGAGAATATTTTTCACAATGTCACATTACACCATTCTTTCCCATGGTTGACCATGATTATAAACCAAAGGGATTTATATTAAACCTTAGTATTAATATTATAAACCTTGTGAATAATAATATACCCTTAGAATATGAACCCTTATATTAATCAATCCAAGGGATTGATATTATAAAACCAAGGGAATAATAGACCCACATTATTAATTCTAGAACCCTAAGGTACTATAACCTCAAAGGAATAATATTAACCCAATGGATTAATATTATAAAACCAAGGTAAATAAACCCTAAAATAAACATGGTTGACCATGATTTTCAATGGTTCATTGTCATATTGAGACAATATTTGTCAAAATGAAACATTTTACTATTGTTGAACATGGTTGAGCATGATTTATTTCCATATCGAGACATTTTTTCAGAACAAGATGTTGGACCATTGCTGATTTTCACATTGAGAAATTATTTGTCACAATGCGACGTTGGATGATGGTTGATGATCTAGATTTATGCAGGAATGTAATAAAATATAGAAATTAACATAAATGAATAGATGAAGTAGAAAATATACTTCATTTCAATAATATTGAATAAATAAAATAAGCTTACAAATAGAATAGAAATAAACTAGCTTAGGCAATGGTAGCTTATCTCTCAAAAGAGATGTTGCAGCTACTTGCCTCTGAACTATGTTAAAATGAGGTTCAAGGGTATTTTTATTAATAAAAAACATGTGAAATCCCTAAAAAACTAAAACTCTAACCCTAGGAGATGGAACAATAAGAGTTTGTGGGCCTTGTTGGGGTTAGTTGCACAGCCAACTTCTCGAGGTCATAACTTGGTCATATTATCTATTTTTGGTGCATAGGATATATCGTTGGAAATATTTCTATGATTACTAAATTATTTTCCACATCCCCTGCCTATGGCTATGGGCTTCTTGCATACCCCAAAAAAACTTCGTTTATGGGGTCAAAACTGCTCTGTAAATTTAGGACCCAAAAAACTCCTAAAAATAGTAAATGTTGTTATAAACAAGCAAAATGATGAAACCAAAGGGATCTCTAAGTGGAATCAGTGGGCGACCACCGATATCAACCTGGATTATTCCTCCCCCCTTAGGAATAAATTTCCCCATTACGTGCAAATCCTGTAGGAGGTGAGGAAATTTTTGTTGAATCTAGTCCATTGTGAACCACTTTCTCTAGTGAAGGAGTTGGCCTACTTCGAGAAATCGATATAGTTGGATGCTCTGCTGATGGGTGTTCTTGATTTCTCTTTCCATCATCCCATAATTTTTTTCCTATTCCATGCAGTTTAGGTTTAACTATGTTGGTGTGAGTTTTCCTACAATGTCGGATGTGTCCAACAATGGTGGAAAGTAGGGCCTAAGGTGGTCCAAAATGAAAACTAGGCACCGAACAAGGAATGGTGGAATACTGAGCTCGAAGGAATTGTCCATTAAAAAAATTGGTGATGGTTTATGGCCCATATCGGAGCAGGTGAAACTTGCAGTGGGGCCCAACAAGGCTCTCCTTCTGCAAATGTAGCCAAACTTTGTCGCCCACCTAGAACTTGTGTGGAACCCGATGTTGATAATCTCATTGCTTGCACTTAGCATTGAATCTATCCAATATGTCATGGAACTATTAAAAAATGTGTTGAATGTGATAAATGAATTCGTTTTCCTTGTGGACTTCATACTAGACATGACCGAAACTATCTGAGTAGCTGCAAATGTTATGGCCACATCAATGACACATAGTGGCTAGAATCCCAAGAAAACTTGAAAGTGGTTGTGGCTAGTTGAGCTCTGGGGAGCCTAGTTATAGCTAAGTTGGACATAGGGGAGGATTTCATTCGATGTGCATGGATGCTTCAAGTTGTACATGCAAAAATTGTGTACAATCATCCTTTAGACAACCTCTGTTTGGCCATCATTTTGGGGGTTAAAGTTTTGGAATTAGTGAGGTTGGTTTCCAACATCGACTAGAGACTTGACCAAAATTTACAAAGGAACCTATTTTCTCAATCTTAAATAATGAAACGTTGGATCCCACACTGTACCCATACTCGCTCAAAGAAGAGTTTAGCAATGTCTTTTGCTGTGATATTCTTCTTACAAGCCTCCATAATCAGCATCTTAGAGAATCTGTCGATGGCCATAAAAACACAGTCATTTCTATGCTTGGTAGAAGGAAGCCCTGACATGTAATCCATGGAGATGGATTCCCAGGACCGACTAGGGGTAGGAAAAATATTATATAGGCCTTGATTCTTGATGGTTGGTTTGGAAATGGCACAGGAAATGCAGGATCTAATGTACTTCTCGACATCATGTCGAAGGTTCGGCCAATAGAAATACTTTTTTAGTACTTCCATTGCTTTCTTTACCCCAAAATTTCTAGTGATATTACTTTAGTGCGCTTCCCAAATCATACTGGCACACTAGCTTGAAGGAACACATAGGTGTCCCAAGTGTTATAACAGTGCATCTTGGAGGTGAAAATACAAAAATTTCTTGACTTCCAAGAGTGTCTGGTATGTGTTGCCAAATTTTGGATCACTTTTGTAGAGATGCGGCCAACTCAAAGTATTGTGCCAAAAAGAGTCGATCATAGTGGTTAATGCCATGATAGATGGTCGTCTGAGCCAATATGTAACATTATTGGTGCTTCCCTTCTTCTACTTGATGTTCAAATAGAAATTTTGCAGGTATGTGGACCATCTGTAATGGTAACTATTCTGTGACGTCCCTTGTGTCTCTATGAACTATAGGGATCGGTGATATGTGTGGATGATTGTTTCCCTCCCAAAATTTAATGTGTCTATTGTCGACAAACCTGCACCATGGAATACATATCTTTGTCATAATATGTGGGATAATTTTGGACTATGTCTGAAAATGTGTTGCTGTGATATGCAACTGGATGGCCTTGGTTAATAAGTATTACAAAAATAGCATATTTATTCAAATGGTTTCTGCAACTTTGGTAATGCGAGCACTGATGCAGAGGAGAGGCGATGCTTCAACTCTACAAACATCTTCGATTGAGATTCAAACAAAAATAATTTTTCATTCACTCATCCCTTGGTGACTTGACTCAAAGTGATCCCTGTGGATATTGGTGGCCACTCATCTATTTCACCTAGACCTCTAGTCAGTTTCATCAGTTTCCTTTTTCATAGCAGGATTTACTGTTTTTAGCAATTTTTCAAGTCTTGGCTTCTGGAGTCGTTCTGACCCTATAAACGACATTTTTTTTAGGTCTACAACAGGCCTATAACCATAGGAAGGGGCCTATGAAAAAAAATATATTAATCATGAAGATATTTCCCATGATATATTATATGCACCAACTAGAGAAAATATGACAAAGTTATGACCCTAGGAAGTTGGCTGCCAAACTATCCCCAACGAGACCCACAAAATATCGGTGTTTCATCTCTTGGGGTTAGGTTTTTTATTGTTTATGGTTTTCCTTTGCTGCTAAATAATAAAAAGGTCCTTGAGACTCATTTTAACATAATTCAGAGGCTTGTAGCCACCACATATCTTCTTGGAGATAAGATACCACTACCCTAGCTAGTGTATTTCCATTTTGTGTGTAAGCATATTTCAGTTATTTGATATTAATGAAATGAAGTATCATTTATGTTGCATCTATTTTTTTATGTATATTTATATCTTTTATTGTGTTCTTGAATAATCCTGGATTAGTGGTATCAGAGTGGTATTCTCTTTCTTGATCCTTATTTTCGTGTGTCTAATGAGGTCGAGGTATAAGGAGTTAGGGCTTGATCTGGTGGAAGATTTGCAAGATCAGCCTCAAAAATCCTGACGGCCGCCCATGGCGGAGGAAAAGAAAGACAAAGGAGCAGGAGATATTATCAAAATATTGCTCAAGGAGGCCGTCGAGAAACAAAGGAACAAAAATGGTTGATAAGGTTTCCCAGATCCTTCAACGGCTGCCCAACAACCACTCTGGAAGTGCCACTCCTTTTAAGGTACAAGTAAACTTTTCCATTCTCATATTTTATGGGAAAATAGATACAGATGTTGTAAATATATGTTTGAATCTATTAGAAATATATTTCTATTTTCATGACTTTAACAACTGGGAAGAGATTACTTTTTTACTCCTCAAAGACACCCGTCATGTCAAAGAGTGGTGGTAAACATATTGTGATCAAAAGGATCAGAGGGAACCCTCTCTATTCTCAGCCGCACCTAATTGGGATTCTTTCTGAGATGCCATCAAGGAGAAATATTATCTCTTGGGGATCTATGAGGACAAGTACATACAATGGACTATTTTTTGGTAGAAAAGGGACTAAGGTGTGCATGAGCTGATGAATATATCCCATACGCTGCACACAAAGCTGGGCATCCAAGATTCAAAGAAATTTTTTGTGTTGAATTACTATAGTTGTCTTTATAGATACATTTAGGAGGAAATTGAGTTCCTCGACATGTCCGTGCCTGGTGTAGCATATCGGTATGCTGCCAATATTGAGAAGAAATTCAAATAGAAGAAGCGCGAATTTTGATCTGAAAATTAGAAGTAAGGGAAAGGTGTCCCTAAACCATAGAAAAAAGGAAAAATACAAGGCAGGGTAGTCTAGGAAAACATTCCAAATCTGTAAGCAAATAAAAACACCGCAAATCCAAAGAAGGACACAGGAAAGTGGTGTGAGTTCCATAAGAGCTCCACTAACAACACAAGTGAGTGTTGGACCAAGCAGTCACTCATGGCCGAGCTGAAGGCTTTTGAATTGGATGCATTCTCTGACTATGAATGAGAATCCAACAAGGGGGATGACAAAGGGAATAATATTATCAATGCAGAGCATAATTCCGTAATTGCAACCACGAAGATCTAGAAGGAGGAACTAGAAGATCTAGAGGAGGGGGGTGCCTCTTCCATTCTCAGATGTGGGTAAATGGTTCCCCGTTGTAGTTCATTATCGACAATGGGAATCAAAATAACCTCATTTCAGTAGAGGTCATGAAGCAACTAGGATTTTTGACCACAAAACATCCACGACTGTATTTGTTGGCTTGAGGGATCCTAAACCACATTCGGATTTATTGCACAACCAACAAACCCTCCAACTACTGGCCCTTTCAGCAATGACATGCTTGCGAAGATCAAAATCTCACCTGAAGCAGTATGGGGGGGTGCTCGAGCCAGGTTTCCACACCCTGAGGAAGAATTCAATGTGGTAGTCCTAAAATATACTTATAATAGAATGATCACAAATCGTATACAGAAGCGCACAACAACAAAACATTAGAACAATAAATCAAATTTGTCACAGATTATCTCATAATACTTTAATATATATGTTCACACACAATGAACAGATACACTTTAAGCAGATCTATTCATCAACAATGTACTTTACGCATAGTATACTTCATTCATTTGTGCATATGCATTTAACCATAAACAAAAGTAAGAATGAAATCAGATAACAAATTATAATCTCAAAGAAAATAACAGATAAATTATAGGAATCACAAAAAAATTTCTAGTTCACCAAAACAATCATCTTTATTAAGCGATATAACAGTTGTAATACATTTAGTTCATTAGTACCAATTACCCATCTACACACACAGCGAGTGGATTCCACACACAACCAGGACTTAGGTCTCCATGCACACAGCTAGCGGAGTCCACACACAGCCAGGACTAAGTTCCCCACGCACACAACCAACAAAAACCTTTCTACCCAAAAACCTAGACATAGACTGAAATATTACAAATCATTCATCAGTGATGATTCAATTCCATCTCTACTTGACTTGATATGTGTATATTTATACTAACTTAACACGTAGATACCATGGTCTTGAACCATGGTTTGAGACTCAATTTTCCCTAAAAACCCATTTACATTGAATAGTGACTTTGACCCACCCTAAAGCCCCTTGGATTCTTTCGTACAGTGTGCACAACAAAACATATACAAAAATTTATCAAAATTGACCCCAGGGGACCCCGCTCCAACAAGTCCCCAACACAAACTCTTGACTCGTTCTGAGTCATTATGGGGTGGGCTCCTCATCTTTGCTTTGAGTGTTGTGACATAGATATTTAGTGGAAACACTACTTTGACACTCTGCGTAATAGCTCCCTGTGCTTCGTTCATTAATTTTTTAGTTGTTAGCCTTTCAGCTGCTAGATCGATCCTGCATTGTGTTTTCTGAAGTCTCTATAGTGCACCATCCAAAGCCTGTAATAACTAGAGGGCCTCATCAGCCCATGGCTGCATCCTTGCTTCTAAAAGCTTCTTGTGGTGATGTAAATATTCTATATCTATTTGAATTTCTCAACCCTCCTAAAGGTGGGCAAGTCGTTGTGCTATCACCAATGTGGGCTTCGACATCTTGATGTCTACAAATTTTTTCTCTTTCACATGCAATTCATTGTGCATTTTCTGCACCATTGGGTCATTATGAACTGATGTCTAGACACCCATTGCCTCATTTAAGAGTTGACTACACTCGGTCAGGGCAGCTGAGATGCTATATGTGGTTTCTTTAACTTCTATGGTGCATTGTGCTCTAACCTCTCATGGTGTTTCTACTTGCAACTTCATCTGTAATTCAGAAATTTGTTGTATTAATTATGCTTGGACAAACCAAATTTCATCTCTCAATGCCCTGAGTGCAGTGGGAAAACCTTCCAATTTTTCTGCAAGTGTGGTTGAGGTAGGGACCACTAGAAAATCACTACATAATTGATCTATTTTGGCTTCAAAGGTGACGCGACGAGCCTTTGCTGCGCAAAATGATTCCTATGCTGTTTTTTGTTTTTGGTGAAGCTCTGTTGCTTGTTGTTGTGACTAATTTGAAGCACGATAGGCTCGGTATTATCTATATTGAAGCACTTCCATAATCATGTTGTGGATTATGTGGAGCTTCCTTGCTAGCAGCATAACTATATCAACATTGATCTCTCCACATACTCGGAGAGTCGCGCGTGGAGTCTGCGACTCGAATTGGATGGAAAGTGTTGTGATCTAAATGAGGTGGCTATCCCCAGTCGATGGTATTATAGTGATGATCGGTTGTGCACTGGAAGCAGACACGCTTGCTTGAAGCTGGCTCACTTGGGCCACACTCACTTGGGTAAGGCTCACTTGGACCTTCAACTCTTGAATTCCGGTCTGTAGAGCGTTGAGCATAGCTTTGTACTATTCCTCTAGATCTGTCCACATATTTTCAGTGGTAGACATCACGGTATTTTTAATCTCATTAAGGTCGTCCTCTGCCGAAGTGAGGTATTCTTCACCGACTACCTTGGACCCTTTTTTCTCTTTCTGCTGACATCCTGCAGCCTAAGAGCCATGCTTAGTCACCTTGGTGGTCTACGCTATTTTACCCTTCACAATCATAGCATCAGTCTCCTTGGCACCTACACCGTTCTTTTCAAGTGTTGTCTCTTTCTCTAAGTGTATGGTTTCCCTGATTGTGGTTGGAATGGCCTCTACGCTAGTGTCATTACCCATTTGTTGTGTACCTGTTCTGGGCTTTGTTGGAATCTTTAGAATTGATGTGGTGGCACCCCCCATGGTGCATGGCCTCAAGCACACTAGCGGCCACTCTATCGTGATGTGCACGAGGTCATCTTCCATGACCAATTACTGAAACTCATACCAAATTTACTCAATAATGCCCTTCGCGTGGATATGCATATTATGGAACGTTTCTTTAAAGTCCACAATCACTTTTTATTGGTCATACAAGGTTTTGGACAATGTGGGCTTGTGCTAAATGTCTTGACATAGTGTTGTGTCAGAAAGGACCTATAAGATCTTGTTTTCGGTAATGCACGCTAGAATCGTTAAGTTCCAAAGTGTGGCATATCGTGCGACCTTGCACATGTCATGCTCAATATCGGGAAATTGTATTTCTTCTAGCATCTCTCAAGTGATTAGTGCTATCAAGAGAAACTTCCAGGCGTAATAAAAGTGATTTCTGTCTTCCCAGGCCTCAGAAACATTCTCTAGGAATTTTTTACAGAGGTACTGGGCCCAATTATATTGCGCTCCCTTTTCGCACTAACCAGTCACCACAATAACTTGGGATGGGGCTTCCTTTGGTTTTCAATTCCTCGTCATTTTTATAGCTAGCGTGACAGTGCCAAATCAGACACAGCATCATTAATCTCATTTACAACAAACCCACAATTGTGGTGTGTGGCCTAATAAATGTTCTTAATTTTCTTAGAGACCTTTTCCTGTCCTTTGTCTCCAAAGTTTTCCATAGGGTCCGTGCCTTGGTTAGGAAAGGAAATTATCTGATGGATCAACATGACATCGATTGGTATGTGCTCTTCAAGCCATAAAAAATCATCATGAATTAGTCTGAGAAAAATCTATGCACAGATATTGTTGATCGGGATGCGCCTGAAGTGTGGAATCTGTAACAAATTTAGAAATCTTACTTTTTGTAGGCCCAACACCCAGATCTTCGGCTCAATGTTCACTATTCCTCCCTTGTAAGGAAGCTGGCATAAGTACCTCTTGGTGCAAGCTCTGGAAAATTTTCCTGATCTGCGAGGTCCCGATCCTCCATTTTTAACATCAAATATTTGGTGAACATATTGCCTTCCATAGGGACATTCTCGAGGATCAATGACATATTGATATAAGAGAGAAATTTGTCAAGGTACTTCAGGACCTTCACCAAATATTTACGTGGTGTGACATATGGAGGCAACCATGAGATAAGATCAATTTCTACCACATCCTCTTCCTCCATTATTGTCTCAGGAAACTATGCCATGGGATTCTTAATTTTGGTGCTCGTCCGCATTGCATCGGGACTTAGGGGTTTTCTCTCAAGGTGATTTTTAGGACCCTGAGGTCTTTCTCTTCTTGGTTTGAGTTAGCATAGGGTCTCAATAGCATGTGCAGTGGGTTCCTCTCCTAGTATGGTGGCTATCATACTTGGCAGGATTAGTTAACCTAGACCTCTATGGTGCAACTCTTTCTCAAACAACGGATCGATACTTGACATAGAATTCAGAAAAAAATTGAGAAATTAGATAGCTAAATGAACAAAAATAACATAGAAATAAAAGGAAACTAAGGTGACCCCTTTGGTCGTATTTGTAGCTTAGGTGCATGTTAAACGGTCCTTTATGCATTAATGTAGCTCCATAAATGACAAAACCGCTCCAAATATTGCATAATATCTTCATTAAATGCAACTTAGATGCTCCTCCAAATGGTAAAAATATTTTATTGTCCATATTTACTCTTACAATAGTTACATTCTGGCACTTCTGTGACCCAATCAACCTCCACGTGCAGCTTCCATGAGCGCATCAGACCTATCTGCACATATTCTATCCGTTCTGCGTAGATCCAATACTCCAGCCATATAGAAATTTGGTGCGTGCAAGGAGAGGGTCATCCCTATAAGTTTTCAATTGGTTTCCGTTGAAATACCCATGAAGATTTTATATGCTCAACGAGGCCAGGTGCACCGCACCTCTGTCAATGATTTCTTTAACAACATATGGTCCTAGCCTATTCATCTTGAACATCTTGGGGTGGCGCGCAAACTTACTGTCATACAACAAGACCAAGTCTTCTTCTTTAAAGACCTTATGTCTAATATGGCTATCATGCCAAGCCTTTTTGCACACATTTTTAAATTTCTCATGGAATTTTGCAATAAAGCGATCTTCTTTAATCACGACTAACTGCGACAACCATTCTTTCATAATATATTTCTCTCCCATATTTCTGGATGATGCGCTACACAAACTTGGAAAAATGTACTCCATTGGAATCAAAACTTCCTACCCATACACCGTTCAGAACGACGTCTTTCTTGTTAACTTCTTGCATGTAGTTCTATATGCCCAAAGAACCACAAGTATGCACACATTCCAATCATTCTGATTAGCATTACAAACCTTAGTGAGTGCAGTCTCCAGAATCTTATTGAAATTTTCTACCGCACCATTCACCTATGGGCTATATCGAGCACTCATTTAATGATGAATCCAAAATTATTTTGTCAGAGCTTCAATTCTTTCGTTCAGAAAGTGCATACCTCAATTAATCATCAGAATCTTAGGGCATCCAAACTGAGTCGATATGTTCCAAAAAATGAAGTGCGCAATTGTGTCCATAGTACAATCCTTCACCATCTTAGCTTCAAGCAATTTGGTTATATAAAATATCATAGTGATTATGTAACACGCACATATCTTTTTCCCTGTAGGGTCAATAGGTCCAAAAAAATCAATGGCCCATTTTTCAAACTCTTGTAGCGCCATCTGTGGGTGCAAGGGCATCTCATCTTTGCGCAATGGATTTCCTGTCCTTTGACATACATCACATGCACGACAATGTGCATATGTATCATTGTGCTGCGTGGGCCACCATAAACTAGCTCACAGGATATTTTGCGCAATGGATTTCCCTCCATAGTGACGTCTGGAAACCCTCCATGAACTTCAGCTAAGATATATCATTTCTCAAATTCTAATACATATCTTCGCAAGATCTCATCTGCCCCCATTGGGTACAACTGACTTGAAATGAGAGTAAGGTTAGTTGCATGCACAACCAACTCTTTATTTTTTTTCAATGTATATTCCTCAGGGGCACATCTAGTAGTCAAGAAATGAAGAATATCATGGAAATGATCATCAACCACCTTTATAGAAAATAACTGCACATATGGTAACCCATATTCCAAGCTAGTAGATTCTTCTCCATTCTTAATGTGTGACATATGGTTTGGCCCAACATTGAGTCGCCTAGGATCCACAATAATTTCAAAATCATACTCCTGGAACAACAACAACCACCTACAGATCTCCCCCCTCCCAACACAGGCTGATTTACCAGGTACGTCAAAGTAGAGTGGTCAGTAAACATATTGAAGTGGTATTTTAATCAATAATGGCGTAATTTCTACAGCACATAAAACATCTCCAAACCTTCTCTCTCGATAGTTGAATCATTACGCTCTGCGTTTGATAACTTTGTACTTGAAAATGAAATAGGTTGATCGATATCCGCAGCTCTTAGTTGCGCTAAAATAGATCCGACCGCGATGCATGAGGCATCAACATGGACATGAAATACCTTTGACCAGTCTAGAAATAACAATATGGGCACAGTGACCATCTTCTCCTTCAGCAATTAAAAAATATACTAACATTATTCATCCGAACATAGTGATGGATCCTTCTTGAGAAATTTCTCCATGGATGGAGCGATCAACACATAACCTTGAATGAACTCCTGATAATATTTAGCATGCCCCAAAATTTAGCGCAGTTGTTTGACATTAGGAGGAAATTCCAGATTAAAAATTACTGCGATATTTGCGGGATCTACCATCAATCCTTTCTAGCAGACAATATGACCCAAAAATATTCCAATTGGCACAGAAAGTATTCACTTATTCAAATTAACTGAGATCTGATACTTCCTACAAGTATACAACATTAGGTGCAGACTTGATACATGCTTCTTCAATAACCCAAAGATAGTTCAATCATCAAAGTAGACTTCTAAGAACCTCTATATATACTCCTGGAATTCAGCTAATACTACGCATGAAAATATACCAGGCACATTCTTCAATACAAATTCCATGACTGTATATTGAAAATATCCCCATTCTATTGCAAAGCTTGTCTTACTTTGATCTTATGATGCAATTCTGATCTAATGATATCCTAAGAAACCATATGTAAATGAATAGGCCTCATGTCCTCCTACATTATCAAGGATCTCATTAGAAAATGGGTTTGGGAATGGATCATGAATGTAGGCATCATTTAGTTTGTGGAGGTTGAGGCGCATCCTTATTTCTCCTTTATTCTTCTTATCCTAGAACACCATAGGACTCAACCAATCAGACTACTCCACTGGATCTATAATTCCTGTAACAACCATTTTATCAAATTATTCCTTAAATTTATGCTTTTATTTGGTTTTCAATCTATACGGGCGCTGCTTCATAGGTCATGAATTTGTTTTCAAAGTGATATTCATGACCCCAAGCTCTCCAATTATCCCTTTCAACTTAGATAATTTTGTAGGAAACAGGTCCTGATACTCATTCGTCAAATCATCAACCTTTCCCACTATATAGTCATCCCAGTGATCTCTAGTCTTTGCCAACCTTAGTCATTCTTCAGATCCAATGTTCACTTGTCAAATATTTAGAGGCTTAGTGACATCGAGTGACGTAATTGAAGGCCTAGCCACTGCACATTGTTCTTTAGACTTAGGGATTGCGATCTTTCTTGGATTTTCTTCATTTTCTTCAACTATCAGATTTATGCAATCAAGAATATCCCTCATATGTGCATCCCATGAAGGAGAAGCACATTCTACCTTTGGCTTGGAAGTATCAAATATGACATCCTGAATACCTTGCAGCGCTTTTCCTAAGAAATAAAATCCACTCTCAAAGTTGAAGGTTAAATTAAACTTTCGATCAGTGTAGACCATTCATTTTTTCCTCGACATAACTCTGTTTCCAAGTACGAATAAGTAAGAACCTTCCCCAATGTGTAAATGAACATGTGCACCCATTCTGGTCTTGACTCTGGGTCCCATACTTCAGCCCATTTGGCCAAATTTTTGCATGGATCACCCATTCCAGAATAAAACTCCTCCATCATGGTAGTTGGACACTCAAACCGCAATCTCATCATTCAAGTACATTCTTCCATGTTGCCCAAGTTTCCTTTGTGAGTCTCCTACCATCGAGTTGGGGTAGATTGTAGCACAATATATAGTGCATGGAATGGTTGTGATTTTGTAACAATCCTGTCAAGTTCTACTAAAAACATATTCACATTAGTTAAACCATCATAATATGGTAATTCTCATACCTCTGATGATATGTAGTGAAGGGATATGGTCACACAGTTACAGCGTAGCGCAGATACTTCATGTAACTAGTTCTGCCAGTTCTCCAACTCTTCATCTGAGTCTGAGAAGAAGAAAATATCATATTACCAATTAAGCCTTCCATCAGTTGTTCGATTGATCTAATCATCATCTCGCGCAGTCACCTTATAGATATGGTCAAAATCGTCATCCGCATGCACCGACTTTGTGTATCATTCACCTTCTTCAGGATCTAGGGGCACTACAACTATGGTTCCATTGTTATCGAATACCATACTTCTCATCTTAATATTTATGATGCCATCCATATCAATAGCCCAATCCAAACCCAACAACATGAAACAAGAATCAATATCATCCACGTTCTATATGACTTCGAAATCTGCAAGCACCTTAAATCCTTCAATATTGACTACAACCTATGAGAGCCTTCCTAATGGAATGAATTTCTGTTTATTCACCATGCACAACTTAATAGTAGACGACTCCAACTTAGGCTCTCCCATGCGCTGCCAATTTTTCTCAGGTAAGAAATTTGCATTAGATCCTAGATCCAAAATGACTTGATCCATCTCATAGGCACCAATCTAACCAGCCAAGAGCATCTCTCGTCCAATTCTTCTTTTGTTCTTATAGATCTTGTTGATAGCTTTCTGTTCCATTCGAGGCTTTTATTTTTCTACGTAGTTGTATTTTAATGCTTGAATATTCTCCACTACCTTTTTGTTGCATAAGCCTGTAAAAATGGATTTGTTTTTTCATCTACTCCGGACACATCCATATATCTACCTGATGTTGATGCGCTTGCTTCTGCAAACCCCTTATTTTATTCTAAAAAAGTGTATTTTTCACATTGTAAGCCAAATCCATCCTTTTTATTAGGTGCCTATCGAATCAAAAGATCAGCATCCAACTTCTTTCCCTTATCCTCACCAGTGGTTGTGCCACTCCTAGTGACGAAATTCACGCTAGGATCTTCTTTTTGCACCTCCGTCCTTACCATATAAATGTTCTATGTCAGAGTCTACATTTTCTTCTCTTGCATATTAGAAATTAAAACAGGACAACCTTCAGTTATGTGATGAAACTACCTATAGTACATGCAATATTGTTGAGATGGATTTGGGTAGTCATGTGCATAATGGATAGCATCTCCACAATTGTAGTAGATGATTTTTCCCCTTCCTCGACTAGCTGATCCTCCTCCTCACCCTCGTTCTCAAGTCTGGAGTCCACCATGCCTAGAAGAGGATGTTGGTGAGGTGGGTTCAGCCTAGATTCTATACAGCTCAAATTTTTCAATCATCAAATCAAAACTTTGAAAGTATTTTTCATCGTGTCCCAGTGATGAGAAGAATCTACAAAAAATATGCTTTAGCGCAGGCATTATTTTCCAATCCTTGGACAGTAATATATATTATTCATGCCCATAGACTGAAAAATTTCACACCATACTGTAGGTGTCCCACTATGTGCAACTGTTCTCTTCAGTAGGGTTGGTCCTCCAACGTGTAGATAATCATTGAATACAAGGAATTGACCGTTATGATGCTTGAGGAATTTAAATCATATGAACCATACATATGCGTAGACCTCATTTCCCTTATATTTTCACATATTCTAAATTTCCAAATGGATTTCTTCTAACTGATTCTGAATCTACTGATTTCTGATCACAACGTGCATCGGTGCAACTTCTAGTTTCATTGCAATTTTTTCTACCTCAGCCTGCGTAGAAATATTCTGTTGACTTAAAGGCTGGCGTAGATTTGGGATCAACATAGAAATAAACCATTTCTTGTGTTGGATATCATCGATACTGAATCCAACGTCTTTGATAGTTTGTTTCAACCTCTAATATGTATCCATAGAGATATTCATTCAAATCCTACTCAATCTCTTTCAACACCATGACACATTGCAGATATGATTTTGGCTTCTTGAATTATTCTTTTAGGGCATCCTTCAGATCATTCATATTTGCATTAGGGTTTGAAAATACATATATTTTATACCAATCCAGCATGTGGTATTGAAAATAAGTGGCTAACTGTGCTTTCTTAACATTACCACTATTAACATGATGTGCTCTCCATATAGCATCAGTGAAAAACCATAATTGCTCCATATATTCATTCTCAATACCTCTGAAAGTAGGAAACTTCATAGATGTAGCCACTTATGCACCTGGTGGAGGTAGAGGTGGAGGTGGAGATGATGACTTGGGAGATTATTGTGGAAGTGGAGTGGATGGGATCTAAACTATAGTCAACACTTCCTGATTATTCTGATCTTGTGAGACTTATTTTTCTTTAGTGTGCACAAATTCACCAGAGCTACTAGTCTCGGATTCTTTTTCACTATCAAATATACCTTTGAGAGGACTATAAATAAACCCTTCTTCAATATCCGCATGATAATTTCTTTTGTTGTGCATAGTTGGGCCTATTTAGGACATTCACGTGATATGTTCACAGAGAGAGTCATGTTCACACAATAGCATCTTAATCCACAACTTCAAATAGCGTAGGAACTTACATCTAGAACCCTTGAAAAATATTCTGTCTACTTCAGAATAAGACACAAACTGATCAATAGAAAACTTAGTTATAAATACTCCTAGAACATGATGGATCAAATGATCTATTGTGTAGGTAATCGTATTATTGGTCTTTTATAATTGGTGTACCAATTTTGGAGTCCACTGAGTGACTGCATCATTCTTTGCGCAGGTATTAAATTTAGTTAATAGAGACAACCACTCATGCAGCTTAGTCGCAAAGGAAGAAAAAAATATCTCGTGAACTTCTGTATAAATATACTTTTAAACCCAATCTTCAACACATAATTTAGAACCTCTATTCTCTTGGATCATGAATTCAAGGATATTTCTATCCAACCAATCTTTTAATTCATTCTGCATAGGATACCAATACATTGATTCTCCCTCAAAATGATCCTAGTCCTAAAAATAGAACCATTTGTTTGCTTGACGGGTCCTAACCCAGGTTCAAATTTATTGGGAAACCAACAAACCCTCCAACTACTAGCCCTTTCGGAAATGACCTACTTGCGCAGATCAAAGTCTCACCCAAAGAAGTATGGGGGGGTATTGGAACCAAGTTTCTACACCCTGAGGAGGTATTCAAGGTGGTGGCCCTAAAGAATATTTATAATAGAACTATCATAGATCCTATAGAGCTATGCGCAAAAAATAACAACAGAACAATAGATCAACTTTGTCGCAGATAATATTAGAATAATTTAATATATATGTTCACGCATAATAAACAGATACACTTTGATCAGATCTATTCATGAGAAATGTACTTTACGCATAATATACTTCATTCATTTCCACATATGCATTTAATCATAAACATTATTGCAGATTCAATCACTGAACGTATTATAATATTAAAGAAAATAACATATAAATAACAACAATTGCATAATAGTTTCAAGTTCATCAAAAAAGTCTTATTTATTAAGAGTTATAACATTTCCAATGCATTCAGTCATTCAATACCAATTACCCTTCTGCACACACACCCAACGGATTCCACACACAGACAGGACTTAGGTCTTCCCACAAAATACCAGCTGGAGCCTTTCTACCCAAAAACTGAGACTTAGACCGAAATATTACGAACCATTCATCAATGATCATTCAATTCTATCTCTACTTAAATCGTCCTATGTATATTTATACTAACTTATTGTGAAGATACCATGGTCTCAAACCATAGTTTGAGACTCATAGTTTTCCCTAAAAAACCATTTACATTGAATAGGGACTTTTACTTGTCCCAAAAACCCTTTGATTCTTTTGTGCAATGCACAAAACAAAAAATATATAAAAAATGATCAAAATTGACCCCAGGGGACCCCACTCCAATAGTACCCCACTAGGTGGCTTCACAAAGGATGGGATCACTGCTCTAGCTAGCAGTGTCGCCTTC
Organism: Pinus albicaulis; assembly: GCA_034641835.2. Lineage (NCBI taxonomy): Eukaryota > Viridiplantae > Streptophyta > Pinopsida > Pinales > Pinaceae > Pinus > Pinus albicaulis. Next base: position 395,802,944 of record CM076583.1, on the reverse strand, counting down.
CCTATATCATAAAGTGCTTCACAGATGAGGTATTATGTGAAATTTCTCCTCTTTATGTTTGTCATGTATTATTAGGCCAACCATACTTGCGGAAGCGACATGCTGTGTATGAGTCCAGCCCTCCCATTGTTATTCTTACTTTGGGTAATAATTTTTATAGGATACCTGAGGTAGAATCACCCTTCATCATATCTTTATTTACTGTGAAAAAATGCAGTAAGCTCATTTCCAAAACTGGGGAGATTTTTTTTCCTAATGATCCACCCTCAAGGAAAGAAGAATATTGTGGCCACGACCTCCATATAGGGCTCATCTACAGGACAAAAAAAAATGGACAAGGTCGTGGAGGAGTATGGGGACATCTTCACCTCACCTGTAGGGGTGCCTCTGCACTATTAGGTCGAGCACTCCATTGATCTGACCCTAGGTGTGCCGCTTGCCAATGGACCAATCTACTGGAGCACTATTCTGGAGATGAGAATGAAAATACCAAGAGGCACATTTAGGAGATGCTACAGAAAGGTCACATCTGGCCAAGTTCATCTCCCTGTGGGAGCCCGATCGTTTTGGTGGATAAGAGGGATGGGACTTGGAGACTCTTCATTACATATCGTGCATTGAGCAAGATCAATGTCCGGAATAGGTTCATGATCCCATGGATTGATGACCTTATGGACCAACTCAAGGGGGAAAAATATTTTATAAATATCAAGTTGGAGTCCGGGTATCACTAGGTACTAATCGAAACCTTTGATGTGTGGAAGACTTCCTTAAAATCCGAGGGCATTTTTGAATGGATGGTCATGAATTTCGGGTTAACGAATGCTTCTGCAACATTCATGAGGCCAATGGATGATATCTTGCATCCATTCACCAACTCATTTATGGTGGTGTACTTTGATGGCATATTGATATTAGGCCAAACTTGGGAAGAATCCCTCCACCACATCGAACAGGTCCTCCAAACACCATGGAAACAAAATTTGCGTATCAATTTGGAGAAGTGAAATTTTAGCTTGACCCGGGTTTAGTATCTGGGATAAATTATTAATGAGAGGAGGGTGCATGTGGATCCAACCAAGATCCAAGTTGTTCGATATTAGTCATCTCCAACCACTCTAAGAGAGCTTTGCAACTTTCTCCATATTGAAACTTTCTACCTTAGTTTTGTGTTGGGATTCTCTCATATCACTTGGCCCTTGAGTCAAGCTAACAAGACATGAGAGAAATACAAATTATTTTTGTCTGAATCTCAATAAAATACATTCATAGAGTTGAAACATTACCTCAATTCTGAACCAATGCTCATATTACCAAAATTGCAACAACCATTTGAGATCGAGATAGATGCCTTTGAATATGCTATTGGGGCAGTTCTTACTCAACATGGCCATCCTATGGAATATCACAGTGAGAAAATTTCTGACACAACCGAGAAGTATCCTGCTTATGAAAAAGAGATGTATTCCATTGCGTAGGCTTGATGACAATCGAAGAATTACTTTCTGGGGAAAGAAATAGGAATTCAAACAGATCACTGAACCATGTAGTTTATACAGACAAAAGGGAAGTTGCAGAATGAACGACATCAAAACTAGTCCACATACCTAAAAAAATTACATTTGAACATCAAGTAAAAGAAATGTAACACTAATAATTTTTCAGAATAACTAAGCCAACCACCGATCATGGTGCTAACCACCGTGCTCAACTCTTTTGGGCACAAGACTTCTGATTAGTTTCTTCTCTACCAAAGGAATCCAAAATTTGAGCACACATACAAGATGCTCTTGGAAGGTAAGGAAGTTCCAAAATTGCACCTCCAGGATGCATTCCTATGTCACCTAGGACACCGTTGTTTTCCTTCAAGCGAGCATGCTAATATGGTTTGGGAAGTGCACTACTGTCGGGTTGCTAGGAATTTAGGGGCCGAGAAAATAGTCGCAGTACTGCAGAAGTATTTCTATTGGACGAACCTTCGACATGATGCCTTGAAGTACATCAGATCCTGCACTACTTGCACCATTTCCAAACTGACAATCTGTAATATTCCTAATTAGCTTTCAGCTAGTTGGAATATTAATTTTTTTTTTGTTAATAAGATAGATGAATAAGTGGGTAGAGAGACCCATAAATCTCTTTAGTAGGAATAAAACCATTTCTAATGTGAACATAGATCATTGTATCGGCTGAATAAATCACTTTTGGGTGTGAATAGGGGCTTAAGCATGTGGACAGGGTTAAGGTTTACCAAATTAACAACGTTTTCATGGAGGTAGTGGAGAATTAGTGGAGGAAAATGAAGTCAAGCTGGAGGAGTATGCATGAGAGTACCATATTTAAAGAGTGGGACCTAGGGTGTGGAATCTCAAAAAGCATATAAGGAAGGGGATGATAGCCATAGAAGGAATTCTAATTAATGTTTATGCCTTTGTATTTTACGACTTTCTGCACGCCTCATCTATTTAGCGAAGTATGTTGTGTTGTTTAGCACGAGGGTGTTTCCGAGCGGAAATCCCACCCTCATCCTCACAGGACTTCGAGTGCCCACTCAAGAGAGGTTCATTGAGCTTCATTTCCACTATCTAGCATCAGGCCTAGCTTCATCCATTATCCATACTGTAGTCTCCTTCAAGATTGTGTTGTTTTGCAGGGTAGTGGCAATGGAGGGTTGATAGACCCAATTTCTGAGTTTGTTTTCCAGTGAGAGGAGAAGCCCTTCATATGAGAGGCTAGCAAGGAATTTCCTTGAGTATTATTCCACCATCCAACATTAGGACATGTATAATACATCATCTACAGTGAAATATCCTCCAGAAACTACGTTATTTTGTAGGGCAGTTACAGTGGAGGGTTAAGTACTGGAGTTCTTGACCTTGTTTTCCAGTGAGGGGAGCTACCCTTCATCTAGAAATCTTGTGAGGAGGGATATAAAGAAATTTTATATCAGATCAGCCACCTCCCATAAATTACCCAGTTGTAGAGGTTATTCATCCCTCAGAATTCATTTTACATTTTTGGTATTTCAAGATACCATTTCTTGGTTGTCCTGGAATTATGCTAGAAATCGTAGATATTTGATCCTGGAATTTCCTAAGCATTATATAAGAATATACATAAATTCTCATTTACAGAAGCAATCAATCCTTGTAAAAAATGCACTATCATAGCCTCCCACATTTTATATAGTAGTTGTTATTCATATTTTATATATTGGGTCCTCAAAGGCTTTCTTTTCGTAGCTTGAGTATCTTTTTCCTCAAGATCCTATACACATTTTCTGCTATAATTTCCAATAAAATGGCACTATGATATTCTCTTATTGTATGTGTTTATATTTCACTACATTTTCTAGTTTTATGTTCTATATTCCTGTCTTTTCCATTTTGGAATATTACAGTGGTATCATAGCATAATCTTGGCTCTGCCCGTGTACTACAACAACTATGTCATTAGAAGAAGGAGAGCCCCTCACAGAGAGGGAGAAGTGGCATCTTAATAGAAACTAGAGATATGATTATACAAACAACAAAGAAGACAAGGGAAAAATGCCAATATTTGGAGAGGTTGATGAAAAGGAGTTTCCCAAGATTCTTCTCCAAACCATGCAGGATATTTCTAGAGAATTCAAGGAGATGAGGATGGAAAGACACAAAAAATCCCCTAGAGGGTTTCTACATGGAGAAATATCTAGCATTTCACATCACTTGTATGAAAAACCAGTGAGGTAGAAATTTTCTCGACACTCCACTATGCTAAAATTCTTAGCAGTGGAAAACGAAGGTGGAGGAGCCCAAGAACAAGAAAATCTTGAAGATGATTTTATTGAGTATGAGTCTCAATGCCAAAGATTCAAATATCATCTGAATTTTTAGGAAATTTGTCAGTTCAAGGACAACAGGAGACCCCGGAATAACAATAGAAGTGGAGGATACATGCAGAACAATGATTTGCAACGTACCCTGGGTAGATTCTTTTACCCACTTTTGATGGGCCATCCAAGTGCACAGCCAAGTCTTGGGTGGAGAATCTAGAAATCTAATTCCAGTTAAACCAAGTACTCAAGATGGAAGCCATCAAAATAGCAGCACTGCACCTTGAAGGTGAGGCAAATGATTTGTGGTTTCATGGTCTTTGTACATTGGGGCATGCAAATGTGACTGCATATGCAAAGTTCACTAGGAGGTTAGTGGAAATATTTGATCGAAGAGATTCAGAGGAACCCTTTGTTGAGCTAGTCAAGCTCAAGAAATCAAGTAACCAGAAACTTATATCTCTAAATTTATGGAACTTTCCGTTATGGTGACAGATTTATCTATAGCTAGGAGACTTTATATGTTCATCGATGGGCTAGCAGAGCCTTTGCATGGGTTGGTTAAGTCCACTAAACCAACTACAATCCAAGGTTTTATTGAGAGGGCTACAGAAATATAGGATTATTTGCCAAGGGAAAGAGCTCCATTTCAGCAGAAGCCCATTTTTCAGTCAAAGGGGAAAGATGTGAAGGTTCTCCCTGTAAAGGAGAACCAGAACAAAGAACCCCTTAATGATGATGTTCGAAGAGATTTAAGGAGAAGGAATATTTTCTTCACATGCCACGAACCATGGGAACTAGGTCATCAATGTGCTGCAGTGAAAGCACACTATATAGAGGTATTTTCTAATAGTGAGGAGGAGGATGAAGAGGATCCAAAAGGATACAACAACACTATGATATTAGGAGATGATCCACCACCACCAGGAGGTGGGAATGGGGAATTTTCTCCCATTGGAGGGGACCTTGCATCTTTTCGAGGAGTACCTCAGTAGCTGACATTGAGAGTCCGTGGTACAATTGAGGGGAAATGAGTATCAATATTGATAGACAGTGGGGCCACCCATAATTTCATTGATGATCAATTAGTGCAGACGAGGAAAATACCCATTGATGATTTTGAGGGATTCTTAGTGTTGGTTCCAAGAGGTAGAACCATGCAATGTATGAAGTATGTTCCGAAATTATCTGTTACCATGGAGACATCAAATTTTACTGACCAGTTATTTTTGGTACATATTATTGACGCAAATGTGATATTGGGTGTGTAGTGGTTGATTATATTGGGGAAAGTCACCACAGATTGGGAAAATTTGTAGATGGAGTGGATAGATAAGAAGAGTGGCCAACATCAGGTGATCATGGGCATGCACACCTATCCATCTTAGGAAGTCTATGCACATAATATGGAGACTGATTTGCATAGTGGGAGAAAGGACCAATCAGCCCACTCAGATATAAAGTCTACTGTAGAACTTGATGTTACATTATTTGGAGGAATTCCACCAGGAAGGCCCCCAGAGTGGAAGATGATCAAAGAGTTCTCACAACAAGTTGTACCATTCATAGATCTGGATAAGGAGGAAGGGGTGAGACTAGCATAGCGTAGAGGGCCTTTGATTGGATCAAAGGGGAGATGAATATTTTTCTAGTATCGGTACTACTAACTCTCACCAAGCCCCTTCCATTGAAAGGTGGTGTTTTAGGAGTATATGGTGGCACAATCATGGTGCAAAGGAGTTGTTCTATAGCCTTTGAGAGTTAGAAGATACTTCCACATAGGAAGGAGTCTTCCATATATGGTAAAGGGTTGTTAGCATTCATGCATGCATGGGACAAAATTAGGAAGTTTTGGATGGGCAATAGCTTTGAACTGAATATTGGGCACCATAAACTTCAATATTTTCTTGAGAAAAATCACCTGCAAGGAAGGAAGCGAAAGTGGGATAGCAGTACTCTGGCATGTGGCTTTGGAATTGAGCATGTCAAAGAGGGGATCTATGAGGTGGCAAGTGCCCTATCACAAAGGACATCAACACTGTTGTTGAGGGGTATACATCCATATGGGAGTCCCATCTATTGGAGGAGTATTCCAAGAATCACTTTACGTGTGAGGTGCTTGATGCGCAAGTGACTGATGAGAGATATAGAATGGTGGATGGAGACATCTATTACTAGTATCAGATCTTCTTGAATATATACTCCAAGCTCAAGAAGAATATTCTTGATGCAACACACGATTCACTCCTTTTTGGTCACCAAGGTTTCATTGGGACATATCAGGCCATTAGGGAGAGATTATAATGGGAGGGTCTTAAGGAGGATGTGTTGTAGCATATCAGGAGATGTGTAGTTTTCTTGAAGAATGAAGAGGGAAACAACCATCCTACAAGGTTGTTACAACCACTTAATTTTTCAGGAGAGATATGGGAGAGCTCATCTATGGACCTCATCACCAACTTTCTGACAGTACATGGTAAGATTTGTTTCTTTGTACTTATTGATCAACTAACAAGGTATTTTCATTCCCTTGCCATTTATATACAGTGCATTGCTCCACAAGAGTGCAAGACTCTCCTTGGACTTTATGGTCTTCTTAAGACAAAAATGAGTGATAGAGCTATCCCCTTCTTGTATGGCTTGGGGAAAGTATTGCTCCATTTTGGGTATACTCAGTTGACACCCAATGCCATTTACTACTTCCAAGTAGATGAGGAGACATGCACAACAAGCAAGTGGTTGGGAAGCTACATGCCACATCATGTTCAAGGGCAGCAAGGGGACTATTGTCACCATCTGGTATTTCATTTGGCACTTAGTATATTTCTCCTTTTGGTTCCATATGGTGATGATGCTCTATTCACTATATGTGGAATGGATTGGGCAAGAAAAGTTTGTAGAACCAAAGATTGTTTCCTAGAGAATCCAGATGGATTTTTTCCTCTTGAGGAAAACATTGATGCTACCCAAGATCAGCAGGAGTTCTACATAGATTATAGATATGGAGTGAGACAGAGTGGGGTGGAAAATTTGGTCTATCATTTTCAACCATGCAACCCATCTACATTGTAGGAGCAGGGGATTAGGGAGCTCTTTTATGGGCCACACAGGGTGATCCATGTTGTTGGGAGAGTAGCATGTGGATTGGAGCTTGTCATTGGGGTTAAGGTCCCCAAAATTTATCATAGCTCATGCCTCAAGGAGGCCATTAAAAATCATGTAGCTACCTCCATGGATCTCCCACTTCTTTATGATGAGAGCCATTTGGTTTTACCACCAAAGGCTGACTTGTACACTTGGGAGAAACAGCTAAGGGACAGATTGCTTGGAAATAATATGGTTCAGTTGAGGATTTTATCCGATGAGGACGCTACAGGGGAAGGAGAGGAGATTTTGTAGTATCCAATGTTTCATTTTCTTGTGGACAAGCAAAATTTGAGAGGGGAGGACTGAAATATTCCTAATTATCTTTCAGCTAGTTGGAATATTAATTTTTGATTTTGTTAATAAGATAGATGAATAAGTGGGTAGAGAGACTCATAAATCTCTTTAGTAGTAATAAAACGATTTCTAATGTGAATGTGGATCATTGTATTAGGTGAATAAATAAATTTTGTGTGTGAATAGGGGCTTAAGCATGTGGACAGGGACAAGGTTTACCAAATCAACAAAATTGCCATGGAGGTAGTGGAGAATTAATGGATGACAACGTACTCATGATGGAGGAGTGTATGCATGAGAGTAGCATATTTAATGAGTGGTGCCCAAGGTGAGGAAGCTCACCAAGCATATAATGAAGGGGATGGAAGCCATATAAGGCATTCTAATTATTGTTTATGTCTTGGTATTTTATGAATTTCTGCACACTTCAGTTGTTTAGCGGAGTCTTGTGTGATGTTCAGAACAAGGGTGTTGCTGAGCGGAAATCCCACCCCATCCTCAGGGGACGTCAAGTGCCCACTCAGGAGAGTTTCATTGATCTTCATTTCCACTATCATAAGGCCTAGCTTCATCCATTATCCATAGGGTAGTAGTGGTAGAGGGTTGATAGACCCAGTTTCTGAGGTTGTTTTATAGTGAGGGGAGAAGCCCTTCATCTAGGAGGCTACCAAGGAAGTTCCTTGAGCATTATTCCACTATACGGCATCAGGACACAAAAAATCCATCATCTAAAACATAGTCTCCTCCAGAAAAAATGTAATTTTGAAGGGAATTTGTAGTGGAGGGTTAAGTACCTGAGTTCTTGACCTTTTTTTCCAGTGAGGGGAGCAGCCATTCATCCAGAAATTTTGTGAGGAGGGATACGTGAGGAGTGATATCATTCAATTTTATATCATATTAGTCTCCTCACAGTAGTTACCCATTTGGAGAGCGTTATTCATCCCTAGGGTTTCATTTTAAATTTTGGGTATTTCAGGAAACCCTTTCTGGGTTGTCTTGGAATAGTGCTAGAAATCCTAGATCTCTGATCCCGACATTTTCTAAGCATTATATCAGCAGATCCATGCATTATAATTTATAGTAGTAGTCAGTCCAAAACAAAATTGCACTATCATACCCTCCAAAATTTGTATAGCAGTTGTTTTTCATAGTCTATGTATTGGGTCCTTAGAGGCTTATTTTTCCTAGCTTGAGCGTCTTTTTCCTCAAGATTTTGTACACATTTTCTGCTATAATGTCAAATAAAATGGGTATATTATTATCTCTTATTTTATGTGTTGATATTTCACTACATTTTCCAATTTTATGTTATACATTTATGTATTTTACATTTTGGAATATGACGCAGTCAAGAAGCAAGGCCTCTATACTCCACTGCCTACCCCTAGTCGACCATGGAAATCCATCTCCATGGATTACATCTCGCACCTTCCTTCTACTAAGCATGGAAACGACTGTGATTTTGTGGTCTTCGCCAGATTCTCAAAGATGGCCATTATGGTAGCCCGCAAGAATAATATCACAACAAAAACCACTACTAAAATATTCTTTGAATGAGTGTGTTTTGAAATCGGGATAACGGGTTCCTCGGGACATTTTGATCTACCATGTTAGTTACCTATATTAATAGTTTAGTCCCTTATTATTGTTAGTGTAGCCCACTTGTTGTTATTTTTGTACCCCTGTAACCCCAATATTGTTATTATTGTGCCATTACATTATTATTGTTAGGTCAACTAGGATTATATTGTGACCCCATGGAATCCTATATATAGAAGGAAGTTTTTTCATTTGTATCATCCAAGAATTGTTCAATTATGTAATTTAAAGGAGGTTTCCCCCTCGAAGTGCCTTATTTATAAGGAGTTGATCTCTCTTTTATTCTATTTTTGGAGCTGGTTTCATAACATTTGGTATCAGAGCTTTGGATGCTAGGGTTTCGTTGCTCCAAACAGGTCATCGTGGAATTTTCTCTATAACTTGTTTTCTACGAAGGTTCAGAAGCTAAAATTTGTATCACGCAAAGCCCAAATCCTGAGGATCGTCATGTAAAAATTTCAGATCTTAGTTGGAAACATTTTCAAAGATATGATCTGTGGAAGTTAGGGTGTTTTTAGGCTCCAGAATTTCATCTCAAAGAGGTGACTGTGGGAAAATCATCATAACGCTCTGTCTGAGAATCGGATTGGACTTATGTAAAATGTGGATGCAACTAAACACACTCTAGTTTCCTATATATCACTTTCAGACCCTAAGGAGGAAAAAGTGACACGTGGAATGTTGTACAAGTTCGCTCTACTGAACCAGTACATAATTAGGTCATTGTGGGAGATAACATATAAATTTGACCTAAAGAATCCAAATCAGGTCAGACTTGTGGCATTCGAAATAGGATTCAGAGGTCTACTACGGGATAAAATTTCAGATATTGAAGATTAGAAATCATAGAGATAATTCAGTTTCAATATCGAGCTCCTCAAAAGCAAGAAAATTGTCAGTATTTTTTTTTCGAATTGCATAAGTCTTGTTTGAAAAATCAGTTTGAATTGATTACAAGGGCATATTGTAGCATATATATTAGTATTGGGTTCTAAAAATCCTCCCAAAAAGTATTCAACACCCATTAAGCCTTCATAAGTCTCTACTATGACTCATGAAGACAAAGAAATGCAACATGACATATCAAAATTACAAGAGAAAGTGCACCAAATTTCGGTCTCGCAAGGAGAAACAAAAAATGAAATGGAAGTTTTGAAGAAGGGCATGGAAGCTAGGATGGATGGTTTGAATAATGACATGGAAGATGGAATGGAAGATAAGATGGATGGCATGTGTTATCACTCAGTAATTTCTCCAGGTTCAAGAGAAATAATCCAAGGTAACCACAAACCTACTTTGGAAATTTAGGATCTAGCCTTCCTAAATTTCAGAGAGGGCTCTCTCTTTATGATTTAACTTTTTTTGTTTAATATTTTAGGCTATTTATGATAGTTCAATTTGGTTTTGGTTTTGAAATGTTGGTGGAAAATAAGATTACTTGAAGACAAATTAAAGAGGGATCTACTAGTCCATTGGGCTATGGAGTCAAAGTCTAGCAAGCAGAACTAGAAGGCAAGGACAAGAGGATGCTAATGTATTCAGGGCAAGGTAGATAACCCTCAGGGATTTGGATAGATTGTTTTGATGATATGGCTTGCTTTGGGATAAAGGGAAATGAAGAATCCTTTGATCTGGAAAAAGAGGAAGGAGGCAGGGGTCAAACGAGACTAGGAGCAATTAAGAATTCCTAAATCCAAAAATCAGCAGAAAATATTTAAATGATTAAGTAGTTAAGAGAGGGAGTTCTAACACTAGTCCTGAAGTAATACTCCTACTTAATAATTAATATTGAACAACATTTATGAAATTAATGGAACTCAGAAATTAAACAATGACAAGATAGATGCACTTTACTCTTTGAATTATCGCATGAATCCTAAATTAAGAAGTCCAATTGGCTATTTTCCAGGCTGCTTCTTTAAAATCAACACATGTGAGCCTCCAACGTACCAGCAAAATGTCTATAATGTTCTTAGAAATTTTATTCCACACTAAACACTTCATAAACTGAAGTATTTATCCAAAATGTTTATTACAAAATATCCTAGAGAAATCTAGGAAACAAATCTAGGAAATAAAAATATCTTTATGCATTAAGAGCGACAACTTCTTAAAAACTTAGCAAGCTGTCCTCTTATCTAGAAAAAATAGAACTAACATTATCTAATCAAAACAGTTTGTTGACTAGGTGTACATGCTTGCTAGTATATTTGGAAAATATATCTTTAAAGACTGCTTGATTTATACTCTTTTCACTTTACACCCTTTAACAATGTCTTTCTTCCAGATACTCTTTCACTCTGTTCATCTGTCATTTTGCTGCTTGTAAAATAGAGAAATTACAAATAGTAAAAAATGAGTTGGTTGTTTCTTCTCTGATACTCATTGACCTTGTTCTTTATCCTGATACACTTTCAACTGATATATTAACCTTTTGAAAGCTGTAAAATGAAATTTTGACTATGGTAGAAAAATTAATTCACTGTCATATCATTTCACTCTCATACTTGGATTTCCCTTTTACCCTTTCACTATTGTAAAAGATACTTATCAGCAGTAAAAAACCAAAAATCACATAAACTGTTATGTTTTTCCTTCTCAGCTTCACTGTTTTACATGTGCCTTTGAGGTTATTAAAGCATTTCTGTTGGTTGATTCAAGAGTTTGAATGGTATTCTTTAAACCATTGATTTCATTATTCTTTAAGGGAAATCTCCTCCCTGGCTTTCACTATCTCTGCTGCTCCATCTGTTTGTTGTACCTATGTAGATGATGATTCTATGTGGGAAGTAGTATTTGATTGCATTGATATGGTAGTTACCAATGACCCTTTGGGTTTCAACTTATCTCCCAATGTAGAAGTAAGAGCAACAATAACAAATAGGGATAACTGTGGGAATAGGGGGGAAATCACTTTCTTTCAAAGATTATTTTGAGATTTTTTTCTCAATTAATTTTTTTGATAGATGAAAACTAGGTTAAGACAGGAAAAAATGGTTTCCTGAATGGTTGAGACTGTAAAAAAGAGTTTGGTAGGTCTGAAAAACCTTTTTGTCTTGGAATTGATCTTCAAAGATCTTAAACTCAGGAAATTGGCTCAAACAAAGGCTTTTATGAACATAGAAACTTCTGGGAAAAATTGGCCATGGTTTGGCCTATTTTTTGGCGTTTTAGGGCAATTTATCTAGTGGATTCTTCTAATTAAAAGCCTACTTTACTTAAAGACAGTTTCAGAATTGATTGCAGAGTTTTAATTTGAAAAATACCTCAATTCACAGGTATTTTGATGCTTTGACGGGGTTTCTGAAGTTTTGAGGTTGAATTTGAGCTCTGGTCCGACTTGTTGGAGTAGAAAATGGCTTTCCAGGTCTTTAAACTGGGGATTTGTAGTGAAAATGGGCTTTTCTCGAGATATAAGTCTGAAAATTGTGGAAACAAATTTTTACACAGTCGAGCGGAGTGTTTATCAATTGGGAATGAACGAATAAACATAAGAAATGATATATCAAAGGTTTAAACTTTAATATGAATCAACATATAATGCATTAAATGCAGGTCTAATCCAAGGCGGGAGGTGGTTTGAATTTTCGAATGAAAAAAACCATAGGTTGTTTTCGCGTTCGAAAATGGTGGTAAGTTGTTTCAAGCAAATTGAATGCGATCGAATGATAATAGGACACGTTGCATCAGGCAGTTTTGAAATACAACCTATTTCGCATGATTTTGAAAAAATAGTGATCGATCAGTTTCAGAGCGCGAAACTGATTCTACACCATTAGATCTGGATTTTTCAAGCGAATGGTCAGGATTATTTCAAAAGTCGCGGTGGAAAGTTTTAGTGGGACCCGAGAGGTTATATGAGTCGGGAAATGATTTATGTAATAAAACTTTGTTTATTATATGATTTATAACAAAGTCTTAACATATGGGAAATTTATATAGGTGCGTGGTTTATTTACTGGATAATAAGTTATATATATAAATTGAGTTTATATATAAGGTAAAGGTGCATGGGAAGGGTTACAAGGTTTTAACCTGGGTTTAAGAGATGAATAGGGGGTGGCTAATGTATGACCATGGGTTAAGATGCGAGGGATAGCAATGTATTTTACAAAGGTATAATGTATAATTAAATTCTTTCGCATTATTTTAAATACATTGGATATGTAAATAAAACACGCTTTTGTATTTTTTAAGTTTTATTATATAGTTATTAGACTTTTTGAATGGTCTAAAAAACTATAGGGGGGGGGGGGGAATATTTATATGGTTAGTTTTATGCCAAAGGGGTTTTAATGGGGGTTTTTATTAAAACATGTGGATATTTAACTTTGAAAAAAAAGTTTATAATAATGGGTTTTGGGGGTAATTAAATAAAAGGAGCTATAATACTTAGGATAACGTTTATTTATATGGATTTAATAAGTAAATTAGAAGTTAATATGACTATGGACAATACAAAACACCAAAAAACAATTATATAACTAAGTAAAGTGATAATGTAAAAGCAAGGCTTTATTATTTGTAATTTAACCACTTTGACTTAGAATATAACATTTTTGGAGGGTTTTTTGTGTTTTTATTAATGAAGGAGATTAGTCAAAAGGGAATTTGATTATTCATTAAGTAAAAAAGGATTATTTACTTATGAAATTGAATAATGATGAGTGCATGAAGGGTAAATGATTAAAATTAGGGATTAATATAGGAATTCAACACTTTCAACTTATCAGTCATTGAGCCTTGGGTCCGGTCCCAACAAAAGTCAGAGAAATGCTTTGAGCGTCTTTGACTGGAAGTCTAGAATGTAGAATAACTATAGGGGAGGGGAAATTAGTGATTTTTTCCCCATGATAAATATTTACATGCTTTTCCCACTTCTTTCTACCTACCCAATCCTTTACTCTAACATTTTTTTTCTTCCAATTTGCAGGTGCATTTGAGCTAGCAACCTTGAACATTTTATTCTTTTGAAAGCAATAAAAACTATCTAAATCTACCTTATATCATCCGAGGGCTCAGATTAAACTGATGAACTCCTCTTTATTCTCTACCTATCTAGTAACTAGTCAGGATTAAACTGTCTGACTGATCTTTGTTCACTATTCTACAAAAATAAAATTGAAACATGACAAGTCAAGATTAAACAGTTCAACTCATCATGGATTATGGCATTTATTGACACTCTGCCATAATCATCAGTAACAAAGTAAAAAGTAGTGGCATTTGGACTTGCACACTTTCATGTTTTATTTCTTTTTTCTTTGGGGTATATTATTTTTATAAGTCCTTTGATCTTTCTTTTAGGACTTTACCCTCTTTTTGCTTTTCTATTTTTTTTATTTTTTACAAAATATGGGAAAACAACTTGCAGAAAGCAAAGTATGTACATATTTACAATACTATCATAAGTCAATTCCAAATTATGAATCCTATATTTATAGGACCCTAACAACAGCTTCACATGGGAATGGCATCTCCTTGTGAGATGTCAAGAACACGATTGACTAGTAGCCTGATCCATTGGGCCAATCGCAAAAATGCATTTGCTGTGGCTGAAAATCTTGAACTGAATATAGTCCTTTTTCTGCAAACTGAAATCTGATTTGAAACTAAAAAAAATACTGCAATTCTCAAACCAAACTGATTAGATCTTAAATATCTTTAGGACCTTCTCCTTAGCTTTAAATCTTAATGAATTATTCCAAAACTAGCTGAAAATTGAATACTGAACAAATGCTCATAGCTTTGAGCTTATTTGCACTCATATACCTACACTAATCTATTGTTAATTTTGGTGAATCATGTAATACAAAAATGCCAATGAAGCCAGTCAAGTAGCTGTAGAAATGAATGGATAATTTGATTGCTTGTGATGAAACTTGGAAGTATAACTTGATCATGTGTCTTCATAATCAATGATATGATGTGAAATGGAAATTGCTGATAAATTTGATCCTCATAGATAAAACAGGTTTGTAAATTTCAACTAAAAATATTCTCCATATAATTTTCTATAGGATCATTAAAAGCATAATGTATGATTTTTGCTTCTATGCCTTCAATGACTAGTTTCTCAGTTGTATTCTGAATATTAATCCCTGAAATTATTTCTTCAGTCTTGTGCTTAAAAGAATAATCATCCTTAAACTGCAAGTCAAAAGGTAGTACAATTTCCTCTTGCTTTGGAGAAGGAAGATTTTCCAAGAATTCTTTAGGATCTCGGAAATTATAAGACTGAATTTGAGAATGTAAAAATTTAATTTCATTTTCATAATTTTCAGAAATTATCTCAAGAACACATTTTTTAAGTTGAGGAGAATATTTTCTTAATTTCAAAATAAGAAAGACAACTCTTAGAAAATCCTCATCAAGCTAAAATTCTAATATCTCATCCCTCAAAATAGCTAGTGATTATTCTGTGAAATTAGCTTGAATTTGGAGGAACATAATTATCATCATACTGATCATACTTAGGAAAATATTCAGAAAAAGGAATGTCATCAATAATAAACATTACATCAGCAGATTTCTCTTCCAACAATCCTAATATATCTTGATTAGATTGTTTACATTCTATTTGAAAGCCATTATTTTGCTCAATAGGAGTGCTATCAAGCAATGGGCCTTTTTGGGAAGGTAGAATAACATGAGCATCAACCTGTTCTTCTGTCTCTTCATGGATAAAAACTTTAGTACATTCATCAACATTAGAATAAGTAGAAACAATTTCTTCATTATGTAAATATTTTGAGGATGGTTGCATGTTTAGAAGCAAATTGATTTCTTCTTCGGTGAGGGGGGGTGGAAATATTTGAATTATTAGATTTGAATAACAATTTTTTTTTCTCTTATGTAAAAACTAATCATGAAGTTTAATATTTTCTTTAACTTCATTCAAAACATTATATGAAACATCATTTGTTACTACAGAGGGGCTTTGTGGATCTTGATTCATCTCCTGATCTATTTCATCTTTGTTTAACTCCTCTTGATTATTATGACATTTAACTTGAGAATGAAAGTTTTGGACTTCTTCTAATAAATATTCAGGAAACCAATTTCCAAAATCTTCATCAATATTTTTAAGGTAATGTATAAGATCTTTAGCTTGATCACAACAATTTTCAGCTAATGATAAAGATGGAAAATCTTCTTTGTAATGCTCATAAAATACCTTATGAAAATCTTTTAGAGAAAACAAACTTGCAGGTTTGAGAGCTTCGTACCATTCCCTTGCTTTTCCTTCTAAGGTTGCCATGAATATCTTCATGAGGCAATCCTCATGCCAATCACCCTTCAATCTTGATGAGTGTATATGAAATTTAATGAGATGTAACAAAGGATCATCAATATTCTCATCTTGAAACATGGGCAGATTTTTACCCCAATTTACCTTTGGTAGTTTGTGTGGAAATCCAGGTATGTGATCTCTGCTCATGGGAGCATATCTTCGTTTTATTCTTGGATCATCTTGAAAATTAGCCATAACGAAAGGCCACTGTATCTGTAAAACCAAGTTAGATCCTTATATAAAATACAATATATATTGAAAAAATTTCTTAACGAGAAAGAACATAATGTCTTGGATTAAGATCCAAGTAGAAAGCCTGATCTTTCCATATTGTTCTTCCAAGTTCATTCCTCCAGTGGAGTCTTGATTGTGAAATTGACGTGGAGTTGCTAGGTGGATGATTTTAACCTTTGTGTGTCTGATCATTGTCCACCATCATAGATCAGATCTGAACCTGTAAAATATTTCTGAAGAAAAAGGTTAGTCATCCCCAGCAGAGTCTCCATTATGTTATCACTCAATAATTTCTCCAGGTTCAAGAGAAATAGTCCGAGGTAACCACAAACCTACTTTGGAAATCTAGGATCTAGCCTTCCTAAATTTCAGAGAGGGCTCTCTCTTTATCATTTAACTTTGTTTTTGTTTAATATTTTAGGCTAGTTATGATAATTCAATTTGGTTTTGATTTTGAAATGTTTGGTGGAAAATAATATTACTTGAAGACAAATTAAAGAGGGATCTACTAGTCCATTGGGCTATGGAGTCAAAGTCTAGCAAGCAGAACTAGAAGGCAAGGCCAAGAGGATGCTAATGTATTCAGGGCAAGGTAGATAACCCTCAGAGATTTGGATAGATTGTTTTGATGAGATGGCTTGCTTCGGGATAAAGGGAAATGAAGAATCCTTTGATCCAGAAAAAGAGGAAGGAGGCAGGGGTCAAACGGGATTAGGAGCAATTAAGAATTCTTAAATTCAGAAATAAACAGAAAAAATTTAAATTATTAAGTAGTTAAGACAGGGATTTCTAACACTAGTCATGAAGTAATACTCCTACTTAATAATTAAGATTGAAAAACATATATGAAATTAATGGAACTCAGAAATTAAACAATGACAAGATAGATGCACTTTACTCTTCAAATTATCACATGAATCCTGAATTATGAAGTCCAATTGGCTATTTTCAAGATTGCTGATTTAAAAACAACACATGTGAGCCTCCAACGTACCAGCAAAATGTCTATAATCTTCTTAGAAATTTTATTCCACGCTAAACACTTCATAAACTAAAGTATTTATACAAAATATTTATTACAAAATATCCCAGAGAAATCTAGGAAAAACTCTAGGAAATAAAAATATCTTTACACATTAAGAGGAATAGCTACTTAACAACTTAGCAAGTTGTCCTCTATCTAGAAAAAATAGGACTAACATTATCTAATCAAAACAGTTTGTTGACTAGGTGTACATGCTTGCTCGCATCTTTGGAAAATATATCTTCGAAGATTGTTTGATTGATACTCTTTTCGATGTACACACTTTAACACTGTCTTGCTTCCTGATACTCTTTCACTATGTTCATCTGTCATTTTACTGCTTGTAAAATAGAGAAATTACAAATAGTAAAAAATGATTTGGTTGTTTCTTCTCTGATAATATTTGACCCTGTTATTTATCTTGATACACTTTCAACTGATATATTAACCTTTTGACAGCTATAAAATGAATTTTTCACTATGGTAGAAAAACTAATTCACTGTCATATCATTTCATTTTCATACTTGGATTTCTCTTTTACCCTTTCACTGCTATAAAAGATACTTATCAGCATTCGAAAAAAAAAAAATCACAATTTGTTTTTCCTTCTCTACTTCACTGTTTTACATGTGCCTTTGAGGTTATTAAAGCATTTCTGTTGGTTGATTCAAGAGTTTGAATGGTCTTCTTTAAACCATTGATTTCATTATTGTTTAAGGGACATCTCCTCCATGGATTTAACTATCTCAGCTGCTCCAATTATTTTCTGTACCTGTGTAGATGATGATTTTATGTGGGAAGTAGTATTTGATTGCATTTATAATATAGTTACCAATGACCCTTTGGGTTCCAACTTGTCTCCCAATGTAGAAGGAACAAAAACAGTAAAAAATAGGGATAGCTGTGGGAATAGGGGAACATCACTTTCTTTCAAAGCTTCTTTCGTGATTTTTTTCTGAATTAAGTTTTCTGATAGATGGAAACTAGGTTAAGACAAGAAACAAGGTTTCGGGAATGGTTGAGACTGTAAAAAGGAGTTTGGTAGGCCTGAGAAACATTTTTGTCTTGGAATTTATCTTCAGAGATCTTAAACCGAGGAAATTGGCTCAAAAGAAAGCTTTTATGAACATAGAAACTTCTGGGAAAAATTGGCCAGGGTTTGGCCTGTTTTTAGGCGTTTTAGGGCAATTTATCCAATGGATTCTTCTAATTAAAAGCCTTCTTTACTTAAAGAAGGTTTCAGAATTTATTGGAGAGTTTTAATTTGAAAAATACCTCAATTTTTAGGTATTTTGATGCTTTGACAGGGTTTCTAAATTTTTGAGGTTGAATTTGAGCTCTGGTCTGACTTGTTGGAGTAGAAAATGGCTTTCTAGGTCATTAAATAAGGGATCTGCTGTGAAAATGGGCTTTTCCCATGATATAAGTCTGAAAATTGTGCAAACGAATCTTTACATAGTCGAGCGGAGTGTTTATCAATCAAGAATGCACGAATAAACATAAGAAACAATATATCGAAGGTTTAAAATTTAATATGAATCAACATAGAATGCATTAAATGCAGGTCTAATCCAAGGCAGGAGGTGGTTTGATTTTTCGAATGCGAAAAACCATAGGGTTTTTTTGCGTTGGAAAATGGTGGTGAGATATTTCATGCAAATCGAACGTGATCGAATGATAATAGCACACGTTGCATCGGGCAGTTTTGAAATACAACCTATTTAGCATGATTTTGAAACAACATTGATGGATCAGTTTCAGAGCGCGAAACTGATTCTAGACCATTAGATCTGGATTGTTCAAGCGAATGGTTGGGATTATTTCAAAAGTTGCGGTGGAAAGTTTTAGTGGGACCCAGGCAGTTATATGAGTCATGCAATGATTTATGTAATAAAACTTTGTATATTATATGATTTATAACAAAGTTTTAACGTATGGGAAAGTTATATCGGTTCGGGGTTTATTTATTGGATAATGAGTTATATATATAAAACAAGTTTATATATAAGGTAAAGGTGCATGGGAAGGGTTACAATGGTTTAGCCGGGGGTTAAGAGATGAATAGCAGGCGGTTAATGTATGACCATGGGTTAAGCTACGTGGGATAGCAATGTATTTTACAAAGGTATAATGTATAATGAAATGTTTTCGCATTATTTTAAATACATTGCATATGTAAATAAAACATGCTTTTGTGTTTTTTAAGTTTTATTATGTAGTTATTAGATATTTTGAATGGTCTAAAAAACTATAGGGGGGCGGGAATATTTATATGGTTAGTTTTATGCCAAAGGGGTTTTAATGGGGGTTTTTATTAAAACATGTGGATATTTAATTTTGGCAAAAAATCTTATAATAATGGGTTTTGGGGATAATTAAATAAAAGGAGCTATACTACTTAGGATAAGGTTTATTTATAAGGATTTAATAAGTAAATTAGAAGTTAATATGACTATGGAAAATATAAAACATCAAAAAAAAATTATATAACTAAGTAAAGTGATAATGTAAAAGCAAGGCTTTATTATTTGTAATTTAACTACTTTGACCTAGAATATAACATTTTTGGAGGGTTTTTTGTGTTTTTATGAATGAAGGAGATTATTCAAAAGGGAATTTGATTATTCATTAAGTAAAAAATGAGTCTTTCCTTATGAAATTGAATAATGATGAGTGCATGAAGGGTAAATGATGAAAATTAGGGATTAATATAGGAATTCAACACTTTCAACTTATTAGTCATTGAGCCTTGGGTCTGGTCCCAACAGAAGTCAGAGAAATGCTCTGAGCCTCTTTGACTGGAAGTCTAGAATGCAGAATAACTATAGGGGAGGGGAAATTATTGATTTTTGCCGGATGATAAATATTTACATGCTTTTCCCACTTCTTTCTACCTATCAAACTTTTAATCTAACATTTTTTCTTCCATTTTGAAAGTGCATTTGAGCTAGCAACCTTGAACATTTTATTCTTTTGAAAGCAGTAAAAAATATCTAAATATACCTTATATCATCCAAGGGCTCAGATTAAACTAATGAACTCCTCCTTATTCTCTACCTATCTAGTAACTAGTGAGGATTAAACTGTCTGACTAATCTTTATTCACTATTCTACAACAATACAATTGAAGAATGACAAGTCAATATTAAGAAGTTCAACTCATCATGGATTATGGCATTTATTGACACTCTGCCATAATCATCAGTAACAAAGGAAAAAGTAGTGGCATTTGAATTTTCACACTTTCATGTTTTATTTATTTTTTCTTTTGGGGTATTATTAGAAAATGAATTAACTCAGAAAAATTACAGAAAACACACATAAAATTCAGACAAAAAGTAATGGCAGAAAAGAGGCTTCAGCCTCATGGTATTCTCATCATTCTCTCTTATTAAAAGAATTTAGAGTTACAATTTAAATAGATGATAGACAATGTCTTAAGATAGTCCGTGCTATCTTAGACTCCTTTGGTTGAGAAAATTTCTCACCAAAAATCCACCAAGATAATAGTTACTAAACAAACTCCAATATTTGAGGAACAACCCAAGAGTTAGGCACATATTCCTAACTTGGAATATTTAATTAATTAATTTATGTTTGGATTTATTATTGTTTTTGTGAGAGAGGCTAACATTCCCCCCTTCAATGATAAATACAAAATAAAAACGAGGAACTATCTTCCAAGTTCTCATGTTGATCCTCAAAAACATTGCCTGGAAAAAAACCGCTAAAGCTGGATGCTGAAAAACTGCAATCTGAAGAGACCATGAGTTAGCTGCATGTCTGATTCATATTTTAATTTCGCCTGAAAAATCCATCAAGTTCCAAGTTGCAAAAGGATCCATCTATCCCTTGCATGAAATCAGCATCAAAATTTGTTCAAAACCCACTGGCTGATGATGTCAAAAAACAACTCACTATTGCTTTTTCTATGTTGAAAACTGTTCACTACTTCTTTGTTGTCGACTGCCCACTAGAAAATTGTTGATGATGCCCAATAGCTGCTTTTTCTAGTTTTTTCGAGACTTTCAGTCTAACAACCACTCTCAATTTCATTTACATTTTCTCCCCTTTGTCAGCTGAAAGGAGAGACACTTCTCTGGAAAGTATTCCTGAACTCCCCCCCTTGAAGTGTAGGAGGTTTACACTAGTGTACTCCCCCATTCAACTGCATGAGAATACCATCATATTTTCACTATTGGCTGCACTAGGTGTGATTGTATTCAATTTTAGAACTGAGACAATCTTTTGACTGTGGATGACCATTTCCAAGGATCTATCCATTCATAATGTATCTTCAATCTGGCTGAAATTTGTTGGTTGCGAAATATCTCTGAGGAATGATTGGGATTTCCAAAATGGTGACAAGGATGGAGATCAAAACACTAATCTTCCATATGACTGGTTCTTTGAAAATGAGAACATTTCAATTTGACTTCAAGTTGCATGCATTTCTGTTTGTCTACAACTTTGGGTTGTGTGCATTGTGGGTGGTCTACAACTTTCTCATAACTTGTTGAGGTGAGTTGTGCAACAAATCCTACACTGACGAACTTAATTGGCTTGGAATAATCTGGGATATGCAATTTGGTGTCATCATTGACATATCCTAAGCCTCATCGATTCTTTTTATTTTTAATTTCTTCCCATGGCTTGATCATGAGCTAGGAAGAAATTGGTACTGGAACAAATTCGACACTTGAAGCTGTTTGGATGAATGACTTATCATCTATATGGTTCAAAGACTTGAAAGTATCACTCTTTTCTTGCAATTCATTCCTTTGAAGTTGTGACTCGAGTTGAAGAAAATCAATGGTTTCATGTGTTTGTTGTAGATGTCGTGAAAGATCAGAAAGAGTTTCTTTGCTGATTTGCACCATGTCTTCATCACTTTTGATGATCAAACTGTGAAGAATGTTTAAAAACTGAATATGTTGCACCATATGAACTTGCTCAATTGAAATCAGGATCTCTTGTTGGAGATGTTGTTCTTTGAACTGTTTCACTTGATTTCAGTACTTGAATGACAGACTCGCTTTCTATGTGGCTTGAATGGCATGCTCGCTTGATTTTTTGCTGATTGCACTTGCTAGAGTTGTATAACTTTCTTGCTTAAAATCTAGAATTCACGCTCGCTTGATGACGATCACATTTTCTTGAACGCTCACTTGACTTACCTGATTACTTCATGCTCACTTGAATGAATAGCCATGCTCGCTTGTTGTCGATCTCAACTTGCTTGATAGGTGTTAGAGTTGAACTTGTTTGGTTGCTTTGATGGTTGCTGCAATGAACTTCACGTTGGCTTGCTTGATGGTTTGATATTTGTACTGTCTTGATGCAAATTGCTTGAATGAATAATCACGCTCGCTTGCAGGAGATGTGAACTTGTTTCTTGTTTGATTTAGAGTTAAAAACTCATGAATTCACTTGATTTTGCTTAAAGGAAAGGGTGTCGAACACTGTCGAAAATACACACAAGAAAGCTTACAATGATTTTAATGATTTTCTTAAAACAATGAATTCCCTTGTCCTCTTAAAAATTCATTAACAATGAATTTTTAATGATTCTCTTAAATCAATGAATTTGATTACAAGTTCTTAAATGGATTTGCAGGAACGTTGATGTAGATTTTGCGTTGAAATGCTGGAGTGTCCAAATTAATGAACTTGATTGTATTGAGTGAATTTTCTTGTTTGAAGTAGAATTCCTATGTTGAAAACTTTGATTATTTGTTGTAGGTGCGCATATGCATGTGTTGAGCTTAATTATCCAACTATTTCATTACATGTGTTGTGCTTGCTTGTATTGAACTTTATGTATGTGTTAAATGAAATCATTTATGTGTCAAAACTAGACACAAATCAAAAGAAAGAACATGAAGCCATAAAAAACATGCGCCATCACAAACACACATGGTGTACGTAAGATCCCCTTATTCAATTTCGAGCGGATCTAGGACTCTTGAACAACACAAATAATATGTCTTTATTGAGTATTGAGATCATCAACCTTTCATCTTTTACGATATCGGTATTGAAGATTTCTCAAACAATGAGAATTTTACGCTCGCAAATTTTGGAAACAAATGTCTTCAAAAACTGACTCAACCTCCTACAACAATGGGCTTCCCCTTTTAACAATATTCACCCTTCACTCCAAATTCACCTCAAAACTCATTTAAAAGGCACTCAAAAAATTATCACCCCAAATTACAAATTTCACCTTATTCTTCCATATAATTCAAAGTACTTATTCTCTCTCATAGTGAAACCATACATCATAATAGATCTCCACTCATTCTCTCATTAAAAACTCCACTCATTCTCTCAATATTACACCTTATCACTCCATACATCCCATTAAATTATTAAAATAATTTCATATACTTCACTTTAAAAAGTGCCTTTTAAACTTTACATTTTATTATTCCCAAACCACTTAAGTCCTTATCACTCGAACAAAATGCTTTATGCTCACATTAGAAAACGTTTTTCAAAACTTAAATTTCCTTACATTTCAAAATTTTCTAATAATAAAAAATATTAAGTGCACTTTTTCACTCTCTCCCACTAAAATGTGCATTCCACATTATGTGGCATTGTATTTTCATTTATTTAGAAGTATAAATTTTTAATTAATCACGTGATGTGAAAGAGAAATGAAGAAAATAGACTAACGCCTATTTTATGCACTTATGATTTAAAAACCTACTTATGATTTTGTGTGAAATTTCATTTTAATTTGTTACCTTGAATTCCTCCACGTCGATACTTTCTTTTTTTTCAGCACAGGACTTTTTCATCCAAATTCTCCACGAGTTTTTAAAGATATTATTTGGAGAAGTGGCTCAATGCATATGTTTCCAGTCATTCACGGTCCAGAATAAATGGGAAACAACGGTGACAAGTAGCCTCTGAAGATCATCGTAGTTGCTGATGGATAAAAATACGGCTTGAGGGGAACCAAGCAACCTATTGACACATATGGAAATTCAGATCTGGAACCAGGTGCAGCAACAAAAAACGCAATGGTTACTTCAATGAAAAATTTGTGCATTGGCCATCAGGGACTCTCTGCTTTCAAGGAATGTCAAAAACACTATCATTTTCCTCTGGCAGTGCTGCCTCTGCACAAACACAATATGTTCAGACATGATAAAATGGTATTCATCGATTTCGCTCCAACAAAAATAGTTAGGACTGCCCAAAATTCATGTAGCTCACACAAAATAGTTCAGGTTTCCTATTTACCATCCATCCACCTCATTCAACGGAAAGACTGCAACAACAAGACTGCAACAACAGAACGACGATGCAATAGTTCTCTGAATAGTAGACAAGTGTGCAGATCACATTCAACAACCATGAAGCACTAAAGTGGATGGATTCACGACAATCTGTACACATTAGCTGATACACGAAAATCGAAATCTACAGGCAAGTAGGAATTCTATTTCTTTGCCTCACAGTGGCCCTCAACTCGATGAGGAACTGAAACAATATTTATCATTGTAGTTGTTCATGGAGTACACGCTACTCATCCGGGATATATCGAGTCTGAAAAATGCACACATATTTTACTCATCACCAAGGCTGCTACCATTCCAATGTCAGGGTCCTTGCAAGCATAACTTCAAATGCACGAAGTGAATGAAACAAATCTGTGGACTATATGGAGATTACAAATGGTAGGCTACAATGTTGAAAGAATTATTATTAACACTGCTACATTGACCCACGATCCATGCAAAACTAAAAACATACAAACACACACATAAATCTTACAAATAAACTAATCTGATCTCACACATTGTGTTTAATCTTACGCAGATTTAAAAGTGTGCCACAATTGCTTCACATCTACTCCTTATGCTGGTAAATTGGAGACTCATACACGTAATTTTTGCAATCCGTAGGAGATTGCTAAATTGCAATACCAAGTTGATTATTCCGCTCCATTCACTCTGGAATTTGCTCGTTTGAATGTATGGAGTCCGAGTGATGATGCTAATTACACTTCAAGTGAACTTCAGACCTTGAGCCTTGATCTACTCGGTTGCTTGACATGTGCAGAAATATTTTCTGATCCAACATCTTCTATCATACTCAATGTGCCTTCTTGGGCAGAAAACAAATTCTCATAACAGAATGATTACATTCTAAACTTAATCCCCTGAATTTCTTCAGATCAAAGAGCTGCCATGATTTGTCCACTTTGCTGCAATGTGAATTTGTCCTCTAAAATAACATCCACGAGCTTCAAACCCGCAACCGGCTCACAACATTGCAGCTATACCATACATCTTCTCTCCAATGTCTGGATGATAGATTATAATTTTTATGCACACGATCTGCATTACACGCTGCTCTACTTAAATTTCAGCAGCAACAAAATAAAAATTCTTAGCAATTGGCAACAAATAATTTGGCACAGGATTCAACAGTCCTCCACTTGACTCGATCAATGTCTTCTAATAAATATCTGCTCTACATGCAGATTACACCTACAGGAATGCTGCATTCAAGAGCTGGCAGATCTCTCTACATTTTCCATGTGCTCCAATTCAACCACTGCGCTAGCATTGAAGATATTCCAGTGATTATCTTACTAGGCCAACACAAGTTCCCCACAGGCCCAACAATCATAGTTTGCTCCGATACCACATATTAGAAAATGAATTAACTCAGAAACATTACAGAAAACACACATAAAAGTAAGACACAAAGTAATGGCGTAAAAGAGGCTTCAGCCTCATGGTATTCTCATCATTCTCTCTTATTAAAAGAATTTAGAATTACAATTTAAATAGATGAGAGACAATGTCTTAAGATAGTCTGTGCTATCTTAGACTCCTTTGGTTGAGATAATTTCTCACCAAAAACCCACCAAGATAGGAGTTACTAAACAAACTCCAATATTTGAGGAACAACCCAAGAGTTACGCACATATTCCTAACTTGGAATATTTAATTAATTAATTTATGTTTTGATTTATTATTGTTTTTGTGAGAGAAGCTAACAGGTATATTATTTTTTCTAAGTCCTTTTATCTTTCTTTTAGGACTTTACCCTCTTTTTTATTTTCTATTTTTTTTTTCAATTTTTTTACAAAATATGGGAAAACAACTCGCAGAAAGAAAGGTATGTACATATTTTTACAAGAGTATCAATACTCAATTCAAAATTATGAATCCTATATTTATATAACCCTAACAACATGGAAGCTAAGATGGAAAACATGAAGGGTGATCTAAAAGTAGACATGGAAGGTTTGACAAAGTTCATACAAGAAAGGTTTCTTAATGGTGAAAATATAGTAGAGGAAACTCATGATGAGAAAAAAATAAATGTTAACCGTGATTTTATAAACTCTAGTTTTGGATGGAAAACCCACCATATTCCAAATATCGATATGTGGAAGTTTGATGGCAAGGATTCCGTAATATGGATACTACAAATGCAGCAATATTTTGATCTCAATAACGTGCAAAACACAAAAAAATTACGCATTGCAAATTTATATTTAGAACTAAATACATTTTTATGGTATCAATTTCTTTTCTCTCCTAAAGAGATTGTCACTTGCTCAAATTTTATGGAGGAAATGATAGCACATTATGAGGATACAAAGAGAAACACCTTTTTTAGCCAATTGATAAATCTCAAACAAAAGGGTTTAGTGGTGGAGCACATTGAGGACTTCCAAAAATTGAATATAAGGGTAACTGATATTCCAGAGGAACATAGGATTGATGTCTTCATAGGAAATTTAAAGGATAACATCCAACATGAGGTTCACGTTCGGGAACCTGATTCATTGGAGAAGGCATTTAGGTTGCAAGAAAAGTTGAATGTAAAATTATGGCGACAAGGAAGCCTACCACTCACTTCTATAAATATGGAAGTGTTGCTACTCCTAGACTTCCACAACCTACAAGGTTGACACCACAAAATTGGAAGAAAAAATAACAAAATGGATTTTCTATAGTTGTGATATCAAATACAATAAAGGTCATAAGTGTGTTGAGAATAAATTATTTTATATAGATTGTGAAAAGCAGGAAGAAAATGAACAAGAAACTTCAAAATAAGAGGATATACACTAGGAACCAACCCTACAAGAAGAAGAAATGAGTCCAACCATATCGTGTAATGCATTGGCAGGAATTACCACTCCTTAAACTCTCGAGATGGAAGGACATATCAATAATAAAAAGGTAATAGTGTTGATTGATTCAGGTAGTACCCATAATTTTATTCATTGTAAGGTAGCCAACGAATTGAATTGTTTCCTATACCCAACACCAGAATGTCAAGTGATGGTTGCAAATGGAGGAACTATAAATTTATATGAAAATGCCATAATATCAAACTAACCATGGGGGTATATGTATTGTATAGTCCAATGCTTTCCATTCCAATGGGTGTGTTAATGGTGTACCAGGAGGACAATGGTTACAATATTTGGGGACGATAACTTTTAATTTTCACAAAATTTTCTTGAATTTTTTTTCGAAAGGAAAGGAAGTCGAATTATGGGGTATCATAAGGAATATAGGAAAGATAATAAGCTCTAATTTCATGAAAAATCTTTTGAAGAAATAAAATGAGGCGTAATTGCACAATTATGCTCACTAGAAGTTCCAACATCAAAATAATCTATTTCTCCATATCTCTAAAAATTCTTGGACAATCATTCCAAGGTGTTTTAAACTCCCAAAGGACTCCCACATATTCATGACCATGATCATGCTATTCATTTGATTCTAGGAAGTGTTCTCCAAACATCAAGCCTCATAGATATCCCTATCTCCAAAAGAGAGAAATTGAAAGTATGCTTGCAGAAATGTTAGAGGTTGGTATAATTCAACCTAGTCAAAGTTCTTTCTTTGCTCTGTTAGTATTGGTGCACAAAAAGGATGGATCATGGTGCATGTGTCCGGATTATAAGGATTTCAATAAGCTCACTATTAAATATAATTTTTCCATTCCTGTTATTGATGAGTTATTGTAAGAATTACATGGAGAAATTTATTTTACCAAGTT
The DNA here is from genome assembly GCA_034641835.2 of Pinus albicaulis. Taxonomy (NCBI): domain Eukaryota; kingdom Viridiplantae; phylum Streptophyta; class Pinopsida; order Pinales; family Pinaceae; genus Pinus; species Pinus albicaulis. Next base: position 395,774,488 of record CM076583.1, on the reverse strand, counting down.
GGATCTCCATTCACGATATCATCAAATTAAAACGAACACTAAAGATATTCCAAAAACAAAATTTTGAACACATAGAGGGTCATTATGAATTTTTGGTCATGCCTTTTTGCTTTACCAATGTACCTTCTACATTGAAAGGGTTGACGAATTCCATTTTCAAACCCTTCCCTAGAAAATTCGTGCTAGTATTTTTTGATGATATACAAATCTACAATAGGTCTTGGAAGGATGATGTTCAACATGTTGACATGGTGCTCAAATTATTGGAGGAGAAACAATTATATAAAAAAACATCCAAATGTTTCTTTGGAGTAAAAGAGGTCAAATATTTGGGTCATATTGTATCTCACGAGGGTGTCAAGGTAGAACCTAACAAAATTGAATCCATTAAGGAATAGAAATTCCCCACAACCATAAAGAGGTTATAAGGATTTCTCGGGTTAACAGGGTATTATCGCAAGTGTTTTAAGTATTATGGGAGAATACCATCACCTCTAACGACATTATTTAAGAAAGATGCATTTTCATGGACTCCTGAAGTAGCTAAGGCATTTGAACATCTTAAAGAGGAAATGTGCCTTCGGCGGTCTTAGCTATGCCAAAATTCACAAGAACCTTTATTATGGAATGTGATGCCTCAGGAAATGGAATTGGTGTTGTTTTAATGCAAGAAGGAAGGCCCATTTCTTTTGAAATTCGTTAAATCAAAGGAAATTATTTACAAAAATCTATTTATGAGAAAGAAATGTAAGCAATACTACATGCACTAAAGAAATGGTGACCTTACCTAATGGGAAGACACTTCAAGGTAAACAATGATCATGATAGTTGTTACATAGTATTTTCTCACTATCCTTGCAATCCCCATCTCACCCATTGGAGGGTAATTTTTGTGACCAATAAGTAGTGCCATGCCTTGAAAAAACCATCATTGTGTCCCTTTACATGAGAGTAACATTCCTCTTGTTGATAATTCCCTCAGCAGATACTCAAAAACCCTTGTTTTTTCCATGGCGTGGGTAATCAATTATGCCCTTGCACTGAAGAGGAAAATTAACATTGGGCTTGTGCCAGCTGGCGCTTTGTCCTAGTTTTCCACCCATGCTCAGCTGTTTATGGAATGTTTAAAAAAAAATAGAGGCGGAGATTCCACTCCAACCACCTCGAGGATGAGTCATTGGGAGTGGTTGAACTGATAAAACACAGACTCCCTCCTTTAGGTTTATGGTTTCCACCTCTTATAGGAACTCCCTAAAGGATAGGCCTCCCTCCCACCTTTGTAGGGATCCTAACCTCCTCCTTGTCCTCCATAAAAGAAGCTATCTCTCTTAGAACAAGCTAGCTGAACAGTTGAATAGCTGAACAGTTGGATAGATGAACTTGAAGAATTAGACATACTATAGCTGAATGACTAGAGAAGATAGAATAAGAGGGAATTACGTTGAGGAATCTTGAGTCCATGACTTTTGAGAGAGCTTGAGTCCATTCCTTCATCCTGTCTGAATTCCCTGACGAGCATCTGAGATGCACTTCGCCTTAACCCCGTTGGAAGAGACTGCAGCATCAAAGCATCGGTTGTAACTCTTCCTTCTATTCATTTATATACATGAATATTGCTTGATTCCACTATTGTGTTATGATTTTTTTTTAACACAATATGTTTTTCCCTCCGCATGAATTTGAGTATCAAATATTCGAAGAAAAATTTGGTTCTTAAGTATCATAGTTTTCTGCACAGATACATCCAGGAGGAAATGGAGTTCCTCGACATCCCCTCACTCAATGCAACATAATGATACGCTACCATGATTAAGGATAAATTAAAAAATAAAAGTGAGACTTTGGATCTGTGAATTAGAAGTAATGGAAAGGCACCACCAAACCACAAAAAAAATGACAACGCCAAGGCGAGGTGGCCGAGGATAACTTGTCGAAGCTGAAAGTGAATAATAACACCACAAAGAAAAAGAAGGACATGGGAAATTGGTGTGAGTTCCATAAGAGCTCCACTCGCAAGACAAGTGAGTTTCAAGCCAAGCAGTCACTAGTGTCTGAGCTGAAGGCTTCCGAATCAGATGCGTTTTATGACTCTGAGTCAGAACTTGATAAGTGGATTGACAAAGTGAAGTGGATTATCGATACAGAGCCTAGTGGCACAATTTCCACCACCAACATCCATAAGGAATAATTTGAAGATCCAGTGGAAGGGGAGCATCTCTTCCATTCCCATATGTGGGTGAAGGGTTCCCCACTACAGTTAATTGTCGACAGTAGGAGCAAAAATAATATCATTTTAGAAAAGGTCGTGAAGTGTTTGGGCATGTCGCTCATAACACACCCACAACCATATACCATTGGGTGGGTTCACCAAGAATAGGATCTTTGCGTCAGCCATTAGTGTCGCCTTACATACAACATCAAGCCCTTCATTGATGAAGTATTATGTGATTTTTCTCCTCTTGTGATGTATTATTAGGAAAAATATACTTGTGAAAGTGACATACTCTGTATGAGTCTCGAGCTTGTGTTGTTACTGTTACTTTAAGTGATAAGTTTTATAAGATACCATAGGTAGCACTGTGTGCTGGCATCTCTTTGATGACTGCAAAGAAATGAAGTAAGCTCATTTCCAAAACCGATAAATTTTTTTTCCTTATGATCTACCCTCAAAGCCATAATAATATTGTGGCCATGACCTCCATAAAAGGCTCCTCCACATGACAATAGCAGATGGACAAGGTCATGGAGGAGCAGGAGGACATATTCTCCTCACCTACAGCGGTGCCTCTACACAGTCAGGTCAAGCACCCCATCGATATGACCCAAGGTGTGCTGCTACCTAATTGAAAAATATATCATTCCTATGTTATGGATAAATATAAAATAAATTTGAAGATTCAGGAGCTGCTGCAGAAAGGTCACATCCAGTCGAGTTCATTGCCCTGTGGGAGCCTGATTATGTTGGCGCAGAAGAAGGATGGGACTTGGAGACTTTGTATTGACTATCGAGAGCTTAACAATATCATTTTTGTGAATAGATGTCCAATTCAGAAAATTGATGAACTTCTATACCAACTCAAGGGGACCAAATATTTCATAAATATTGACTTGATGTCTGGGTATCACCTGGTACCAATCGAACTCTCTGATATGTGGAGTACTACCGTCAACGCCAAGGAGGGCCTTTTGGAATGACTGGTCATGAATTTTGGGTTGAAAAATGATCCCACAACCTTCATGAGACTCATGGATGACATCTTGTGACCATTAAATAACTCATTTGTGGTGGTGTGTTTGGATGAGATCCTAATCTTCAACCAAAGTTAGGAAGAGAACCTGTGGCACATTCAACAGGTTCTCCAAACACTGCGGTAGCACAAGTTATGTGCCAATTTAGAGAAATGAACTTTCGGTATGACCCATGTTGAATATATAGGGTCCATTATAGATGAGCATGGGGTGCATGTGGACCCATCCAACATTTAGGTCATTTGGGATTGGTCATCCCTAAGAAATCTAAGAGTGCTCCGTAGCTTTTTGGGTCTTCCCAATTTCTATCGTAGGTTCGTGTTAGGTTTCTCTCATATCACTTGTCCTTTCTTATCAGGACTTATGCAACAATGCAATAAAATATATAAATACACATAAATTTAGATATGCAAAAGAAATAAGACTTCATTTCATTAATATCAAATAATTGAAATATGCTTACAAACAGAATGGAAATACACTAGCTAGGGTGCTGGTGGCATATCTTTGAGAATATATGTGGTCGATACGGGCCTCTGAACTATTTTACAATTATTTTATTATTTAACAACGTAGTAAAGCCCTAAACAACCAAAATTTTAACCCCAGGAGATGAAACACCAAGGCTTTGTGGGCCCCATTGGGGTTGGTTGGGAAACCAAATTCTTGGGGTCGTAACTTGGTCATATTATCTATGTTTGACGCGTGTGATATATCATTGGAAATACCTCTCTGAGTACTACAATTTTTTCTATAGACCCATGCCTCCATCTATGGGCCTACTGCAGACCCAAAAAAAACATTGTTTAGGGGGTCAAAATTCTCTCGAAGTTTAGGGCTCGAAAAACTGCTAAAAATAGTAAATGCTGCTATAAAAAAGGAAAATGATGAAACTGAATAGATTTATATGTTGAATAGGTGGGTGGCCATGAATATCTACATGGATCATTCCTCCCCCCTTAGGAATCAATGGTCCCAATTGCATGCATGGCCTCCATGAGGTGAGGAAATTTCTGTTGAACAAGGTCCCTGGTGAACCACTTGCCCTTGTGAAGTAGTTTCCCTATTTTGAGAACTTGATATAGTTGGCTCCTCTTCTGGTGGGTGTTCTTGATCTGTGTGTCCATGATCCAATCAGTTGTGGATTTTTCCATGTAGTCTAGGTTTTCCTCTATTGGTGTGAGTTATTTTTCCATGTTGAATGGGTCTAGTAGAGGTGGAAAGTAGAGTTGAAGGCAGTTCACATTGAAAACCAGGTCTAGAGAAAGGAATGGTGGAATACTAAGCTCGAAGGAATTTTCCCCTATAGCCTTGGTGACGGTGTATGGCCCATTGCGGAGCGAGCGAAGCTTGTGGTGAGGTCTACAAATGTAGCCACACTTTTTTTCCCACCTGGAGGTTGTGTGGCACCTGATGTTGACCATGTCATTGCTTGTACTTAGAATTGGCTCTGTCCAATATGTCATGAACCTGTTGGTGGATGTGCTGAATTCGCTCAATGAATGTTTTCACCTTGTCAACGTCAAACTAGACATGAGACAAATCTTCCTAGGTAGCCACAAATGGCATGGCTACATCAATGGGACATAGTGGCTGAAATCAAAGCCCACCTGAAAGGGGTTGTGACCGATTGAGCTATGAAGAGTCCAATTATAGTTGTGTTGTACATAAGGGAGGCTGTCATCCAATGTTCGTGTATTCTTTGATTTTTACATGTGTAGAATGTGTATGATCATCATGTTGAAGACCTTTGTATTTCCATTAGTTTGAGAATGGAAATATGTGGACTTGGTGAGCTTGGTGTCTAGCATCAACGAGAGGGTATGTTATGAAACAAGCTCCAAAAATAGAAGAAAAGAGAGATCAATGCCTTAGAAATAAACCACTTAGAGGGGAAAACCTCCTTTAAATTGCATAAATTCACAATTATTGTATGATACAAACTAAAAAACATCCTTCTATATATAGGAGTTCATGGGGTCACAATATAATCCTAGCCGACCTAACAATAATAATTTAAGGGCACAATAATAACAATATTAGCGTTACAGGGGTACAAAAATAACAACAAGGGGGCTACACTAACAACAATAAGGGACTACACTAGTAATATAGGGACCTAACATGCCCCTCTCCTTCTTAAAAGTGTTTTCCTCAATGCTTGAGTAGATTTGGGTGCTTTTGTATAAAGTTCTCATCCTCCCATGCAGAATCTTTAGTGGGTAAGTTCTTCCACTTGATGAGATACTCTGAAATTGATCGATTTCGTAGTTTTCAAGTTCTTGTTTCCGTGAATTCTTCAGGTTCCGATATGATTTTTTGTTCCTCATCAAGTTCTAGAAATATTGTTTGAATTGGAAGTTTTTCACCTATAACCTCCTTTAAGCATGAAACATGGAAAACTGGATGCACTCGCGAAGAAGCAGGAAGCTCCAATTTGTATGCCGTAGTACCAATATTTTTCAACACCTTGTAAGGACCGTAGTACATTGGCAATAATTTATTATCCTTCATAGCTTGCTTGGGGGACATTTTTTTGTATGGTTGTATCTGAAAAAATACCGAGTCTCCTACATCAAAACTTCTCTCACTACGATGTTGATTTGCCTGTTATTTCATTCGATTTTGTGCCAAATTTAGGTTTTCCTTTAAGAGTTGAAGAACTTTTTGTTGATGCTCAATGTGATCTTCCACTTCTTGAGCCTTATAATTTTCTCTTAAAGATAATGTGATGGATGGTGTATGATATCCATAAAGTGCCATAAATGGGGTCATTTTTGCCGCAGTATGGAAGGAAGTGTTATACCACCATTCAGCGAGAGGTAACCACTTTACCCATTATGTTTGTTTATCAGATACAAAACAACGAAGATATCCTTCAAAAAATTTATTCACTATCTCAGTTTGAACATCAAATTGAGGATGATAAGATGATCTATGAGCTAGTTGAGTACGTAAACAAGAAAATAATTCCATCCCAAAATTTCCAGTAACAATGGGATCTCTGTCACTTACAATAATATTTGGGTTTCCATGTAGCTTTTGAATTGTTTTCATAAATGCAGTAGCAACTGTACTTCCTTTAAATGGATGACATAATGCACAAAACTGTGCATACTTGGTAAGTATATCAACTACCACCATGATGACACTCTTTCCTTCAGACTTAGGTAAACCTGTGATAAAATCCATTGAAATCTCCTCCCAATGTTGACTTGGAACGGATAAAGGTTGTAGAAGACCCCGAGTCTTAATTTCTCAACTTTATTTTGCTGGAAAACCACACATTCCACCAAAAACATTTGAATATCAGATTTAAGGCCATCCCAAAAAAATCCTTTTTTCACCGTGTGACAAGTTTTTAAAAATCCTGAGTGTCCTCCTAAAGGAGAAGTTTGCAATTCCAAAAGAATATTTTGTTTTAGTTTGGAATTATTGCAAATATATATGTGATCTTTGCACCATAAGGAATCATTTTTCCAACTGAATGTATCAGATGTACTAGGATATTGCTGCAAATTTTGAATGCGTGTCCACACTTCTCCATCCTTCTTCCATTCATCCCTTGCTTTGGTTATCCAATCTGGTTGAATAATACAAATGGCATAAAGAAATTCTTCCACCTCCTCATTCTTTCTTGAGAGTGAATCTGCAACAACATTTAGCTTCCCCTTTTTGTAGATGATTTCAAAGTCATAACCCAACATCTTTGTGACCCATTTTTGTTGCTCTTCTGAAGATAGTATTTGTTCCAAAAAGTGTTTAGGACTATTTTTATGCAGGTAAATCCTCTCTGCATACAGAGACAATCCCTCTAGCCCTAGAGTGGGTCTTGAAACAAAGGGACACACTAAAGTGTTGCTTCCTAATTATTGAATGAAAAATGGACACGGTAGATCGACCTACCTAGAATCCAAAATTTTTGTTGTTGCTGTAGTAGTGGTGGCCTCTTTCTCCTACCTCGGAAAGTCACAATCCATTAGCCATTACACTTGGATACCTGCACAAAGAACAAGAAACAAGAACAACATACAAGATAACAAAATTTCATTCATAAATATTACCCAGTCAAAGAGGGCCAAACATATTGCGTTAAACAAACATCATAACACAATAATGGAACCAAATAGTAGTTATGTATATAAATGAATAGAAGGAAGAGTTACAGCCAATGCTTTGACATCGTAGTCTCTTCCAGCAGGGTTCAGGTGAAGCACGTCTCAGATGCTCATCAGGGAATTTAGACGGGTCGAAGGCATGGACTCAAGCTCTCTCAGAAGTCATGGACTCAAGCTTCCTCAACGTAATTCCTTATTATTCTATCCTCTCTAGTCATTTAGCTATAGTATGTCTAATTCTCCAAGTTCATCTATTCAGTTGTTTAGTTATTCAATAGTTCAGCTAGCTTGTTCTAAGAGAGATAACTTCTTTTATAGAGGAAAAGGAGGAGGTTAGGATCCCTACAAAGGTGGGATGGAGGCATATCCTTTAGGGAGTTCCCACAAGAGGTGGAAACGATAAAAATAAAGGAGGAAGTCTGTGGTTTATCAGTTCAACCACTCCCAATGACACATCATCGAGGTGGTTGGAGTGGAATCTCTGCCTCTATTTTTTACAAAACATTCCATAAACAGCTTGGCGCGGGAGGAAAACTAGGACAGAGTGCTAGCTGGTGCGAGCCAAGTTTTAATTTTCCTCTTCGGCGTGAGGGCATAACTGATTACCTGTGCCAATGCAAAAACAAGGGTTTTTGAGTCTTTGCTGAGGGAGTTGTCAACAAGAGGAATGTTATTCTCATGTAAAGGGACATAATGATGGTTTTTGCAAGGCATGACACTTCTTATTGGTCACAGAAATGACCCTCCAATGGGAGAGATGGGGATTGTAGGGATAGTGAAAAAATGTTGTGTAACAGATGCCCCCTATAGCATGAGGTCCAAGGGAGAGGGAGGGATGAAATGATTTATGAGAATGCGTTCGAACCAAACACCGCTGTCGGAAAGCCTGCAATTACAAATACAACTGATATCTCGGATACATGAACATGTGGTATGGGCACAATCATCTATAATAGAGTATATATAAAAACTAAGATCCGAGGTATGGACATAGCCATCCAACAGTAAGGATCAGCAAATAGACTCGAGTATGGTCGTAGCCTTCCAATCAAAATATTCATGTAATAAGTCATGATAATCCACCAAAATCCATAGCTTGGATTTTATCAGACAAAATCTAGGGTCTTTCACTCCATATTTACCCGAACAAGTACAAATTAAAGCATGCGAATATATGAGCTGAAGTCGAGCATGCAAGGAAATCACCTGATTACCAGCCAATGATGAAAGTTGTTAACAAGCATGAGAGAAGCCACCAATAATTACAATGGATATCAAGGTACAATCGGTACAATCCATGGAATGTGAATAGTGATTTGGCGTCGAACATCCATAGAATCACTCAATTGTGGCCAATGATGTGGACCTTGCGTCTAATGTGAAAAACCTGCCATTAAGGAATGCTGGCTCCAAGGTACCAGAATAGAGTCTGTTGATCAAATTCCTAGATAATGAGCTGAATTTGACAGGAAGTGACTTGGTAGAAGGTGGGTCATAATGTTTCCCACATCATTGATATGAGACAGAGGAACATGATAGTAGTGAAAGAGGACCAATAGAGAATCAGAGGGAGGTTGAAAAATACAGAGGCAAACTTCTCTTGAACATATCAGCAACACAACACTGGATTTGGCAGTATTTGACATCAAAGGATCAGACGTCATGATGACATGGAAAATAACAGATCAGAGGTCAAAAGAGATTACCCAAACCCATGGAGGAAAAAATGACGAAATGAGATGTCCCCAACCCGACACAAATGCAGACAAGTGCCATGTTCAAGAGAGACATACTTGCAACATAACTAAAACTTGGTTCCATTTTCCCCCACCATTTATGGTGAGTACCCCAATTATTTTTAAAACAAGCTTGAAGGGGATAGCATATGTTTGTGCTGTAAGTTTTTCCTTCATAAAAATCCAACCTATTACATTTTACGAGCCCTAGGAAGGAGGAAATGGAGTAACGTCATGGCAACGAAATCCAATGTCATCAGGGTTTAACAAGTCTGACAAAGGGAGAACTCAGAATCTTTTCATGTTTAGAGAGTTTGAAAAGAAGGCAGAAAAGAAAACTCCATAATGACCCTTTTCGTGAGTAGTCTCTCAAATATGAAAAGGTAGAAAACAATATCTGAAAGAACCTCTTAGTCGCTATAGGCTAAGGTATTCCTTTTTCGTAAATAATCTATCCCAGCCCAAAAAAGGGGTAAACGTATACTGGATAGATATCGCTTCACAGCCATTTACCGAGTTTGAAACAAGAAGAGTCTCAGTAATCTTTTCAGTTTTAGAGAGTCAGAAAAGAGCTGAAAGGTGACTCCAGTAGTGACTTTTTCGTGTTTTTATTGAGATCGAAAAAGTATAAAATTTAACTCGTTACTTCATCACTATATCCTGAAAATCTGTTGCTACACAAGAGACACGTGTAAAACTTGTTTTTTGAAAATAATATAATAAAATAATAGAAAACATATCTTAAAACCTAATTAGGGTTTTAAAATGTTATAAAATGCAAAAAATGGTAAAAAAAATTAATTTTCACTTTTTACCTCTTGTGGAGAAAATAGTTACCCATTTCGCTGTGTGATTTTGTGATGACGATAGCGGAAAATCCAGCAGACCAATCTCAAATCCGTTGGTTCCAGGTAAGAGCCGAGATCTCTCTCTTAATTTTGAGCCATTTCCTACTACTTGAAAATTCTAATTTTTAATTATGGGGGAGGAAGTATGAAAATTAGGGCACGGCAGTTGGCACAGGTTTCGAGCATGGAGTCACACCAATCGCCCATTTTTTTATACTAGGGTGCACCCATCGACGCGACTGTTTGGGAAACAGTCGAGCCAATGGTGATAACCATTTTTTGTGCACAATGCAAGTCACAAACCCCAATTATTCACAAATCCAAGTTCCCAAAAGGCTAATAGAATTCATATGAATGTGTTTATAGGTAAAAAATAGCAAAATGGTGATAGAATGGAAGAGAACACAGCAAAGAAGACAAGCTTGCCATGGAAAATGAGAGATGCATGGAAGCTCTCAGGGAATGTGGACTGAAGAAGTTCTTCTTGACACTGTTTCTCTATGCTCAACCAGAGCTGTTACAATATTTGATCAACATATGGGATGAGGACCAAGAAAATTTCATCCTTCGAGATTAAGAACTTGAGATTGATGTTTCTGATGTCTACTTTCTCACAGGATTGTCATGGAGGGGAGCAGCACTGATCCTAACTGGTACTCGGCCTTGCATGGAGAGTATGTACATGGTGATGGATAGAGTATGTCGAGGAGCACGGAAGGGAACGGGAAGTGGGAAATTTTACATCCAAAATATCCCCGACCTAGCACTAAAAGTAGTGCTACATACCATTACATGAGCTGCGGGATCACAAGAATGCACGAAGTAACAAAAACATAATTTCTTCTTGCTGTAGACTGCTTGTCACAGACCATCTACAACTGGGCAGAGGCCGTGACAATAAACATGAAGAGCCAGCTAACAAAGTTAAAGAATACCAAATTGAAGCAATTTGGTCATGGTTCTATCTTGGTATCATTCTTCCTGGAACAACTACCAATTTTTTTGCATCAGGAGGTCATAGTCCCGACACCACCAGCAAGAGAACCACGGATGGCCTGATGGGTGGCTCTGATGACAAGGGCACAGGGTGGTCAACAGATGTCCTAGAGACTGGAGTTCTTTGATTGGCTCCGCCGACAGTTGATTGTCGTGGAGGACTAGCCCTACTCTGGTACAGACTTTACTGGTGATCCGAACCTCCCACTCTCAGAGGGAGAGAATTGGGATGAAGATTTTGGTAAGTCTCATTTTTAATTTTCATGAGTATTATGAATTTTTTTTTTTATGTATGTTCTAACTTTAAATCCATGTATTTGTAGATGTTGACCCAGAGAGACCCACGGACATGTCTCCAATAGCGAGGCAAATTCCTCGTGATTTCGACCCTGATGGTGAGGGAAGCGAGGAAGAGGAGCTCATGCACAACTTAGAGGGGATCACACATGGAGTCCTGGATTATGCATGATTCGACAATGTACCTCGCGCCTACTAGAGACAAACCGTCGAGGTGTTAAGGTGTATTCACTGCTTGCTGAGGTGGCTTGTATGAGAAGTGACATGTTATCATGATCATCACGCCAATTAGACACCTAGGCTTTATATCTACATTTTTTAGAGACATGGTGTCTCAGGATTTAATAGAAACACACATATGTTTTTCGAATGTATGATGCACACTGATGGAAGCACACGATATATATATATATATATATATATAGATATATACATTTATTTTCTTATATGGATATTTTTCACATAATTATGATTTTACAAATTACGCAAATGTCTTTCCAACAAACGAATATGTAAATACAATATAAAAATGTATGGGTTTCTAATTGAATAATGACCAATGAGTTGAAGAAGAACAAGCTGTGAATCTATATTTACAAGCAATGTGCATATGCTGAGATTGATCACCTCGGTTAATAGTTGAAGAGAAGCACTATATTCAACAACATTGTTTGTAGTTCCTCCTAGAAAAATTCCTTGCAGTTTTATCAACTCACTAGTAGGATCATAGATTACTCAGGCTGCTGAAGACAAATTCCTGGTATTGCAGGAAGCACCATCCATGAAACCAACATAACGGGTAGTAGACATATGCACAAGTAAGCAAGACCCAAATAAGTAGGAAAATTCTCACAAAGTATACCAAATAAAAACAAGTAAAAAAATGAAAAAAACACCTATGTACGCAAATCATGTATGAATGACTCATCCATAATAATTTTTGAGATACAACCCATTTCTGGGTTGTTCTAACGGATGACCTTCATAATCAATGAGCTCATAGGCCCCATTCTGCAATATAAATTTAACAATGTAAGGCCCATGCCACATGGGTTGAAATTTACCTGCCCCAAACTTATCATGAGCTTCGTCATACAGGAGGACGAGATCTCCTTCAACGAAAGAACGAGGAGAAATTGATTGGTCAAAATGAGCTTTGACACACTTTTTCTGTCCTTCAATTACCAGAGTAGCAAAGCGGTGGGTTTCATCTAACCTTTCAAGATAAAGGATATGCTCTTATTTTGGTGAAGTGTTCAACAATATTTCAAAAGCCAACTTGAGCGTAGGTATTTCACATTCAATCGAAAGAGTAGCTTCCATACCATAAACCAATTGAAAAGGGGTGAATCCAGTTGCACTCTTAACTGAGGCTCGATACGCCCAAAGAGCTGAAAATAACATGAGATCCCAATCATACGTTGAAGCATGGTAACAAGAACTTTGTTCAAGGCTTCAACCTATTCATTGGCCTGAGGATAGTACAGCGTTGAGCTGTCATGACGCAAACGCAACTTAGAAGTCAACTCGGCCACCATGTAATGCTGAAAATGGGAATCATGATCGGTGATGATGGCTTGAGGGACACAAAACCTAGCAATGATATGATTGAATATGAATTGAGCAGCTCTCTTACCGTCGGCGGAAAGTGTAGGCATTGCTTCAACCCATTTGGTGAAGTATTCCATGGCTACGATAATATAAGCATGCCCCCTGACCGAGTGAGGGTTACGCATCATAAAATTGATGCCCCACTTTGCAAAGGGACCAATGGTAATGGCATGATTAAGAGGTACAAGCGGTGCATGTATATTTCATTGATAAACCTGGTAATCATGACATTTACGAACTGGGACAATGCAGTCTTTGAAGATAGAAGGCCAGAAATAACCGGCATGAAAAATCTTCTATGCAATAGCATAACTAGACATGTGACTGCCACAGGCACCACTGTGACAATCATTGAGAACTTTCTCAGCTTCCTCGAGGGTCAAACATCGATGGAGAATGGAATCCACTCCTACACGAAAGAGGGTATCCTCGACTATATGATAAGCTTGCGAATGATGACATATGCGTCGAAGAGAATCCTTCATCAACTTAGATCTGAAAGTAGAAGTCTAGAGATAAAAAATGATATCACCGTACCATGGATCAAGGGTGCTAATCAAGAAAATAATGTCATCTGGTATATATTCCTCAGCACGAGACGAAAGAGAGTCTGAAGGTAGGGAACAAATCAAATCAACAAAGACTAATGACTTCTTCGACTTGGCTGCAGTAAATTCCAAATCGAACTCTTGGAGGATGAAAATCCACTTTGAGTATTTCCCCCCCAGCAATTGTCAACACAATATATAGGTCATGGGGTTGCAATCGGAAATCACAGTCACTGTACGAAAAAGAATATAATGACAAAAATACTAAACTTCTTGGACCGCAGCTAATGCTAACTTCTCAACGTGTGCATAATGCATCTTAGGGTCGAGAAGGTTACAGACAAGTAATAAATAAGATGCTCGTTACCATAATCATCGTCATGTACCAGAACCATGGCAATCATACTGAAAGCGGTGGCTAAATAAAGGGAAAAATCATGATGATAGTTAGGAGGAATCAACAGAGGAGCGTTGACAAGCAACTTCTTCAGGGCCTCAAAATACTTTTGAGAAATCTCATCCCAACAGAATGGGATGCCATTCTTTAATAAACGCATGTATCCCCGAGCCACTTCTGCATAGTTAGGTATAAAACAACGTAGAAAATTAGCCTTACCTTACAAAATCTACAAATGATGTAATGAGGATGGAGAGGGGAGATTAATAATAGCCTCAAAATTTAGAGGATCGAGGCAAATTTCGTCTTTGGATATGATAAACCATAAGAGTCTGCCAGAATCAACGCAGAAGACGCACTTGTCTGGATTAAGCCAAATATTGTAATGTCGAAAACGAAGAAAAATCTAATGAAGATGGTTAGGATGGTCCATGCGCTTAGCTGAATGAGAGGGAAGGTCATCCAGATAAGGCTAAACAATGTGTCGAACATCATGAAAAGCATACGACATCGCTCGTTGAAATGTAGTGCAAGCATTCTTTAAGCCAAAAGGGAGCTTTTTATATGTGAAAGTACCCCAAGGATAGATAAAGGTAGTCTTATGTTGATCAGTCGGAAGAATTTTAATCTAATTGTAATGAGAAAAACCATCCATTAAGGAAAATATCTCACTCCCAGCACAATCATAAATGATCTGATTAATAAAGGGAGTGGGATAATTATCCTTAGGAAAAGCTTGATTAATATCATGATAATCAACAAATACATGAATAGTTCCATGCTTTTTATCTACAGGAACAATATTAGAGACCCATTCTGTCAAAGGAATCAGATAAATAAAACCACCTCGGACAAGTTTTTCAACTTCAGCCTTAATGGCGGCAACTTTTCTAGGGTGCACTAGACGAAGACACTGGCAAATAGGTTTCGAACTGGGATAAGTAGGAATTTCATGCACCACTATACTAGGATCAATGCCGAGCATTTCTTCATAGGACCATGCAAAGACATCACGGAACTCGCGAAAAGGGGTAGTATAAACTTGGAATTCATCAGAAGAACAAGTAACCCCAGTATGAATTTTCTCAACAATTCCTGGTTTAACGGAAATGTCAATAAGCATTGTATGTGTAATGTTACTCAAGTTACCTTTTGTAAAAACGTCATGTGTCAAAACATGCAATTGAAGCAGAGGAGAAGTAACCTAAGTTACAAAACTCTAGAGACAAGTATACATGGCCTCGAGGCTGGGCATAAATGAGGAATGATGTTGACCATCATCCCACAAGAGATCCTCAAGAGACATGGTTTCCACAATGGCCTCATCGGAGGGAAAAACTTCTTTCAAAGGATCAGGTGAATCTGAATCACCAAGCGAGGGGGATTGAGAATAAATTTGAAGAGACATGCTAAAAGGAGCACAATCAGAGGACGCAGGTTCTGAGGTAGCAATGAGTTCATAATAATCAATCTCAATTGGGCTCAAAGGCATCGAATATCTGAAGGAATCAATCTGTTCAGGCAAAGGAATAATCCATGGGTCATCAGACCGAGAAATCATATGAATCTGAACAGTATTCAAAGGAGGAAGAGGAAAAATACCCATGAGGGAAAGATATTTAAAAATACCTAGCCCTACGCTCTCGTAGGGAGTGGGAATTTTATCCACATACAGAACACTTTTCTCGAAGGAAGAGGTGAAGAAAGAAAATTGATCAATAGTAACAATCTTTCCTTCATGTGGAAATTTCAAAACACGAAAGAGAGTGGACAAAACACACAACATGGCGTGAGTCCAACTGTGACCGAGAAGAATATTATAATTGAGCTTAGTGTCAACAAATTCAACCTTAACATTGACTATCTTCCCTTTCAAAGTAATCGGTAAACTAGCAAGAACATCTAAACGTTTTGATTCTCTTCCATCAAATGCTTCTAGGGCATTTGGTGATGAATTCAAGGCTGGAGAACCAATGGCTTTCCAACACAAATATTAAATGATACAGGTTGATGCACCTTCGTCCACAAGTGCTCGATGAATTTCGAGACCATTAATAACAACTTGAATAATGAGTGAAATCTGATGCGGAGGTTGTGGAATGAAATTCTCTAGATCAAAATCAAGAAGGCTAGTATCGGCAAGATCAATCCCGCCAATCACATATAACAAATCTCTTCGCTCTGACGGATAGCTCCGAAGTACTTCTAATGTGGACATCGTGGATGGTGCCTGAGCCAAATCCTCAACAATATTGTAATGGTGAGTGGCACGAGTGTTGGAATTATAAGAAGACTTGCGAAGGACACCTTTGGAAGGTGGTTGCACAACGGATTCAACATTGGGCCTTTCAATCCCAAGAGGACTAGTAACGGGCGGAGGAGGAGGACAATCAACGATCTCCTTCCCCGTGGCCTAACAGGATCCAGCATAATCTTTTGACTGAGTAGCAATAGAAACAGCGCCTGACCCGTTCATCATGAACACCTGAGAGCCAAATGGGGTAGATGACTGAGTTTGCTCTACCACGTGAGTCTGATGAGAAGGGAAAGGTTCTTTAAGAATGGTTGGAGTTCCCTGGGTGCCTTTGAGCAATCGGTTCACTTCGGACTGTCGAGGAGAGTCCTTGGTGAAGTGCTCTTCATCACAAATCAAACAAGGGTACTCCGATTTGCGTGGAGAACCATCGCTCGCACGAGGTTTTCGAGAATCCTGTTTCGTGGTATTAGATTTGGCTTTACCTTTACCCTTATTTTTACCTTTACAAGTATTATCCATAGGATTGGCCTGAACGACATTAACTTCTGCGGGTTTACCAGAATTCGAAGTAGATTGAGAATCAACATTATTGGAAGAAGCGTACTTCGGCTTCACAAAGTTTAAAGATGAAGACTTTTTAGAGGTCTGGGACATAGAACCATTAATACCATCGACAAATGGAGTCGCTGGTGGTTTAAAAGTTCCAGGTCGGGGAGCATTAGGCAAGATATCATATAATGCGCTAGACTAAGAGTACACAAGAGCAAGGTACTAGGCGTAAGCAATGGCTTGTTCCTCAGTTACACATACCCCCATAGCTATGTCTTTGGTAGTCTGATTGACAAAGGAGGTGGTGAACCAATGAGTCAGAAGCTGATCAGGAATTTCAAATTTGATCATGCGATGATAATGTCGCCACTCATGAATATGATCCAAGATATGAGTAGCTCAGTCTTGTTTCAATGAAGTGAGGAGGTGCGTCCTGGTCTCATAACGGACTGGTAACTAAAAAAGTATAAGGAATGCCATGGATAAAGAATTGAAATCTTGGAAGACGCCACGAGATAGCTCAATGTACCAATTTGTAACGGTACCAGTAAGAGTTCGCTGGAAAAGACAAAGTCTAATAGAATCGTCAACCCAAGAGTTAGAGGAACACCACAAATGGTAAGTCATAACATGTGCTTGGGGGTCTTCACTAGACTTGCCCTCAAATTTAGGAAAATCACCAGGAATCTTGGTTGGAACAGGAGGCCAATGCGGATTATGAAGAATGGGATCGTTCGTCAACTTGGACACATGAGGCAATTCCAACGTAGCAAGAAACGATAATTGAGTATTGAAAGTCATCGGAGGTCTTTGATAAGGACCTGCATGTACATTCCATCCAGTCCGAGTAGGATTCTGGCCCCATAAATTCTTCACCAGAGGATTCGCATCATAGGGATTAGAAGCAGGATAAGTTGGTTGATATTGGGGTTGAGGACCAGGATATTGAGTCAGAGTAGACCATTGAGGCCCTTGTTGAGCATCGTATGGAGTCTGTTGTGTAATGTAAGCATGGCTTTGAGGTTGATGATAGACAGGTTGATTTTGAGGGTAAGGAACCTGAGGTGCAGTATACATTGGTTGATATGAACCTTGAGGGTAGTAAGAACCTTGCGGTCGAGTAGGCGGACCGAGCTAAGTAGGTTGAGCAGGCTGCTGAGCGGGTAGAACGGGCTACTAAAATGATGGAACCGACTGAGGAGCGGGTTGAATCAGTTGTGGAGGGCCACTAGGTTGGCCTTGTGGGAAGGGTTGGCCCGATGGTTGTGCTGGACCAGGTTGTCCCTGATAACCAGGTTTACCTAGGGGAGGACCGTAGGGTTGTCCTGGTTGCACAACATTCGAGCCATATTGAGCATGTGGCTATATTTTTGGTGCAACAACTTGTCCCTGTGGTGGGTATATTTTCCCCCTGGGAGCATAAGATAGTCTTGGTTGATTCGAAGATTGACCGAAATGACCGGAGGGTTGTCCATGTTGGGCCAAAGGTTGCCCTTGTAAAGGTTGGCCTTGTGGACCGTGTGGTTGTCCCTGTGGACCAGAAGGAGGGCCCTGCTGAGCTAAAGGTTGTCCCATGTGGGGTTGTCCTTGCAATCCAGAAGGCTGCACAGGCAAGGTAGGCCTGAAATAAGAAATGGTTTGATAAGGATTAGTAGGAGGAAAATAAACTGAATATGAATAAACTGGGTTAATGACAGCATCATAATGATGAAAAATAGGATTAACAGGAGCCTGAGGCTGTTGAGAACCTTGAGAGCTCTGCTGATGAACAACTAACAGATACTCTTCAACACTAATACCGCCAGGAATCACAGGGGTAGTGGAAATAACACTAGAAGTAGGTGTGGCCTCCATCGAAGGAGCATAACGTCGGTGAATATCCAAAATTTTCTCATCAAACACATAGGTAGAAAACATAAGTGTGGTAGAAGTAGACGGGGTTTCCATGGCATGGGTTTGTGAGCTACCTAGGCTGGGATTATCAGGCCATGTAGGATTGAGAAAAATGGACCTGCGGGTGTGAAAATATCCTGAGGACTGATTGGTATCAACAGGTGTTGATGAAGCCACATAGACCGTCGGTCGGACTGGAACAGATGTAACAGTAATCGATGAACCAGGTGTCAAAGGCAATAGTCCTAATGAAGGTAAGACCGAACTCTGTGAAGGAGTTACTGTACTAGATTGTATAATGGAGGCAACACCAGACATAATCTGCTTCAAGGACCAATAGCCAGGCAGAAGTGACACCGATGGTGGAGAAGACTGAGTAGAAACATGACGGACATCTTCGAGAAAAAATTGATATTCTCCTGTAGAAACAGGCATTCCTTCACTACCAACAAGACTATATAAGTCCATATTTGAATCTGCCGTAAGATATTCAAAAATACTACGGGGATTAGGAGGCACAGCAGCAGCAAAAAATAATGAACCCGATGTAAGAGGAGGAAAATCTCCTTCGTCCCCAAAACCAGACCAAGCACTAGAAGGAGGCCAATTGAACTCAACTGGCTCTTCAGGAGGAGATCGAGTAGCAAGAGGCAGGACAGACGGGAGAATAGGCTGCGAGATCTTGACAGACCTAGTGGACTGAGGAGTTTCAAAAGAAACGTCTAGGAAAGAACTACTACTAGGAGGAAGTGAGGACGAAAAAACCAGTGGTTCCACCACAGTGACTATATATCAAAACAAAAAGGGAAAATAAAACCAATTAAGGACTCCAAGAGAAAAACCAAGGAAAAACGACAGGCCAAGTAATAAAACTTTAACTGGCGTGTGATCGTAGGTAATTAATTTTATGACATTGAAACCAATTCTTGTTGTTTCATTTTCAACGAGTCGAGAAACAGGCCAAAATATGACTCTAGTCACTTTCAATTTTAAACGAGCGTGAAAGGACAAGTGCTCAACGATATTATCTCTTTCTAAAGAGTCATGAAAAGATCAAAATGAATACTCTGGAATAATAAGCAAGAAGGTATACCACGTTTTCATGAACTGCCATATACACCTTGGTGATCAAATGAAACAGAAATTACCAAGGACTTGACGTACATGTCGGTACTCTCCTCCAATGTTGTGTTCGATGTATCATGGTTACAAGGCAGCAGACTCGGCTTCCTATGGATAAAAGGATTGCAACCTAGAAAGGTCTCTCTTTATATACTTGATGGTACGGGTAGCGTAAGTCCGTACTAGTGCTGTATAAAGCCAGATGGCGAATGACAACTACTAGGTTTTAAGACGCCGAAACACATCTCTAGCCTAGACCACTAAAAAATTTTCGTTAGGTTTCAATGCTTCCTTAGGTTAATTAAATAAGTTTTAAAATTGATCTTGGATTACGTTTCAATTTTAAGGTCTTATCGATGTCGGATCTCAAAAATCCCTAAATGCAAGCTACATTCAAATCAACATCATTTCTGATTCAATGAATTCCAGTTATGAGAAGGATAGAGATCTTTCTAAAAAAAGCAAACAATGAGATTATGCAAAGAAATCCACTGATGCATCTAACAGAATACGAAAATGAAACTCTTTCCTAGATAATCAGATGCTAGTTATGCAAAAGAGTATTCCACTTTCAATGTCGAGAATAGGGAGGATTCCCCCTCATCCCTGTTCTCACAGTATGTTTCCCACCAATCCTTGAAGGGAGGATTTGAGGAGTGAAAAAGTAATATTTTCCTGATTGGGAATTTCATGAAACACAAAATATCCTTCTAATAGATTATGTTATCTATCTACAATGTCTACATCTATTTGGCCCTTAAATATGGGAATGTCAAAGTAAACTTGTACCTTAAATGGAGTGGCACCTCGAGAGTGGTTGTCGGATGAAGATGCATCACCCATGGGTAGCCATCAAAGGATCTGGGAAAAGTTGTCCATAGTCACTCTCCTTTGTTTCTCTAGGGCCTCCTCGAGAAATATTTTTATAGGATCTCCTACTCCATCATCTTTCTTTTCCTCTTCCATGGGAGGCCATTAGGGTTTGTACGGCTGATCTTGCAAAGGTTCAACTAGATCCAACCCTAACTCCTTATACCCTGATCTTGTTGGGGACATGCAAAGAAAGATCAAGAAAGAGAAGTTGACTTTGATACCACTGATCTAGATCTATGCAAGAATGAAATAAAATATAGAAATAAACATAAACACAAATATGCAATAGAAAATATACTTCATTTCATTAATATAAAATAACTAAAATAAGCTTATAGAGAAAATGGAAATAAACTAGCTTGGGCGATGGTAGCTTATCTCTGAGAAGAGATGTGGTGGCTACATGCCTCTGAACTGTGTTAAAATGAGGCCCAAGGGCCTTATTATTATTGAAAAACATGGGAAAACACTAAACAACTAAAACCATAACCCCATGAGATGGAACACCAAGAGTTTGTGGGCCCGATTGGGTTTACCTTGGCAGCCAAATTCCCTAGGTCGTAACTTGGTGATATTATCTTCATTTGGCGCATACGATATATCATCAGAAATATCTTTCTAAGTACTATAGGATTTTCGAAAGCCTCTTGCCATGGTTATAGACTTGTTGCAGATGTAAAAAAAACACCATTTAGGGGGTCAAAATTGCTCTAGAAGTTTAGGACCTGAAAAACTACTAAAAATAGTAAATGATGCTATAAATAAGGAAACTAATGAAACTCACTTGAGGTCTATGTGGAATAGGTGGGTAGCCACCAATATCCACCTGGATAAGTTGTCCATGGTTAACCATGCTTGATTTTCATATTGAGACAATCTTTATCACAATGTGACATTGGACCATGGTTGATCATATTGACGATGGTTGACCATAGTTGATCGTGATTGACCATGGTTGGCCATGGTTGACTTTCATATTGAGATAATATTTGTCACAATATGCCACTGGACCATGGTTGAACATGGCTTATTTTAAAAACCAACCATTGGATTAATATTAAAAACACAAGGGATTATAAATGGAGGGGAATAATGTTAAACCGTAGGATTAATATTAAACCCTAGGAATGTAAATCTTGAGATTAATATTACAAACCTTATGAAAGATATTATAAACACATTGTGATAAATATTCTCTCGATATTAAAATAAAACATGGTTAACTGTGATCAATCATGGTCCAATGTCGCATTGTGAGAAAAATCATCTCAATATCAAAATCAACCATGGTCAACCATGGTCAATCATGGTCCAACGTCACATTATGACAAAAAATGTCTCAATATGAAAACCAAGCATTGTCAACCATGGTTAGTCATGGTAAATCATGGTCGAATGTCACATTGTGACAATGATTTTCTTAATATGAAAATCAATCATTGTCAACCATGGTGGAATGTCACATTTGTGACAAAGATTGTTTGAATATTGAAATCAACCATGGTTAACCATGTTTGTTTTAGGGTGTATAAAATTTATCTTAGGGTTTATGTACATTGGGTTTACAATATTCATCGCTTGAGTTTAATATTATTCCCTTTCATTTTTAGTATTAATCCCTTTGATTTATTAGTGCCTTCAGTTTATAATATCAATCCATTCATTTTATTAATCCAAGATTCATATTCTTAGGGTATAATATTATTGATAAAGTTTATAATATTAATCCTATGGTTTAATATAAAATTTATATAATAAACACTATATTAATATTAAGTGTTATTAAACACTATTAATAATATAAACCCTATTATTAAAATTAATTAATATTAATATTAATTAATATTATTTTTTATTAATATTAACTTTCATTAATTTATATCAATATTAAATTTTATTAATCTTAATATTAATATTAAACTTTAACTTTAATATTAACCTTTAATTATCAAATCTCTTAGGTTTATTGATCCCTTCGGTTTATTAATAGTAATATTAAACTTTCATATTAACATTTCCTAGTTAACATTAAATTTTATTAATTTTAATATTAATATTAAACTTTAATTTTAACATTAACCTTTAATATAGTTATGCATGTGATATGTACATACCTATAAACATATATCAACCACATTTATTATTTATTTATATTAATATATTAGTGAATATAGTAAATTAAACCGTAATTAATATAAAACTTTATTATTATTAAAATTATTTGTATTTTTATTGTTATTTAATTATCTAATTTAATTTAATTTAATTAAAAATTAATTAATATTATTTATAAAAAATATTTGGTTAATATTATTATTATCTACCATAATTAATATAAATTCTTCAAAAATAAATATTTCTATTTTTTTAATATATCTTTTTTATAAATAATAATAATAATAATAATAATAATTAGTTATTATTTAATAATTGTTAATAGATCAGTTATTATTAACATTTAATTAAATGAATTTATTTGTTTTTATTAATTAATAAATAATAGTAATAATAATAATAATTTGGCACAGTCTAATAGATGACATAACCTTTTTCACTAGAATTCACTAAAATACGACAATACAATTTCAATATTTTTTGTTGTTTAAAACACTTTTTTGAATGCATAAATGTATTCAACACCATGAAAAGCTCCTCGCGAACTTAAGAGTGTTCCATCCACCTACATGACAATTATGGTTAGCCATATCGTGACCAATCTTTATGGGCTCATTTTGGAGAAGAAGCTTAGCCTTTGGCTTGAAAGCCAGGGAAAAAGAGCTAAAGGACAAGCTGGTTTTAGGAGACATAAATCGACTATTGACCATCTTCTCACTCTTAGAATCATTGCGGAGGTATGTTGCAATAGTAAGCCAATTTTTTCTATTTCTTTGTGGAATTTAGAAAAGCTTTCGACATTGCCCCCTGAGATAAACTTTGGGATAGACTTAAAGAGATCATGGTCCCTCCTGAGTTGAGGATTGCTATGACCCATCTCTTGAGACCATCACTACCAAGCTTCAAACCAACGAGGGGTGGTCTAAACACATTAAATGCGATATTGGAGTTAAGGAAGGGTGTCCCCTATCCCCTACACTTTTTTCCATATACATCGATAAGCTAGAGGAGTTTATGGAAAATGAGGGGATTCAAGGGTACTGAGCTTGCTCCTGTTCTCATTACTCTTCTCCTTTATGACGATGATATCATTCTTCTTGCAAAAATCCATGATGACCTTGACAAGCAACTCCAGATTCTTCATGACTACTACTCGAAGATGGGTATGAAAGTTACTACCAAAAAGACTAAAGTCATGATCATTAAATCCAAAAAGATCACCCATGGTAGTTTCGTGTATAATATTCAGTGCTTAGAGTAGGTTTCTTCTTATAAGTATTTGGGAATTGACTTCTTCATCATCTCAACTAGAATTATAGCATCAAAAAAATGATTATTGGGGGTTGGAAAGCTTATTATGGGCTTGAAAACAATTGTAAGTCAATCGATCAACACATTTCAAGTAAAAAAAAGGTTCCTCTTTGAGACCCTTGTCACCCTTGTTGTCTTATACCAATGTGAAGTTTGGGGTTGCAGTATATCGAGAGAGCCATGGAGGAAGATTGAGATGATTACCTTAATATCAAGGGAAATACTCCCTATTCTATCCTCTTGATCGAATCTCGTTTGTCACCCATTGAAAGTACGACTATGTTTACATGTTTGATGTATAAGAAGAAGCTTGATGACATGGAATACAAAAGGCTCCCTAAAATTGCTTTTGACTGCATTCAAAACCATCACTTTTTCCTCAAGCGCAGGTGGCATAAGGATGCCTAGTCATGGCTCAACCATTCAGGAATTAAGTAGGAGCTCAGTATGGGAAGCAAAGCTAATATCAAAAACACTATTACATCCAAGTTTAAGGGCATGTTATGGGAGGATTATGAGCTAGAGGGTAAAAGGAAGCTAAGATACTATAAGGAAGTGATTAAACCCACCCTTGATAATCAAAATTATCTATGTGTGTTGTCCAACAATAAGATAAAAATTAACATTTCTAGGATATGAACTAATTTCCATGAGCTTCGGAGTGAGACCGAGCAACGGTCTATTCCCAAGACCCCTTGGAACGATAGAATTTGTCAGATCTGTGATTCTAAGAAGGTGGAAGATGAAAAGCACTTCCTTTTAGACTGCGTGACTCTTGCTCACATTCGCTCTCAATTCCCTACCATATTCCACACTTCCAAAATCTTGACCTATTAAGCCAACCCACCTACAGCGATCTCGGAGCACTTATTTCCCTTCTCTTTGACAATAGAAACAAGATTTTGAAGAATCAAACTTAGATTCTTTCTCCTCTCTTAAGGCCTGATAGACTGCATTGGTCTTAACAGACGGTAACCATCATCATCATCATTAAACAATTTAAACTCAAGTTTTTAATTTTTTTTGTTGGATTTTAATTAAAATTAACTAGAAAATTGATTGTGAAAAAAATCATGTGATCTATAAATTAAACTATGCCTAATATTTTTTTTATAATAGTTAATTTTTAATATTATTGTTATTTTTATTATTATATTCTTATTAATATTAATATTAATATTATACCATTAATAATATTAGGTAATAATTTAAATTAAAAAATCAATTAATTAATATAATTAATGAAATAATTAATTATTATTATTATTATTATTTAATATTATTATTATTATATTGTATAATTTTAATTTTAATTTTATTATTAATATTAAATCTATACTATTTAAGTTTATGTCATTTATGTATTTTTCAACCACATTCATTAACGAAATAGTGCTAGTTATTATAACGATATTTGAACATGCAAAACATTTCTTATTGAAGCAATTTACAATTCATAGTTATGGTGGTGATGAGTTTTGTTGTTGCCCTTTGTTGCTTCAATTAAATGACAAACGAATGACAAACATTAGCATTGTTCAACCCGATATTTGTCTATATGGTCAACTCTTTGTGGTTAAAGTATGGTGACTGGTTATAATATTATCCTTGTGGATGATCAAATAAAATTCTGGTTCTCAAGTATATAATTAATCATTATTATGTTACTGTTGAAAAAATTAGTATATCGCGTTAGTATGTAATGTTGATGGAATCTATCTATCTATCTATATATATATGAATGAGCTGATTAATTTATTTTAAGTGTGTTGCGTGACATTAAACTATAATTAGATTATTTATTTTCAGATAATTGATTTTTTTTGTTAAATAAATATTCTTTGTTATTAATATTTTCTTAAAAATAAAAGGTTATAAATCTGAATGTGGAGAATACAGTTACCCTAAGTGGTATAAAATAGTGTATTCCATCCGTGTGTAATGTTTATGAAACTCACCGAGCATATTTTTCATGAGCTGATTCAACTGAGTGTATCCCGTATCTGTAACACGAGGAGATAATTAAACTATTTCCTTCGACATAAATGAATTGATAACTATCTTTTTTAGGTTGATATAACTGAATTTGTGTTTAATAAACTTCCTTTGACTTATTATTAACATTTATTAATTTGTAAAAGAATAGATATCTAAATGTGGAGAATGCATTTCTTCCCAGTATTATAAAATCTTATTTTACATTTAACATTCAATTTTCACATAACATCTTTTATTGAGTGTTAACATTAAGATGGCATCCTATATCATTACCTAGGGATAATGATATACTATAGTAATGGAATAGTGCAACACCTTCTATCTACCACACCACGTTATATTTTATTGGACACTTTTGACTTTACCTATTTCCTTTCTTCTTATATACGTTCTGAATAATTTCTATAATTTATTGCAAGGACAATGTTGTTTTCCTTGGATTAGGCATTAGTAATTATTGTAGGTCGTCTGGTGCCTTAATCCGTGAGTGATACTGATTTGAGCCTTAGCTATATGGACAAAATGTTAGCCTCGTAAGGGGTTCTTTATTTCATTAATTATTATATGTGGTTGGTGTTAATGTTGAACTTTATAATTCACGTGCCATCGACTATTTTAATTGATTACATTTTATCCTTACCAATTTGATACTAAGTAAACTGGATGGATGATGTGGTCTTGAGTGATAACAATCCATTTTAGCATTTTCGACCAAAAGTTACTAGAGTGGATATTCTTACGTTCCTGACCCTATCATTTTTCTTAAAATAATCATATTTGAAAATAAAATAAATTTCATAGGGTTATTATGGATTGACACATAATTGTTTGATTAGGAATTTCATATGGTGGATTCACCATATCTTACGGGTTAAATTTTGTAGGAAAGTTAATTTTCCATGGATTTTTCCTTTAAATTATTAATTTTTAATAAAATAATTCATTAAGATATAATTATCTTATTTTTAAAATTGCTAAAATTTTGTAGAGATTATATTAAATAATCTGAAATTTGAAAATTTGATATAAGTAAAAATGAAGAATTTTACAATTTTTGTATTAGATAGTATATGTTTATCAAAAGTTTATATACATATTTTCATCCTTAAAATTTTCACACTAGAAGATACAAAATTGTTAACTTTACTTAACCCAATATTGGTATTATCTCCTTTGCATAATGTAATGAACTTTATAAACTCTTTATTTTTGTATGCATTCTTAATATCACTTGGTTACAGACCTTGAGACCTGTTGGTTAAGCAAATATTCTCACAACGACATAGAGTAACTGAGTCTGTAAGTATGTTCTCGTATGTTTTTTTGATTGACAATCATGTACGTAGGATCATTCCTAGTGACATGTTTTTTTTTTTCTAACCTTAAAATCATGATATATATATATATATATATATATATATATATATATATGAAGATGAATGGGACTTGAACTATTAATCTTGGGTTTCACCACGTCTAAGTAATCCTCGTTTATCCATAATGTTATGCTCATGTCTTATATCATACACCATTCCTTCATATTAAATGGTCTGTGAACCCCTGCACAATAATTTCTACCTTAGCTATACTTATAAATTTTTTTTTAACACTAGGCCATTCATGGCCCCCATTCCATAAGCCACACTTGGAGTTTGTAATGTGTGGGTCCTATGTCTAGGTGTTAACCATGCATACCATGTTTCTGGCCCATCCATGTGACATAGAAACATATGTATGCCTCTAATAAATCAAGATAATCAAACATTGGGAATTACATGGTAAAAAAAAAAAAAATCGGATTCATTGTGTTCCTCTCTATGGACAAAGATTTAGGGGTGATAGAGAAGGGTTTTAGCTCTTCTTGTTGTATTCATATCTACAAAATAATATTTCTCTTGTGATAGAATAGGGTTTTCAATACTTTATATTTTGTTTGTCTTTGCTGCATGATGGTATTTTTATTTTCATAGTGAGTTTGGTCGTGAAATCTCTTGGTGGTAGCAACTTAAGCCACAAGAAATAGGTAAAATATTTTGTATCATTTCTTTTATTTCTACTGATGAGGGATTACAAATTCGAACTTGAATTCCCTTTCGCTCATCATGGCACATGTGAAAATAGAAACCCAAGTAACAACTTCTATATTTTTCTTCTTTATTTTATAGGTCGTTTCAACAGCTTCTCGACATTATTCTCTTAACTATCAATGTTTTTTTTTCAAGCCTCACTTACTTTTATAGAGAGGGGAATATGAAACATCATCCCCTGACTATATTATTTTTTACACATTCAGGTCAAGATACTTGCAAAGTTAACAACCAATTTGAGGTTGGACATTCAAGAAATTAATAATCCAACCAATCTTCAACAATTATTTCATGAATTATAGTTTGAGTTCGATTGGTGATGAATATGGATGCTTATTTAAAACTAATTGAATAATTTTTAGCATACTCAATCTCAATTTATGTTGCTAGCTTAAGGATGAAGTTTATATTATGTATGTTAAACAATTTGTGTTAACATAACTCTAGAGAATACCCCAAGAGACTTGTTTTTGGGTTATTTGTGTTTTTATAATACATTGTACTCAATCTTTGTGTTCTATGTTTCCAGAGCCCCCAATATATGCATATTTAATGTATGTATTTGAGAAAAGTAGTGTAAATATACTACTTTGTGTATGCACTTAGTATCTCTAGTTTCTTTTATCTTTGGCTTACTTCGTTATGATTCTTTATCAAAAGTGTAGGCCTACTTTTTTCAATTGATTGAGTATCTTTTTGTTTTAACAATAAATACTTCCTTAGTCCCATGATGTCTTTGATTCCATTAATAAAACCCTCTCTTTAAATAACTTTACTTGAGAAAAGCCTCACATTTATTATAGGAAAACTTTCTACAAAAAATCATACTTATAGGGGTTTTGTGCAAACAGGTTCTGTAATTAATTCGTGGAGTTTTTTACATTTAAATTTGTTACTACATGCGCTTGTAAATTGATAAGGAGGTTATCCATCCATACCAATTTACAAGAATGATAAACCCACATATTTCCTTTCCTATAATAATATATAAGAGTTTGTAGAAAAATACACGATCTATAACATTTCTTGCTTTCATTGTTCATGTTACAAAGATTTTTGTCCTTTCCTATGTTACAATCATAATTCATAAATTTACAAGCTTTCATAAAGAATATATACATTCCTAACTATCCCCTATTCATCATCACAACGTATACCCAATTTTGTACTTTGGTTTCTATGAAAACATACATGCATTCATGGTCAGCTTGCTATCAAAATACTACATGCATTCATGAGAATTATTGAATTTTTGTTACTACATGCTGGATGTATTTCATTTAATATTCTCAATACATTAGTTTCATTGATCCCTTTAAAAAAAAAGGATATTCATACTTAATATCATTGACAACAATACAAATACAATAGAGTTTTTTTTCTTATCTCGATAATATTGAACACTTGAAAATAATATACGAACAAGAACATTCCTTCCAACCAAGAAATTACCAACACCAAAATTCTCCTCGATCCCCATGCTTCTCTTCTTTGAGTAACCTATCATCAGTCAATGGTATTGTTCCTCCTTCCCATTAAAGATTCTATACGTGTCCTTGTTTTCTCAATGTCTTACCTTTCTATTTTATGTACCTATACCTTTTACAAAAACTATTTCCATTGCATTTTTCTAGAGATTTGTTGCTCCTCCTTTCACTCACCATAACACATATATCTAGTTACGGTATATGTTGGTGGTGATTATTCCTCCCAAAATATTAGGGAATCATGGGAGGTTATATAATGAAAAATTCCACCTTTACATGTCTACTACGTAGGACTTCAACCACTTGAAAAATTCATTCATAACAAAGAAACCTGACTAATCATGTGCTCATTCCCATAACATTTCCAAATAAAAATAATATTTTGTTTATAACTATAGTTAATTATTGAGACTTGTTGCTGAATTATTCAAAATTATCCTTTTCTCTATAGCTAGCGTGTCTGACGTAAACAACTGAAAGTAAGAATAATATCATAATTCCTTGTAAAATTAAATGCAATAGGGGCATAAAGTTTCCCCTCCATTTAATTTCAACATTATCTTTGGTGTTTTCTTTACACTCATCACTTCCAAAAGAGTGAATGAAAAATTTCTTGCATTTTCTCTTCCATCTCCTAGGTGGCCCCCTCAAGACCAAAGTGATTCCATTGCACTTTAACATGGAAAATGCCTCAACTCTAGAGTAAATTTTCCCTACTGTCTAAATTTTGCACGTTCTCAAAATAAAACTTACATTCTTGTTTCACCTCAACCTAATTCCAATCAATGATATGAGCTGGATCATGAGTATTGTAGTGGTGGTTTTGGTTCACAAGTGTACCAATGCACTGGTGCTTTGTAGGAGTGGTCGTTGCCTCCAAGCTATGGTCACATGCATAAAATAAGGTTAGAAGGTTAGTGACCACATGATAATATATATAAAAAACACTAAATTATGGAATGTAGTATGCATATCGAGAGAAAAAAAACAAATAAATTAAAACAAAAAAAAAAATCTCACAATGATTCAAACGTGATAATAATGCAAATGGTGGAATCAATGTCCCCTCTTATTGACCGCTATTAGTAAGAAAGATAAAATGTTACACTCTTGCCAAAGGATCCTTAGAACTATGGAGTTCTAAGACCTAGTGCAAGGAATCTTTTACCCTTTAGATGATGTCACAAGGTCTTTCTCTCTTCTCCAAAGGATTGAAGTTGTTGGGTGGACAACAAATGAATCCTCACTCAAATGCTGCTCTGGATTACACATTGCTGGAATGCTCATGAGAAATTTAGCCAACGTCACAATATGCTCTAATTTTGTTCATATCATGGTGGAAATTTATAGGAATTGAAATCCTTCTTCCCTATCTCAGTACACTTATGGATGGTGACCCAAGAGAGAGGGTTGATTCCTTTGTGTGCCCACTTGATTCCTTTGTATGCTCACTTGAGGTCCCAAGGTGGCTTAGGTGGCTATCCTTGGGCAGACTTAAGTGGAGGATCATTTCCTAAAGTGTGTCAAGTTGTCCCAGAAAGTGACTTCTGCCACTCCCACGACCATGCGACTTTTTGAGGGAAAGTCGCGTAGACCAACACACCTATCGAAGGAAAATGCACGCAAGGCACATTTTTCATGTGTCTCTGATGTGCAATTTGACTTTTGCCTCTTGAACTTAGATATTTTTAAAGAAAATTCAGATCCTGTAATGTTCCTCGTCCTTGTAAATCCTTTTGCCTAACATTTAATAATGTTAATTTTTCTTGCCTGATTTTCCAGAGATAATAGTTTCCCCCTAATGTGTGAGGTCTAGGAAGAACTATATAGCCGAAATATATTATAGTTTCTTCTCTGTGTATTGTGTTGAGAGAGAGAGAGACCCACGTACAACCCAAGGTTGAAAACCCCTTATAGTGGGTAGAAGAGTGACCATGTTTTGTCAGAAACCTGCATGAAATATTATGATAAAATAAATACATTTTTTTTACGAGGTGGGCATGTCCCATGCCTGTAATGCTTTGGCTAGCTAAACAAATCTATATGACAGATAAAGGTTCTATCTGTGTCACAGATATGGTAGTGATCTGCTGATTTGGTTGATGATGATGATTGTTGATGCCCTCATGGGCATTATTGATTTCAAAATAGGTGGAATGTGGTGCTGACATGCATAATCTTGGTATGGAATATAAATGCTCATTGTATGCATGGGTGTATGACTGGGACCTTCCCATATAAGAATTGCTGAAAGAGATTCTTATAATGGCACAAGTATTTGACGAATCTCAGCAAAGTGCAATGGTTGTAAAGTGAAATATCATCTTGACATGAAATCTTATGTCATAGTCAAATTTCAGGAGGATCGATGAAATCTATGGGACATGATGATTTCTGCAATGCCACCCGAGGATGCCCCTATTATGGTGGGGAGCTACCCAAGTTACTTCTTCCTTTTTGGAGAGTAGGTGTTGAAGTTGACAAAAAGTAAGCCTCAACCGAACGAGAGAGCTAAGAAATTGGCTTTACGGAACTCATAACTATTTCTAATGAGGAAATCCCTGGATTTGGTAGGATGTCGAGGGTGGGTATATGCTAGTTATGAAAGTCATGGTGGATTTGCATCAAAGGTGTGATGCTCTGACCAAGGGTGACTAGGGACTGCTGCCATGGGAGAAAAATGAATGGATGAGTGAGGGACTCTTCTCCATTTGAGATCTTTATACACTTTCCAAAATAATGAAACAATGGGATTGGATAATAAAAAAAAAAGAGACAGGTGCCCCAAAACATGAAAATGTTCGCTCACTGATGATGTGAGGAGGGTGTTTTTGGTAAGGGTGGGGGCTCCATTAGTTGGTCTCTTATGTGGGGACAAGGAAGAAGATGGAAAATATCACATATGGGCTATGCTGATGGATGGATGGTAGGCCAAATGCGAGAAGCGATGGTGCCTAGTCAATCTGCTTGCAAGAAATGGTAGTCCAGGAAAGGAGTTTTATTTTGATATGGTATAACTTTGCTTGATGCATGGTGTATGAATGGGAATGAAGTGCTTCTTAGAGTGAGGTGGTATGGCCATGTTGCCTTGACTTTTCTGATGCGTGGTCTACTTTGAGTGAAGGAAGTAATGGAGGGGAGGCTCTACCGACCAACAAGGATGTTTAGTATCATGAAAGGTTGGGAGATGGTAAAGATGGTCGGGAGTTTGGAACCTATGGTTGATTTCTTGTGGAGAAATGATGTTAGGATATGTAGAGTTTCTCTAGGGCTATACCATGTTGGGGGTAGAATGATACCTGCTTTGGAACCTTCAGTGCATGGGGCGATGGGTGGTTTGTACAATACGTGCAACAAAATACCCCAAGTGAAAGCATATTTTTCATTCAAATATTATTGACAAAATGTGCCGAATGAAAATTATATAAGATAGGGCATACCTATCAGCAAAAAAAATCTATTTTTCGGAGGTGTGAATGTGTGGAGCATCCTTTGGGTGTTATGAGGTGTTGATCACTGTGTTTCTTTCAGTTCAGCAATTGGGCCCTCTGATCTCTCGTTATGGTCTCCCAAATAATCTGAAAAGTGTGGAATATAGGCCAATATGGCTCATTTAAGCTTATTTGCGACATTTGAGTGTTTGAGAGTTTGAGAGGTCAGAGGTTATTCTTGAGCTTTTCTTGCCATTGCGGTCAGCCTGTGCAACTGGGATTCGCGCTACTAGAGACAGGTAGGCCCCATAACATCCTGCATTTAATTTTTTCAATATGATTGAGCTGGGGTCCGTACAAATTGGGTTTGTACGGAACCCAGGAAAATTTTTACCTTGACTGCGTGGGCGATCAAGGTACAATTGCGAAATTTGTGCGCGCAGCTGAGGTTTTGCGCACAAATTTCATGCCTCTCGTGGCTTTGTGTGAGACCTCTATGCCTGTATGAGGTATAAGTGTGCAATTAGTGTGCCTATTTGAGGAACATGCCCGCTAAAAGGCCAAAGCTATTTTTGGAAAAAATTTGGGAAATTTTTCAATTTTTTGGTGTCTTTGATGTCACTGATGTGTGATTTTTTGGTGACAGGATGCTTGGAGGGAGAGATACTGGCCTGATCTCTAGATATTTGTAGCATGAGATACCAATTCCCACCAGTATTTCGCACGATGGGTTCTTCTCAAGTTTCTTGAGAATGACCTTCTGTGATCATAGGATCAGCTACTACGCTCCCTGGTCCGCTGCTCAAACAGGCAGCATAGGGTTATGGTGCTAAGAGGGAATGACTTGACTATCCATCTGGATAAAACTATATAGTTCATGACAGGACTATTACCTCAGGGTGAGGTGCTTCCATACCCACTTCCCCCACGGAGGGTCAACCTTCGACGATTTTCGCAGATTCATTGTGGCGGGGTGCCACTTACGAAGGGGTACATTCTGATTAAGTCAGTGACAGATTTTTCCAAGTGATGTGCTCTGTCCATCATTGTACAACTAACAGGGTCAACATCTCCACAAAGGGTGTCGAGGTGTGTCTTGTATTGTAGGAGGGTTGGCCACTTCTTTGATTTTTCTAGTCACTACTATGAAGGGATGGTAGCCTAGCTGGTGAAGGTCCATGATGGATCTAAGCTATTTATTTATGCTGGCATCCTCTGTAGCATAATTTTTGAGAGGCTGGTGCCACTTCGACCTGAGGTGGTTGTGCCTACAGGGGTTCATTGGGACCCTCACATGAGGAGATTAGCTCCTGTTATGCCTCACAATGGGGAAGGAGTGGTGGTGCTTTATTGTAATGCCACTACTGAGGCTTGGTTTAAGGCCCACCCTCAAATGTTCCTCCCCTACCCATATGCTACGATGGACTTCTAAGGAGACTCGAATATGGGTCTTCCTGCTGGATACGCATGGGGGCCATCAGGTATGATATTTGTGTTTTATTCAGCATTTGTTGAATATTTATGGTTTATATGCGTATTATAATGACGTTGACATAGTTTTGTTACTCTTGCAAATTTTGGTGAGGTTGGGCATCCTATAGCTCGGTTCGTAGGAAATAACCCACCCTAGATGGTTCAAGTGGTTCCAATCCAAGCCATGGGGCAGGGAGGAGGTCTGGAGCAACCCCAGGGTGGAGCTCCTTGTGATGGGGCTAATCCGTCTAGAGAGGGTAGTTGTTCGACTACTACAGAGTGTGCTATAGTGATCACTTGCACCGAGGTGATGGAGGCTCACATGGAAGAGATGGCAAAGAAGATGCTGTTGTAGAGGTCTTGGTCACTGACTTGGAGGATGCATGGGGCCGCATGGACCGACTGATGATATATGGCCTACCACTAGTTTTGTTGATGACATTGATGATATATGGGTAGAGACATTGATGGCCCGAGAGAGGGGCTATAGACCAACTATGCACCATGTGCCAGCTTTGGTTTTGATAGCTACTCCAGTACTGGTGCCGAGAGCAGTCATGGGTCTAGGTGCCAAACCTAGAGGGGCACAACCCTAGAGGGTTTTTTTAACACAGGGAAGGAAACTGTTATGAGGATGCTTCCCTTATTTTTTATGACTTGTGTATATGTATTTTTGGCTGACTTATGGGTCAGATACATGACTCATCATTTGTAATCAAAAATACATTTTTTGATATATATATATATATATATATATATGTGTGTGTGTGTGTGTGTGTGTGTGTGTGTGTGTATCTATATATATATATATGAGAGATATTTTGCGGCTCTATATGGTGTGTCAACCATTTACATGTTTTTATGGATGTTGTTTATTGCTGATGGATATCTATGTTTTATATATATATATATATATATGTATGTATGTATGTATGTATGTATGTATGTATGTATGTATGTATGTATGTATGTATGTATGTATGTATGATTGTTTATCTGAGATGAATTCTAGTTTAGGATGTGGTTAGCTATGTGATTTGCTGTCTAGTTTTGATTTCCTGGCACATGTGTGACTGTAATATGATCAAATTGATGGGTTAATCTTTTTGCACACAAATATTTTCCAAACATAGGCAAATCTTGTACCTCAAATTCTTGGTTTAATTGTGAAAACACTAACTAGGAATGAAGGTAGATATGCAAATGGAAAATGCCTTGGTTGAAAGCATCACACATGAGCCCAGTGACGACATCATATTTTGCCTGATTGTTTGTCACTGATCTGATGTAGACTCCATTGGTAAATAATGGTGATCGGTCAGGGTGGTAGATGACCCAGGCGGTAGCTACTAAATTTTGAGACCACCATGATGCTCCATTAGTGAATCCAAATTAATGGTTGGGTTGAAAATCCATTTCTGACACTAGAGCGCTTTTCGTGACAAGTCTGTGATAAAAAATAAAGTTTTGGTGTGTTTCCGTTAACTCTACGGATGATCCCTCTTGGCCCTAATGGGTATAATTTCTTGAGGTAAAGACCATTGACAGGGTTTCTTAGGCATGTTCCATCAGGCTCTGTCAAGATGTATGCCCCCTTTAGGAGACAATTTTTTTTGATATAGGGTTCTTTCCACAATTTTTCAAAATTTCCTAGCTGTAGGGATTCTTTTGTGACATCGTAGCGAAGGAATAAATCTCCCTCGGTAAATGATCGAGGGGTGATGTTATGATTGAATGATGTTTTCACCCGATTTTTATGGGCCTCGTTTTGCGAGAGCTATTGTCATCAACTTTGGTCAATGAACTCTAGTTTTACTAAGTGTTTCTCTAGAGGCTGGGTGCCATCGAGGAGTTCGATGGCAACATCTAAATTCATGATCTCATGTTTTATGGGAATCATGGCTTCTTCCCCGTATACCAAGTGGAAGGGTGTGAACCCCGGTGATGTTTTCACTACCGTGAAGTATGCCTAGAGGGCAGAGAAAAGCATGTGATGCTAGTTTTTTTTGTGGTTGTTCACCATCCGCTCTAACATATTTTTGAGTACTTTGTTCACAACCTCTACGTGTGCATTGGATTAGGGGTAGTATGGTGAGATAGTGAGATAGTTTTGAGTACTTTGTTCACAGCCTCTTCTGTTTAATTCATCTATGAATCTAAGATGGTGAGATAGCTCATAGAAAAAAAAAATCGAAGTGCTTTCCGTGGTCGGAGACTAACTCCTTGGGTACAACGAACCGGGTAATGACGTGGCTAAGTAGAAATTGTGCAACGGTTTCTGTAGTGTTGTCGTATGTGGGCATAGCTTCTCCCCACTTGGTGAAACAATTGAAAGCCACAATAATGTATTTTTGATTTCCCGATGATGTTGGGTTACAATTCATGAAGTTAATTCCCCATTTGCAGAACGGATCAGCGACTATGACAGGGTGTAGGGGAGAGAGAGGGTCTCTCACCTTGTGAGTGAAGCATTGAAATCACTCACACCTCTTGACTACTAAAATTCAATTGTGAAATAAAGTGGGCCAAAAATATCCCGCCCGTAGGAATTTTTGGGTAGTGTCCATTCTGAAGAGGTGGCCACCATCAACTCCGCTACAGAAGTCATTAAGGGCTTGCTCTGCTTGGTCGTAGCTGACGCATGAACATAAGATGGTGTCGATGCCCCGTCAGTATAGGACATCTCCTATGAGGAGGTATCGGGGGGCATGGTGGAAGATGTGCCGACGGTCATCATGAGTGAGATGGGGTCTGAAAATTTGGGTTCATAAAAAGAGGGGAATATCTCCATACCAAGGGTCGTTAGTCGCTACAAGGAAGAGATGTTCATCCGATAGTGAATCATTGACTGTTTATCCTTTGGTAGGACTTGGGAGGTCTGTGAAACTGTAAGTCATACTCGTGCAGAATTACTATCTAGCAGACTTACTTATGGTTCATTAAACGTCACGTGGGAAGGTATTTGATAGGGTTAATATATGTAATGACTGTTGTGGTCTTTAAGATGATGTAGTGGCAAATTTTTTGGACTACATGAATTAATTATAGGGAAGTGTTTTCTTCAGGCTCATATCTTAATGCAGGGCCTGATAAGATTTTTCTAACATAATAGATTATGCGCTCCTTCCCATCTGGGCCTTCCTGGATCAATACTACTGCCAAAGTGGTCCCAGACACTGATATATACAGGATGTAGTCTTTGTTGTAGTCCCTGGGACTAATCAAGGATGTTGAAGACAATGTGTCATTCAGAGTGTCAAATGATTGTTGGGCTTGATCATCCCATCTAAATGGGATGTCCTAAAAAAGGAGATGGAGGAATCCTTGGGCGCAAGTGGCGTAATTTGGGAGGTACCTCTTTGATAGCTTGGATTTGTTTTTTCTTGAGGGTTCGAAGTGGAGGTACCTCTTTGATAGCTTGGACCTTGAGGTAATCCACTCTGATTCCTTTCTGGGACATGAGAAAACCTAAAATTCATCCTGTTGTGATGCAGAAGACACACTTGATGGGGCTCAAGCATAGGTTGTATTACTGGCATCGTTGGAATACTAGTCGCAGATCCTCTAAGTTTTCTGATCACTTCTTGGATCAGACAATGAGGTTGTCTAAGTATGTGATGATAAGGTGTTCCAAGTCATGAAAGATATAATCCGTGGCCCTCTGGAAGGTGGCTCTAGCGTTATTTAGGCCAAATGGCATTACCTAGTATGGGAATGTGCCCCAGGGTGTAGTGAACCATGTCTTGTACTCGTCGGTGTGACGGATTTGGATTTGATTGTACCTAGAGAAGTCATCCATGAAAGAGAGGGCCTTGTGACCTACACAAGCATCAGTCACTTGTTTGATGAATGGGGTAGGTTATTTTTCCTTAGGACACACTTTGTTCAAATCGTGAAAATTGGTATAAACACGTATGGTGCCTTGTTTTTTTCATGATGGGAACACGGTTGGAAACCCAAGACATATACACGATGGGTTAGATAAATTTGGCTTTGTGAAGCTGATCGATTTCTCATTTAATTTCTTCTACCTTGGATGGGTGCATTTGAGGATTTTTCTAGCATAATGGTGGTACGTCAGGCTGGGTGTCAATATGGTGCTCTACAATAGTGGCACTAAGCCCAAGAATTTCCGAGTAGTCCCATGCAAAGGTATATTAATACTCTTGCAATAAATGGGCATAAGAGGTTATCTCTTCTGGTGAACATGCTTCCCTCGGTGAGATTTATTTGACCTTTTCAGGATTTCGAGAGATATTCACCTTGATGGTAGGCGAAATGTTTCACATGTTCCCTTCTTCGAATGCATCGAGCACCGAAATGGGATTCCTAAACCAATCGCTTTCCCTGATGGAAGGAAATATTTTGATTCAATTGCATAAATCTCTTGGTTTCGTATCTTGTTAGGATGAAGGTTTTTTCAGGAAGAAAAAATGAATGGTGATGCACTGCATCCCATGAATAATTTAACTCTGTCATGGCCTTAAGGATATCCCCGCCTGAATGGAATGGATCATAGGGAGGATTGAGTCTGCACAAGGCTGTGAGGAAGAGGTTTAGTCCTAATGAAGCTAGTCAATAGAAATAAAAAGGATTCCATCATCAATGTCATGTAACTGAATGCGGTTGACAGGGTGCATATAGATTGGGTTTGCACCATTGTTGGTACATCTACTCTTGTAGTTTTAGTTGACTTGACACCTAACTAATGAGTAGACAAGTAGAGTCAAGGTTCCAATACAGATACATGATGATATGAATCGTATATGGTGTATTGTGTCATCGACATTTGGTGGGGGAGGAATTTCCACCATGGGAGCTTGCGTGGGAACAAGGCTAGATTCCCTATTAGGCTGAGCACTTTCATGGATTTGGAAGCTGTGCCTGGAGCAGAGGTGCCTGAATTTTTCCATCAATGGGAAACTCTATGGCTCGTGGTTATGGCCGATGCAAATGGTGCACGATACCACTATGCTGATTGACTAGATTGTGTGGGAACTAACACTACTCTTCATCCCTGAAGTGGGTGCTCAGAAGGGATTAGGCATAGGGGAGAGGTCCCTCTGCTACCATTTCCGAGTTTTTGTCTTGGGTATGTCTAACTCTTTTAGGGAGAGTAGACTTAATTCTTCTCTTGTAACTTGAAGCTTGTGGAGGTGCTCACATTTCATAGTATGGTGAAAATGTCAGCAGATACAATAGTAGCAGTGGGTGATTTTCTCTTCGTTAGAGAGGTGCCTCTGAGGGAGGGAAGAGACCATGTGAAATCTATTCATGAGGTGCTTTAGTTCTTTACACTAACTGAGCTCATGGCCGATTCTATCACATAGTCTGCATGCCGGTCTAGGCTGGACATAGGTCGTGCTAGGTCCATGTGCCTTTCTAACTTGCTCGATGTGCCGGTATGGAAATGGGGTAGGCTGCCTGGGGGAAATGTGTGATCCATTATGTTATCTAAGATCTGGACCAGTGATATCCCGATGGTGTATTTCTAATGAATGAATTATGTCGATTGATGGGTGCACTCAGGAGATATAAGTGCAGCACTGATAATGATGGCTCCCCTGACATACTAGGCATGAATGTCATTCTTGGATGTTCCCATCCTATTAATTTGGTGACGTGATCGGGTACTAGTGGTGTAGCACTTCTAAGTTTAGGAACATGGTGATCACATGATTGCATGTGTTACATAATGAAAAGTTTTGGTCTTCTCCGTGGAGGGTAGTTGGGGGTGAATAAGGGTTCCCTGACCAACCACTTTTCAACTGACAAAAAGAGGATGTATCTACTTGTCATATCCTCCTACGTTGTCGAGATATCCATGAATTCTATATCAGAGACATATTTTAGGGAGAGGTGTACTATGTCTATGCATAAACTAGTCAGCGCTAAGCGAAACCAAGGGATGTAATGACATTGCTCTAATATGTGATTTCAAAAAAATATCAGACATGAAAATTGCATTGGTCACAAGCCAACATAGTACACTTTTTCAACTGGATAAAATCATCAGATCAGTTCCAAGGCTATATAGTCATCGATGAAATGGTCACATTCATTGGAAACTGCACAATGTATGATAGGAGGAGGGAAGATGGACCTCAATCTTTCTAGTGACTGTCATGCCTCCTATAGGTATAAAATGACTCGAGGTTCTTCTCCATTTGACTGGACGGAGGGATCCTCTTGATAGGATTATTCGATGGCATGTAAGGCATCCCTATATTGTGGTATTTCTGGGAAATTATGGGTGTAATTCCCATAATTTCTATATATAGCACATGCATGGTTGGTACGCAATGCCTTGCCTTGATTTTTGGTAGCTAGTTCGATTTTATGGGAACTTGTTGCCACCATATTTACTTGACAGATAAGGAGAGGTTTTAGTTGATCCAGCTCTGAGCATATGTGGGTAGGGTGGCCTACTATGTCGCATATGGTGCAATGTTGTAATTCCCATTGTATGGTGGGATTTTCTACCTTCTTCCCCTTTTTATTAGTTTTCTTGGTCGTAATAATAGGTTTTGCAACAAATATTCCCTTAGATGGTATAGTTGTGATAGTCTCTTTAATATTTGGGGCCTCCTCAGGAGTGAGGGGAATTATCCCTATAGAGGTGACGTATGTGACACCCATTATGGTAGGTGGGACCAGGTACCAAACTAGTATTGCGAAATATAAGTTTGGAAAAACCACTATTGGCAAGACTTGTTGTGACACAAAATGAGATGGAGGGTAGAGGAAAGGAGTTTGGGAAGTGGCATAGGCTAGATAAGTTGTCGTGGATGAGGTCTCAGTGTCGTTACTACTCATCTCCATCTCCTAGCTCACTTCGGTGCTTGATTTAGAAATCATGCACACCAGAGCCTCTATGATATCATATGATAATGTTGGTATAACAAGGGGATCTCCTAGGAATGACCTGAGGATAGAAGACAGTTTGAATTGTTTGGGGCCATATTCTTGGTACCGTGTAAGCGTATCAGCAGATGTGTATACATAAGGTAGAATGACGTCGATGTTCGTTAGGGATCACTTGTCGTGGTATGTCAATTGGTGGAAAATAATGATGCGATCCTCATGGGGGAAAAGCAAGGTTCAGAAGATGGAGGATACTATGGCTGAAATGGCATACATATAACTCTACCCAAGGAGTATGTTGTAATCTAGCTAAGCATCCAAGACCTCTATGACTATAAGGACCATATTTCTGGCCAAATAGACTGGGGCATTTGATAAAGA
Organism: Pinus albicaulis; assembly: GCA_034641835.2. NCBI lineage: Eukaryota > Viridiplantae > Streptophyta > Pinopsida > Pinales > Pinaceae > Pinus > Pinus albicaulis. The sequence continues at coordinate 395,732,847 of CM076583.1, read as the reverse complement.
CCGATGGGAGTAGATGGGCACCCATCGTATGCTTTGAGTGTGATGTCTGATGGCTTTAGTTCGGGACACCCTAAATTCTATTAGACATTCTTTGACATGATGCATGTGGATGCACCCTCGTCAATGATAAAATAGTAGCTAGTGATGTTTTGGACTGACACCACTATCTAGAAGGAAACCAACAAAGGAATATTAGGGGAGGATTTAACTATATTGAAAGACGTTAGGCGTTAATCGATAGGGTCGATGGTGCCTAATGTGGAAAGTAAGGATTTCCTTTGATATGGGCATGATTTCAATTCCTCCAAAGCTGACACATCAACATGAGATTGGGTTAAATCGTCCATAATGCTATAGTTATGGGCCTCTTTGGAGTGGTTTGTTGCTTTCCTAGTTGGTCCCTTAGCCATGTTTGGCAAAGGTTCAATAGGTATATTCGATATAGTCAATGGTGTTGTTGGTACACTCATGCTAGCTTCTAATGAACTGGTGTCTCGTGGGGTATCGTAATTTCGGTTATGTGTCTGAAAAATCATTTCTTCACCAGTCATGTCGATTTCGTGGGTAATTTTTCTGGAATCATTGGGAGTTGTTTTTTTTTGTTGGGTGATAACTCTCTCTTGGTGGGGGAAGGGCTCCTACATGACAGTTGTCTGCTATGAGGGTCCCCCTTGTCCTCGGTTACCCTGAAGCTTCTTCAACTCGGGGAGATCAAGACATTGGTGACTGTAATGTCCATACTCACCATAGATTGACCAAGAGTGGTTAGTTCGAAGATTCACCCTATTTTTATGCCCTTGCCAGTTAATTGGCTCGTGGTTTCAATTTTTGGTAGAGTTTCCCCCAGCCTAAAATCACAGAGGGCCTTGTTAATTTTTTCCTCATGTCAAGGATTTCAATTTTGTTTGTTTTTTTCTTCTTGCCGCATTAGGAGGATAGCTAGGATTCTCCTGATTATATGATTGGTGTAGTTGTGTCTAGGAAGGTTGCACAAAGTTCACCTGTGCATTATTCTGCATGGGTGGGTTTTGTGCTATGGATTGAGAATATTGGGGTCCCTATCCCTAGTTTGTGAATGGCTACTACGGGGGAGCTCTTTTGTCAGTATTTCTACCTACGTATTGCATCCCATCTGTAAGAGGGTATGGTCCTCCCTACTGATGATGGTGCGACTTCTTCCTATTGGTCATGTTCTGTAAAGGTGCATGATAATTTGATGGTAGCCTAGTTGCTAGATGTTATGGTTAGGATCATACGTGTAACCGGGGTACTAACTACTACTGCCTAGGTGATTCTGGGTCAATGAACCAATCAATATCTCTACAGTGTTCGAGGCACCTGGAAATTATTTATAAGTTTGCAGGCACGGGGCATTAGGCGGGATGTCGTAAATGTATCCTCTCTGCGTGTAGTTAGCTCAAGTTGTTGCGATTTACTGATGGAATCCTCTTCGGATGTAGGTTTTTGATTTGTTACATCTTTTGAAATCTTTGTAGTGAGAGTTTTGAGGAATAGGTCGAGTAGGATTCTATCGTCGAGTTTCGCTTTGCAAAAACCACGACGTTGCCACCATTTATGGAGGTGGTCCAAGATATGGACGACTGGTGTTTGTCTAAAATGTGTTAGTAATTCCATCCCAGAATCATGGTGGATGGATAACTAAAAATACATGAGGAACATGCTAGAGAGGGTGCTAAAGGTTCCATGTGTAGCAGAAGGTTTCTCCACATACCATTTCGTAGCTGGTCCGGTTAGGGTGCGCTGAAATAGTCTCAGTCGAATAGTATCATCAATTATGCGGTTCAACAAACACCACTAGTGGAAAGTCATTATATGATTTCTGGGGTCTTCCCCTTGCTTCCCTTCAAATTTTGGAATGTTTGAATGGAGCTTCATGGGCATGGGGGGCCATGTAGGGTTGTGTGTAATAGTTTCATTCGTTAACTTGGTTAGATAGGGTAAGTTCAACAGTGCTAAGAATGGTAACTATGTGTTTGGTGCGATTGTAGACTATGGAAACACGGGATTCTCTATAGATATGGGATTTTTTGTGACATACCCGGGTGTGTGTTCACTTGGCTAACCAAAAGGGTAGTGCTTCTATGTCCCTTAGAGGTCGTGGGAGGAGTCGTATGTGGTGAGCTTGTGGGGGTTTCCACTGGTGTGGCATTGGGTTACCCTTGGGGGTTCCCAAATAGAGATACCTCAATAAAGGATGAATCGATAAGGGTGGCGGTATTTCGTCTCTGATGCCTAAATGGCGAAAGACTTGGAACTGTTCCCACTAATGGGGGGAGGCCCAAAATACTTCTAGATCGATGAGGTCCTGTTTGGTCTATTATGGTGTTTCCTAGGTATGGTTTTGGAAAAAATATGTAGTTCTATGAGAGGGCAGATATCAAAGAAAAAATAGTGACCACATACATAAAACAAAGCAAAAAAAAAATTTAATTTTCCTTTAAATTATTTCTATGTGATCAATCAATAAAAAAATGGTTTTGGTTGTTTTTGTGCTTGATACTCAAAATCATAAAGGCCTAAATGTCCTCACACTCTCAATTTCAACTGGGCCTTGTGAAGATATCTTCTGGTCAGTATTGGGGCTAGCATCCCGAAAGAACTAGCGATGCCTTCGAGCAACTGAAGAATCGATCAAGGTAATGGGTAGAGGATCTAGTGTTTCTTGCACTGTCAAATATAGGGAAGGATACCCTAGATTTGGCCACTAAGTACCATCATCCCACGTGAGTGTTTGAGTCTTGAGGTTTTTGTTAAATTGGCTACTAGTACTGAGCATTAGATGGGTCATGTAGCCCCAAATAATACTACATGCACTGGGCCTAAGCTTAACCCCATCTGAATCGGGTCTTTATGGCACTCAGGTTTTATTTTCCGTGGGTGAATAGATGGATTTAAAGCTCCCTATTCAGTCAAATTTAATGTCTCAATATGTAAACTGACCATGGTGGCTTATTGGATGCCTACCCCCATGGTCATAACCTAAACTATAATTTTTCTTGTGGCCCCTGTGGGGAGTTTAATGAGTTCACTTAGGTTAGTTTTAAGGAGTCTTTACTTCACTTATGGTGTGGAAGTGTGTGAGAAAAAGTGAAAAATCATACAGTTTTAGGATTTGGATATGCACTGATCCTTTACACATCCCCTATTAGTCTATGTTTATATTTTTCCTTGTGATAAGCAAATCATATGTGAATAGTGGGCCTCTCAAAACTTTTCCTAATTAATCTAAGTGATTAACTAAAGGGAGATATAAAATTATCAAAAGGGAGCTTTCATATGCTTGCATAGGGTCACCAAAAGGTGCAAGGGAAACATATATTACTTTCTTCTCTTAAGATAATTAATTCCTTGTCCCAAATCCTAGTGAAAAAATTTAAACTAAAATTAATGATCTAACTAGGAAACAAATTAAAACTAGCTAAGCATATGTGGATTAGGGACACTTACTCCGGCTAATTATATATGTGTTTTTGGTGTTTATTTTCAAAAAATGAGTTAAATCATATTGAAAAGGTGGATTATCCACTCAATTTCACCATTCTTAAACTATGTGCGTTTTGTGAAGATAAAATTTAAAATTTAAAACTATGCAACTAGCAATACTAAAACGAAACCAAAAGAAAGTTCTAAATAGTCATGGGACACCACACACAGTGCTGGAAGTTTTTCTCTGGGATGCCAGTCACTTTAGAATTGGGAAACTGAATAAAACCAGTAAGAATTTTTGTCTCTGGTTTCTGCACGAAAAATTCCTCTCACAGGCGCGCAAATCTACGAGCAGGTCAGTGCTGAACTCATGCGGATCACCAAATCTCTCTTAATAAATATGACGTGGTTTCCTATAAATGAAATTTCTAGAATTCCTGACCTGCAAATCTTCACTGTCGGTGAATGACGAGACAAGAGGAGAAGGGGAGTTGTCCCAGGAACACTCTACAGAAAATATAAGGCCCCAGCAACAAGCAAAACCACTTAAATAAAAGGTAAAGCAAGTGGAGTCACCAATACTATAGTGGTGGCTTTGGTGCATAAGTGTACCAATCCTATGGTGCTTGGTAGGAGTGGTTTTTGCCTCCAAGCTATGGTCATAGGAAAAAAATATCGTTAGCAGGTTAGTGAACACATGCTAATATATATATAACACATTAAATTATCGTATGTAGTATGCATATAGAGAGAAGAAACACAACTAAACTCAAACAAGAATAAAATCTCACAATGAGTAAAACATGAGAATAATGCAAATGGTGAAATCAAATTCCCCTCTTATTGATCTCTATTAGTAAGAAAGATAAAACATTACACTCTCCCCAAAGGATCCTTAGAACTATCGAGTTTTAAGACTCAGTGCAAAGAAATTTTTACACTTTAGTTGATGTCACATGATCTCTCTCCCTTCTCTAAAGGATTGAAGTTGTTGGGTGGCAAAAAACCAAATCCTCTCTCAAATGTTTCTCTGTATTACACATTGTTGGATTTCTCATGAGAAATTTAGAAAAAATAACAATGTGTTATCATTTTTTTCATCTGATGGTGGCAATTTGTAGGAAAATTCAAATCCTTCTTCCCTGTCTTGGTACAGTTGTGGATGGTGACCCAAGACAGAGAGTTGATTCCTTTGTGTGCTCACTTGATTTCTTTGTGTGCGCACTTAAGGTCCCAAGGTGGCTTAGGTTGTTCTCCTTTGGCGGCCTCACGTGGAGGATCATTTCTTGAAGTGTCTGAAGTGGTCCTGGAAAGTGACTTATGCCACTCCTAGGACAATGCATCTTTTTCAGGGAAAGCCAAGAAGACTTGCTCACCTATCGAAGGAAAATGCGTGCAAGGCACATTTTGCTTGTGTCTCTAGTGCACAATTTGATTTTTTCCTCTTGAAATTAGAAGTTTTTAAAAAAAATTCAGATCCTGTAATGTTCCTCAACCCTGTAAATCCTTTAGCTTGAAATTTAATAATGTCATTTTTGCTTGTTTGATTTTGCAGTGATAACAAGTACATTTCATAAAATATTGATACATGAAATAAATTATGAACTTTTATTTGGCTTAGTAGTGTTAAATAGAAGGCCAATAGTCCTACATTGGATATTATTTCAAACATCGCACAAAACCTCAGTTTTAATTTATCACGAATTCCTATCCTCAATTATCAGAGTTTGGATTAGGGGAAATTTTTTTCTAAAAAATCAAAGTGATTTGAATCGCTCCAAACCAAAATGACCAAATAGGTCTCGTCACCAGGAATCTAGCCTAATTCATTTCATAGAAAACATAGTTAGTTTGTGAAAGTTAGAGCTCGTTGTCCACTTGACCAAAGAGGCAAATGTTCAAAACAAAAAAAGGTCAAACATGGTCAAAGTTTAAATTATCATTTTTTCCATCGGCGAATGGCATGGTGAAAAGTGTGAATTTTTTTGTGGCCCAAATTTCATGGCACACGGTGCAATTTTATTGGTTTTTGTTGAACCAAAGGGATGTTGACACATGGCTAGCCCAGATGCTGCCACGTTCCCCTCCTAAAGGCTGAAATGTGATTAAGTGTATGGTATGGTCGAATTTCAATATATATATATATATTGTGGGGAAAAAATTATGTTGTGGCTGGGTAGAGATCAGGGTCGACCCCACGACCTCCCCCACACCACACATATTTCTTACCAATAGACCTACACCATGGTTCTTAATAGTCAAGGTTTTGACATTGTATTTGAAGTTACATGTTGTTTTGGGCGGATAGAAATGGGACACAACTACCCATACCATATGACCCGGATGTTATGACCGCTGAGAAAGGCCAATTATAAATGGCAGAGTTAAACATTAATCATGTTTTCTTAAAACATAACCAACCATTATAAACCATTAATCTATAGATTAGTGCTAATCAAATTTTTTAGTGTAGATTATGCATAAACGTGCTTAGAGCACTAAACCAAAGATTAATTCACACTTAACCTTAATTAATACAACCTGTAATCATGGATTAAGTTGGTAGGGGTAACCAAATTCGGCGCCAACTCTAGAATTAGTGGAGTTAACAGGAACTTCTACAGATTTGGAGGAGATTTCCTAGGGAAAACTGGAGAAGCCACAACTTTGGCATATTTTGACTAATTTTGGCTCATAAAGAGTCATTCATAGATCATTTGGATCATTTTAGCATGATGGTGTAGGTTGAAGAAGTGTTGGAGCACTTATGTAACTTAATTTTCCACTTTGAAGGTTAAAGAATCCAAGGGCTACCACGAGAGGGAGTCATGCCTAGTCCACTTGAAGACCATTTCTAGAGCTGGAAGAGTTTATTTTGAGGTTTTTTGGTCTTCTAGATCCAATGGAGCAAGTTTCAAATTCATTGGAGAACTTGAGGTGCATGTAATAAGAGAGTCGACCATTAATCCAAGGAGGGCCTAGCCAGTTGAAGCAGGTCCATGGAGATGTAGCCCATGAGGGGTAAACTCTGTTATTAGCTACTGAGTAATGTGTTTTTTGTGTGTTATTTATCTGCAATTTATTTTTTTTACATGTGTTTTTAAAAATTAACTAACTCATGAATTTCTCATTAAAAAACAGAAAACTTGACACATAAACACTCACTTAATTGGCTAATTTGAGACAATCCTAGACACATTTATGTCACACTGATGAGGGAGCTAGTAAAATGAAACTATTTTTCCCATATTCAGATCATGTTGGTATCAGAGCACAATTTAGCTCATTTTAGCCAAGGTTAGCTAGAAGAATTAGCTATTTTTTTTGTATTTGTGTAAGGAGAATTTAACTATCTGCAAGTTTATGTGTGAAGGAAAGGTCAATATTGAGAGCTCATTTCTCCAATCACAATAGACAATATTTTTATGAATTACAAGTGTGATGGCATCTTCATCAGGAATTGTTTCTAGTCGATCTTCCTTAGCAAGACTCTTTGATAAAGAGATGTTGCAGAAGATCTACATCATGAGAGATATGGTGCAAGAGTTGGTTGAATATAGGAAGGAGAACAATATAATTAAATAGAAGTTGATTTCCATGAAGGAGGAGAAGCAAGAGATTCTTGAAAAGATGCATGAGATGGAGACTCAGTTCGATATTGCAAATGAAAACCTATCAAGGATGCATGGGATGGAGACTCAACTCCATGATTCCAAAGAAACTTTAGCCAAGTATGTGGATTAAAAAGAGGAATGCAATTCAATTTTATATTCTATTTCCTCTTAAAATTAATGTGTATGTGCTTTTGAAAGGCACACAAGAGGAATATGGTGCAAATTATTGATGAATATGGGCTATGAAGTTAAAGGATTAAGAAAACATGCACAAGGCATTGTTGAGGCATTTTTTTTATAGAAAAGGCATAGGTATTTGGGTCTTGGTTATGGAAAACATGATGGAGAATGATCCAAAGCCAAGGAATCACATGAAGGTGTTCCATGAAGGAATTTAATTACATGTTCATTACCTCAAGCTTTTGAAGTTTGTGTTCATGAGTAATGAAAATGTTTTACACCCACTTTGCAGGAAGATGTGCATATGCATGAAACTCACGAAAATGGAAAACAAAAGCAGGTTGAAAGCTATAAATTCATTGAAGCCATTGTTGGTATTCCAAATAGAGCCACTGCCTCATCAAATTCACCTCCTAAAGAAGACGGAAAAGGTGAATGTGCAAGGTATAAATCTGTCTTTAATCAAGTTGCTTTTGATTATGATAAACATGGTAAATCTTCACATAAGATTTGGAGAAAGTTTACATGTTACTTTTGTGGTTTGAATAACCATATTATTTCAACATTTTTGAAGAATATAGCCATCCACACGAAACTTCTAAAAAAAAGTAGACAAAAATCTAATGGTCCATTGGATAATGGAAACCATGTTGAAAAGAAGATGCAATTATTTTTCACTCATTTCTATAAGAAAGTTCATGTTGTAGACAAATCATCCACGACATTTGAAGAAGGTGGAGAGAGATTTTGGCAAGAATAGAACACATTATTCCATAATCGATGTGGTTCAAGATGATTCACATGACGAAGTGCAGCTGAAAGAAGAGCCATTGAAATGGTTTGGTAAGAGATGGTTAGATTTCTTATCCAATTAAGGCCTTGCATGTATTTTGATGATTGATGCATTTATTTTCCAATTGAATGCATTTCTTTTCTCTTGGAAGTATGTTTCATGTTGCTTGAAGAAATTTTTCAGAAAATTAGATTTATGTTGACTCACTTAGATGCAGAAAAGATGGCAATTTGTACATGCTTTTGTTTGACTTGAGAGTGAGTTGTTTGAAGAGGCATGTTTCCTTGACTTGTGTTTGTTTGATGGTTTGTACACCAAGATGTAAGAGTACATGGAGATGTTCACATGACGTGAAATTTTTTTCTTTGAAGGAGGAAAAGGATATGCCATAAACTTATGTTTCTTGCATGATATGTTTTTCAGATTGATGGTTGTGTTTGTGACAAGATGTCGTAAGATTTTGGGAAGCTCCACACTTGAGCGGGAGGCTCATGATTAGCCTTCCTTCCCAAATCATGGCATGACCATCGTGTCAACACTAGAGGATGATCGAAAAGAGGGATAAGATGCCAAAAACATTGTAGCCAAAACAACAGCCATTGTAGACCATTTGATGTGTTGATGCCAAGAAGAGAAAGAGATGGTGAATGCATTCTTCCATATGTGGAATTTAGAATGGTGGAGGTAAAAAGAATGGTAATTTATTTTATTGTTATTAGTGATTTTGGAACTCATTGTTGTAGTTCACTCAGATGGGCTTAACTTGGAAAAGTGGTTTCAAAGGAGAAGCTTTCATCGAATGCATGTTTATGAAAAGTAGGAACAATATTATCAGTGGGAAGGACATCAATCAGCTTTCCAAGCATAGAGGGATATCTTTGGTACAACAAAGATGTTTGATCAGTCAGAAAGTAGCCAACAAGTGTTAGCTATGTGATTTTCTGTCTAGTTTTGATTTCCTGGCACATGTGTGAATGTAATATGATCAAATTGATCGCTTAATAATTTTTCACGCAAATATTTTCCAAACAGAGGAAAATATCATACCTAAAACTCTTGGTTTAACTGTGAAACCACTAACTAGGAATCAAGGTAGATATGCAAGTCGTGAATGCCTTGGTTGAAAGCATCACACATGAGCCTAGTGATGACGTCATATTTTTCCTACTTTTTTGTTGCTGATCTGATGTAGACTCCATTGGTTAAGAATGGTGATCGGTCAGGGTGGTATATGACCCAGGTGGTAGCTAATAAATTTTGAGACCATCACGATGCTCCATTAGCGAATCCAAAGTAATGGTTGAGTTGAAAATCCATTTCTTACACTAGAGCACTTTTTGTGACAAGTCTATGATCAAAAATAAAGTTTTGGTGCATGTATGTTAACTCTACGGCTGATCCCTCTTGGCCCTTATGGGTAGAAATTTTTGAGGTAAATAATGTTGACAGGGTTGCTTAGGCATGTTCCATTAGGTTCTGTCAAGATGTATGCCCCCTTTAGGAGACACTTTTTTTTTATATAGGGTCCTTTCCACAAGGTTTTGAACTTTCATGGCTGTAGGGATTCTTTTGTGACATCGTAGCAGAGGACTAAATCTCCCTTGGTATATGATCGAAGGGTGATGTTGTGATTGAATGATGCTTTCACTCACTTTTTATGGGCCTCATTTTCCTAGAGTGACTGCCATCGACTTTGGTCGACGAACTCTAGTTTTACTAAGCGTTTCTCTAGAGGATGGGTGTCATCAAGGAGTTAGATGGCGACATTTAAATTCAGGATCTCATGTTCTATGGGAATCACGGCTTCTTCCCCGTATACCAAGTGGAAGGGTGTGAACCTCGATGATGTTTTCAATGTCGTGCAGTATGCCTGCAGGGCAGAGAAAAGCATGTGATGCAAGTTTGTTTTGTGGTTGTTCACCATCCGCTCTAACATAGTTTTGAGTACTTTGTTCACAGCCTCTTCTATTTAATTCATCTATGAATCCGATATGGTGAGATATCTCCTGGAAAAAAAAAATCAAATTTTTTTCTATGGTCAGAGACTAACTCCTTGGGTACACTGAACTGAGAAATGACGTGGTTAAACATAAATTGTTCAACGGTTTTTGCGATGTTGTCGTATGTGGGCATAGCTTCTACCCACTTGGTGAAATAATTTACAACCACAATAATGTATTTTTAATTGCCCGACGATGCTGGGTTACAATTCATGAAGTCAATTCCCCATTTGCAGAAGGGATCAACGACTATGACAGGGTGTAGGGGAGAGAGAGGGTCTCTCGCCTTGTGAGTGGAGCACTGACATCACTCAAACCTCTTGACTATTGAAATTAAATCATGAAATAAAGTGGGCCAAAAATATCCTACCTGTAGGAATTTTTGGGTAGTGTCCATTCCGAAGAGGTGGCCACCGTAAGATCCATTACGAAATTCATTAAGGGCTTGCTCCACTCGGTTGTGGCTAATGAATCAACATAAGATGGTCTTGATGCCTTGTCGGTATAAGACATCTCCTATGAGGAGGTATCGGGGGGCATGGTGGCGGATGTGCCGATGGTCGTCATGAGTGAGCTGGGGTCTGAAATTTTGGGTTCATAAAAAGGAGAGAATAACTCTATACCAAGGGTCATCGGTCGCTACAAGGAAGAGATGTTCATCCGGTAGTGAATCATTGACAGGTGATCCTTTGGTAGCAATTGGGAGGTCTTTAATGAACTCGGCTAAGATTAATGCCTTCTTGCTCTTGGGGGTTGTGAAACTGTAAGTCGTACTCTTGAAGAATTACTAAGTGGATGTACTTATGGTTCACTAAATGTCACGTGAGCAGGTATTTGATAGGGTTAATATATCAAATGATTGTTGTGGTATTTAAGATGATGCAGTGGTGAATTTTTTGGACTACGTGAATTAATGCTAGGGAAGTCTTTTCTTCAGGCTCATATCTTAATGCAGGGTCTAATAAGGTTTTTATAATGTAACAGATTATGTGCTCCTTCCCATCCGAGCCCTCCTGGATCAATACTCTGGCCAAAGTCATCCTAGACGCTGATAGATACAGGATGTAGTCTTTGTTGTAGTCCGGAGGACTGATCAATGGTGTTGAAGACAATGTGTCTTTTAGAGTTTCAAACGATTGTTGGGCTTGATCGTCTCATCTAAACAAGATGTACTAAAAAAGGAGACAGAGGAATCCTGAAGCACAAGTGGCATAATTTGGGACAAAACATCTTAGAATTTGGCCTTTCCCTACAAGATTTATCGTTGCTTGAGGGTTCCAGGTGGAGGTACCTCTTTGATAGCTTGGACCTTAAGGGAATCCACTCTGATTCCTTTTTGGGACATGATAAAACCTAAAATTATTCCTTTTTTGATGCAAAAGACACACTTGAGGAGGCTCAAGCGTAGGTTGTATTGCTGGCATCGTTGGAATACCAGTCACAGATCTTCAGAGTGTTTTGATCGCTTCTTGGATCAGACAATGAGGTTGTCTAAGTACGTGAGGATAAGGTGTGAAAACTCATGAAAGATATAATTCATGGCCCTCTGGAAGGTGGCTCTAGTGTTATTTAGGCCAAATGGCATTACATGGTATGTGAATGTGCCCCAGGGTGTAGTGAACCATGTCTTGTACTAGTCGGTGTGATAGATTTCAATTCGATTGTACCTAGAGAAGTCATCCATGAAAGAGAGGGCCTCGTGACCTGCACAAGCATCAGTCACTTTGTCAATGAATGAGGTAGGGCAGTTTCCCTTAGGACACACTTTGTTGAAATTGTGAAAATTTGTATAAACACGTATGGTGCCCTATTTTTTTCATGATGGGAACATGGTTGGAAACCCAAGACGTATAGGCGATGGGGTAGATAAATCTAGCTTTGTGAAGCTGATCAATTTCTCATTTAATTTCCTCTGGCTTGGATGGGTGCATTTGAGGATTTTTCTGGCATACTAGTGGTATGTCAAACAAGGTGTCAATATGGTGCTCTACAATAGCAGGACTAAGCCCAAGCATATCTAAGTAGTCCCATGCAAAGGTATATTGATACTCTTGAAATAACTGGGTGTAAGAGGTTATCTCTTCTGGTGAACATGCCGCCCTGGTGAGATTTATTTGACTCTTTTAGGATTTCGAGAGATATTCACCTTGATGGTTGGCGAAATGTTTGACATGTTCCCTTATTCGAATGCATCGAGCACCAGAATGGGATTCTTAAACCAATCGCTTTCCTTGATGGAAGGAAATATTTTGATTCAATCGCATAAATCTCTTGGTTTCCTATCTTGTCAGGGATGAACGTTTTTTCAAGAAGAAAAAATGAGCGGTGATGCATTGCATTCCATGGATAATCTGACTCTTTCATGGCCTCAAGGATATCCCTGCCTGAATGGAACAAGGATCATAAGGGGGATTGAGTATACACAAGGCCATGAGGAAGAGGTTTAGACCTAAGAGAGTTGGTCGATATACATGAAAAGGATTCCATCATCGATGTTGTGTAACTGAACGCAGTCGAAAGGGTGCATATGCATTGGTTTTGCATCATCATTGTTACATCTACTCTTGTAGTTGCAGTTGACTCGACACCTATGATTGATGATTAGACAACCATATTCAAGGTTCCGATACAGATACATGATGATATGAATCATATATGGTGTATCGTGTCATTGACATTTGGTGGGGGAGGAATTTCCATCGTGGGAGATTTCCTGGGAACAAGGCTATATTCCTTATTAGGCTAAGCACTTTCAAGGATTTGGAAGCTATGCCTGGAGCAGAGGTGCCTGAGTTTTTCCATCAATGGGAAAGCCTATGGTTTGTGGTTATGGCCGATGAAAATGGTTCATGGTACCACTATGCTGATTGACTAGATTGTGTGGGAACCAACACTACTCTTTGTCTCTGAAGTGGACGCTTGGAAGGGATCAGGCATAGGGGAGAGGGCCATCTGCTGCAATTTCTGAGTTTTTGGCTTGGGTATGTCTAACTCTTTTTGGGAGTGTAGACTTAATTCTACTCTTGTAACTTGAAGCTTGTGGAGGTGCTCACATTTCATAGTATGGTGAAAATGTGAGCAGATCTAGCAGTAGCAGTGGGTGATTTTCTCTTCGTTAGAGAGGTGCCTCTAAGGGAGGGAAGAGACCATAAGAAATATATTCATGAGGTGCTTTAGTTTTTTAAACTGAATGATCTTGTGGCTGATTCTATCACATAGTCTTCATGCCGGCCTAGGCTGGACATGGGTTGTGCTAGGTCGATGCCCCTTTCAAACTTGCCCAACGTGTTCGTGTGGAAATGGGGTAGCTTGCCTTGGGGAAATATGTGTTCCATTGTGTTATCTATGCTCTGGACTGGTGATATCCCGATGGTGCATTTCTAATGAATGAATGATGTCAATTGGTGGGCGCACTCGAGAGATATAAGTGCAGCACCGATAATGATGGTTCACCTGACGTATTAGGCATGAACGTCATTCTTGTATGTTCCCGTCCTATTAATTCAATAACATCATCAGGTACCAGCAGTGTAGCACTTCTAATTCGGGGCACATGGCGACCACAGGATTGCATGTGTTACATAATGAAAATTGTTGGTCTTCTCTGTGGAGGGCAGTTGGGGGTGACTCAGGGTTCCCTGACCAACCACTTTTCAGCTGACAAAAAGAGGATGGATCTACTTGTCATATCCTCCTACATTGTCGAGATATCCATGGATTCTATATCAAAGACATATTCTAGGGAGAGGTGTACTATGGCTATGCATAAACTAATCAGCACTAAGCGAAACCGAGGGATGTAATGGCACTTCTCTAACGTGTGATTTCCAGAACATATCAAACATGAAAATTGTGCTGCTCACAAGCCAACATAGTACACTTGTTCAACTGGATACCATCTTCAGATCAGTTCCAAGGCTGTATAGTCATCGATGAAATGGTTATGTTCATTGCAAAGTGCACAATGTATGATAGAAGGAGGGAAGGTGGACTTGAGTCTTTCTGGTGACTGTCGTGCCTCCTATAGGTATAAAATGACTTGAAGTTCTTCTCCATTTGAATGGATGGATGTATCCTCTTGATAGGATTGTTCGATGGAATGTAAGACATCCCTTTATTGCGGTATTTCTGGGAAATTATGGGTGTAATTCCCATAATTTCTATAGATAGCACATGCGTGGTTGGTACACAATGCCTTGCCTTCATTTTTGGTAGCTAGTTCCTTTCTATGGGAACTTGTTGCCACCATATTTACCTGAAAAATAAGGGGAGGTTTTAGTTCATATAGCTCTGGGTAGATGTGGGTAGGGTGGCCTACTATGTCGCATATGGTGCAAGGTTGTAATTTCCATTGTATGGTGGGATTTTCTACCTTATTCCCCTTTTTATTGGTTTTCTTGGTCGTAACAATTGGTTTTGCGACAGATATTCCCTTAGATGGTATAGTTGTGACAGTCTCCTTAATAGGTGGGGCCTCCTCATGAGTGAGGGGCATTATCCCTGTAGAGGTGACGTATGTGACACCCATCATGGTAGGTGGGACCAAGTACCAAATTGGTATTTCAAAAGATAAGTTTGGCAACACCACTTTTGGCAAGACTTGTTGTGACACAAAATGAGATGGGGGGTAGAGGAAAGGAGTTTGGGAGGTAGCATAGGCTAGAGAAGCTTATGTGGCTGAGGTGTTAGTGTCGTTACTAGTTGTCTCCATCTCCTAGCTCACTTCAGTGCTTGATTTAGACATCATGCATAACAGAGCCTCTATCATATCATATGAAAATGCTAGTGTAATAGGGGGATTTCCTAGGAATGACCCGAGGATAGACGACAGTTTGAATTTTTCTAGTCCATATCCTTGGTACTGTGTAAGCGTCTCAGCATATGTGTCTACATAGGGTAGAATGGCATTGGCGTTCGTTAGGGATCACTTGTCGTGGTATGTCAATTGGTGGACAGTAATGATGCAATCCTCATGGGGGAAAAGCATGGTTCAAAATGTAGAAATTTGAATAACTGATATATTATTCACCGAGATTCTCCTAATCACACACTATTTTAGCTTCATGCATAATACAGAATCTCTTCTACCATTGATCATTAATTTGCGGAAATAAAATGAATTTCATGCACACATTAAAACAACAAACAATCACACATATGAACACAGTATTTAATGGAAAAGATTAAAGATGAAAATCCCAACTATCTGTATATTATATGTCATGGAGATCATGTAACAATCATAGTACAAATCTCCTCACAAGCTCTCATGCACACCTCTAATTTCTACACCCTATCAAGCTAGATCTAGCAAAACACATGCTCCAATCCTTAGCCACTTGATAGCCAGCCTCTATTGCGTAATCAATGCTATGGGATGGCTTCATTAAATAGATAAACCACCTGGCTTGTACTGCGCAATCCTCATGGGCTTATCCACCTATCTGTGTGTTGCAAATAGCAACTGTATAGTCACAACTGATAGTTTAGCTGCTCTTTCACCTATCTCTGCACTGGTCTCCATTGAAACTGTCCATGCACTGAAGTTAACTGATGTATTCTTTAGTTTATTAATGAGTTTATAATTAGTGAATTAATTAATAATTAATTCACACCACTCTCACTAATTGTATCAATCAGTTAAACTAGATACAAATAGCTCAACTATGTTTAGATTAGTTAAACTGAACACAACTCCATTAACTTCCTTAATCAACTCCACCAAACTCTGTCACATGAGTTCTAACTGAAGTATCCATGCAATAGCTCCACTTAACCCTTAGGAATAGCGTAATTCCTTCTGTCAGCTCCTGTGCCACATCTTTGCACTTAACTGAAGTGCTCCAAGAGAATAAGATAATGTTTAGAGTCTAAATATTATTAAGAGCTAATAATATTCGACATATCTATTTTTAGACTGGTAATCTAAAAATAGATTTCGCCCAGTATGTCTAAAAATAGAAATCTATCTATTTTTTCCGACTTGACCAACCATCCATAAATAGCATCCTGCAACTCATAGAACATGATCCATATGTCTAAAAATGGACATAGTCTAAAAATATACTTTGCGCCAAAAATAGCCTGCGGGCCCACTTAGTGAAGGCGAATTCTTTCCACTAAGCTCATCATATTGTTGCAATCTCAACACTCCCTCTCAACAAGAAAAGGATTATCTGCAACCCCTATCATGCCCCTGTGGTATTCGAATTTGCTCCTGGTGAGCACCTTCGTCAAGATATCAGCATCCTGATCCTCCTTAGGAATGTATGAAAGTAACATCATCTTCCACTACACACAATCTCTGATATGATGATACCAGATGTCAATGTGTTTAGATCTATCATGAAATACTGGATTAACCGAGAGTTTGATGCAACTCTAATTATCACAATAAATCACAGTAGGATCCAAGTGTGAACCGAACAACCCGACCAGGATCTTCCTCATCCATATAGCCTCTCATGCAGCCAAACTCGCTGCCATATACTCGGCCTCTGCTGAACTGAGTGCCACGGATCTCTGCTTCCTGCTGTACCAAGAAACTGTTGTCGACCCAATACTAAAAATCCCTCCAGATGTGCTCTTTCTATCTGTTGGGCTCCCTACCCAATCTGCATCCGTGAAGCCACACAACTTCACCTCATCTGACTGTCTGTACCACAATCCATATCCCGATGTGCCTCTGAGATATCTCAATACATGCTTGCCTGCCTTCCAGTAGAGCTTGGTAGGCTTAACCATAGCTTGTGAAAGCTGGTTCACAGCATAGCATATGTTGTGTCGTGCATTGACCAGATACATAATCGACCCCACCAACTGTCGATAAACAGTGGCATCCACTACCTCCGCTGAAGTAGCATCCTCCTTCCTCCATCCACCAGGAAGAGGAGTATCAATAGGCTTGCAGCCATGCATGTTGAACTTCTCCAGTATCTCCCGGGCATACTTACCCTGAGAAACAAACAATCCATCACTACGCTGCCAAATTTCCAATCCCAGGAAATAATGAAGGATGCCCAAGTCCTTCATCTCAAACTCCTTTGCAAGATCAACCTTGCATGAGTGTATCAACAGTTCATCACCTCTCAAAATCAAATCATCTACATAAAGTACAATGATCAGCAACTTACCCTCCACCACAATTTGGTATATGTTAGGATTCGCCTCACTCTTGGAAAATCCAAGTCCAGTGAAATAACTGTCTATCCGTGTGTACCAACCATGAGGTGCTTGTTTCAACCCATACAACACTCTCTTGAGCCTGCACACATGCGACTCGCTACTGAAGATCTCAAAACCTTCAGGCTGCTCTATGTACACCTCCTCCTCAATGACTTTGTTGAGGAACGTAGTCTTCACATCCATCTGATGAATGTGCCACCCCATCTGCACTGAGAGAGAAAGAATCGTCTGTATGGAATAATACCTTGCGACAGGTGCAAAGGTCTCCTCAGAATCGATCCCCTCAATCCGTGAAAAGCCTCAGGCAACAAATCTTGCCTTGTACTTCTCCAAACTCCTGTCAACTGCCTGCTTCACTTTGTAGATCCATATCGAACCCACCACTGATTTCCCCTCCGCCCTCGGGACAATCTCCCATGCACTGTTTTTGACAATCGAATCATACTCTTCCACCATGGCATCTACCCATGCGGGGTCCTCCACAGCTTCCTCGAAAGAGGATGGCTCTTTCATGATACACTTGTTCATAAGAGCCATGTATCCAGTATACCAGTCAGGTGACTGTCTCTGTCTGCGCTGTGATGTAGGTGCTCCTAGAAACTTCTTTGCATCTTGAGCCAGTCGCTCAGCTTCTGTAGTGCGCTTCCACCCTCTGATGGTTGGCGTTACTTGAGTGGTATCTTCCACTCCATGAACTTCCTCTTGTGGCTAATCCACATCCTGAAGCTCATCCTTAGGAACTAATAGCTCCTCATCTACATGCAAATGTGGCTCCCTCTAGAGTGAACACTTCATGGCTTTCTCCTCCTGAAATTTTATATCCCGTCGCACAATAGTCTTGCGACTGTCTGGAAAATACACACGATAGTTGTGGGGCGTATGAGTGTACCCCACAAATATCCCAACCTCCGCAGTTGGCTCCAGATTCTTCCTGGCATCCTTCATCACATGAATGTAAACAGGTGAACCAAAAATCCTCAAATGGGAAATATCAGGCTTCTTACCAGAAAATGCTTCCTCGGGTGTACTCATGCCAAGTATCCTATGAGGACAACAGTTCTGCACTTATACTGTAGTATTGCATGCCTCCGCCCACAAGTGAATGGGTAGGCCCTGATCATGCAACATCACCCATGTAGCACCCACGATCGTTCTATTCTTCCACTCAAGAACCTCGTTCTGCTATGGGTTATGAGGTGCTATGAGCTCTCTTTGAATTCCTTGTGCACTGCAAAAGTCCTTGAATTCACCAGAGATGAATTCACCACCATTTTCGCTCCTAATATCCTTCACCTGCTTCCCCGATTATTTCTCAACCAGTGTCTTGAACTCACAGAACTTTGAGTATGTCTCGCTCTTATTCTGCATGAATAATATCTATCACTTATGAGAAAAATCATCAACAAATATTAGATAGTACCTGTGCTTTGTTGTCGAAGCTACTGAGAAAGGTCCACACACGTCTGTGTGAATTCTGTCAAGGATCATCGTGGTACGACTATCCTTCTCATGAAAGCTGGATTTCACAAATTTTCCCAAGGTACATCTCTTGCATTGATCTGACTGTGCAAGAGTACCCTTAGGAAGCCCAGTAGAAATCTGCTGCAGTATATTCAAAGCTCCATGGTGAAGGTGGCCCAATCTCTAGTGCCACAACTTGCCATCATCCTAGCTCACCACTTCTTCTGCCTTGCCTGACATTTCTGCACAGCCATATACCTGCAATTGATAAAGGTTCTTAACTCGAACCCCTATCCTCCGGGTCTCACCAGTTGCCTTACTGCACAGGAAAGCCTTTCCCTCGCTAAAGAAAACATCATATCCCTTGTCTTCTAACATCGCCACAGAGATAAGATTCTTCTTCAATTATGGAACATGCATCACTTCCTTCAATACGAAGGGTTTACCAGACTCCCTCTCAAAGGAAATGGTACTGATACCGGTCGCACTATATCTACCATCATCGCCCATCTCGATGTGCACTCCAAGATCTTTCTTATCCAGATCAATAAACAAATCTCTATCTCCTGTCATGTGAAAAGACACACCACTGTCAAGAAACCACACTGATCCCATCATACTTGAGACCAAGCATGCGATCAGTGAAAAATACAGCTAAAACTGTGAGGCTAAGGCCTCTCCAGCTGCAGTCCCAGCAGCCTGCTTATTTTTCTTCTTCTGTGAACAATTAGTGGCGTAATGTCCGTGTTGGTGATAGTGAAAGCACTTCACCTTGGACATGTCCTGCTTCTTTCCTTTCGCACCGGATTGAGAAGCTTTCTTGATCTTCCCCTTCTTTGCTTTGGTAGCCAAAGCACAATTCTCTTCATCAGAGTTCTTTGATGAAGATCTGTCCCTGGTACTTCGCCTTATCTCCTCTTGCACAAGATCTGACCAAAGTCACTCCCATCCTGGCAATTTCTCCTGACCATCGACAGAACCCGATAGGAATGCCAACTCTTCGAAGCCCAAGGAGAGCCAAGCTCGCCCAATTTCATCATCAACAAGAACCCCCACACTTCCCAATTTCACCTCTTGTATTGATGTGAACTTCGTGAGGTACTTGGGCATACTGTCGCCTTTCTCCATCTTTATGTTCCTGAGTTTGTCCTTGAGCGCCAACTTCCTCTGGTCGCTCTTGCTTTGGAATAAATCTGTCAAAGATTTCCGCATCAAGAATGGAGAAGCCTTACCATAAAGGCTGGATACTATGTGATCCTTCACACCTTCCAACAGAATCCTTCGACACTTTGCTGTCTTCTTTTGCCATGTGTCAAGTACGGCAGCATCACTAGAAGCAGGTTTTGGAACTTCTGCATCTATGAACTCCTTCAACCCATTGTCATCCAGCACTGCCTCCATCCTGTCTTTCCATGAAATATAATTTGAGTTTCCCTCAAGGGCATACTCCAATCTCAATCCTTTGAAAGACATCTCAACTTCGACACCAAGAAAACACTGCTGCAAATTCGAATTCCACCAGCAGAAAACTCAACCGCTTCAATGTTTTGCAATTGCTCCAATGATAAATATCGCTCTGATACCATGTAGAAATTTGAATAAATGTTATATTATTCACCGATATTCTCCTGATCACACACTATTTTAGCTTCATGCATAATAAAGAATCTCTTCTACCATTGATCATTAATTTGCGGAAATAAAATCAATTGCATGCACACATTAAAACCATGAACAATCACACATATGAATACAATATTTAATGGGAAAGCTTAAAGCTGAAAAACCCAACTATCTATATATTATATGTCATGGATATCATATAACAATCATAGTACAAAGCTCCTCACAAGCTCTCATGCACACCTCCAATTGCTACACCCTATCAAGCTAGATCTAGCAAAACACATGCTCCAATCCTTAGCCACTTGATAGCCAACCTCTGTTGCATAATCGATGCTATTGGATGGCTTAATTAAATAGATAAACCACCTGGCTTGTACTGCGCAATCCTCATGGGCTTCTCCACCTATCCGTGTGCTGCAAATAGCAACTGTATAGTCACAACTGATAGTTAACCTGCTCTTTCACCTATTTTTGCACTGGTCTCCACTGAAACTGTCCATCCACTGAAGTTAACTGATGCATTCTTTAGTTGATTAATGAATTTGTAATTAGTGAATTAATTAATAATTAATTCACACCACTCTCACTAATTGTATCAATTAGTTAAACTGAATACAAATAGCTCAACTATGTTTAGATTAGTTAAACTGAATACAACTCCACTAACTTCCTCAATCAACTCCACCAAACTCCGTCACATGAGTTCTAACTGAAGTCTTCATGTAATAGCTCCACATAACCCTCAGGAATAGTGTAATTCCTTATGTTAGCTCCTGTGCCACATTTGTGCACTTAATTCAAGTGCTCCAAGAGAATAAGATAATGTTTAGAGTCTAAATATTATTAAGAGCTAATAATATTCGACATATCTATTTTTAGATTGGGAATCTAAAAATAGATTCCGCCCAGTATGTCTAAAAATAGAAGTCCATATATTTTTTCCCACTTGACCAACCCTCCACAAATAGCATCCTGAAACTCATAGAACATGATCCATATGTCTAAAAATAGACTTTGCGCAAAAAATAGCCTGCGGGCCCACTTAGTGAAGGTGACTTCTTTCCACTAAGCTCATCATCTTGTTGCAATCTCAACACAAAAAACAGAGGAGACTATGGATGAAATGACATACATATAACTTTTCCCAACGAGTATATTGTAATCCAGTTGAGCATCCAGGACCTCTATGACTATAAGGACCATTTTTTTGTCCAAATAGACTAGGACATTTGATAAAGACCGACTGGAGAAGATGGGTGTCCATCATATAATCTGAGTGTGATGTCTGATGGCTTCAGTTCGAGACACCCTAACTTCTGTTAGAAATTATTTGACATGATGCAAGTGGATGCACCCTCGTCAATGATAAAATAGTGGCTAGTGATGTTTTGGACTGACACCGGTATCTGGAAGGAAACCAAAAAATTAATATTAGGGGAGGATCTACCTAAATTGAAAGCCGTTAGGCATGAATCGATAGGGTCGATGGCACCTAATGTGGAAAGTAAGGATATTCTTTGATATGGGCATGATTTCAATACCTCCAAAGCTGACACAACAACATAATATTGGGCTAAATCATCCATAATGATATAGTTATGGACCTCTTTGGAGTGGTTTGCTGCTCGCCTAGTTGGTCCCTTAGCCATCTTTGGCATAGTTTCAATAGTGTTGTTGGTGCACTCATGATAGCTTCTGATGAACTGGTGTTTCGTGGGGTATCATAATTTCGATTATGTGTCTTAAATAACATTTCTTCACCAGTCATGTAGATTTCATTGGTATTTTTTCTGGAATCATTCGGAGTTTTTTGCTGATGTTGGGTGTTAACTCTCCCTTGGTGGGGAAAGGGCTCCTGCATGAAAGTTGTTTTCTCTAAGGGTCCCCATTGTCCTCGGTTACCCTGAAGATTCTTCAACTTGCGGAGATCGGGACAATGGTGAGTGTAATGTCCATACTCACCATAGATTGGCCAAGAGTGGTTTGTTCAAATTTTTTTCCTATTCTTATGCCCTTGGGAGTTAATTGGCTATTGGTTTTGATTTCGGGTTGATTTTCCCCCAGCCTGAGATCGCAGAGGGCCTTGTCAAGGATTTCCATTTCTTTTGTTTTTTGTTTTTCTTTCCGTTTTAGGAGGATAGTGAGGATTCTCCTGATTATATGATTGGTGCAGTTGTGTCTAGGAAGGTTGCACAAAGTTCACTGGTACGTTATTTTGCATGGGTGGGTTTTGTGTTGGGGATTGAGAATATTGGGGTCCCTGTCCCTAGTTTGTGAATGGTTACTAGGGGGGAGCTCTTCTGTCAGTATTTCTAGCTATGTATTACGTCCCCTCCATAGGAGGGTATGGTCCTCTCTGTTGATGATGGTACGCCCGCTTCTTATTAGTCATGTTCTGTAAAGGTGCACGATAACTTTGATGGTAGCCTAGTTGCGAGATGTTATGGTTAGGATCATACGTGTAACCGGGGTACTAACTACTGCTGCCTAGGTGATTTTTGGTCAATGACCCAATAAATCCCTCTATAGTGTTCGATGCACTTGGAAATTATTTATAAGTTTGCTGGCATGGGGCGTTAGCAGGGATGTCATAAATGTATCCTCTCTGTGTGTAATCAGCTCAAGTTGTTGGGATTTACTAATGAAAACCTCTTCGGATGTATTTTTTTTATTTGCTACATCTTTTGAAATCTTTGTAGTGAGAGTTTTGAGGAATAGGTCGAGTAGGACCCTATCGTCAAGTTTGGCTTTGCACAAACCATGACGTCACCACCATTTATGGAGGTGGTATGAGATATGGATGGCTGGTGTCTGTCTAAAATGTGTTATTAATTCCATTCTAGAATCATGGTGGATGGGTAACTGAAAATACATGAGAAACACACTAGAGAGGGTGCTAAAGGTTCCATGTCTAGCAGAATGTTTCTCCACATACCATTTCGTAGCTGGTCCGGTTAGGGTGCGGTGAAATAGTCTCAGCCAAATAGTATCATCAATGATGCAGTTCGACGAACACCACAAGTGGAAAGTCATTATATGATTTCTAGGGTCTTCCCCTTTCTTCCCTTCAAATTTTGGAATGTCTGAATCGATCTTCATGGGCATGGGAGGCCACATAAGGTTGTGTGCAATAGTTTCATTCGTTACCTTGGTTATATCGGGTAAGTTTAACGATGCTAAGAATGGTAACTATGTGTTTGGTGCCATTGCAAACTATGAAGACACACGATTCTATCTAGATATGGTGTTTGTTGTGATGTACCTGGCTGTGCGTTCACTTGGCTAACCGAAAGGGTAGTGCTCTTATGCCCCCTTAAGGTCGTGGGATGAGTCGTATGTGGTGACCCTCTGGGGGTTTCCACTGTTGTGGCATTGGGTGACCCTTGGGGGTTCCCAACTAGAGATACCTTGATAAAAGATGAACTGATAAGGGTGGCAGTATTCTGTCTTTGATGCCTAAATGGAAAAATACCTAGAACTATTCTTGCTAATGGGGGGAGGTCCAAAACTTCTAGATCAATGAGGTCCTCTAAATTGTTTCAATGTGATCAATCAATAAAAAAATGTTTTTGGTTGTTTTTGTGCTTGATACTCAAAATCCTAAAGGCCTAAATGTCCTCAGACTCTCAATTGTAACTGGGCCTTGTGAAGATATCTTCTGGTCAGTACTAGGGCTAGCGTCCCGAAAGAACTGCTGACGCCTTCTAGGAGCTGAAGAATCGAAAAAGGTAATGGGTAGAGGATCTAGTGTTTCATGCACCATAAAATATAAGGAAGGATGCCCTAGATTTGGCCAATAAGTACCATCATTCCACATGAGCGTTTGAGTCTTGATCTTTTTGGTAAATCAGCTATCAGTACCGAGAATTAGATGGGTCATGTAGCCCAAAATAATATTGCACGCATTGGGCCTAAGCTTAACCCCATCTGAATCGGGTCTCTATGTCACTTAGGTTTTATTTTCCATGGGCAAGTAGGTGGATTTAAGCCTCCCTATTCATTCAACTTGAATGTCCAAATATGTAAACTGACCATGGTGGCTTATTGGATGCCTACCCCCATGGTCATAACCTAAACTATAATTTTTATTGTGGTCCTTGTGGGGAGTTTAATGAGTTCACTTAGGTTAGTTTTAAGGAGTCTTTACTTCACTTATTGTGTGGAAGTGTGTGAGAAAAAAGTGAAAAATCACACGGTTTTAGGATGTGGATATGCGCTGATCCTTAATCTATGTTTATATTTTTCCTTGCGATAAGCAAATCATATGTGGATAACAAACCTCTTACAACTTTTCCTAATTAATCTAAGTGATTAACTAAAGGGAGATAGAAAATTATCAAAGGGGAGCTTTCATATGCTTGCCTAGGGTCACCAAAATGTGCAAGGGAAACATATATTACTTTCTTCTCTTAAGATAATTAATTCCTTGTCCCAACTCCTAGTGCAAAAATTTAAACTAAAGTTAATGGTCTAACTAGGAAAAAAATTAAAACTAGTTAAGGATATGTGGATTAGGGCCACTTACTCCAACTAATTATATATGTGTTTTTGGTGTTTATTTTCTCAAAATGAGTTAATTCATATTGCAAAGGTGGATTATCCACTCAATTTCACCATACTTAAGCTATGTGCATTTTGTGAAGATAAAATTTAAAATTTAAAACTATGCAACTAGCAATACTAAAACGGAATCAAAAGAAAGTTCTAAACAGTCATGGGACACCACACATAGTGCTGGCAGTTTTTCTCTGCGATGCCAGTCACTTTACAATTGGGAAATTGAATAAAACCACCGATAATTCTTATCTTTGGTTTCCGCGCGAAAAATTCCTAACACAAGCTCTGTGGGCAGGTCAGAGCTCAACTCATGTGGGTCGCCACATCTCTCTGAATAAACATCGTATGGTTTTCCTGTAAATGAAATTTCTGGAACTCCTGACCTGCAAATCTTCACTGTCGATGAATTTTAAGAGAAGAGGAGAAGGGGAGTTTTCCCAGGAACACTCTAGAGAAAATATAAGGCCCCGATAACAAGCACAACCACTTAACTAAAAGCTAAAGCAAGTGGAGTTGCCAATACTATAGTGGTGGCTTTGGTGCACAAGTTTACCAATCCTCTGGTGCTTGGTAGGAGTGGTCACTGCCTCCAAGCCATGGTCATAGGCAGAAAATATGGTTAGTAGGTTAGTGAACACATGCTAATATATATAAAACACATTAAATTATAATATGTAGTATGCATATAGAGAGAAGAAACACAACTAAACTAAAACAAAAACAAAATCTCACAGTGAGTAAAACATGAGAATTGTTATCACCCAAAAATTCTCAAAACATCATTGTGTCAACTGTGTTTTTGTCATGATTTCAAGTAGGTCTAAAATTAATTTTAAGTCTTGGTAGAGGGTAGGTCATAGTTTCATAAGTTTTAAAGGTCATATTTCAAATTTCAAATAAAGTCTTTTAGGTCCATTCCATCATTAAAAAGTCATATTTTTCATTTAGGGTTAATTCCATTAGGTTTCGGGTTGAAATTCTACAATTAGCCAAAAATCCACACTTTCGTAGCATCTTTAGTTCAAAAATGAGGAAATTCATTATGAAATCACTACTACTTTGATAGCGCGCTATGAAACTGCTATAGCAGCTTTTTCAGTCATGAAGAAAAACCCTGTTTTTCTGGTTTTAGTAGTCAACTTCCAAGGGGGTTTCGGAGAAAATTAAAACATATTTTTGAAACCTGAGAGAGGTTTCTCTTCCCAACATATATAGCTACAAAAACCTCTATAAAGTTCTTCAAATTCATTAGGAGGTGGGATCCATTGATAAATTAAAATTCACTACGAAACTGTTGTTACAAAATGTCTTGTACATGGCTGTTTAACAGTAAAATTCAAGATCAGTTTCTGGCCACATGCAAAAGTCATTTGGAATTCTGAAAGAGGTTTGTCAAATTTATAAGTCATTTTTTCATTAAGGTGAGGAAAAATGTTGATGAAGATCAGTTTTTGAGGATAAGTTATATGTTTTGATAAAAATATCAGTCCTTGTAAAGTGTAAATATCCTCAAATAAAAAATTTATGCAAGTCTTTTTTGAAATAAGCTTACACAGGAATTTCGTAGCATCCTACAAAACTGTTGAAGATGATTTTTTTCACTTTTACATATGAATTTTGGAGATAGGGTTGATGAGCCTTGAATTTAATTGTTTCTGGTGGAAGCATGAAGACTATAGGTAGAGGCTCCAATTGTAAAACATGAAAAAAAACGGGTTGAAGGAATGTTTTTCAATTACCTACAAACTGCGCTACGGAAGGAGGCTACTTTCGTAGCGCAGACATATTCATACCGTTTTACACTATTTTGGAGATTTTTCTTTTCACAAGTGGAATATTAAAGGTTTCAAGGAAATTATTAACACATGTGACACATATGAAACTAAGCTATCAATGTTAACAAGTGTTCGAAGATGAAAATGGAAGTTAAGGGCTAAAAAGCAGGAAACCTGTCTCCTGATTTTTAGGACAGTTTTTGGCATCATCAATATGATTACCTCAAAGGTGGAAGCATCATAAAAATTAGACTTCATTGGATTGCAGATGGAAAAATACGTAATAATTATTAGATAAGGTTGTTAGGAGCATATTTAAAGAGTTTTAGTCCTATTTGTAATAGGACTCTGTTTTAGGTTTGCAACTATCTTATGTAATAAATACCATGTTATATGGTTAGGATAGGTTTCATAGGTAGGAATTCGAGGTGTCTAGTGGAGGATAACATTATCCTATATTTTAAATCATCTATACAGGATCAAGAGGTCGAATTAGCAAGGTGTTGGAGACTTTTTCACAAAAGTTGTTGCTTTATGTAATTGACTATGATCAGCAATGGAGAGAGGTTTCCTTCTTGAAAAACCTGAGATTCTCATGGGGTGTTAATGCTTTATTGATATACCTATTATGTTGAACTACTTGCATTATATCTCATTGCTATTACTCATAATTCATAACCCTATGCTTTGACGTCCTTTAGTAATGAGGTGACTGTGTTTTTCTGTGTTTTATGAGTGAATTTTCCTTTGAACCACTAGAAGTAGGTTTCATTACAATTACTTAGAATTCATAACTCTATGCTTTGACTTCCTTTAGTAATGAAATGATTGTGTTGACCTATGTCATTGAGTGAATTTTATTTGCTTAAGACCCCTATTTTCCTCAGCTTCCATTTCAAGAAACCTTGCCACTAAACCTACTGATGTGTTCACTCCATAAGCCCGATGGTAGTATTAGCCTTCATATTTTCAACCTGGTAATATACAAAATAAATAATTAATTCATAGAGTTAGCTATCTATCTATATCTTTATTCCATATCATTAACCCTTGAGAGAGCCCTCTTAGGCTGAGGAGGTTAAGTCTCAGTCAAAATATTGGTTTGAAATAGTTACTCAGAGTCTACTTGATGAGCAGCCTATCAGGGTCAGATTTTTTGATAACAAGAATAATGCAAACGGTGAAATCAAAGTCCCCTCTTATTGATTGCTATTATTAAGAAAGATAAAATGTTACACTCTTGCCGAAGGATCCTTAGAACTATCAAGTTTTAAGACTCGGTGCAAGGAAATTTTTACCCTTTAGTTGATGTCGCATGGTCTCTCTCTCTTCTGCAAAGGATTGAAGTTTTTGGGTGGCCAGCAACGGAATCCTCACTCAAATGCCACTCTGTATTACACACTATAGGATTTCTCGTGAGAAATTTGGAAAACATAACAATGTGTTATCATTTTTTTCATCTCATGGTGGCAATTTGTAGGAAAATTCAAATCCTTCTTCCTTCTCTTGGTACATTTGTGGATGGTGACCCAAGACAGAGAGTTGATTCCTTTGTGTGCTCACTTTATTCACTTGTGTGCTCACTTGAGGTCCCAAGCTGGCTTATGCTATTGTCCTTGGGCGACCTCACGTGCAATATCATTTCTTGAAGTGTGTCAAGTGGTCCTGGAAAGTGACTTCCGCCACTCCCAGGACAACGCAGCTTTTTGAGGGAAAACCAAGTAGACCTGTGCACCTATTGAAAAAAAATGCATGCAAGGTGCATTTTTAATGTGTCTCTGGTGCACAATTTGAATTTTTCCTCTTGAAATTAGAGGTTTTTAAAAAAATTTCAGATCATGTAATGTTCCTCAGCCCTGTAAATCCTTCAGCCTGACATTTAATAATGTCATTTTTTCTTGTCCAATTTTGCAATGATAACAAGTACATTTCATAAAAAGTGATACATGAAATAAATTATGCACTTTTATCTTGCTTGGTAGTGCTAACTAGAGGGCCAATAGTCCTACATTGGCTATTATTTCAAACGTAACACAAAACATGGATGTTAATTTATCACAAATTCCTATCCTCAATGATAAGAATTTGGATTAGGGGAAATTTTTTTCTAAAAAATAAAAGTGATCCAAATCACTCCAAACCAAAATGACTGGATAGGTGTCACCACCAGGAATCTGGCCTAATTCGTTTCGTAGAAAACAGGGCCTGTATGTGAAAGTTGGAGCTTGTTATCCGCTTGACCAAAGAGGCAAATGCTCAAAACAAAAAAGGGTCAAACATGGTCAATGGTCAAATTCTCGATTTTTGCACCAGAGAATGGCATGCTGACAAGTGTCAATTTTTTATTTGCCAAAATTTCATGGCACATGGGGCAATTTTATTGGTTTTTGTTGAACCAAAGGGATGTTGACACATGGCTAGCCCGGAGGCTACCACGTTACCCTCCCAAAGGTAAAAATGTGATTAAGTGTATGGTATGGTCGAATTTCAATATATATATGGTGGGGAAAAAATTTATGTTGTGGTTGGGCAAAGATCGGAGTCAACCCCACGACCTCCCCCACACCACACATATTTCTTACCAGCATACCCGCACCATGGTTCTTAATATTCATGGGTTTGACATTGTATTTGAAGTTACATTATGTTTTGGGAAGACGGAAATGGGGCACAACTACCCATACCATACGACCTCAACGTTATGACTGCCGAGAGAGGCCAATTACAAATGGCATAGTTAAATTTTAAACATGTTTTACTAAAACATAACCCATCATTCCTAACCATTAATCCGTAGATTAGTGCTAATCAAATTTTTTAATGAAAATTATGCATAAACGTGCTTAGAGTGCTAAACCAAAGATTAATTCACACTTAACCTTAATTAATACGACCCATAATTGTGGATTAAGTTTGCAGAGGTGGCCAAATTCAACGTCAAATCCAGAATTAATGGAGTTAACTGGAACTTCTCCATATTTGGAGGAGTTTTCCTAGGGAAAAATGGAGAAGCCACAAATTTGGCATATTTCGACTAATTTTGGCTCAAAAAGAGTCATTCGTAGATTATTTGGATAATTTGAGCATGATGGTGCAGGTTGTAGAAGCATTGGAGCACTTATGTAAGTTATTTTCCACTTTGAAGATTAAAGAAGCCAAGGGCCACCACGAGAGGGGGTCATGCCTAGTCCACTTGAAGACCATTTGTAGAGCTTGAAGAGTCTATTTTGAGGTTTTTGGGTCGTCTGGATCCAATGGAGAAATTTTCAAATTCATTGGATAACTTGAGGTGCATGTAATCAGAGAATCAACCATTAATCCAAGGAGGGCCTAGCCAGTTTAAGTAGGTCCATGGAGATATAGCCCATGAGGGGTGAACTATTTTATCAGCTACTGAGTAATGCTTTTTTTGTGTGTTATTTATCTGCAATTTATTTGTTTTACATGTGTTTTTAAAAATTAATTAACTCATGAATTTCTCATTAAACAACATAAAGCTTGACACATAAACACTCACTTAACTAGCTAATTTGAGACAATCCTAGACACATTTATTTAATACTGATGAGGGAGCTAACAAAACAAAACTAGTTTTCCCATATTCAGATTAGGTTGGTATCAGAGCACAATTTAGCTCATTTTAGCCAAGGTTAGCCAGAAGAATTAGCTATTTTTTTTTTTTTTTGTGCAAGGAGAATTTAACTATGTGCAAGTTTATGTGTGAAGGCAAGGTCAATATTGAGAGCTTAGTTCTCAAATCACAACAAATAATATTTTTATGAATTACAAGTGCGATGGAATATTCATCAAGCATTGTTTCTAGTTGATCTTCCTTAGCAAGAATCTTTGATAAAGAGATGTTGCAGAAGATATACATCATGAGAGATATGGTGCAAGAGTTGGTTGAATATAGGAAGGAGAACAATATACTTAAATAGAAGTTGATTTCCATGGAGGAGGAGAAGAAAGAGCTTCTTGAAAAGATGCATGAGATGAAGACTCAGTTCGATATTGCAAATGAAAACCTAGCAAGGATGCATGGGATGAAGACTCAACTCCATGATTCCAAAGAAACTTTAGCCAAGTTGTGCATGAAAAAGAGGAATTCAATTCAAGTTTATATTCTATTTCCTCTTAAAATTAATGTGTATGTGCTTTTTAAAGACACACAAGAGGAATATGGTGCAAATTATTGATGAATATGGGCTATGAAGGTAAAGGATTAGGCAAACATGCACAAGGCATAGTTGAGACAATTTTTGTTTAGAAAAGGCATAGGTATTTGGGTCTTGGTTATGGAAAACATGATGGAGAATGTTCCAAAACCAAGGAGGCACATGAAGGTGTTCCAAGAAGGAATTTCATTACATGTTCATTACCTCAATCTTTTGAAGTTTGTGTTCATGAGGAATGCAAAAGTTTTACACCCACTTTGCAGGAATATGCTCATATGCATGAAATTCAGGGAAATGGAAAATACGAGGAGGTTGAAAGATCTAAAGTCATTGAAGCCATGGTTGGTATTCCAAAGAGAGCCACTACCTCATCAAATTCACCTCCTAAAAAAGACAACAAAGGTGAATGTGTAATGTATAAATCTATTTTTAATCAAGTTGCTTTTGATTATGATAAACATGGTAAATCTTCACATAAGATTTGGAGAAATTTTACATGTTACTTTTGTGGCTTGAACATCCATACTTTTTTGACATGTTGGAAGAAGATATCCATCCATAGGAAACTTCTAAAACAAAGGAGACAAAAATCCAATGGTCCGTTAGATAATGGAAACCATCTTGAAAAGAAGATGCAATTATTTTGCACTCATTTATATAAGAAAGGTCATGTTGTAGACAAATCATCCATGACATTTGAAGAAGGTGGAGAAAGATTTTGGCAAGAATGGAATAAAGTATTCCATAATCGATGTGGGTCAAGATGATTACATGATGAAGTGCTATTGAAAGAAGCGCCATTGAAGTGGTTTGGTAAGAGATGGTTAGATTTCTTATCCAATTAAGGCCTTGCATGTATTTTGGTGATTGACGCATTTATTTTCCAGTTGAATGCATTTATTTTCTCTTGGAAGTATGTTTCATGTTGCATGAAGCAATTTTTCATAAAGGTAGAGTTATGTTGACTCACTTAGATGTAGAAAATATGGAAATTTGCACATGCTTTTGTTTGAATTGAGAGTGAGTTGTTTCAAGAGGCATGTTTTCTTGACTTGTGTTTGTTCGATGGTTTGTACACCAAGCTGTAAGAGTACATGGTGATGTTCACATGACGTGAAATTTGTTGCTTTGAAGGAGAAACATATATGCCATAAAGTTATGTTTCTTGCATGATATGTTTTTCAGATCTATGGTTGTGTTTGTGACAAGATGTCGCAAGATTTTGGGAAGCTCCACTCTTGAGCGGGAGGCTCATGATTACCCTTCCTTCCCAAATCATGGCATGACTGGCATTTCAATGCTAGAGGATGATCGAAAATAGGGATAAGATGCAAAAAACATTGTAGCGAAAACAATAGCAATTGTATACCATTTGATGTGTTGATGCCAATAAGAGAAATAGATGGTGAATGCATTCTTCTAGATGTGGAATTTGGAATGGTAGAGGTAAAAATAATGGTAATTTATTTTCTCGTTATTAGTGCTTTTGGAACTCATTGTTTTAGTTCACTCAGATGGGCTTAACTTGGAAAAGTGGTTTCAAAGGAGAAGCTTTCACCGAATGCATGTTTATGCAAAGGAGGAACAATATTCTTAGTGGGAAGGCCATCAGTCAGATTTCCCAGCATAGAGGGATATTTTTGGTACAAAAAAGATGTTTGATCAGTCACCAAGCAATGAACACGTGTTGGATTGGGTCTGCAATGAAAGGAGAACTTTGGTTGAAGTGCTAAGCCATTTGCAAGGCAAAGGCATGGCAGCGAACCCAAGTTGTTGTCATGGAGATTTTTCCAAGTAGAATCAGGTTAATAGAACTTGGGAAAGAGAAGAGTATTCAACTCTCATCAGATAACTAGCTTTTATCAGTCCAAAAGCCTATAGGTGGTAAGGAGTGATCGAAATCCGGATTAGGGGAAAAACAATTCTGCAAATTCAAAGTTCTCATAATCGCTCCAAACTAGAATTAACGAATACCTCTCATTTCCAAGAATCCAGTGCAATTTTTTTCATCGAAAATGAAGTCCATATGTGAAAGTTAGAGCCTTTTGTCCACTTGACCATGGTCAAAGGTCAAATTTTGGGTTTTTCCACCGGCCAAAGGCATGCTAACTACTGTCAATTTGTGAGTGGCCCGAATTTCTGGGCACATCACACAATTTCATTGGTTTTCGATGAACTAATGGGATGCTGACAAGTGGCTAGCCCCAAGGCCACCACGTGCCCCTCCCAAAGGCAGAAACATGGTTAAGTGTATGGTATGGACGAATTTTAATATATATACGGTGGGGAAAATTTTTATGTTTTGGTTGGGCAGAGGTTGGGGTCGACCCTGCAACCTCCCCCACACCACACATACCTCTTACCAACATATCTGCACCATGGTTCTTAATAGTCATGTTCAGGCTTTGTATTTGAAGTTACATTAATTTTTGAGCGGACGAAAATGGGGGCCAGCCCCGCAGGGCCAACCCCCTATACCATACGACCTAGATGCTATGACCGCTAGCAGAGGCGAATTGAAAACATCAGACTTAAATGTTAACACTTTTTTATTAAAACATAACCCACCATTATTAACCCTTAATCCACAGATTAGCACTAATCACATTTATTAATGTTGATTATCCATAAACATGCTTAGAGTGTTAAACCCTAGATTAATGTGCATTTAACCTTAATTAATCCAACCTTTAATCACATATTAATTTGGTGGAGGCCACCAAATATGGTGCCAGCTCCATAATTAGTGAAGTTAACTCAAGTTTCTCTAGATTTGGGGGCGTTTTTGTAGGGAAAACTGAAGAAGTCATAACTTTGGAATATTGCGACCAATGTTGGCTCAGAAAGAGCCATTCCTAGATGATTTGGATGCAATGAACATGATGGTGAAGGTTGTAGAGGCATTGGAGCACTTCTGTAAGTAATTTTTACACTTTGATGATTAAAGAAGCTCGGGACCACCAGGAGAGGGGGTCAAGCTTAGGCCACTTGAAGAACCTTTGTAGAGCTTCAAGAGTCTAATTTGAGGTTTTTGGGTCTTATGAATCAAATGGAGCACGTTGAAACTCCATTGGAGCACTATAGGTGCATGTAATTAGATAATTTACCATTATTACAAAAAGGGCCTAGCCAGTTGAAGTAGGTCCATTGAGATGTAGCCCAAGAGGGGAGAACTCCATTATCAACTACTGAGTAATGTGTTTGCTATGTGTTATTTCACTAAAATTTATTTGGTGTACATGTGTATTTTATAGCTAATTAAATCATTAATTTCTCATTAAAAAATAAAAAACTTGACACATAAACCCTCATATAACTAGCTAATTTGAGATGATCCTAAACACATTTATTTAATACTGATGAGGGAGGTAGCACAAAAAAACTAATTTGCCCATATTCAGATCACTCAATGTGCTCCTATTCACTCTAACTTCGATATAAAAATCCCCACCCCCCTCCTCCCCCTACTTTTTATTCCTTATGAATCATTTTCTTATCTACATAACATTCTTGTTTGCCTTCAGTCCACATAACTTTTTTGAAGTCCGCATAACATTTTTCTAATCTGCATAATATTTTTCTAATCCTTTTCTAATTTGCATGTATTCTCACTACATTTATAACCACCTTATCCACATACTTTAAGAGATCAGGTCCCAATTTTTTTTTGTCTTTTGGTTGACTCCAACTCAATGGCGTACAACATATTTATCCATAAATGCCTTCAAATTTTCTCATCTTAATATACTCTTGTTAGCTATTATTATATCAAAATTTGACCATGTGTGAGAAATTCTTTGATTTAGTGGCTTGATACATTGAATACATGTGAATCATGTATTTAAGGATATGGCTAGTTCTTTCGATGATTTGAAAATGGGTGGATAACTTGAAATTCTTATGCATAAGCACCTCCCACTTAGTTAAACAAATAAAAGATCTTGCTTATACATGAACGTGCATAAATGAATACTTGAAACAGGTGTATTTTTTTTAACTGTTTAACTGCTTTAAGAAAATTTTATTTTGCTGTTATTAAGCATGTGAAAAAACCATAAAGTGCAAAAAATAAACATCAACACATAACAAAAAATTTGATAAAGGAGTTCACCAGAATATCGTGGGCTACATATCCTTGAGCCTATGTCAACTAACTTGGCTCTTTGGGATTATGATGAAAATTATGTTTTACAAGTAAAATACACAACTCCAATGGTTATTTGGACTATACCATTGGGTTTATAATATCATCATACCCCTGGAATGGTTGTCATCACTCTGAAGATAGAACTAGTATTAGTTTGACTTGACCTCATCTGTTAGTGCCCTTAAGCTTCCCTGAGCTTCTCTTTGACAAAAACTCCCTAGAAGTCTTTTTCTGTCGTTGAAACATCACCTACAATATTCAGCATATACCAGGCCTCTGAAATAGCTTGATCATTTTCTCCAAATGAGCTGTGGCTCCCAAATCTAGGCCTCCATCCACTGATGGCCCTAAGTTTCCCGAAACTTCCCTGTGGCTTATCGACCTTCATAAGTCTTCAAATTGTTCTAAAAATCCCTTAAATGGACTCAAAATTTCAAATATAGTCATAATAGACTATTCACTTGCATAAATTTCCCTCCGGCTACTTCGGTTACACCTCCAACACCTGGTGGCACCCCTAGCTCTAGGGTCACTGAATACTTCTTTGAAGCATCCTGACCGTCAAAATTCTTCAAAAGCTTCTAATTTTTTTTTGAATGGATTAATTTGGTTAAAAATATTTAGAATAGACTATTGGTTTACTAAGAATGGATTATGGCTACTCTGGATAGGCCTCATTCTCCTGCTGGCACCTAGTCGCCCTAGTGACCCCTCAAACTTATTTGAAGTATATAGGCCTTTAGATGTCATCTAATGGCTCTGAAAACCCCATTATTAGTTCTAAAATGTCTAAAATATCAAAAATTGACTATTAGATTACTGAGAAAGGCCTCCATCTTCCCTGGTTAGGCCTCTTTCTAGTGCTGGCTCCTGGTGGCCCTATGGACCTTGGAGATTCTCTAAAGAAAAATCTCACATAGATGTCATCTTATGGCTCTCAAATCCTCCCCAATGAGCCTATAATATATGAGATAGTTTAAATTGACTATTCACACTCTGAGAATGGTCCAATATAGCTCAAGATGGAGCCTAGTCAATTTTTGTCCAGTTACCCCTAAATCAGCTCCACTAAATGAGGAGCAACTGCACTTAACTAGAGATAAGTTTGGAAATCTGCATAAATTTTGGGGCACTCCATTTTTTCTGCCAGCCTAACCATGGCATTAAATAGGCAGTTATGGGTGCTTAGGCACATGCCCCAAACCCCTCTGCAATTACTGCTAGCATTAATTTGCAGAGTTACAAATAGTCGACTAGCTGTTTGCATTAAAAATTAATGTGGCCATGTGTCCAAGTTAACATAGAAGTGTCGAACTGGTTGTGGATTTTATAGACGGTCAGAGTATAGCCCTTGGTCCATGTACAATGGTAATATGGGGAGGGGTAGGCCCCTTCGCTGCTCAAAAACAGAAACCAACACACCATAAATAAACGCCGAAGACTATAATGGTTAAGTTGTATCATAGTGTGGTTTGTCAAGACCTTTGCGTACATGTGAGGAGGTATCAGGGTCTACCCCCGGGGACCTATCAAAAATTTTCCACGCTATTCAAGGGCTACGTGGTGGCTCTTGATTGGCTCAAAAATATGCATGCCCAATAATAAGGTGACACTTGTCCTTCAACTACTGGTCTGGAACGAATATTATTGGGAATATTCCAAGAATATTCCCTAGAATATTCTTTTTTCTGAATATTTGAATGCCTAGTCAAACATGGTCAAAGGTTGAAAATTACAATTTGCTGGACTTTTGAAATCGCGACAACTTCTTCATATGTTGTCAGTTTTTTGAACCATTCACGGCGTCGAAATCAGGAAGATGAGATCTACATGGTCGCTTATGTTCAACACACTTTTGAACACTTTGAAATTTGAGCTATCAATTAGGTCCTCGATCCAAATCTAGTCACACCTCCACATTGGGAATCTTTTGGACCCCAAAAGACTGATTACCTGATCTGTTCAATAGATGAGAGTACAACAACCTCACATTTCTAACCTCCATATAGTTTCACTTTCTTGGATTAGTGTCTCTGAGCCCCAACCTGAAGGTATTCAACACTTACCCTCTTGGATATGCTTGTCCTTTTGTCAAGAACTGAATCTTCCTTGAACTCATTCAGAAATTTTTGGCGAGAAATTTTCAATAGAATGTAGTTGAACATCATGTCCTTGATCATCGATCGAAGATGTTCAAACAAACATAAGTTTCCAACAGAAATGCATACATAAATAAAATTTTCATATGTACAAACGAATGTGTCTTATTCAGTTAAGAATTCAAACTACTTCTTACCAAGCCACTTCCATGGAGATTTTTGCTTCTGAAAATCTTCTTCATGTGAAACATCTATTCTCACATCAATGATGGAACACTTGGTTCCATTTTATCCAGTTTTTCTATCCTCTTGCTTCAAATTCTTAGGATGAATATTTGGATGAAATATCTAACATTGGGAAATAACATGTCCCTTTCTCTGGAAATGTGTGCAAGTCTTTTGCACCTTTTGAGCAAGTTGCCTTTGCTTCAACTATTTCCTGTATGCCTTCAATCTCTTCCAAAAAGTTGAAACATCATGGTTACACAGACCACAATAGGAACATCAACTCTTTCTTCCATTCAAGCATGCAAATATACCATGGTTAACATAAAAATAACCAACTTGACTATGGGAAGAATTATACCTCAAATGTTGCTTTGCATGTCCATTTCTTTTACCTTCTTGAGGAGATGAACTTGTTAGCCATCCATAATTTCTGTTATACCTAATGATGGATAGAAATAGTTTGCAATCTTCAAGAAACAATTTCAAGTTAATATGTTAGTTCTTGAAACCTGGTTGTTCTCTCTATCCAAAGAAACCTACCTTCACTGATGTTTTCACTTCAAAATCTTGTTGTTTCCAAAGAGAAAACTGTTTTTTGAAGCCTCATCTCCATCATTTCATTACTCCATTCTATCTTCACAATTCCCTTCATATCACTCATTTTCCCCCTCATTTATCCTTTACTTCCTCAAAATCCCCTTTTAAACCATTTAAACCATTTATTTCGTTAAAAAACCCCTTTTTTACACCCTTTTGGAACTTCTCAAAAAAGGCTAAAAACCCACTTTTTGGCCTATTTTCCAAATTTTCATAAAAATAAGCCTTAAGCCACTGCAGGCTTAAGCCCCCCAGCCCCTTTCTCATGTGACTTAACACTAGTAACCAAGTGCTAAGCCCCATCTCATATCACAATATTCCATTCTGCCTTCCATTCTCATTCCCCCCGCGATGAAATCTTGATCGTTGATCCATCAGATCTGACAGCCATCGCATCATCGCACTTCGGCTTCTCCACACTCCTCTGTCTCCTCTCTCGGCAATGGATGATTCCTAGATTTGATTCCAGCTGTTAATCGTCCGCCAGATTCAACGGCCCACGCTCCATCAGCTATCACACTTCGCGTCATCCAAAGTTCCCAAACCCTTTCTCCGCTGATGGCCGATCCTCTGATGGATTCCTAACTGTTGATATCTCGCATATCGAATGGCCATCACATCTCTCTATCGCATCGGCACTTTGTTGCTCGACACATCGCATCGGCACTATCGCATCGCTCTTCCTAATTCCTCCTTCCCAGACCCTCTTCTCAGCTGATTTCCGATCCTCTGAGTTAATCTCTACCATCCATCTCCCAGATGTAACAGCTCACATTTATTCCCCTTCTTTTCACCCATGGGCACTATCTACACATAGAATAACTCTTTGAGTGCCCCCGAAGTTGACTCTTTTGACCATGGAAGATCTTCAGCCAACGGTCCAGATTTACTGCAGAGGCACCCAGCCTGCAGATTCGTCCGTACCTCAAGTGCCCCCGCTATGCATATTTTCTTTCAATTTTCCATATAATCTCTCTAGTCCCACCCAACCACGTTGGGGCCTTTCATCGTGCCTCCATTCGATCTCCACCGTTGATCTGGCCCCCCCTCTAGATCCAACGACTCCTAGTTATCTTCGCGCCTGTTTCTCCGTAGCTGTCCAAAACCCATTATCAATGCAAAATGGGTGTTTTTTATAGGACACGTGTCCTCCTATAACCCGTATTGTGTTCGATCAAACCATTACCACTTACCACCTTCTGGACACTCGAAAACCACCTCCGATTTTCTGTAAAACCGCTTCTCTCCCAATTCGTGCCAAATTCAAAATATTTCCCTCTTCCTTCATGGTTCCATCTATGGAACCTTACCCTCTATGCCTTCTCCTTCTCTGCAAAGCTCCTCCACCCTTGCCTAGCCTCTGAAGCAGTTTAATCCTATATAACGCAGGTTTTTCTTAACATTTTGTTGTTCTATGCAGGTTTAATGGTGTTCAAAGATATTAAAGTCATCCAACAACAAATCTAGTTGCAGAGGCTGAGGATGACAATCCTCTGTGGCCGAATTCAATGCAAAAAGAGACATAAAGGGATAAATAGTCAAGTTTTAACTAATGCGTCATGGGTATTGGTGACATAGTGAGCCCTCCAGCACAAGCCACCTGTACACAACAATCATATGAAGACCAAACAATGAAGATCATAAAGGAGATTAAAGATAAAGGATTTAAGCAATAAGTTGAAGATTAAGAGCCTTGATCCATAGTTTCAAATAATAAAGAAATAAGACAAAATGTCAAAGATAAATAAGAGTTAAAGGCCTATTGACACCATTTATTGATTAACTCAAGAAGACATAGGCCATAACAACCTCAAATACATCAACACAGGAGCAGTTAATTCATAAAAAGATCTAGTTGCCACCTATAGCCTACCTTCTGTCTCAAAGGGAAAATTGGTAGTTATTACATAGATAGAAGATATTTTAAGTTGTCAGGAAGTTATTGTAAAAGACAGAGATAGGCTGCAAAGTAAAAAATTTGACCTACCTCTCCTTAGAAGTTAAGACCGAGTTATTGAAGGAGAGGAGTAGTTGAACATCTTCCTACCTTATGCCTTGCATGGTTTTCAAGGCTAGGAATGCATTTACTCTGTAATTAATGACATCTTGAACCCTAAAAAGAGTTCCACCTCCTCATTCTTCTATAAATACTCTATGAGGAGCTCTTTGTTAGGGGTTGGTTGCTGGCATTTGAACTCTTTGAATTTGTACATAGTCTGGCTGAAGATTAAGAAGAAATTGAACTATTGGAAGATTGAAGATGTTTTGACATGTTTTGTTAAGGAGAAGGCTCTATCATTGGATCCCTGAGCATGGATTTTGGTGATTTATTCTAATATGTTAATGTTTTTTTTTCTATTTTCTATTCTGTTTCATCATTTCTTGCTTGCAGTAGAGTAAAAATCTTAGGCTAAGAAATGTCTCCTAGAAGCACCTTAGACATGTTTACTCTTCACTGCCTTTATGTTTTCATCTGCTGAAGGTTTATTGAGTAGTTTGACTAATTTTCAACCCTTAAGCTTGTTTATTTCAAAAATATTTCAAACAGTTGGTCTCAAGAATGATTTATGGTTTTCCCTGCTTACTTGCTGCCACTTGAAAACTGTTTCTGAAGTCTCCCTTTAAAGTACCATTGTTTACAGTCTACCAAAGAGGTTTGTTTTGATCATACCCTTTGTTCTTGCTGAGATAATTGTTTTGAAGGTCTTTATAATTGTAATCAGAGATGTCTAGGAGTTCCCTCTTTTATGAATGCAGTTATTTATGAATATTGAATGTTTTCTTATCCTTGAAGGTGAAATTTTTGGATGAAATAGAGTGTTCCTCGACTCCTAGATTTCATTGGAAAAATTTTGTCCTGAAACGATTATTTGCTGAAGTGTGGTTTGTAGAATTTATTGTTAGCCATGTCTATGGAATGCCTCTTCATGTTCAGATAGTGTTTTAAGTCCCTTTATTGAGGAGTACATATAATTAAGGATTCTTAACTGCCCTTAGTTCTACTTCTCTTTCTAAATCCTTAATTTCCATTTAATTTCATCCACCAAACCCAAGATTCACTGGCCAAGTTAGATTTTCCCTTTGATATCCCATATCCATTGATTGAGCTTGTTATAAATTCTTCTTGACTCCATTTCCCAATGGCTCTGATATTTCCCCTTTCTATCTATGCTCCCTAGATCATTCATGTCCAACCAACCAAACCCAAACAAACAAACTTGCACTTAATAACTAGCCTAAAATCAACCTTTTACAAGCAAACAAGTCATATCTTTGCAAACAATTGAGAGATCCCTCTCTGAGACTAGGCAGGCTAGATCCTAGAGCTCTAAATCTTGGTTTGAATGTTGCCTTGTCACATGGTATGCCAATCTGCGAAATCATAAGACCGCAACATTTTGGCAATCACGGTGGGACCTCTGAGTACATAATAGCCTAGCAAGCTCTTGTAGACTCAATAGTCATTCAAAACAAAAAAATAAGAAAACCCCAAAAACATTTCAAATTGGTTTCATAATAAACATTGGTGGTGGACCATAGAATATTTTACCTCTAAAAGAGCTAAAATTTCCACCTGGCAACTCCACTGGTCTCTAGTAGGCCTATTACTTTACCAGTCCTTGTAAAATCCCCTGGGAATGCATTGAGCAAACCCAATCATACTATTGGTGGACAAAAAAGTTCAAATATTCCACCTGGAAACTCCACAACCTCGAAAAGACCTAATGACTCCACTGGAAGAAGACTCTGAACTGGTTGAAAAGATGCAGTGACCTCTTTATAATTAAAAAACATGGAAGTAGGTGTAGATAGAGAAGCAAAACGAGATACATTATTGGACGTAATGGAAAAAATGATGTACATACTTGATAAAATATTGGATAGGCATGAGGCTGATACAGATAATGATTATCCATAACAACCCATGTTTCCTCCTAATTAAACACAAAATAAACCACTACAAGACATATACAACAAGAAAAATATGTATGATGAGCAAGATTAGAGAGAAAACAATGAATAAGGTTGAAAGTCCTGATAGGCTACCTTTATCTTGTATTATGCTAATAAGCGAACTTTACGACCAAAATGCAAAGGAAAAAAGTGAGCAGTGCTTTGAGGAAACAATAAGCCTCCCAGGAAACACAGAACCTGAAATAGAAGAAAAATCAACACATATAGGGACTCTCCCTCTATGTTATAACTCATTTCAGATTTCAAAAGGAGAGCGGCATCCTGAAAATATAATAGAAACAAAACATGAGCCTCAAATTGAATATCACATAGATCAAGAAGAGTTGTTTGAGAGCGAGAAATATTAGGAAAAATAATAAAATCCTCAAAGTTTCCCTACAAGCACAAGTAAAGATC
This sequence comes from Pinus albicaulis, assembly GCA_034641835.2. Classification (NCBI taxonomy): domain Eukaryota; kingdom Viridiplantae; phylum Streptophyta; class Pinopsida; order Pinales; family Pinaceae; genus Pinus; species Pinus albicaulis. The sequence continues at coordinate 395,690,592 of CM076583.1, read as the reverse complement.
CCCTAAGAGAGGCTGAAGAAGACATTTAGCCTCACAATTAGTCTACACAGGAGGAAGACGACTGTTGTTTTTCTGTACAAAGAAAAAAGAAAATTCCTTCTATTTTGACAGAAGAAGAAATTGATCAGATATTAAATAAACATCCAGCCCTAAAAAATTCATTTGAACAAAAAAATTCTTCTCATCTACCTACTGAACCTTGTGGTCTTGAACTAGAAAATAAACTTGTATATTAGCTTAAAGAAAAACAAACTGATAACCCAATATGTTTGATTGGTGAGATTGTTTATACTAATGATTTTCCAATTTTTGATCACTCTGATGATGATGATGAGCTTCAAGAAGAAACTAATCATGTAGGGCAACCAATAGGTGATTGGTGTCATGAACTTCACTATCATCAGCTTGAAAGCAGCAATCAACCAATCCAATCCATCAAAAATATCTTTCACATAATTGGGAGTCAGCAATCTATCAGTTGTGATGATGAGGTTCAGAAGAGAGAGGAATTTATTGACCAGGATGAAGATAAGGAGCCTTCTCCTGAAAGGGTTGAGCTAATAAAAGATACCCCTGCTCAAGAATATGATGATCTCTTCACTGATTACAATCCACTGAAAAAGAGCATACCAGGGCTATAAGTGGATAACACTGCAATATATGATGAGTCGTCTAGTTCAGATGATAATGGAGATGAGGAAGAATTTATTTTTCAAAAGAATATTAAGCTTGATCCAGTGGAGAAAAAATTAAGCTTGGTTGAAACTTATCTTCCAAATATTCATAACCAAGCATTATTTCAAGATCCCTATGATCATTTCTTGAAGATATTTGAAGAAGGGATAAAGGTTGTTAGAAGCAGTGTATTACCAAAAGAAGGAAGATTTTTTAGCATTGCTGCTAAAGAACAAGGGAAATGGGAGTGGCCATGTTTGTCCAGCATGCTCAAGGAGATGAGCAAAGACCAATCATGGAACCAAATACTTGATTGGCTATATTGGAAAAGGGAGTTCATCAGCTAAATATGTAAATTTTCGAGGTTAGATTAGGTTATATAGGAAATCAAATAAGCTCAGCCTGTGAGCATTTAGTTAGTTTTTGTTTTTTCTTTGAAAAAGAATGAAACATAGAAAAAGAAAAAGAGGGTAGATTAAAAGAATAAAGGTACAGCCCCATACCAAAAAAGAAAGAAGAATCTAAAACTGTGCAATCTTAAATGCCACTACTAAAAGAAAACACTTCTATTTAGTCATACAGCCTAATCATGACTAGATAGATTTCAATTTATTGCTGATAGATTAGTGAAGAATATTTTCCAAACTGTTTAATCTTGGATTATCAGTAGAATAGATTAGGATAGAAGAAATAATGGTTCAAACATGCTCAAAATATGAACCAAATAAAAGAAAGAAAACTATGGCTCTAAATAGATCAAAACTTGAGCCAAGAAGAAAGAAGGATGTCTTTTATTTTCAGATCTTAAGCCTTCATAGTTTTGTTTTAATTTTCTAAAAATAAAAGTCTATGTGCAGCTGGTTTCTTATGCCATAAACACTACAACAAATCAGACTATTTAATCCTAGTTTGTCTGTGTTTAAATTTATGTTTTAGAATGTAGAGAATGTAGATTAGGTAGAGAATTGTTTGAGTCCAACTGTTTAATCTGGACTCTTGGAAGATATAAGGGTAGCATTAGATAGTTTTATATTTCTATTTTCAAAAATAATATGTAAAAGAGATGCCAGTCCAAGTGCACTCAAGAGAGGAAAGAATTCTAGGACAAGTAGTTTTGGGTAGGTAGAGGTGATGTCTTAAAGAGTTTTCATGCTGTAGGTCATTGAAGAATTGTCAAAATTCAAAGAAAATCAGCAAGAAAACAAAGAAATTATGCCCAATGCAGGAGGCACTGTTCTGCTAAAAGCCAGAGATTGATAAACTAAGGTCCTGGACACCTAAAAGGATAGTTTTCCTCCCCAAGTGGAGCCATTATTAGTCATCCATAATTTCTGTTATACCTAATGATGGCTAGAAACAATTTTCAGCTTTCAAGAAACAATTTCAAGTTAATATGTTAGTTCTTGAAACCTGGTTGTTCTCTCTGTCCAAAGAAACCTACCTTCACTGCTGTTTTCACTTCAAAATCCTGCTATTTCCAAAGAGAAAACTGTTTTTAAAAGCCTCATCTCCATCATTTCATTCCTCCATTTTATCTTCACAATTCCCTTCATATCACTCATTTTCCCCCTCATTTATCCTTTAATTCCTCAAAATCCCATTTTAAACCATTTAAACCCTTTATTTGGTTAAAAAAACCCTTTTTTACACCCTATCAGAACTCCTCCAAAAGGGCTGAAAACCCACTTTTTGGCCTATTTTCCGACTTTTCATAAAAATAGGCCTTAAGCCCCTATAGGCTTAAGCCCCTTAGCCCCTTTCTCATGTGACCCAACACCTATAACCAAGTGCTAAGCCCTATCGCATATTGCAATATTCTGTTTCACCTTTCATTCTCATTCACTCCGTGATGAAATCCTTACCGTTGATCCATCATATCCGACGGACATCGCATCATCATACTTCAGCTTCTTCTTGCTCCTATGTCTCCTCTCCCACTAATGGCTGATTCCTCAATTTAATCCCAGCCATTAATCATCCGCCAAATCTAATGGCCCGCGCTCCATCGACCATCGTACTTCGCGTCATCCAAAGTTACCAAACCCTTTCTCTGCTGATGGACGATCCTCCAATGGATTACTAACCGTCGATCTCTCCCATATCGGATGGCCATCACATCTCTCTATTACATCGGCCATTACACATCGCATCGGCACATTTCATCAGTGCTATCGTATCACTCTTCCTAATTCCTCAAACTTGGACCCTCTTCTCAGCGGATTGTCGATCCTCCGAGTTAATCTTCGTCGTCCATCTCCCAGATTTGACGACTGGAATTGATTCCCCTTATTTTCACCCGCGGGCACTATCAACACATAGAATAACTCTTTGCGTGCCCCTGTAGTTGACTCTTTTGACCACAAAAGATCTTCATCTGACGATCTAGATTTATTTTGGAGGCACCCGGCTCGCAGACTTGTCCGTACGTCAAGTGCCCCCGCTATGTGTATTTTCTTTCAATTTTCCATATAATCTTGCTGGTCCCACCCGACCATGTTGGAGCCTTTCATTGTGCCTCCGTTCGATCTCCACCATTGATCTGCCCCCGCCCCGCTCCCCAAGATCCAACGGCCCCCGGTTATCTTCGCCCTCGTTTCTCCATAGCTGTCCAAAACCCATTATCAATGCGAAATGGGTGGCTTTGATAGGAAATGCATCATCCTATAACCTGTATCACGTTCGATCAGCCCATTACTTCTTACCACCTTCTGGCCACGTGAAAACCACCTCCAATTTTCTGCAAAACCGCTTCTCTCCCAAGTCGCGCCAAATTCAAAATATTTCCCTCTTCCTTCATGGTTTCGCCTGTGGAACCTTACCCTCTACACCTTATCCTTCTCTGAAAAGCTCCTCTGCCCTCGCCTAGCCTCTGAAGTAGTTTAATCTTGTATAACAAAGGTTTTTCTTAATAGTTTGTTGTTATGTACAGGTTTAATGGCATTTAAAGATATCAAATCCATCCCACATCAAATCTAGTTGCAAAGGCCGAGGATGAAGATCCTCTGTGGTCGAATTCAATGTAGAAAGGGAAATAAAGGGATTAATAGTAAATTTTTAACTAATGCATCATGGGAATTGGTGACACAGTGAGCCGTCTGGCGCAAGCCACCTGTACACAACAATCAGATGAAGACCAAACAATGAAGATTAGAAAGGAGATTAAAGATAAAGGATTTAAGCAATAAGTTGAAAATTAAGATCTTTAATCCAAAGTTTCGAAGAATGAAGCAATACGACAGAATATTAAAGATAAATCAGAGTTAAAGGCCTATAGACACCATTTATTGATTAACTCAAGAAGACTTAGGCCAGAACATCCTCGAATACATCAACACAGGAGCAGTTAATTCATCAAAAGATCTAGTTGCCACCTTTAGCCTACCTTCTGTGTCAAAGGGAAAATTGGTAGTTATTACACATATAGAAGATATTTTAAGGTGTCAGGAAGTTATTATAAAAGACAAAGATAGGCTACAAAGTCAAAATTTTCACCTACCTTTCCTTAGAAGTTAAGACGGAGTTATTGAAGCAGAGGAGTAGTTGAACATCTTCCTGCCTTATGGCTTGCATGGTTTTCAAGGCTAGGACTACATTTGCTCTGTAATTAATAACATTTTGAACCCTAAAAAGAGTTCCACCTCCTCATTCTTCTATAAATACTCTATGAGGAGCTCTTTTTTAGGGGTTGGTTGCTGGCATTCGAACCCTTTGAAGTTGTACATAGTTTGGCTGAAGATTAAGAAGAAATTGAAGTATTGGAAGATTGATGATGTTTTGACATGTTTTGTTAATGAGAAGGCTATATCATTGGATCCCTGAGCATGGCTATTGGTGATGTATTCTAATTTGTTAATGTTTTCTTCCTGTTTTCCATTCTGTTTCATCATTTCTTGCTTGTAGTAGAGTAAAAATCTTAGGCTAATAAATGTCTCCTAGAAGCACCTTAGACATGTTTACTCTTCACTACCTTTATGTTTTAATCTGCTAAAGGTTTATTGAGTAGTTTGATTGCTTTTCAACCCTTAAGCTTGTTTATTTCAGAAATAGTTCAAATAGTTGGTATCAAGAATGATTTATGGTTTTCCCTGCTTACTTTCCGCCACTTGAAAACTGTTTTTGAAGTCTCCCTTTAAAGTAGCATTGGTTACAGTCTACCAAAGAGGTTTATTTTTATCATACCCCTTATTCTTACTAAGATAATTATTTTTAAGTTCTTTATAATTGTAATCAGAGATGTCTAGGAGTTCCCTCTTCTATGAATGTAGTTATTTGTGAATCTTGAATGTTTTCTTATCCTTGAAGGTGAAATATTTGGATGAAATAGAGTGTTCCTTGACTCCTAGATTTCATTTGAAAATTTTTGTCTTGAAATGGTTATTTGTTGAAGTGTAGTTTCTAGAATTTATGGTTATCACTGTCTATGGAATGCCTCTTGATGTTCAGATAATGTTTTAAGTCCCTTTGTTGAGGAGTACATATAATTAAGGATTCTTAACTTCCCTTAGTTCTACTTCTCTTTCCAAATCCTTCATGTCCATTTCATTTCATCCACCAAACCCAAGATTCACTGGACAACTTAGATTTTCCCTTTGATATCCCATATCCATTGATTAAGCTCGTTATGAATTCTTCTTGACTTCATTTCTTGATGGCTCTGATATTTCCCCTTGATATCTATGCTCCCTAGATCATTCATGTCCAACCAACCAAACCCAAACAAACAAACTTGCAGTTAATAAATAGCCTAAAATCAACCTTCCACAAGAAAACAAGTCATATCTTTCCAAACAATTGAGAGATCCCTCTCTGAGACTGTTAAGCCCCTATATTAATAGTGTAGCCCCTTATTATGTTAGTGTAGCCCCCTTTATTGTTATCATTGTACTCCTGTACAATGATAACAATAAAGGGGGCTACACTAACATAATAAGGGGCTACACTATTAATATAGGGGTTTAACAGAGACTAGGAGGGCTAGATCCTAGAGCTCTAAAGCTTGGTTTGAATGTTTCCTTGTCACTTGGTATTCCAATCTGCAAAATCACAGGACCCCAACAGAACTTGTAGAGGTTCTAGCTTTCTTTTGAAGGCTAACATTAGTGTTCATGTCATGATAGCTGTCCGAACACTCTTTCTCACCATAAGCTGCATGTCCATTAACATCTTGCTACAACATAGGCTTCAAACAATGGAAATCAACTTGAAAAAAAACTTGACATGTTTGTGGTTTATATCTTGAAACAAAAGTTCTTCCCTAAGTTGCCTCAAATGCATTCATGGTTGTAGAGTTTTTTCCATAAGATTGAACATAGCCTAAACCAAACTTCTTAGGTCTTTCCTCAACCAAAATAGGATCAATCATGCCTTGTGCATGTTCGCCTAGACCCTTGCCTTCATAACCCATTTTTAACATCAACTTGGACCCTATATTTCTAGTGTGATTTTCAAATGAACCTACACATCTATCTGAGGAGGAATTTGAATACAAATTTTAGTGATTTACCTCTGATCAAGCATGTCCTTGGTTAAGGCCTCTTGGGATTGATGGAGCTACATCTCCATCTCATGCATTCTTTTAAGAACTCCTTCTTTCTCTTGCTTCATAGCAACTAATTTCTCACGAAGTCTAGTGCTTTCCTTTCTATCTTCAAATAGAATTTGCACCCATTAGGGGAATTTTTAGTTCTGAAATGGGCCTTCGAAGGAAATAATAAAATAACAGCTAAAATAATAAAATAATATTTATGAATTTTCAATTCACTTTTTGCACCACAATCCATGTAACCATAGTTATATTCAATTGAAAAGTTGTAGCAAAATAAAACTAATAAACAAACTGTATTGATGTGACTATAAATAAGAATTAAATTTTCAAGAAAAAGTCATTATCATTGAACAACTAATGCATTTGTCCTTTGTCCTTAAATAACTTAAAATAAAATATATATATAAATTTATAAATTCTTAATTATATTATATGTTATTAATTAAAATTTATATTATTTAAATTGTATAATAACATGTAATTAATATAGTATGTAAAAATAATATAATATAATAAATGTATAGGGATATGCATTGTTTATTTCAAGAAAAATGAAATGACAATAATATATTTTTATTCAAAAAGTGTGAAATGAAATTTATTATGAGTACTTTACTTTCACTTTAAAAGTACTTAGAGCACTACCATGGTTATATATAATTTATTATCCATCATTGAGAATGTGTCAAGTAAGCAACTTTAACTCAAACAATGCCACCTCAACCATTAGGGATGATGTCATCCCCCAAAATGTGATTGGTTCTCATAAAGTGAATTTTGATTGTAAATTTTCTTTAAGAGGCCCATTTTATACCTCAAAATTCCCCTAATGCTATCCTTCAGGATGTAGAAGTCTTGCTTCATCTCTTCATCAAAGGATCTTGTGAAGGAGGAGTATTTTGAAACCTCACTTGATGATGTTATCATATTATGTAAATGAACAAAAGAACTTCAATAAAACATTCAGAAAGCTTTCAAAATAATTTGACAAATCTTCTGAACAAAAAGGTTGTAGATTCAAGCTCTTCTTCAAGAAGCCTTTTGCAAACAATCCTCTTGTTCTTCAAGGGTTTCCTTGAGGTCCTTTGGGTAAGGAAGATGCTTTGAACCTTATTCCTTCTTGTCATGTCCTGGACTTAGCTAACAGTAGCTTTCCCTTCACCTCTACCAAACTTAAACTTGTAAGCATCAGTCAATTTGCAAACAGTAAACTTCTTTGCACTGTTAAACACCTTTCAAGTCAAACAAACAACCTAGTGCTCTATCAAGCAAGCAACCTAGTGCTTTGTCAAGAAAGAAACCTAGTGCTATGATACCACCTAATCTAAAAATGGGTGGATAAATTGAAATTCTTATGCACAAGCACCTCCCAGCCAGTTAAACAAATAAAATATCTTTCTTATACATGATTGTGTGGAAATGAATGCTTGAAACAGGTGTATGTTTTTTTAACTTTTTAAGTGATTTAATAAGATTTTTTTTTTTCTGATATTAAGCATGTGCAACAACCATAAAGTGCAAAAATTAAGCATCAACACATAATATAAAATTTAATAAAGTATTTCACCCGAATATTGTGTGTTATGTCTCGTTGAGCCCATGTCAACTCACTTGGCTCTTTGGGATTATGATGAAAATTATCTTTTACAAGTAAAATAATCAAATCTAATGGTTATATGGACTGTACGATTGGGTTTATAATTTTATCATATCCCTGGAATGGTTGTCATCACTCTGAAGATAGAACTAGGCTTCCTTTGACTTGACCTCATCTGTCGGTGCCCTTAAGCTTCCTCGAGCTTCTCTTTGGCACACAATCCCTAGAATTCCTTTTATGTCCTTGAAAACACACATAATATCTTCAAAATATATTAGGCCTCCAAAGTAGACTGGTCATTTGCTCCAAATGAGCTTTGGCTCCCAAATCTAGGCCTCCATCCACTCATGACCCTAGGCTGCCCAAAACTTCTTTGTGGCTTCTCAACCTTCAGAATTCTCCAAATATTTCTAAAAATACCTTAAATGGATTCATAATTCCCAATATATTTAGAATATTCTATTCACTTGCATAAATTGGCCTCCGGTTTCTCCGGTTATGCCTCCAACACCTGGTGGCACCCCTTGGCTCTATGGTGACTGAAACTTTCTCTGAAGAATATTGACCTTCGGAACTCTTAAAAAGCTTATTAAAACTACATAAATGGATTCATAAGGCTCAAAATAGTCAGAATAGAATATTTTTTTTCTGATAATGGATATTGGTTTCTTTGGATAAGCCTCGTTCTCCTGCTAGCACCTGGTGGCCCTAGTGACCCTCGGAACTTCTATGAAGCTTCTTTGCCTTCAAAAGTCCTCTAATGGCTCTAAAAATGTCACCATTAGTTCCAAAATATTTGAAACATCCAAAATTGACTATTGTATTACTAAGAAAGGCCTCTAGCTATCGTGGCTAGGCCTCTTTCTATTGTTGGCTCCTGGTGGCCTTGTGGCCCTTGGAACTTATCTAAAGAAAAATATGGCTCACATGTCCTTTGATGCCTTTATAACCCTCACCAATGAGTCTGGAATGTCCAATATAGTCGAAATTGACTATTCACACTATGAGAATGGTCCAATCTAGCTCAAGATAGAGCCTAATCAATTTTTGTCCACTTACCCCTAAATCAGCTCCACTAAATCTGGAGCAACTGCATTTAACTAGAGATAAGTTTGCCAATCCGCATAAATTTTGGAGTGCTCTAGTTTTTTTGACACCCTAATTGTGCAATTAAATAGGTGGTTAGGGGTGGTTGGGCACATGCCCCAAACCCCTCCGCGGTTACTGCTAGAATTAATGTGCAGAGTTATGAAACTACTAGCTAACTGTTTGCATTAAAAATTAATGTGTCCATGTGTCCAACTTAACATAGAAATCTGAAACTAGTTATGGAGTTTAAAAATGGTCGAAGTATAGCCCTTTTTCCATGTGCAATGTTCATATGGGGAGAGGCTATCCCGAAGGGTTGGCCCCTTCGCTCCCCCAAAATGGAAACCAACAGACCATAAATAAATGTCGAAGGCTATAATGGTGAAGTCGTATCATAGCGCATATGGTCAAGAACTTTGTGTGCTGGTGAGGAGGCCTCAAGGTCTAGCCTTGAGGACCTACCAAAATTTTTCCACACTATTCAAGGGCAATGTGGTGGCCTCCGGGCCTGCCATGTGGCGGCTCCTGATTGGCTCAAAAATCCGTATGCCTAATAATAAGGTGACACTTTTCCTTCAACTACTAGTTTGAAAGGAATATTTTGGGGAATATTCTAGGGAATATTATAGGAATATTCCTTGGAATATTTTTTTTGGTGAATATTCAAATGCCCAGTCAAACCTGGTCAAAGGTTGAAAATTGCAGTTTATTAGACTTTTCAAATCGCGATAACATCTTCATACGGTGTCGTTTTTTCGAACCGTTCATGGGGCTAGAATCAGGAAGATGAGATATATCCAGTTGCGAAGGTTTGACACACTTTTGAACAATTTGAGATTTGGGCTATCACTTAGGTCCTTGATCCAAATTTGATCATTCAATCTGTCCATGAGTTTCATGATGCTAAGTAGTACTAAAATTTAATTGTGCACATAAAATTGTAGAAAGTTCCTTTAGTAAATTTGATGTGAACAATGCATCTATATAAAAATGAATATTTTTGGCACCCAATGACGTATGAATATCTCCTTCATAAAAATATCATTTTTGTTAACAACATTGAATGTTGATTACACTACTATAAAATGGATTTCCTTGCTCAAATTTTCAATTACAACCATGATCTATGGTTCTAGACAACCCTGTAACAAAATCTAAGGAGATAATTTCCCATTTCTTCTTAGGAATAGATAAGGATTTAATAACCTATAAGGATTTTTGTGTTCCACCATAACATTTGACACTCGAGACGTTTTCCCAAATACATAGTTTGTTTTTCTTTCATCACTGGCCAATAAAACAAATTCTAAGTGTTGTAACAAGTTTTTGATAGCTTGGATGAGCTAAAAAAGGATCCTTGTGATTTTCATATAGTATTATATGTATATGCACATTCAAGATATACATTATTTTTTTCAAAGAGAACAAACCATCATTATTCAAAGCATAATATGATCCTTCAACTCGACTAGTTCCATTTAACATTCTTTCTTGATTTTGTTTGTATTATTTATTTTCTAAGGTCATGGATTTGATATATTCATTAAAAGTCTTTTTTTTACACTTCTAGTATATATTCCATAAATTTGATTCAAAATTTTACTCAATGCATATGCAATTTTTTTTTCTCTTCCTTTAATGTGCTTGATTTCAAAATCAAATTTAGTAAGGGAACAATTTACCTTGCTTGTATTGCATTTAAATTTGGTTAACTAAATAAATATTTCAGGCTTAAATGTTGAGCTACTAGCATGAATTTCTTGCCCAAAATGTAGTGTTGCCACATTTTTAAAGAATGAATTAATGAAACTAATTCTATATCATATAGAACATAATTATTTTCATGCTCTTCTAGCTTCTTATACTCATAAGGTATAAGATGGTTATCTGGGATTAAGACTCCACCTAATCCTGCCAAACAAGTATTTATATACATTAGATAATATTTATTATGATCAAATACCTTAAGTATGGGAGCTACAATTTTCAAGTATTTCAATTAATCAAAACTTTATTGACACTTTTGGGTGCAAAAAAATTTAACTTATTTCTTTTGTAACGATGTTATATGGTTTGCGAGTTTGGAGAAAAATTCAATGATCCTACGATAATAACCTAGAATTCCCATAAATAATATGATGTTAGCTCCATGTTAAGGAATGGGCCAATTTACATTTTCCTTGAGATTTTGAAGGTATACCACAATTCCTTCTTTGGATATTACATGCCCTAAGTATTGAATATAATATTGATATAGCTCACCATTACTAAATTTGGCATATAGATGGTGTTGTATTACTGTTTGTTGAACTATTGTTAAGTATTTTTCATGCTCTTCTAGTTTCTTAGAGTAAATAAATATGTAATGAATCCAGATCAATACAAATTTTTCCAATAATTGGTTGAAAACATTGTTCGTGAGACACATAAATGTGTTTATCTAATTTTTTAATCTAAAACAAAGCACAACGATCTCATAATGACCATATCTTGTTATAAAAGTATTTTTATGTATATCCTCATCTTTAGTTCTAATTTAATAGTAATTAAATCTCAATTATATCATAGAGAAGATTTTTGTTCCTATTTCCTGATCAAATATATCATCAATTCTAAGTAATGGGTATTTACTTTTGAAATTGATCTTGTTCAATTCTCTATAATCAATGCATAAAATAAGAGTACCATCCTTGTTCCTTACGAAAATTATCGATTCTCGCTATGGTCACACAAATTGTCTAATATTCCCCTTCCCTAGTAATTCCTAAACTTGCATGTTTAACTAAATCAACTATATAACACTCATCCTATATGGTTCCCTTGACAATGGTGTTTCCCCAAGTACCAACTCAATGCTAAAATCAATGTCTCTTTCTTCATGGTCACATGGGAATTGCATACGAAAAAATTCTCTAAATTCCTACAATACAGTAAACTTATCCAAAGTATTTTCTTTGTTTTTGTGTGTTAACTATTCCACTTTTATTTCAAATAATTTACACCCCTTCCTTGCACATATTTTTAATTGCAAGGCTAATATTTGTGTAATTGACATTGGTATGGATATACCTCTAATGACCTATTATACTCCCTCATCAATGGAACAAGTGTGAGTATTTCCCAAGCAATTAATAACTACTCTATGTGTTTATATCCAATATGTACCCACTAACGCATCATATGATCCTATAGGTAGGATTGTCAAACTCATTTCTATTTTATACCCATTTAAATTAATATGATAGTGCCTAACCAAACTAGTATTATTGTTTTAAGAACCATTTTCCAATTGTACTAATGAAGTGTTTTTATGTTTTTACATTTTCATCTTGTATTTGTCTATTATTTTTTGACTAATAGAGCTTAAACTAACTCATGGATCTATTAGAATTGACACAACTTGGTTTCGAAAATTACCTTCTATTTCGATCATAATGAGTTGATGTTCATCTTGTTGATCCTCTAAGGTTACATTGATTTTAGGAATACTACTAAAAACATCGTTTAACGTCGAGTACTCTTACACATTATGTAAATATTGATTATAATTAACATTATATGGTAATTTCAAAGTCAATGATGCTCCCCATAGCCCCAACACTTCAATGATTCTCTTTCCTTCTCATTAGCTCTTTTACCTCTTAGATCAATTTGTGGATATTGTTTGCAATTGAATCTTCTGATGGTTATATTATTTCTATTGAAATTTTTATTTCGATGATTCTTAATAGAATTCCTAAAAGAAGATGATTTTAACCCTTTATTCCCCTGTAGGAACCTATCGTTTTCTTATTTTCGGAAATTTTCAAGTTATCATTTATTTTTTTAAACTAATTGTAACGTATTATCTCCTTTCAGATAATTTTATCCTTTTTCTTAGGGTTTTCATACTCAATATTCTCTTTTTATGATAGGGGTAAATGGATGATGAATCACTAAATTTTGGCCTTCTCCTTGCAAATGTATAAGACACATCACATGAAATAAGTAAATTTAGTGACTAATTTATCCATGGTCATCTAAGAAAGCATCAATTCATGTAACTCTTTATGTCTATCATCACAATAACTTTCTGTTAAATATTTTCCTTTTAACTGTTTTTGAAAATCCTCCCAATATATAGCCTTATCTTCTATGTTATCTACAGTTCTAATTCCATTCCCCCACAGGGATGCCTTACCTAGTAGTTGGTAAGTGACCAATCTAGATTTTAGATTACTCTAATATTCATATACCTAAAATAATTCATGTATGACAACAATGCTTCAGCTACCTCCTCCAATTTGACATTAAATACCGAAGGCATAATCTCCTTAAATTATCCTTAAATTTCTACTTTATGTTTTTTCACATGATTGTATGCTATCAACCAAATTTTGGTTAAATTTTGTTTGATTCCCTATTCATATAGTTCGTGTTCATTTTTAGGTGTGAGAAGCTCACTCTTGCCAATACTTTCATAATAATTTATTCTATAGAAATTCTCTCTATCTCCATTATTTGAGGTTTTCCCTAATACTTTTTTACTTACGATTTTTATGATTTTTTCTTGGTCACCACAATATTTCAACAAATATTATTTATCTATGTTATTACTCACAAGCGGAAGGTGAGAAATTCTGGACAATTTTGTTTATTTCTACTAATGAGGCTGTAAAGATTCAAACTTCATTTATTTTCTATTCATCATCACCTGTATGAAAATAGAAACCCGATAAATAACTTCTTTGTTTTTATCCTTTCATTTATAAATCTTTTCAAGGAATTATCAAATTATTTTGCTAATTAGAAATTCGTTAGAAATTAGTTCTTTTTATTTTTGTTTTAGAGTTTAATTTATTTTTTCAAAGAGATAACATTTTTTTGTTTATCAAGTTGTTTGTGATTTTCTTGACTTGAGAAACCACGATACATGGGCAAATAATTTGTCAAAGTCACAATCCCGCCTGGCCTAGACCACACCAACACTAAGTTGACTAGAATTTCTAGCATGTCTCATCCCTCGGCACAAGGCACAACCACCCCATAAAGTTTAGTCCTCAATAGCCTTACTAACTAAGCCCATCCTCAACCAATTATACTAGTAAAACTTAAGTGAAAAAAGTAACATTAAAAGAATACACCTAATAATATTTATTTTGACACATTCATCTCAAGGTCCTTGCAATGTGAACAGTCGGTTTGAGGTTCGATGTTCAAGAAATTAAGGACGCAACCACTTCAAAGAGTTTTGAACCCATGACAGCTAGGACTTCTTTTCTCATCTCAGATCCCTTCTCACTTCTAGTATTATTGAATTAAATTGTTGCATTATACTTTAATTGTTAAGAGAATTTGTACTGCATATCTTTCTCTGCGTTCTTAAGAAAAAGTAACACGACAATTTATTTTTTTAAATTTCCTTTACAGGTTTCGATGCAGGACATTATTTTTTTTTTGGAAAATACCTATCATAATAATATCAATGTTGTGCTGGATGGAAAGGTTTTGACCAAGTATTTCACCATGCTTTCCTACTCCTCTATGTTTTCTGATACTAGGGTTTTCATATCTTCATGTAATTTCCCAAAGTTCTGTTGTACTTTCTTTTCAAACGAATGATTCCATTTCTTGTAGTAAAGGGTTTTTCAAATCCTCGTACTCAACTATTATCACTTTCATACTTGGGTATCAAAACCTCAACATACAAATCTCAAAATCATACTTCTGGTTCTTCTAAATGAATATTGCAGAGATAAGGGTTTTATGTTTGTGAGTATCATCTATTTTGTTTCGTTTAAAATAGTTTAACTTCGCCATTATACTTAATTGTCAACTACCCGCATGTTGTTAATAGATCTTCCAGGGCCATGACTACTAGAACATTATGAAGGTAAGTTTGGTTTTCAAGTTATTTTTTCATAATTGATTTATCTTTTAAATATTATGTGAGGGTAGTAAAAAAAGCCTTGTATTGTTACATGTTTTTGTGTACAGACCCCTCTAATATAATTTTCGATAGTAATTTTGGTTTTTTTTCCTTGTATGAGGTATCAGTCTCCTTAACGCTACTTTTCTTCCATCGGCATTTAATGATTTGGAGTTTGAGACCAACTCGTGACATCTATGGCTACTTCTTTATAGCTATTTGAATATTGTTTAGCATATTGATTCATGAGTTATGTTGCTAGCTCAAGGAGATCCTTATATTGTATATTTTAAACCATTTGTGCTAATGTAACTCTATAATAGGTAAAAAAAAAAAGCTCGTTTCAGATTTATTTTTGTTTTTATAATACTATGTACTCAATATTTATTTGTGTGGTAGAATTTTTGAGCCCAAAATTTATTCATGGCCAATGTATATTATTAGTGAAAGGGTAAACATACGAATTTGGGTTACACATTTTTGAGAATCAGGGGCAGAAAACCCTTTTTCTCAACAACTTGGGCGAACTTTTATAAAAGTTTGGCCGAACTCATTTTGCCGTTTACATTGACGGCGTACTGACGGCATGGGCAAACAAAGTTTTGGTCGGAGATTGGAAAATCGACAACATAAGTTCGGATGAACTATTAGTTCAGCCGAACTCTTAAAATAGTCCGGCCGAGCTTTAGTTTATAAATACACCAACCTGGACCTTAACGGGTTTCGGGCTTAACAGCTTCTGCATCTGTTGTGTTTGTGTTTCAGGCTTGCGTCTGCATCTGGATCTTTGCAAGGTCTTGGCAGAGTCTTGTTGTTTGGCCTCGGCTCCGAATTTCAAATTTCCAGGTTGGCACCACCTGCTTTCAAGATATAAATTGATATCTTTGTTGTAAATTATATAAACATATAAGTAGATGTCATGATATGACTGCATTTTGTGTGGTTGTGTTCCAGTCCAATAATTATTTTGTGTGTTCATATTCTTGTTGTGACGACTGCGACTTTCAATTGGTTATTTTTAGTGATTTATAATTATGTTTAGGTGTTTTAGTTAATTTCAATTAATTTCGTTTTCATTTAGTGAAGCTTAGTTATATACTATTGCATGTTTACCACCTGCTTTCAAGATATAAATTGATGTCTTTGCTGTCAATTCTATAAATATATAAGTAGAGGTCTTGATATGACTGCATTTTGTGTGGGTGTGTTCCAGTCCAATAATTAGTTTGGGTCACCATGTTCTTGCTGTGGAGACTGCAACTTTCAATTAGTTATTTTTAGTGATTTATAATTATGTTTAGGTGTTTTAGTTAATTTTAGTTAATTTAGTTTTAATTCAGTGAAGCTCAGTTATCTACTTTTGCATGTCTACCACCTGCTTTCAAGATATAAATTGTTGTCTTTGCTATAAATTCTATAAGCATATATGTAGAGGTCTTGATATGATTGCATTTTGTGTGGTCATGTTCCAGTCCAATAATTATTTATAAGTAATGGTAACAATTTGTCACATTTGTACTAATTCATTGATATTTTTGTTAACCATGTTTGAAACAATTGAGCGTTGCAATCCATTTCTTAAATTAATTGATCCATGTTCAACATTAAATGATTTACTTGCCTTGTTTAGAGTGCAATTTGGTTGCTTATAATTCACGTTGATAATTGAACAAAATTATTGTTGCGAAATTTTTTTTAACAGACTTATGATTTGAAATAATTATAATCATAATGAGAAATACTCACCCAAAAAGGACGGATCGGATGATGCTTAACAAGATGTTAGGTTCAAAGGCTAGACGCATTAAAATATTACGCAAAACACTGGGAAAACAAGACCTTTCTTTTGCACTTGTTGCAGAAAGTCTTGACTGCACTTGTTCTCCCAGCGCATAGTGACACCATGTATGTGCCAGTCCTCCAAATCCATTAATGATTTTTTGTGAAATGTTTCTCTTGGATTGAGTAGGATCTTCAAAAAATTTCTTTGTAGCCTAGCTGGCTAACAAATTTATAGGATTCTCTAATTCTACCTTCAGTTCACAGTTAGGCATGAACATAGGATTTGCAGGCATCTGTTGGATGGCTTTTTTTAACATTGAAACTCATGTATTTTCTACAGACATTGCTAGTCTTGATGTACTCCCTTGGGTTAACATCAATGTATTAGTGTCTGGTTCTACTTTGGGGAAAACCAAAAACTGTTTGTATTTGTCTTGTTGGAAAGCAAGACCTTTTTTCTGCACTTGTTGCAGAAAATCTTGACTGATAGAAATGGCCTCGTCCATTTCTTCTTCTTCTTCTTGGGCTAAACTAGCCCAAAAACCCCATGTAGGTAGTTCTTTTTGAACTACGCTAAAACTTTATGTCCTTTTGAGACAAGATTTAGGATCATCTATAAATAGTGAAGGTGATTGAGGTTTATCCATTATGGTAGAATAATTTGGTTTTGGTTTTGCAACTTGCTTTTTCAGTATATCAGTTTTCATGGATAAGACTGTTTTGATGGCATCTAACATTTTGTTCAAATTTTCCATGGCCAGAGTTACATCATCAAATTCATGTCCTAGCAACTCCAAATGTGCTAAGATTTTTTCATAGATCTCTCTCTCTTCAGAGACTGTTTCTTTGACAGATTTACAAAAGGCCCTTTGGAGCATAGCTCAAAATTCCCATTTATCTATGAAAAAATACTTGTAGATCATTGGAACTCTATGTTGTTAATATTGGATAGATTTTGGCAAGTTTAAGGAATTTTATCTAGCATGTAGATGACACCCCTTTAGAGACTACTTTCATGTTTCCAATATTTTGGACCCTTGGGTACCTATTTATTGTGGTTTCCAATAATAGATTTCTAATAAAGGGATAGATTGTCAAAAAATTCATATACAACCAATAAATACCTCATAATTTGTGATAAGAAGATTTTTAGATGCTTTTTTAGCTCAAAATAAAACAAAATTAGGATAATCTCAGCTTAGAAGTTTTATCCATAATTTATAGGAAATATTCCGTATAGGCTTAAATTGACAGACAACTAATTCAAATTTTTCACATGGGAATCCATGTAATTGAAAAAAAAAACCTTGACTGCACAACCTCCAACCAATCCCAACTTGTGTGATAAAAAAAAATGATAAACACTTATAGGTCAAATGAGTAGGACTCAATAGCTATAATGAATCCATAACTCAATGGCCTAATGCTGGATGTGTCCCATGGCCATACTAAGCCTCACTAATGGACTTCCATAAACTATTTTCATTTTCGGCCTTCCTCGCTTAAGTTTTCTCTGTTTCAAAATGCATATTGACTTCAAATAAAACAACCTTCAGAAATGATTCGAGATGTCTAGCTCTTCGAGAATACCAAGTAAAACCAACAAAAAAATCCACATCTTGAAAACCATGCCATTCAGAAAATCCATTCTTTCAGTACCTTCAAATATACAAGGAAAGGAAGATAATAGCATTTCAGGTAGGGAAGATAAATATGTCATAACAGAACTCTAATATATAAGCACAATATTCAATTCCACTTTTTTGTAGGTAAAGTAATATCTTCACATTAAGGCATTTTATAAGGTTACTCTAAAACTAAAGGCTTCCTCCCATTAATTAAAGGCAAAATTCAAGGCCTAAAAAATGAACCTAAAGTGGTTGAACTTCCATAGGATTTTATTCTATCTGTTGAGTGTTAACTTCTACAAGGTTCTGTAGGTAGAGTTTGTAAAGGGAAATGTAGTGTTAAATTCTACAAGTTCTATAGGCAGAGTCTGTAAAGGGCTAGGTAGCCTCTAGATCTCATCTTTTATGAACGGTGACATATCCAGTAAATTCCCCTACATTCAATTCTCTGGAATAGATATAAATATAAGTTCTTCATTTTAATATCCATAAACCACAACCACTTTAAGACAAATCTTGTACATATGTCATTTCTCCCATACATGTGTCATTTCAACCATAAACTCTTATGGAAAACTTTAAAGCATGTGCCATTGGCTTTATCCCATTAAATTTAAAGCATGTGTCATTTCTGAAGGCTTTCTCCCATTAATTCAAGGCAAACTTTAAGGCCTAAAAATTGAAAGTAGCTGAACTTCCATAAGATAGGATCCCCCAAACTCAAATGGAGTAAAATGTTAAATGTTAAAAGTGGAGTCTTTTATGATGTAATGGATCTTAATAATCTAGATTTACATGGTTGTATTGAACTTCCATAGGATAGGATCCCCCAAAATCAAGGTGAGTAAAATGTAAAATGTTAAAGGTGGAGTGTTTTATGATGTAATGGATCTTAATAATCTAGATTGAAATGGTTGTATTTTATTAATGTACCTAAATTTACACCTTCCATGTTGCTTTATTCTTGTAAAATGTTAAAAGTGGAGTGTTTTAGGATGTAATGGATATAAATAATCTAGATTCCATTAAATATGTTGTAATGGATCTTAATAATCTAGATTGACATTGCTTTATTTTGTCAATGTACCTAAATTTACACCCTCCATGTTGCTTTATTAATGTAAAATGTTAAAAGTGGAGTGTATTAATGTACCTAAATTAACACCTTCCATGTTTCTTTATTCTTTTAAAATGTTAAAAGTGGAGTGTTTTATGATGTAATGGATATAAATAATCTAGATTGACATGGCTACAGTGATATGATGATAGTGTAGGTTGATGTTGAAGTTGTAAAATTATCGTACATATCAATTATTATAAATTATTAAACAATTTTATTAGTTCTAAATAATACTTCTTATTAAGGGCATAACTAATTTATGATGATAGTGTAGGTTGATGTTGAAGTTGTAAAATTCTTGTACATATCAAGGATGAATGATAGTACGAGAAAAAAATGACATTATTATAGATTATTAAACAATTTGATAAGTGATATATCATACTTCTTATTAAGGACATCACTAATTTGTCATAACAAAACTCTGATATATAAGCACAGTCTTCAATTCCATTGTTTTGTAGGTAAAGTACGATCTTCACTGTAAAGCATTTTATAAGGTTACTCTAAAAATAAAGGCTTTCTCCCATTAATTAAAGGCAAACTTTAAGGCCTAAAAGCTAAACCTAAAGTGGCTAAGCTTCCATAGGATTTTAGTCTATCTGTTGAGTGTTATG